>CM042669.1:20178381-20793294 GCA_023638005.1 Forsythia suspensa
GGAGGACATAGACCACTCTCCAAATTCAAAGCGCTTTAATAAAGAATTTAGAGACACAGATGGGTCAGATGGCAATTGCTATGTCTAGTAGACTGTAGAGTACCTTGCCAAGCAATACCAAGGTCAACCTTAGAGAGAAAGTACATACAATAATAACTAAAAGTGGGGTGCAGCTACCTGAAATACATACAAAAAGGCCAATCAAGAAAAAAAAAGTTATTGAAGAGCTGGATGAAGAAGTAACTCCAGATGTGTAGACTAATCATGAGTAATTCGCAGACCATAGAAAAACAAAACCTCCAGAGCCAATTAAGAAATATGTACTTCCTATCCTTTTCCACATAGGTTAAATTCATAGAAGAAGAAATAGGATCAGCAGTGTGCACAATTTCTTGATCTTCTAAGGAAGCTACATATTAACATACCATTTCTAGAGGCCCTGACTAAAATTTCCAACTACGCCAAGTATATGAGACAACTGCTTGCAAATTAAAAAAAGTTGGCAGAAGGGATACAATAAAACTTACATGGAAAATAAGTGCTATAGTGGAGAAGCAACTACCAGACAAAAGAAATGATCCAGACAGCTTCACAATTCCAATTACCATCGGTAATCTCGTGATTGACAGGGCATTGTGTGATCTTGGTGCAAGTATCAATTTAATGCCCTTTTATATTTTTAGGCGATTAGGACTTGGTGAAATTAAACTTGTAAAGTTCACTCTTCAGTTGGCCGATCGATTTATTAAAAAGTCGTTTGGGATGGTGGAAGATGTGGTGATGAGAATAGGAAATTTATTATTTTTCATTGACTTTGTTGTTCTTGATATGCCTGAAGATGCAAAAATTCATATTATCTTGGGCTGTCCCTTTTTAACTACTTAGGATGCTCTCATTGATATTTTATGAGGGATATTGAGATTGAGAGTTCAGGATGAAATAGAGGTATTTCATATGTTAGGTAGAGATGAGGCAACACCACCTTTCCCTTATTGGATATGATATCAAGTCGAGACCTTGAAGAAATTCAAGAAAAGCTTCTTTAAAAGGCTTTAGGAGACAAAGCCAACAATAGACAATGGTAAACAGATGGTTCAGATGCAAGAAGCTGATATTGGTGACCATATGGTTGAATTTGAAGAAGACATCCCCGATGCACATATTTTAGTTGTTAAATGGAAGAGGAAGGACAAGCCACAAAACATGGAGAATAAAATCAAGAAATTATTGAGAGTGACACTTTCGATAATATCGAGATACCTTCTTCTCCCACTTGAGCAATCAAACAATAAGTCAAGCTAATGACTATAAATAAGCTCTTAATGGGAGGCAACCCATTCTTATATCCTTATTAATGAAGTTAGGTTAAATAATGCATTAGTTTTTCCATAGATTGTTGATTACACTTGTAAGTCCTCACCATCTCAACTGTAGGATGCTCGACTTTGCTAGCTATATGGATGATATCTACGACAGTGTCTTTCGACCATGAGTCCCAACATAACACCTGAGTCTACTTAAGCCGGACCTTTAACCAGCTAGATCCATCTTCTCCATATCTACTTTCGGGAAGTGATTGATCTCTTTCATCTTTTATTTGCTTATTTTTGCTATTGTATTGAGAACATTGTAATGTTTTAGTTTGGGGGTGGGTTAAGTATCAATATACTTATTTGATAACTTTTGAATTTGCTTACTATTCGGGTATGTATAACTGCCATAGTAGGGAGAAAAAAAAGGCAATTTAAAAATAAAAAATTAAAAATCCAAAAATATTGTTCTAATAATTGTTGAAAGGCTTACTTCCAATGATGGTAGTATTTGTTTGAAGTTGAGTACATTTTTAGTTAGAATATTGGACAATACTTTAACTTGTGTTTTTACTTGAATACTTATCTATGTTAGATTAGATTAATAGAGTACATAGCCACTATTAACTTATCACTTATATAGGGACATAACTTGAGTGTATGCATTATGTACTGATATTATTGATCTAGGATTATTATAAAAAACTCCGTTCCCAAATTCTTAAACTAGTAACCAAACTGTTTGAGAACAGTTTGGGAGAGTTAAAGTTAGTACGTGTGTTCGTAGAATTTTGATGGTTTGGATTTTCTGGATGTCATATTTGGTTGAATAGGTTCTAGTTGAGGAATCTAAACCATGCACTAATCACTGTTGAGAATCGAATACCATGAAAAAAAAGAAAGAAGAAAAAGAGGAAAATTAAATCTTTCACTTCTCTTATAGTCTATGTTATTTGAACAATTAAGTCTGTTATGGTATTTTAAAACCTGGTGCCATATGATCGTCTGACTTGGGAGTCATCGGCCTAAAGCTCGCCACATAGGTCACATATAATACTTACATGAGAGAAGTATTGCACACAAGATGTAAGATTGTTTATATTAGTTAAATAAATAAAAAGAGTTAAATGTGCTTGGTAAGGATTGCTAGGTTAGGACCTTAGAGACTAAAGATGAGAATTTAGAAATCGCTCACCATCCTAGTTCTAGGAATACGAGTTTCTAATTTTTACCACTTTAATTGAAAAAAGCATTTTCGCCAAATTGTTGTTCTTCCGTCAATTCTTCTCCAATTGCTTATAAACTTGTCCAAAAATGAAATAGAAAATCTATAAAATAACGAGACAAAAGCTTAGTTTTAAAGCTCGAATAAGTGTACAAAATACAAGTACATATTGTTTCTGATGACGGTTTTCGTCCAAAAAATCTATTAAGAAGATGTAGAGAGACTTATTTAAAATATATGAGATATTTATTATAATTAAATAGTGATACGACAAAAGATAATAATAATATAACCATTCTTTTTATATATAAATGATGTAAGATTATACTTTAATTAAAATTAGATATTAGACAATCTTATGATATAACTTGTATATCTCAACTCATAGTATATCGACAAACATATATAATGTATTGACACTTTGGTTCCTAAAACAGAGAAATGGTCAGCATTTAAAAATTAATTGGATTTGTTTAATTAACGGTCTCTTCTTCAACTGCTAATGATTGGAAACCAAACCATAATTTGATTCGCCTCGTGATTATCATATTATTTCTTTAATTTTATGGTTTCAAATCAAAATTGTCAACTGCTCAACTACAAGTGCTTGACATGTGAAATGTAGCAAATCTTAGGGGCCCATAGATCCACTTCAATTGCCCAATAATTTAATATACTTTATTTACTTCATTAATACTATGCCGAATTTGACCGTAACTTATTTATTCATATAGCTTTTACCAACTTCACACGAGAGGACAAAAAAACAGTGATTGATCTTAATATGTCAGACTTTGATCACATTAGTTATATAATATTAGTAATATTTGAATCTAATAGGGCAGCAAATATCTCAATTTGATCATTAAATTTTAATTTTTTAATTATATTAAATTATTAAAAATTCAATTTAATTTCAAATTTCCACTTGATATTTTCTGAATTGATGATAATTACTTAATTGACAACCATACAATTACACCATATTATATAAGTGTTAAAAAAAATACAACTTTTGACCTTTTAATCTATGGACACTATCATAACTCTCATTTTTCTATTTTCTTTTACTAAGGTGCCACATAACGAATACGTCGAAAATTAGTTTGTGCGGTATGGTTGCCAACTAAGTAATTTATGTTAGTTTCGGAGATGATAGATGACAGAATGTGACAGAGCGATGAAATTTGAAACTAAATTGAAGTAAAGTGACCAAATTGAGATAAATTAAAATTTAGTAATCCAATTAAAAATTTACTAAAAGTTCAGTAACCAGTAATAAAATTTACCCAATCTTGGAAGAAAACATATAGGTAGTGTTTTGTATTTTTAAAATTAGAGTCAGAAATAATTTTATTCAGAATTTCATTGACTTCTAGAAAAAGCCAAGTAATACAGAGAACTAAGGAATAACTTTAATTGCATGGAGAACCTTTTAATTAGACTATTGTAACATGCTTATTGGCTTTTGTGATACCTTCCAACCAGACATCCATTCCAATACCAATTTTCAAGCGAGTAGTGACAAAGATACTATGATAGTATATTATTTTCCAAAATGGGGGTAAGGAATTCATTTCAAAACAGCACATATGTGCATCTTATACCAATGATTATTGAAAAAATTGTACCATTGATCTGTCATTCTATAGACCTTGATGCAACCTTCTCACCAACTTTTTTTTTTTTCCCAGCATCAACCAAACCTTTAAGCTTTCAAGCTACTAGCATATTTTGTCCATTTAACTGTTAAAATAACAATTTTTTTTGTTCAAAAGATAATTATGCTCTTATTTTTAATTAACATAAATAAAAAAAGACACAAAAAAGGGGAAATGAACACCTCAACACAAACCCTACTCCATCTACCATATCTCCATCCCAACCTAACCCAGCTCTAGTGGCTCACCCCTCCCTTGTTTACCGTCGGTGGCTCTTCACCTTTTTCACATTCATTTTCTGTCACCCCTCACTCCACCACCCATTCCATTACCAAAACCTCTACTCAAAATTGGCCCTGACAAACAATTGACAAATGTCAAAACATAAATAGATGAAATGATTTGAATCCTTTTTCCAAAGTTACGTTATACCTAAAAAAGACAAGGAGCTGAAGGGAACTAAAACATGTTTATATTTTCCGGCATTAGTAATTTCAACATGCATTTATTTTTAATGAAAATTAACAATTTGATGGTCAAATAGTCAAAATATGTTTAGTAAGAACTTATGATACATGAAATTAAAAGGTTTGATACGAGACTGTCAAAAAATAGTTAGGACCAAGTCGTAATGGAGTCCAAAGGTTAGGGAATAATTGTGCAACTCTCTCGTGATACAAGAAAAATTAATAGTAGTCCCAAAACTATGGATGTAGTAGCAAAATATAGCTCATTAATAATTTCTTCCGTCATTGTAGAGTCGCGTAAACACGAAGCTACAAATGTATTCATCATAGAGTCACATAAACACGAAGCTACAAATGTATGAATATATCAAAGTAGATTCTACTTAAAGAAATGACATATAAGATTTACTCTAATTATTTGAAAAACTATTTGTTTTGTCTTTAAAAACGTCATATATGTCCTTGATTGACTCTTCTTTGTTGCTTTCCAGTTCATAACCCTTGAAAAAGTAAATTTTTGTAACATCCCACTTTTTGACATGCTTTATACATTCAAATTTTAGTCAAGTTAGGTATTATATTGATCCCCGTATGGTTATGATGTTATAAGTTGTTGACCTCGAAAAGTGTATTATTCTTGTGTTAACAGATTTCCAGTCATTCTTTTGTTAACCTGTATGTTAACTGCATACTTGAAAAACCGTTAGGCACAAATATCACTAGAAAAATGAGGCTGGTGACCATTGGCATTCCAACAGTGAAGTCAACTGCCAGAACAAGGTTATATAAAAGGGTTTTGGGTGTGGGAGAGACAAACCATCAGAGATTTGACTAGAGTTTTAGAGGATAGCATAATGCGTATTTTTGAATGAAGATGAATAGGATATTTATGGGATGAGAACCCTAAATGATTATGAAAGACGATATAAATCAGTTACTCGATTGGACTCTCTTTCCTTATAAAGATAAGATCAATCCCGAATTGACATGGATCCTATGATCTCACCCATTATCTTTGTCGATCTCTATGATTTCGCTGCTGGATTTTAGGGAATGACATGTGATTTTCTTTTATGAGTTATTTTGTTAACCAAGGTAATCTTTTCCCAGATTATATCTCCATCACGATAATGGGCGAGGTTCTGACCTCGTCGGACCATGATGAAAAGGTTGAGCAGAGGCCTACCATTGGCTATTACGCCCCGGCCTCCACCGGAGAAACTCTTGGCATAGAAAGAATATGAAGGTGAGGGCTCAGTCGAAGTCGAAGGCCAAAAAGAAGGCTCATAATTAGGGGGTCCCGAAAATGAGATCTTTATTGGACTGAAGAGTTGCCTCTTCAACCCGCCAGTTGGACGATGAGTTGACTATTTCAGCAAACGCAACGTCTTGGTTCGTAGCAAAGTAAGAGAAACGGATTTGGAGATGGTGCGGCTGGCCTATGACGTCCAGATTATGTCCAACTCTGTACGCCTCATTCTCACGAGCTGGCTGATGACCCTCTGGAGGGGTACATTGCCATTATGAGCCGGCCATGCAGCATGGCATTCGTCTAATTTTCCACCATTTTTTTCGTGAGGTTCTTTAAGATTTCAATCTCACCCTGTGCCAAATCACACTGAATGGGTGGGGCTAAATGGTAGCAGTATTTTTTTTATAGAGTATAGCCGAAGTAGGCGGGGATATGTCGGCGAAGGCCTTCGAAACTATCTACCGACCCTGCTGGTCCAGGAGTTGGTTCAACACGTCTTCTAGGCCCTGGCAAAAGTGGGAGACGGCCACTGACAACCTGAATAAGGTCCTGAGCTAGAAGGCGCCTTCTTCTTCGCTGATGGCGACTGGGAATTTCTTCCAGTGGACCCTTTGCTAAATGTCACTGTTCCTCGTCGTTTTAGAGAACTTGGTATGCTTTGTTGTATACATGTGATATGCTTTTAATGTTCCCGACTTAATATTTTTTTCGTCTTTGCAGCTTGTGAGAAGCCTCCAATTCTGAGAAAGGAGCAAGGGTCTCTAAGAGCAAAGTAGGCTAAAGTTCGCAAGCTAAGCAGTTAATTTAAGAGTTTAAACAACTTGCTCAAGGACAACAATTACTTGATTCATTTTGGATTGATTGGTAAGCATTTCTTCTTTATACTGACTTTTACTCATTTCTGTTTGGGTGCTAACTCTTTTGTTTTTGATTTGCAGCCAAATGCCTCTTCAACAACACTGTGGATGAAGGTGAGGAGCTTGGTGAAGAGGTAGCCTCACCTCCTCCAGCCACCCTAGAGGTTCTAGTTGGAGTGCCTTTACAAGCCACTGCACCTTCACCACTCATGCCACTTGCTAATGACTTGCTAGCCATGTCGTCCTAGCCTCTTAGTCTTTTCTCTTCTTCCTCTCAAAACAATGCCCCCAAGGACAAAGGAAATGAGATTGCCGTAGAGGAGTCTAAAGGACGGGAGTGAAAGATGGAGCCTATTCCTTCATCGGGCGAGGGCCTTATAAGAGACTAACTCAGGGCGAGGTTCACAGTATACACCTGGAGATACTAGGCTGGTACCTCCTGGAGGGCCAGAGCGATGAGCCTTCTCCTGTTGGCTAGACGAGGTTCGAGGGTACTGATTATATTAACGTCGATTTTCATCGAGACAAGCTTGACCTGACTTTGTTGGAGATGCCACCTTTGTCGGTGGCAGTCACAGTGGCGAGTGTGTACAAATTTTGGTCTTTTTTAGGAGAAGGCTGCTGAAAAGGCCACACTCGAGAAGCTTTTCACAATGGCAGCTATGAACACTGTTCAAGGCTTCTTCTTGAACAACGAGCTGTACAGTACTTTGATTGATTTTTCTTGAAAGCTTGAAAAGTCAAAAGCCAATGCCAAGAAGCATGCTGAGGATCTGAAGGCCATGAGTTCGACAAACACCAAACTGGGTTTAGAGAACAAGGCCGTACGATTCAAGGTCGATGGATTGGTGGTGGTTGAGAATATTAAGAAGATGAAGTTGTATGCAGCCCTGGAGGACGTGAAGAAGGTAGAAGCGTCGGAAGGAAAATAAATAGTTGTGATTATGTGAGTCATTGCTTACCCTTAATTTGATCGATTTTGTAGTACTTAGCCATGTTAATTTGATTGCCTACCGAGTTTGAGGAGACGAATGCAAACTATCCACCCTAACTGTCTTTAAATTGATCGAACTTGTAAGACTTATCCGCTTTAATTAGATTTTCTAACAAGTTTTAAGGAGGCGATTGCGAATAGTACTCCATCGCTATATTGCGTTAAGTTGTAATCCATCGTGCGCGCAAGAATATTTATCTAGCTAGTTTAAGGATATGAATGCGAACAATATTCTCTAGCTGCATTTTATGTAAACATATCAATTTCATGTGTTAAGTATTTTATCAAGCGATTTAAGGATCTAGCCGCGAACCATATTCTCTCTGTATCCTGGATTTGAAAAGTGGAATTGTAAGAAAAAATACGTTACTTATTTTAATAAATGCCGACTATAATAATCTGGTTATTTAAAGTCAAGATTAATGTGAACATGTCACCATCCTCGGGGAATCAAAGCTCAATACTAGTCCACGAAGAGGAAACTCCTATTGATAATATGGTCGGAGGTGTGTGACGTTCCTCGGATGTTTCATTTCTTTGTGAAGATCTTCATTAGAAAATTTATCAAAATCCAAACGTCTTTGGGAAGGTATTCCCATTTCCAAGGGAATCATTGCCTCTGTCCCTTAGGCCATGATGAATGGGCTTTCTTCGGTAGTTGTACGATAGGACCAAAGCACCTCGGCAAGCTCATAAGCCTACCTACACTTTGTGGAATCCAACTTTCTCTTCAGCTTGTGTTTGATGATCTTTGTTAACTGTTTCTACTTATCTATTAGACCATGTTTAGTAAATGGTGGAGAAATCTCGCAATATACCTAGTTCTTCGCAGCTGGAGTTAAAAAGTTTTTCTAGCGATCTGGATCCCATTGTCTGACACCAAGGAGTGAAGAATTCCAAAGTGGCACACTATGTTTTTTCACACAAATTTCCAAGCGTTAGCCTCAGCAATCTTGGCCGTGGGTTTCTGCCTCATACCACTTAGTAAAGTAGTCAACTGCTATTATCGCGAACTGGACACCTTCCTTGCCAATTGGAAGTGGGCCAATAAAATTGACCCCCAACTTGGCGAAGGGATAGAGACTGGTGATAGGGGTGATATATTGAGCGGAGAACTTCGGGATGACAGAAAATCTTTGGCACTTATCACATTTTTTCACAAAGTGATGATAATCATTTTTCATTGTTAGCTAGTAGTATCCTTGCTTCAGTGCTTTCTGAGCCAGGACTAACCTACCTACATGGTTGCCGCAAGTTTCCTCGTGAATTTTGCGCATGATATAATCAACCTTCTCTTTAGATACACATCGTAGGAGGGGCTAAATGAACCCACGCTTATACAATATCACATCTTGTAGTACGAACTTCGCAGCTCTCATTTGAAACTTGTGATCATCTTCTTTTTTGTCAGTAGTACTAGGTTACACCGTGATTTCATTAATCAAATTTTAGGATTCTTCGATCCACATTGTCATGGATGTTGGAGCATCTTCGATGGTGGGCTTGCTGAGGTGTTCGACTGGGATAACTCTCATCCGCTTCAAATTCTTGCAACTTGCCAATTTGAGAGGGCGTCGACATAATTGTTTTCTACCATCGGGATTTGGAGTAATTCTCTTAAAATACTAAAAAAAACCCGCAACCTTCTTTAGGTAGGCCACCATCGTTTGTTCCTTAGCCATGAATGTACCATTAACTTGATTTAGCACCAGTTGTGAGTCATTATAGACCTCGATTATTTTTTCTTTCATTTCGTTTCCCAATCTCAGACTTGCTAGAAGTGCCTCATACTCAACTGTGTTGTTTGAGTAATAAATTAATTGGCCTAAAGGAATTAAGGCATGAATAAATAATTTTAGGAGATAGATTTATTATAGACTAAATCGAGCTCTATTTGAAATTATAAAGTTTCTTAGGACTGAATTACAAAATAGATAAAAATTGAGGCCATGGGATGAAACAAATTATTAGAATTTGGAGACCCATTTTAGCTATGTGAAACAGCCTACTTTGAGCTGGCCATGTGATCACTACGATAGTTAAAATTTTACGATTCAAAGCTCCTTGCGAAGTGCGTAATGAGATCTTCGAATTGATATATGATTTGAATATTTTTAGTTTGTATTGAGTCTCAAAATTAGGTGCAAAAGAGGCACATTGAATTTGAAAATTGAACAATAAAATAATATTTGGGTGTCCACATGGCACACACGCAATGAGCATATATGTGATATTTGGAGAAGAAAACAATTTTATATTTGAGAATCTATCTGATGCAAGCCATAAACTGGCTAGCAATGACTCGTTACATATTCTGGTAGGGTCAATAATGAGATCTAGAGCCAAGAAGATCAAACGCCATACAAGGTCTTGTCCAAGCTACGTGGACCGAAATCGACACCCAAAGTGCAACAAGCAAGACACCAACCTTCAAACTGAGTATGACCAAGGAAGAGTCAACCTTAGTACATTTGATTCAAATTAAGGATCATATTCAAAGCATATGGGAGGCTAGTGGGATATTGAAAGGCCAAAATAAGCATAATTCAAGTTTGGAGACCAAAAGGGCGAGAGGCAAAAAAAATGATAGCCCAGGCAAAACATTGGGCGATCACCCAAGGCCTAAATATAAATCAGAATTCAAAGTGTTAAGCCTGGGCAATTGCCCAGACTTACACTAGGCGATCGCCCAGGCATATTTCGGAGAAATCCAGAATTTTGTTCAATTTTGTTTCCTATTCCAATTAGAACTCTAGTTTTGTTAGTTTTTAGTTATTTCTAAATTAGATTAGATTTTGATTGACTTTTGCATGTATAAATGTAACGCCCCAGATTTTCTCATCTCGGAGGGTCACTGAAATAAATCTTTAAATGTATATGAAGACTCCAAGTAATATTTCCCATGCCCTTGAAGGGTTTTAAAAATAAAATTGTTGCGGAAAAATAACAAGGTTGCAAGGGAAAAGGAAATTTTCTCAAAATTTCATAGTTTTGTCTATACCGTGATAGGTATCGCCACAATTTATTTGACCATTCAAATGAACCCCAAAAATTATAAAATTGAGACTGTAGATACTTGGGACTACGGACTACAACATGTTAAAATTTCAAACTTTATCTACGCCATTTGGTAGGTGGAAAAGATAGACGAAGATGATTGAAAAACTGTCCCACCAGTTCAAACGTCCATAATAAATTCATCCGATGAAATTTTTGAGTGATTCCAATTTATGTTATTAGAAAACATATAGGGCTTTCCAAATAAACTAATTTCACTCAAAAAATCCAACCGTAGTAAAAGTTATGATATTTTGAAAAGGGATAGTAAGCTGAAAATTCTATAAAAAAGAACTAGGCAATTTCTAATTTAAAACTTTGAAAGGCAATTAAACCAACATCTTGTTTTCCATACATATTACATTACTGAATCAAATACTTAAAATATAGTATTTACATGATAGTTGACTTGATCATCTCGACGTCAAAACTTAAACAAAGTAAAAATTTTCATGATAAGCTCGCTAGCCTACCGCCATCGCATCAACACCAATCAATTCAATCTAAAAATTTGTTCATTTTGAGGGTGAGTATTTCATGAGAAACACTCAATAGCAATACATACAATATATGGAAAAATTATACGTAAACATAAATTCGACATGCCATCATTTTGAAACGTACATAGGAACATAAAAATTGATAGCCGGCACCACATAACGTCATACGTGATTACCTTCAATCAATAGCATGTTAAAGTGATTACCTTCAATCACTATCATAAAATTTCTTCATAAATCATTTGCATGGCATTTATATCACGTCATAATTTTCCAAACATCAATTTAAAAATCATTGCAAAAGTAGTAAGTAAAACTACCTCGAAAGCGAGTTTTCGATTGAAGTTTTGATGAAGAAAAATTGTTTATACAGCTTTCCAAAAATTCCAAACCCATACGGTATATATAGATGTTTATATATGGAACTTTTGTGAAGGTTAAAACAAGGTTAAGACCCTTTTCAACCGCCGTAACCGGATGTAAATGAAGGAAGTTGTTGAAAATTTTGGTGACTAAGATTTGCGAAAAAATGAAGGTCATGTGTCTTGGCTAAAATCGAAGGAAGAAGATGGATAAATTCTAGGGTATTTTTGGTGGTTTAGACTAAGGTTCAATGCTTCTTGTTGCACGAAAATGAAGGGAAACTAAAGGGTATTTTGCTGGAGATTTCTCATTGCTGGACCGAATTCGGTTGACAGAAAAGAGAGGAAAACAAATGCTGAAAATGGAAGGGTTGTTGCTGGAATTTTGGGCTGATATGATGGAAGGATGAGGGAGGAAATTGATAGTGTTCTTGCTGGAAAGTAAACAAGAAACACCATGCTTCTGGACTATGGGTGAAGGCCGAAATTGGAGAGGAAAAAGGAGGTTTCGGACTTCTTGTTGTTTGATTCATGGAGATCTCACCGGGACTTAAAACGACTTCTGGGATATTTTGGGGAGATAAAGGGCAGTTATTTTGGTGGTTGAAAGGTGAGGGAAATGGGAAGATTGTGGGGGCGGTTGGCTGGAGTTTAAGTGGGAAGAAAATACAGAAAATGGTCACGCAAAGGAGGGTGGTCTGGCTGGACGTGATTTCCGAAAATGATGGGGCGCTTTTTATTTTGGTAGTTAGGGGCTATTTGGGTGATGAAAATGGTGAAGTTTAAGGGATTGTTTGGCTAGTTTTTTGGTGGATTTTTAAGTTGTTGTTTGGGTGGATTTTGGTTAACTTTTGGAGTCGAAAAGTAAACCAAGTTTTGGGTAAGAAAACGAAGATAAATGACCGGAATTTTTAGATAGGACCGGAGAACAACATTTAAAAAGAATTTAGGCTAACTATAAATTATTTCTCGTTCAACTTGAAATTCAAAACTTACCAAATAAGGTTTGTTTTCAAATCAATTCCATAGTTGTCGACTCACGAAAATTTGAAGCGAACACACGCAAATTTTTTTTTTAATGTGACCACATATTTGAAATGAACCATGAGGTATGAAGCGACGCCAAAAGTAAGAAATTTATTTATTTGAAATCAAAATGCCAAAAATTTGGGTTGTTACAATAAACAACTCTCATTATAGACAATTCATAAGTTTGATTATTTGAGAGATTAAATTAAAAGTGAGATTCACTTTTCTTCTTTGTTCTTAATTGAACTAACTAAAACTTATCAAAGACTTTACAAATCTTTGTGGCTTTCAAACTTTGTTCTTTGATTCAAGAAATCATCGGGTCAAGGTCTTGCGGCTTGATTTTAGCTTTTTGGGGGTTCATATCAATCTTTTTGTGGGTTCAAGTTTCAATTCTTCGTGGGTTCACATCACTGTCATTGGTGGACAAGTACAATAAAATATGGTAAAATTGAGAGACAAGTAGTATATACATATGTGTATATATCTTTGAGCGTGGATCTATATAAGATCACATTTAGGACACTCACACACACATATCCCAATTCTCATGCCTCCACCATCTCTCTCTCTCTCCAATCTTCTTCTTTTAATATACATATAGATATACATATATAATTATGGAGCTGGAAAGTCTAAGAAAAAGAAGAATAGGAAATGAATGAAGATCCAATAAGAAAAGGGTAAGGAAATAGTTGAAAAATCAAAAAATGGAGGTTATGGAATTGGAAATAGTAAAAGTCCACCATTTCCATAACTTTAATACTCTAAGAACATAGAAATCAAAATATGCCTTTTTTTTTATTTGAGAATTCATAAATGGTGTAAAGGAATTTGGAGAAAAAGTTAATTACAGTGGTACTGTTTCCCAAACTTTCTGTACCCAGAGGATATTATACCCCTCACAGTGGGTATAATACTCCAGTAGGCAGAATGTCGCTAAGATTGTGTTTGGAAAAATTTAATATTGGAATAACCTCTTTTTAGGCCTAGGAAGCAAGCAAAGGAGAAAGAGTGAGTGAAATATATTTATTTGACCATCATGCAAAAGGATACCTTTATTATATGTGAAGTATGGTTATATGTTGACTTGATATACTATGAAATGATAAGCATTGAGTGAATCTATGAACACATGTGAGTAGAAGATGTTTATATTGTCTTGTATGCAAATGGATTTATGTTTGCATATGAAATGTTTATGCTAAATTGTTGTTCACCTTACGTCCAAATGGATTTTCTATTGTTGATTGAAGTAGTTTAGTATGTTGGACTTGATTTAGTATTTCATCTTGAGATTTAAATAAAATATACCAGTATGTCCTTCTTACAAGATGATTTGTTTGTCTCTATTAGAAGCTTTTGATTTTAGTGAAATGTACTAATTTGTTCCTCTTTCAACACATGGGTTAAAAAGTATAATTGTATCCAAGTTGCTTAAGATATAACATAAGAACACACGTTGGAAATTTTATCCAAGCAAACAAAGACACTTGGACTCATATGAGATTACCTTGACACTCATGAGGATTTGAGGAGAATGACTTATCCCAACATGGACTTGATATCAAGAACTCTTGTATAATAAATAATTGGGAACTTGATGTTACCTTAATGACCAACATCCTTATGGGAGCATTGTTTCTCTCTATGACATGTTAAATATCTATGTACCATATATCATGATTGATAATGTTTATGCATGTTAAAACAAGCTTAATACATGTGATAGTCTAATATTTTTTCTTAAGCCATTTGTACATCTGGATTTTATGAGGACTCGTGATTTATAAATTGGAGATGAGAGGTTTAAGAATTGGCCAAGCCCACAAGGACCAAAGGGGTTAGCATACCCAATGGACCATAAGTTGTCCAAAAAATTAATGGTCGATCAAGGCTAAATAGATCCAAGAGAACTATAGGACCATAAGTTGTCCTTGTACCACCTAGATTGATCACCATTTGTCCATGTGCTTGTAGCACAATATCTTCAAGTGTACAAATATTTAACAAAAGGGTCCTTAAGACAAGATAAATGACATTACTATGTGTCACCTCACACTAACACCGTATTTTGCTCATTGAATATCATTATTCATTGACGTTTCATGTCAAAGTGTAGATGGATCGAGAATGCTTTGACATTGTTGGCCAAAAGTGGATGCTTTCGGAAGACGGAGAAGAGTATCTATGGGTCACCGATATGGATCTTTGGGCATACTACTCGAGACGACCTGGTTTATACAAGGATGAAAGCACCATTTTTCATTGGGACCGGTATGATGCAATGACATTGAACTACTCTTGAGAACCGACTCTATGATCCTAAAGAAGATGTACCTTAACTAGCTATAACATGTTATGTTTAAGTTCCTTTTCATGATGTAATGAACAAGTAACAACCTTGTCTTTTGTTTGGTTGTAGATAGCACATATGGTATAAATGTTGGGTTGCTGTGTAATATGAATTTTTGTTGATTGTTAAGATTATCTTAATCACTTGTACTAAATGAAATTATCATATGGTATCTTATTTATATTTGAGACGTAATGATTTGTCACGATCATAATTAAAGAAAATCTTAATTGTAATCTTTCATACTTATCTAGTTAACCTATTCAATGGATCCAACCTTGAATCAAACTATAAGGTTAAACTCTATAACATCTTCTTCTATTTCAAATTTTGCACCTAATATTTCATGAAACATTCCTACTAAATATCCCATTATAATGTAATGCATTTAAGGGCCAAATTATGTGACATGTACTTACATGCATCTTTCCATGACTATTAGAGAAAATGGATCGAAAAGGCAAGCTTTTACTTAACCAGAAATTGAGAAAAAATGCAAACTGCCTGATGGCTATTATACCTCACCCATATGATATTATACTAAAAAGGTCAAGGAGCCTGCACACCCATCATGTTATCATACCCACAACAGTGGGTATAATACCCATTTACATCAGAAATAAAAAAAATTTGGGTAGATTTTTGGAAGTGCCACAAGGCTTGGTATTAGAGCTTCGACTTAATAGTTCTGTAGACTCGATCGTAGATACTCCTCCACCAAAGATAGCTCCTTTCAGGTATGCAAATTTAATATTATTTTTAAGTGTCTACGCATGAGCTATTTGTATATATGTGTTGGCACGTCTATTAGCATGTGGGAGTTAGAATTAATTCCCATTTATCTACTTCTATCCATGTGGAAAGGAAAAAAAGTCTATATTCAGCTACCATTAGCATAGCAATGGAAGTTCAACATGGGATTTAGAGCCTACAAAGTTAAAACATGCTAGTGTAGTACTAGATATGGCAAAATAGAACTATAATTAATTCACAAGCATGGTATAAATGTGTAATGTGCACGTACAACAAAATGATGTTTGAAGATGTAAGGAATTGAGGTATACATGCACATCGGAAATTAAATGTTCAATTCCTTTAAGTCGGATCAACCTTGTACTTAGAGAGATACTCGTGATATAAGTTTACCTTAGATGAATATCGTGAAAACTGATTTCTGACTAGCTGGAGGTACGATCTTCAATACCATAGCTATCCAATTGTCCAGCCTCCAATGGTAATCCACATAGTAAGAACAGATTTGGACTTCCACGATCAAGAACAGATGAAAGCGGAACCTTTTGGGAGTAATTGTATTTGGTCATGTTTTTTGTGCTAGTGCTAATGAAAACCAACTTATCATTTAATCTATCGTAGCCTTTGTATTTATAGGTAGGGTTAACCCTAGCACTAGTTCTAGTCAAACTAGAACCCATCAACAAATAAGCCCAATTAATTAATCAGATTAATTAATTTGGTCCAATAAATAATTAAGTCCGACCCAATTAATTGGACCTTGGACATTAATTCTTACAATCTCCCACTTGGACAAGGTCCAACTCCAGATGCTCAATTCTTGCTTTATGTGTGTGACCCATTAGGTTTCCATTCACGATGGAAAACGCAGTGATATTCTCATCGATTCACTGAGATCTATCAATTCACGTCGCCGTCCAAGATTGACATCTAGCAATGTGTCAAGGCAATCCATGTGAAGGAAAATGTCATGTAGTATGACAAAATCAATATATGTACGGTTCGTGGAAATATAATCCCTTCATCAATATAACTCAATTGGTTAAGAGATATGGATCAGCGTCAATCTCTTTTCAACCAATTATGGTATTCACCACAACTCTTCGTTGATCTAATCTAGTTATGATTGAAACATTTTTCAACTTATAACTCTACCCCGGGTAAGAAAATTTATATCAACTTAAGTAGGCAAAATACATGTTATAATCTCCTACTTTTCAGAAGTGACGAATCCTCATATTGGACATTCACAACCTTCATATGATTCTCACTATACCCGTACGACGTCTTCCTGGTGACTCAAATCTTCAAGTCCTATCAAACATTCGCCAAAGTATAGTGGTCCTCACATAAAATTCTATGATGTCCTCAAGTCAAATGACCAAATCCACTACCACACATTAGAGATTTACCACTGACGCTTGGATAGTTATCCATGTGGAATCTTTAGGCAGATCATCCAATGTCATGTTCTCATAACAATGTATTCATGTGTTCATTCAGATGTCCCTCTACATCTTAGCTCGTGAGATCAAGTACTTTTTTTAAAAGAAATGCAACACATGCTAGTTTATCCGCAATAATGATATCCGTATCTCATTATTACTATGACTATGGATATTTCAAGAATAAGTTATTTATAACTTGTATTTCACAATCACAACACCTTGTGATTAACAAGTTACTATGAACTTTTCTTCGGACTCTATTATTTTAAATAATAAAATTTAAAAAATAACAGATCTACCATTAAAATGTAGACAAGCATTTAATTAATCAATTTGTTCATATACTTCAATGTCTAACAAAGAGTATATCACAAAATGTCCCATACAAACTAGATCCAATCACTCAGGTATCTTAATACCATCAAATTTAGCATGATCATCATGTTTGTGCTGGGACAACAACTTTGTCAAAGGATCTGCTACATTATCGTATGTTAGGATCAGTTCTATCTTTATATAATTTCTTAAAATTCTCTCCCTGATGAGATGATACTACCTCAATATATATCTGGATCATTGATGAGACCTGGGTTCCTTCGCTTGTGCGATGGCTCCATTGTTATCACAATACAAGTTATTGGATCAACAATGCTAGGAACTATTTCAAGTTCAGTAATGAACTTCTTGATCCAGACCGTTTTCTTTGCTACTTCTAAGCAGCTATATATTCATCTTCTATAGTTGAATCAACAGTCGTTTCTTGTTTAGAACTTTTCCAATTGACTGCACCACCATTTTGAGTAAATACATATCCAGATTGAGATTTGCTATTGTCTTTATCAGACTGAAAGCTGGCATCGACATAACCTTGAACTCTAAGTTCATTTCCTCCATAAACCAAGAACATGTCTTTAGTCCTTATTAAGTACTTAAGGATGTTCTTGACTGTGATTCAATGTTTCTCGCCAGGGTTCGCTTGGAACCTTCTTGTGACACTCAAAGCGTATAAAACATCTGGTCGAGTACATAACATCGCATATATGATAGATCCTATTGCTGATGCATAAGAAATCATATCCATGCTATCTCTCACAATTTGTGTTTTGAACACTCTTTTGAGAGATAGATCCCATACCCGATGGGACATAGTCCTCTTTTGGACTCTTCCATACTAAATCTTCTCAAGATTTTATTTATGTACATATCTTGAGATAGGCCAAGCATTCTCTTAGATCTATCTCTATATATCTTTATACAGAAAATGTACATTGCCTCTCCCATATCCTTCATGGAGAAATTTTAGATAACCACAATTTTACTGATTTTTGACATCGGAGACATCCTTTCCTAAAGTATGTCATCCACATACAAAATTAGAAACACGACTTTGCTCCCACTAACCTTTTATACACACATGGTTCATCTTCATTCTTGATAAAATCAAACATTTTGATTGTCTTATCAAAATGAAGATTCCAGCTCCGAAAGGCTTGCGTTAATCCATATATAGATTCCTGTAGTTTGCATACCTTGTTTGGCTCTATGGATTCAAAATCTTTAGGCTGTGTCACCTTCACATCCTTGCTAAGATTCCTGTTAAGGAATGCGATCTTGACATCCATTTTCCAGATCTCATAATCATGGTATGCTACTATCGCAAGTATAATCCAAATTAACTTAGACAAGGCTATTAGTGAGAAGGTTTCGTCAAAGTCAATCCCTTGTCTTTACTTGTAACCCTTCGCAACCAATCTTGCCTTATAAGTATGAACATTACCATCCATGTCGACCTTTTTAATGTAAACCAATTTATAGCCTATAGGTTTTACCCTTTCAGGCCGGTCAAGCAAGGTCCAAACCTTATTTTCGTACATGGAGTTCATCTCAGATTCCATGGCTTTCTGCCATCTCTTTGAGTCAACACTTGACTTCGATTCTACGTAAGTAGTAGGTTCATCTTCCTCGATTAGTAATACATTACTAGTAACTATGAGATCGTATCTCAGAGGAAAATGAATAACTCTGCTCGACTTACGTAGAGCTAGTGTGTCCTTGGGAATTGGTGGTTCCCACTTTTTAATCTTTGCTTCATCAGATATAAGCTCAGCTATTGGAATATCTAATTGGTCAATTTTATTTGTGGTTTCTTAAACTTTTTCAAGATCTACTTTTCTCCCACTGTCTTCTCTAAGAATACAGCAAGTCTCGATACGATGACCTTCATCTCGATGGGATTGTAGAAATAGTATCATACAGTTTACTTTGGATACTCTACATATAAATATTTATCAGATTTAGCTCTTAACTTATCCGATTCAACGCGCTTCACATAAGCGTCGCATCCCTAACCTTCATGTATGAAAGCTCGAGTCCTTTTCCCTTTCCATAACTCGTATGGAGTTTTATTGACCGATTTAGATAGGACACAATTTAGTGTATAACATGCAGTGTTAAGTGCATATCTTCAAAACAATTTTGGAAGAACTGCACAACTCACCATTGATCGTATTATATCAAATAAGGCGCAGTTTCCTCTTTCAGATACACCATTTTGTATTGATGTATAAGGTAGAGTCCATTGCGAGAGAATCCCATTCTCTTTTAGATAGTCTAAAAACTCATCCTTCAAATATTCTCCACCTTGATCAGATCTAAGTGTTAGAATATTTTTCCCAGTTTGCCTTTCTACTTCTTGCTTGAATTCTTTGAACTTTTCAAGGACTTCACTCTTGAATTCTATCAAGTAGATGAAACCATATCTAGAATGGTCATCTGTAAATGTGATGAAGTAAGAAAAGCCACATCTAGAATCTTTAGATATTTGTCCATGTACATCAGTATGTACAAGACCCAAAATATCTGCAACTCCGACTACCTTTCCAGAAAAAGGTGTATTGGTCATTTTGCCCAACTGGCATGATTCACACTTATCAAATGATTCATAATCATTTGAATCTAAGTATCCATCTTTATGTAATTTAGGAATACATTTTTTTATTTAAATGACCGAATCTGCAATGCCAAAGATTTGAGTTGTTATTTTTATCTCTTTTATGCCTTGCAATTCCTCTTCTAATGTCCTTTTATTTTCACAGTGAAAACACAGATCATCAGACTTGGATTTGCCTTTGCTTAACTATTTTCCAACAGATTTGGCCTTCTTGGATCCTTTAAAAAAGGTCCATTTAGATTTTTTCTTAGTACTTTTAGAAGTATCAATGGCCAAAGTTTATCAATTCCTTTGGGCTTAACAGTTTTCAGCATGTTTAGCAACTCGAGTAGGGTACATTGAATCTTATTCACATTGAAGTTCATAATGAACTGGGAAAAGTTATTAGGTGGTGACTGCATAACTAAGTCAACACTTAGCTCGTGGTCCATGGTAAAACTTAATTGATTTAATTTTTCAATATAATCAATCATCTTCAATACATGAGCACTGACTGAAGATCTTTTTACCATCATACCTCTTCATAATCTTTTGGATGCCTCATATTGTTCATTCCGTGACTATACATCATTCAACTCCTTGAAATGATATATTTTGGTATAGGCATCCATACCCTCGTACTGCTTTTCTAACTCAAGTGACATACTGCAAGCATCACATGTTGCAGTGTTACTACTATCACTATGTTTTTGTAAGCCTGCACGTTCTCCGACGTAGCCTCCTCAATAGGAGCTTCCGACATTGGCTGCTTATTGACGTATCCAATTTTTCTTTTTTATGCTTGAGAACAATTCTCAGAATGTGGTGCCAGTCCAAAAAATTTGGTCTGATATGTATGTTGGCATCCAATATGCCTCTCAAACTCATATGGTTACTCATGATTCAACAATTAAATAATAAGATAGAACAATTAATTAAATGTATAAAATTAATTTAACATGGACTTATATTAAATTAATTATACTCCCATATTAACCATTTAATCTGCTTTAAATTGAATTAATGACCTAACATCAAACATTAATCAATAGAACCGATTAGATTCCTAATCTTCCGAGCCAAAAGAAAGATGGGCTAGGATTCTTTTGTTTGTATTATTTCTTCTCGCAACCTATACTAGAGTGACTCAACAAATCCTAATAAAACATCCGGTATATACTTCTATCAATCACATAAATAATAAGCTCTCCATATGTGACTCCTAGATCATCAAGTAGACAACTTATTTTCCACGCACAATATCTTATGTGTTTACTTGATTGTGCCCCTTTTAGAAAAAGGACTAGAATTTTTAATTAATAAAATTTATTTTATCTCTCAATTTAAAGTCACACTCTAATTGAAGATAAAATTTGTATAAGGTCAAGATTGTAATTTTATAAAGTGAAGTCAAAATTTAATCTGGTAAAAATTCAAAACATGGTTTAAAAACGATTTTAATTAATTTTGAATATTTGACCAGCATTAAAAGATTTAATAATTACAATTTTCCAAAAAATTCAAAATTACATTTAAGACCTTAATTTCCTTAGAAAATAAAATTTGAGGACTTAATGTGCAGTTTCTGAAATTGCACAGTCAGCCCTTAAAATTTTAAAACAGTGGTCCTTCAATGCAATTTCACAAATTGCACAAAAGTCCCTTTCTCTGAATTTTTAAAATAGTGGCCTTCACATGCAATTTCAAAAATTGCAGAGAGACCATTTTCATATCAATTGAAATTAGGGGCTTTCTTATGAAATTTCCAAAATTGCACAAGAGGCCACCGCTCTATATTTCAAAAACACGAAGACACGCCGAAACCCTAAAAGGTTTCAACCGGCGGCCGCCAGATCTCTCGAGGTGGCCGACGGTGTCTAACACCGACGACCACCTCTTTTTATCGTCGAACGACTCTTCATGTTTGACTTCTCCCGCGTCATTGCTACTTCTACGGCGGGCGCGATGATATGGTTGCCGCTCCTCATCATCATCACCACTGAAGATCAAAGGGCGGTGGTGGTCACGCCGGTTATGACCATCATGTGCAAGTGCAATGGGCGGCGCGTGTTGTTCTCTCTGTCGCTTTAGTTTCTTCCTCCGTGGCCGCAACTTCAAAAGTTCCGACCAGTTAGCTCGTTCACGCATCAATCTAAAACTAATTTTAGATTTTGCTTTTATTTTTATTCCAAAATAAAATCTGAATCATATTTAGATTTCTAAGATTTCACAATTTTATTTTAACTCACAAACTCATATCAAATTAATATACTAATAACGATTATTGTTTGATTAATCAAAACAGTCTAACAAACTCTAACAAGTAACAAGGTAGGCTCTGATACCACTGTAAGAAATTGAGGTATACATGCACAACATAAATTAAATGTTCAATTTCTTTAAGCCGGATCAACCTTGTACTTAGAGAGAATTCGTGATATAAGTTTACCATTGATGAATATTGTGAAATCTGATTTTGACTAGCTGGAGGTGCGATCTTCAATACCACAGCTGTCCAATTGTCTAACCTCCAATGGTAATCCACACAGCAAGAACAGATATGGATTTCCACGATCAAGAACAGATGAAAGCGGAACCTTTTGGGAGTAATTGTATTTGGCTGTCTTTTTCTTGTGCTTGCAAGTAATGAAAACCAACTTATCATTTAATATGTCGTAGCCTTTGTATTTATAGGTAGGGCTAACCCTAGCCCTAGTTCTAGTCAAACTAGAACCTATCAACAAATGGGCCCAATTAATTAATCAGATTAATTAATTTGGTCAAATAAATAATTAAGTCCGATCCAACTAATTGGACATTAATTCTTATAGAAGATTGGTCTTCTTAGTTACAACCCAGCAAAATGAAACAATGTTTGAGATATTATTTTAAAGAAGACATAGAAAATAAGCCTAAGGATACACATCAAAAGGAGAGGGAGATTAGGGACTAATCTTCTTTTTCCGAGCTTGACTTTAGCACCTTAAGCCTATTAAAATCATAGGCCAAGTCATACAGGTTGAAATACCAAAGTTTTTATACATCAACGTTTTAGCCATAATTAAAGAAATCCCATTCACCCGAGTTCGAAAGTGGTCCAAAGTACTGACCATTGAATATGAAGCCATGACATTGGTATATAAATGCCTCACAAATTTCTCAAGAAAACACTCCACCCATCCTTATATACTCAATCTACCCAAAGACATTAAACTAACAAAGTATTCAAATGGGAGTGAATTCAAGAAAGAAAAACTAATGAATCAACTAAGGAGAAGTTCTTTATTTTGGAAATAAGGGTACCTTGAAAATACGGCATCATTGGCAAACCAAAATGAAGATAATTCTTTCTGACTAGCCAGAACCCCGTCGGGCAAGGTGGTGGTACGAGTCCGCTCCTTAGCCGTGTGTTTTATTTTTTAGTGGCAGATTTGGGAAATTTACCTTTAGTAGAAGCCTTCTTAGTCCGACCTAAGAAAAAATTTGAAGAAATTAGGTGATTATTGAAGTGGGTTTTGATTTGGAGAAGAAAATGAAGTTGGGTATGAAGAGAGAAAAAGAGTGAAAAGTTGAATTTGGGAAAAATTTTAGGGCCTGGAAATTTAAGTGGCCCATCGGGTATGACATCCCTACTCAAGGGTATGATACACATTGAATTTTTAAAAAATAAAAATAAATAATTATAATGATTATAATAATAATAATGATAATAATATTTTGAAATTTCAAAGCCGTGGATAATACACTCAAACATGGGTGTGATACCCGCTGACCTATGGTTAACTTTAAACCTTAATGTTTTGATTATTACAAACAAATTGGTTATGTTTTCTAACATTTTATTTTCAAGCAAAATTCAAAGCGCTACAAATCGAACTCTCATACAATGACAAGTTCAAAGTCAAAATCAATTCAAGAGTTCAAGCATCTCAAGATCCGCTAAATTCAAGATTTGAAGATCAAGATTGAAGAATAGATTTTTAGATAAAATTGTAAAGGTATTAACTCTTTAATCCTTAGCAATTAAATAAATGAAAGCTCAAATTTTTTTTTTGCACAAAATATATGTGTCATTATCATTGCATAAAATACTTTTATCAAAGTCAAAAATCAAGTTTTTAAAAGCTGCAGAAACGGTCAACTGCTTTTGGTCATCCGTTTGAACAGAGAGTTCAAACGGTCGACTGCTTGGATGAACCGTCGACCGGTTGGTCGTCCTTCTCCAAAAGTGTCCGTTCGATTTTTTTTCGTTCCAACGGCTTAGTTCTCGACTAAGTAAACGGTCGACCGCTTGGTCATCCGTTTGGGTCATCCGTCTCGACAAATTGACGAAAATTCATCTCTATAAATACCACTTCATTTATTATCATTTAACAACACTTACAAGAGCATTTATAGAGAGAATCATATTGAAAAACTTCATCCAAAGCTTCATTGTATTTATATCTTCAATATCTCATATTGAAAAACTTTGTTTGATTAAATCAAACCTTTGATTCATCTTTCTCAACAAAGTTTTCATCTAACACTTGAGCTTTCCTTATTCATTGCTATTCATTAAAGTGTTAGTCTCTCTTAGAACTAAACTTGTATCTATCATTCATCTAGAGAGAAATACTCAAATCAATTTCTTCATATATTTGGGTCATATTGAGGTCCCGTGAAAAGCTCAATATTGTATAAGGATCGGTGCTCCTTGTTTGTAAGTCACCGGATACATTGTAAGGGTTTGGATTGCACCATAAGTCAATCAAAGTAGTGGAAAGGCCGTGCTCGTGTTGGAGAGCTTGGTAACGGGGACGAGATCATTGGTTGGATCGAACCTCCATAAAAATCGCTTGCACTCTCTCTCTTTTTATTTACTTATATTGTGCTTATATTTGAGTGAATCAATTTTTATTTCTTAAATTTCATTTTTAAGAATATTTTTCGAAAAAGTTTGAGAAAACCAATTCACCCCCTCTTGGTTAGTTATTCTTGGGTTATCAATTGGTATCGTAGCTTGGTGCTCATTTTCTTTGATTTCACAATCTTGAGTAATGGCTAACCAAAATTTTCAAAACCTTGAGGGTCATTCTACAAATCGTCCTCCTTTCTTTAATGGCTCCCACTACAATTATTGGAAAACTAGAATGATGATCTATATTCAATCAATTGATTATAACATTTGGGAAGTCATTGAGTTTGGTCCATATGTGCCTACAAAAATTATCAAAATTGATGATAAACCGGACCAAACTACTTCTAAGCCTAGAGAGGAATATGATGAAGAAGATAAAAGAAAGTTGTCTTTGAATGCTAGAGCCAAAATTTACTTTATTGTGCTTTAGACAAAAATGAGTTTAATCAGATTAGCACATGTGATTCCGCATATGATATTTGGCATGCATTAGAGATAACTCACTTAGGTACCAACAAGGTTAAAGAAACCAAAATAAATCTTTTGACAAAAGATTTTGAAAATTTCTTTATGAAACAAGATGAACCTATTGTTGATATGATTACTCGTTTCACCGATATTATTAATGGCCTTAAGGGCTTTGATCGAAAGTTTACTAACGGTGAACTTGTGAGCAAAATGCTTAGGTCTTTATCGGAAGATTGGAACTCCTTGAGGATGTTGATAGAGAATACAAAAGATATCAACACCTATCCATTGGAGGAGCTATATGGAACATTGATGACGATGAGCTCAACAATGCCGAAACAAAGGAGAAAACGAGGAGAAGCAAAGAAGAGATGAAGGAGCTTCCCAAGAAGCAAATTGCTTTGAAATCAACAAATGATGAAGGATCCTCCAATACAAACATGAGTGATGAAGAACTTGATGACTTAGTTCTTCTTGTCAAGAAATGGAGAGGATTTCGAAACAATAGGCGATTTCAAAAGAAAGAAGACAAAAGTGAAGAAAAGAATAAAAAGATCATATGTTACGATTGTGACAAACCCGGTCACAAGAGGACCGAATGTCCAAACAAGAAGAAGTTCATCAAAAAGAAAGCACTTCAAGCTACATGGGATGATAGTGATGAAGATGATCAAGAAGAAGATGAAATTCAAGAAGAAATTGCTAATATGTGCTTCATGGCCATTGAGGATGAGGTAAGTACAAACAACAATGACTCTTACATTGACTTATCTTCTTCTTATGATGAAATTCTTGAAGAGTTTGAGAAACTTATGTCAAAATACTCCATTCTTAACAATAAACACACTTTGTTGAAAAATGTAGTCAAGAAGCTTTTTATTGCTCAAAAGGACTTTGAAAAAGAGAAAGATGATCATAAGTCCTTAATTAAAGAAAATGTTTTATTGAAAGAAAAAGTGGTTGATTTAACAAGCATTGTTCACAAATTTACCCAAGGAAAGAAAAATTTTGAATTAATGCTTGGTGAGCAAAAATGTGTATTTAACAAAGGGGGAATTGGATATAAACCTCTCTTGAAACAAAAATCCCTTGAAACCATTTTTGTAAAATCATCCAATTTTTCTCAACAAAATATCACATGTAGTTTTTGCAAGAAAGATGGTCATGTTGCTTATAATTGCTTAACTAAAAAGAAATTATTCTTTGAAAGGAAACACAAGTGGATAAAAGAATCCACAAGCTCTAACTATCAAGGACCCAAACTTATGTGGGTACCAAAAATCAAAAATTAAAATTATTTTTGTAGGTACCACAAAAAGTCAAGAGCAATTGGTTCTTGGATAGTGGGTGTTCAAACACATGACGGAGATCGATCTTTGCTATCAAATTTCAAAAGAAAAGATGGAGGTCATGTGACTTTTGGAGACAATGCCAAAGGAAAAATCATAGGTATTGGAAATATTGGTAATCGTTCTTCTCCATCTATTGAAAATGTTTTATTAGTTGATAACCTCAAACATAACTTGCTTAGCATAAGTCAATTATGTGATAAAGGTTACCTCATTAAATTTGATTCTTCCAATTGCCTCATTGAGGATGCTATATCTAAAAAGGTATTGTTCATGGGGAGTCAAGTAAAGATGTTTACATCATATCTATTGAATTTGAACTTGAAAAGGAAATAAAATGTCTTTCAAGTATAAAGGATGATTCTTGGTTATGGCATAGGAGATTAGGTCATGTTAGCATGGACTTACTTTCAAAAATCTCCAAAACAACTTTGTAAAAGGATTGCCAAATATAAAGTTTGAAAAAGATAAAATTTGTGATGCTTGTCAATTTGGAAAACAAGTAAAGAGTTCTTTCAAACTTAAACAACACTCTTCTACTTCAAGACCTTTACAACTTCTCCACATGGACTTATTTGGACCGTCTAGAACCGCTTAGTTTAAGTGGAAAACATTATGCATTTGTTATTGTTGATGATTTTTCAAGATATACTTGGGTCATTTTCTTGAATTTAAAAGATGAAGCCTTAAATGCATTTAAACATTTTTGCAAAAGAGTCCAAATGAAAAGGATACACCATTACCACAATTAGGAGTGATCATGGTGGAGAATTTGAAAATATAGCCTTTGATGATTTTTGCAAATCCAATGGATATGAACATAATTTCTCGGCTCCTAGAACTCCTCAACAAAATGGTGTAGTAGAAAGGAAGAATCGAACATTGCAAGAAATGGCTCGGACCATGTTGAATGAAAACAATTTACCAAAATACTTTTGGGCCAAGCCGTAAACACTTCATGTTATATCTTAAATCGAGTTTTGGTAAGTCGAAGAAAACCAAAACTCCATATGAGCTTTGGAAAATAGAATTCCCAATATTGGATATTTTAAAGTTTTTGGTTGCAAGTGCTTTATTTTAAACACAAAAGAAAACTTGGGAAAATTTGATCCAAAATCCGATATTGGAATCTTTCTTGGGTATTCATCTACTAGCAAAGCTTTTAGAGTTTTCAACAAAAGAACTTTAGTAGTTGAAGAATCCATGCATGTTGTTTTTGATGAAACTAACTCAATTGAGCAAGAAAAGTCATTGATGATGAAGATTTGGAAATCCCATTTGAGCAACTAAGCGCTCAAAATCAAGACAAAGGGAATCCAAATAACATTGAAATTCAACATGAGGAGGAAACAACTATGCAACAAAATGAAGAAGAACCTCATGAAGATCTCAACACTTCATTACCAAAAGAATGGAGGTTTGTCCTTTCTCATCCAAAAGATCTCATCATTGGTGATCCATCAAAAGGGTAAGTACAAGAAATTCTTCTAGAAATTTTCATAACAATTGTGCTTTTCTTTCACAAATCGAGCCAAAGAATTTTAAAGAAGCCGAGTTTGATGAATTTTGGATTCTAGCTATGCAAGAAGAACTAAATCAATTTGAAAGAAATCATGTTTGGGATTTAGTTGCTAGACCAAATTCACAAACCGTAATTGGCACAAAATGGGTTTTTCAAACAAAAGAGATGAAAATGGCATAATTGTGCGTAACAAAGCTAGATTAGTGGCTCAAGGTTACAATCAAGAAGAAGGTATCGATTTCGAAGAAACTTTTGCCCCGGTTGCTAGATTAGAGTCAATTCATATGCTTCTTGCTTTTGCATGTCATAAGAATTTTACTCTCTTTCAAATGGATGTCAAAGTGCATTTTTGAATGGAGTCATTCAAGAAGAAGTTTTGTTGAGCAACCACCCGTTTTAAAAATCACAAGTATCCGGACAAAGTTTTCAAACTTAGAAAAGCCCTTTATGGTTTAAAACAAGCTCCTAGAGCATGGTATGAGAGATTGAGTAAATTTCTCTTATCAAATGATTTTTTAATGGGTAAAGCGGATACAACATTATTTATAAAAACCAAAAAGAATGATATGATAGTTGTTCAAATTTATGTTGATGATATTATTTTTGGTGCTACTAACATTTCCCTATGTGAAGAATTTTCTAAGTGCATGAGTAGGGAATTTGAGATGAGTATGATGGGAGAACTCAAGTTCTTTCTTGGTCTCCAAATCAAACAATCCAATGATGGAATATTCATTAGTCAAACTAAGTATATCTTGGATATGCTCAAAAGTTTGAAATGGAAGAGTTGAAGCCAATGAACACTCCAATGAGCTCATCAATCAAACTAGATAAAGACGAGCAAGGTACTTCCGTTGATGTAACAAAATATCGAGGTATGATCGGATCCTTCTTTATTTAACCGCTAGTAGACCCGATATTATGTTTAGTGTATGCTTATGTGCTAGATATCAATCTAATCCTAAGAATTCCCATCTTAGTGCCGTAAAACGCATTTTCCGTTATCTTAGTGGAACTAGATCTTTAGGTCTTTGGTATCCCAAAGAAACTCATTTTGATTTACTTAGCTTTTCGGATGCCGATTGGGCCGGTTGCACAATTGATCGTAAAAGTACTAGTGGAACGTGCCATTTTTTAGGCTTTGCTTTAGTTTCATGGTTTAGTAAGAAACAAAATTCCGTTGCCTTGTCAACCGCGAAGCCGAATATATCTCCGCCGCTAGTTGTTGTGCTCAAATCCTATGGATGAAGCAAACTCTAAATGATTATCACATTTCATTTGAAAAGTTCCTATTATGTGTGATAATACAAGTGCGATCAACTTATCTAAAAATCCTGCTTTGCATTCTCGCATCAAACACATTGAAATTAGACATCACTTTTACGAGACCATGCACAAAAGGGAGATATATCTTTGGAGTTTGTAAACACCGAAAAACAATTGGCCGATATTCTCACAAAACCTTTAGCACTCGAAAGATTTTCTTACATTCGACGAAGTTTAGGTATAATTGATGAATGTGAAATTTGTGACTAAATCTTTATGTTTCCTATGATTGATTGCATTTTATATGACAAAAATGTTGTAAAATCATTTGTCAACGGATCAAATCAAGATTGTTTTTAAAAATTTTTACAACTAGTCCAAACGGACGACCGCTTTATCAAAACGGACGTCCGTTTTCATGTCAAACGGATGAACAATTGTTCAAACCGCTTGATCATCCGTCTTTCCGTAAACTTTTGCAAAATTAAAAGTTTAAACGGTCAACCGCTTTAAATTAAACGGACGTCTGCCTAATATAAAACGGACGACCGTATTTCATCCGTCTCGTCGTCTGTCTCGAATGTAGATTTTTGAACTTCAAAATTAGTCAAAACGGTCGACCGCTTGAATGTTCCGGCCGTCCGTATCGGTGTGTTTTTTAAGTTGGAATTTTTCAAATTTCTTCATTCCAACTTCATGCGAACCTTCGGTTTTCAATCCCAATCTCTTCCATTTCACCAATCCTCCTAAAATCTTTCAATTTTACACTCAAAATCACAAAACCCACATCTTTTACACCAAAAATCGAAGATCCCCAATTTTTGTCCATAAATTCTACCCATTCCACCCAAACGGACGATCTCTAAAACCTAGGCTCCAAATCCGCTTTTCCACACCATGCCTCGACAGAAAAATGGCGGCCAAACGTCCTAGGAGGGAAAGACTACCTACTCCATCATCCTCAAGAAGAGGATTCTCCTCGAAATTGGATTGCCAAATGTCCCGTCCTCATTGGTAAGAACGTAGACCTTGCCTCTTTTACTTTTGACGCCCTTCCTTTCATATAGAAGATCTTTTCACGGGTATGGGTTGGGTTAGTATTCTCACATTGAATGACAAAGTTTACCCTTCCTTGTCAAAGATTTCTATAAAGATATGTCTTCCTCTCCAAGGTCGAAATTTTCTTGTTTAGTTCGAAATAAACAAATAAACATCACTAAGGACTTAATTCGATCAATCCTTCATCTTGAGGAAGGAGGTATTCGCATGTACACCACAAAAACAATTCCTCATACTCAAGATTACGACCCAATCGAGGCTTGTTGTCGTGTCACCGGCAAGCAATTTGAGGCTGCCGTACGTCTTCGCACGAACCAACTCACTCTTCCGTGTCGTGTCCTCCATAACATCATCGCACATATTATTGTTCCTCGTAAAGGCCACTTAGATGAGGTTAATCACTATGATGTCTTTCTTCTCGACTCTATCCTCCGTGGGCGTAAACTTGATTTTCCATACATAATGATCCAACACATGTCATCCGTCCTTAGCGGCACTAGGCCTAAGGGACTTCCCTACGGAATGTTTCTCACTAAGATCTTTCAACATTTTGAAGTTTCCTTCCGTAACGCGGTTGCCACTCTTCCCAAACCCACCGACACCATAAATATTCTTACCCTTCGTCGTATGAAAATCGCAAGGAAAATGGGCAATGGGTGGCAAAATCCAAGGATTTGACGATGAGTCCGCCCCTCGACTTTGCCATTTGAGGATGAGGAAGAAATGGACGGGTGGCAATGCCAAGATGCTCACCTCAACTCGACGACCCCGATCATCTCAAAGGCCGTCGCCCTCCACCTCCGGCCTCAACGAGGACCGCTTTTAATCTTCTTAACGGCCGGATCGACTCTCTTACTACTTCGGCCGAGGGCCTGCACCATACCATGGGGACTCTCCAAAGACTCTCGGTTGCAGAGATATGACGACATCGCTTCATGATCTTCACTCCCGTCTCGATGCCGTGCTTCCTCCACAGCCGCCCCCGGAGCCTTAGTCTATTTATTACTTTTGTTTTTGTAGCTATGTTTTTTTGAACACGAAGTCTATGTTCTATCTTTATTTTATGAAATTATGCTTGTTTTTCAATTTTAAGTTTATCAATGATTGGCATATGTTATTTCGCTTACACCTTAATGTTTTATCTTTTGCCTTTTTGTTTATGCCAAAAGGGGAAAATAAATAGGTGATCAAATATATGAAATACGTAATGTGATGAATTTGGCATGAATACGTGATTTGATGAACTTGGCATGAAATATGTAATGTGATGGATTAAATGGAATCGATATCATGTAATAAAATTGGCAAATCAAATGAATATATATGCTTTACTTGAAATCATGTTTACTTGAAAAATAAAGGGGGAATATATATGTTTTATTGTATATTATTATCATATATTCTCACATTGTTTGTCATAATCAAAAAGGGGGAAATTGTTGACCTATGGTTAACTTTAAACCTTAATGTTTTGATTATTACAAACAAATTGGTTATGTTTTCTAACATTTTATTTTCAAGCAAAATTCAAAGCGCTACAAATCGAACTCTCATACAATGACAAGTTCAAAGTCAAAATCAATTCAAGAGTTCAAGCATCTCAAGATCCGCCGAAATTCAAGATTTGAAGATCAAGATTGAAGAATAGATTTTTTAGATAAAATTGTAAAGGTATTAACTCTTTAATCCTTAGCAATTAAATAAATGAAAGCTCAAATTTTTTTTTTTTTTTTGCACAAAATATATGTCATTATCATTGCATAAAATACTTTTATCAAAGTCAAAAATCAAGTTTTTAAAACTGCAGAAACGGTCAACCGTTTTGGTCATCCGTTTGAACAGAGAGTTCAAACGGTCGACCGTTTGGATGAACCGGTCGACCGGTTGGCTGTCCTTCTCCAAAAGTGTCCGTTCGATTTTTCCGGTTCCAACGGCTAGTTCTCGACTAAGTAAACGGTCGACCGCTTGGTCATCCGTTTGGGTCATCCGTCTCGACAGAAATTGACGAAAAATTCATCTCTATAAATACCACTTCATTTATTATCATTTAACAACACTTACAAGAGCATTTATAGAGAGAATCATATTGAAAAACTTCATCCAAAGCTTCATTGTATTTATATCTTCAATATCTCATATTGAAAAACTTTGTTTGATTAAATCAAACCTTTGATTCATCTTTCTCAACAAAGTTTTCATCTAACACTTGAGCTTTCCTTATTCATTGCTATTCATTAAAGTGTTAGTCTCTCTAGAACTAAACTTGTATCTATCATTCATCTAGAGAGAAATACTCAAATCAATTTCTTCATATATTTGGGGTCATATTGAGGTCCCGTGAAAAGCTCAATATTGTATAAGGATCGGTGCTCCTTGTTTGTAAGTCACCGGATACATTGTAAGGGTTTGGATTGCACCATAAGTCAATCAAAGTAGTGGAAAGGCCGTGCTCGTGTTGGAGAGCTTGGTAACGGGGGCGAGATCATTGGTTGGATCGAACCTCCATAAAAATCGCTTGCACTCTCTCTCTCTTTTATTTACTTATATTGTGCTTATATTTGAGTGAATCAATTTTTATTTCTTAAATTTCATTTTTAAGAATATTTTTCTAAAAGTTTGAGAAAACCAATTCACCCCCTCTTGGTTAGTTATTCTTGGGTTATCAATACCCATTAACGTAAAAAATTCAGATTATAAAATGAACTTAATTGCTTACTTAAGTACAAGTTCTTGTATATTAAGAAGTAAGAAATTGATTTTTTCCAAATTTTAGATGGCTCCGACAAACCAAACAGTTGATCGATTAACTCAATTAGTGGAATAACAAGCTCGTCAAATAGAGCAACTCATGAACCGACCTCTCCTAGTAGCCATCCTACAACCAAGAGAAAGAAAACTGGATAAGAGCAGTGATTGCTTTCGACATTTAAATCCCCCTACATTCATGGATGCAAAAGATCCCATTGATGCATAAAATTGGTTAAGGACTGGAACGTATGTTTGCTTATGCACATGCGGCACTGTGCATCTTTTATGTTACATGAAAGTACTGGACATTGGTGGGATAAGCTGATTAGTATGGGATAAACGACAAATATGACATGGACAAAATTCAACGTGTTTAGGAATAAGTATTTCTCTACTTCTGTAAAGAATCAAAAGTTGAACGGATTTGTCCAATTACATCAAGGAACAATGACGGTGTCAGAATATGTTAGGAAATTTGAAGAGTTGTCACGATTTCCATGTCACATGGTCGGTACAAATGGACTAAGGATTGATCATTTCTTGGAAGGGTTAAGACTAGAATTGAATATAGATGTATTGATGTGAGGAATCCAAAACATGAATTTTTTAGAAATCATAGATAGAGCTTTATTAGCTGGGCAGGCCAAACTCAAAATTGTTCGGGCCCATGAAACTAGGAGAGAGAGTAAACAAACAAGCGACGGTGGAAAAGTTCAGATCAATATGAACCCCATCCCAAGAAAGAAAAAACCATATAACTATGTAGAAAATAACAATGTCCCTTTATGTACCAAGTGTGGAAAGCGTCATCTTGGTGAATGTTGTGCACGACAAAATTTTTGCTATTCATGCCGTAAACTAGGACACATGATTAAAGAGTGCCCAACCAGGCCTAAGGGAGAGCAGAGGACATCAAGATTATTTGCAATGGTTAGACCATGAGATGAAAAAAATGCTTGAGCAACTGAAGGCATAATCTATATAGAATCTAAAACCCGCGTGATCCTTTCCCAACTCTAGAACTATGCGTCCATTTATCTCAATAATTTCATTAGAGACACTAGAATAAGATTTTAGTTTGTTATCCAATGACTCAAGAAACTTTCTAAGTTCACGTCAATTAAACTATTAAGTTAGCATACGACAAGTACATACTGATGTAAATACCTCGTTAGCCTCGTTATCGGCGACGAGTGGAGTATGTTATATATTTTATATGAAAATGTGATTTTAGTAAAAATATGTTTCCTTTACCTTTAGCAATGTGCCAATTTATGGAAACATGAAGATCATTTTGGATACATGGAATTGATGTCTTAAGTGAAATATGTATAAATGACTTATTTCATACATATTACAATTATATGAGTAAATACGTTTCTTGGACTTACATATGTGTCAATATGGTGACAACGTGGCAGACTTTTACACTCATATGTTTGACTTGAATATTATGTAAGTTAAATTCAACTGAAGCTATGCCAAATGTGAGAGAATTGAGTTCTCTTTGTGTAAGACGTTCAAGTACTTTTGTAGACAATTTAGTATTGATATAGTATATCTATATATGTGATGTCCACTTACAAGTATATATTCATCTTGATAATTCCTGCGAAATTACTATTCTAAGAATGATCAAAACGTGTGTCTAGACATATTAAGTTCCTTAAGAAAATTTGAACACCAACCAAGAGCCTAAGTATCGAAATCTAGGGCCTTTGTGGCGAAATCTAGGGCCTTTGTGGCGTAATCTAGGGCATTTGGGGTGTTAACCTAGAATCTTTGTGAAACAAATCTAGGGAACACCTAGAGCCTTTGTGGCGAGATTTAGGGCCTTTTGTGGTGTTAACATAGAGCATTTGTAGCGGGATCTAGGACCTTTGTAGCGTTAACCTAGCACCTTTTTTTAAAAAAAATCTAGGGTCTTTGTGGCGTTAACCTAGAGCTTATGTAACGTAATCTACAGCCTGTGCGGCATAACCTAGTGCCTATGAGGCGTAATCAAGAATAAAGACTCGATGGACAAATTCTATTTTAAGGATGGGCACAATTTATGCAAGATGTCTATTTTTTGAAGTTCTTATGATTATTTGCCTTTTTTTACATGGAATTAATTCTATGATATAAAGTTATTTGCCTTACGTGCAAGATTTTTAATTGATGTGTAAAGAAAGTACATTGTCTAGTGAGTAGGTATATAGCATGATATTTATGAAATATGTTGCCTCGATCTTTACTTGTGACATGATTCTTGATAAGGTGTTTAGTTCTAAATGTGTATTTTAGTCTATGTGTCCATGCATGTTAATGACTACGGAATAAAGAAGTCTCGTTAGTTAAAGCATTGTAGAAAAGTGAAGCCACGGAAAAAGAATCGTGAGAGCAAAAAGACAAGATGAAAGAAAAATATGAAGCTCTTCCATGTAAATTCAAGGATGAAATTTTCTTAAGTGGGAAAGATTGTAACGCCCAGAAAAATTTGCATTTATTTTTAATTAATTTTGAAAAAAAAAAATAAAATAAATGATAGAAATCAATTAATTGGCCTAAAGGAATTAAGGCGTGAATCACTAATTTTAGGCCAAAGACCTTAATTGATAGGAGATAAATTTATTAGGGACTAAATCAAGCTCAATTTGAAATTATAATGCTTCTTAGGTCTGAATTGAAAAACGGATAAAAGTTGAGGCCATGGGATGAAATGAAAATTCTGGAATTTGGAGACCTATTTCAACTATGTGAACCAGCCTACTTTGAACTGGCCATGTAATCACTACGATAGTTGAAATTTTGCAATTCAAAGCTCATTGCGAAGTGCGTGATGAGAGCTTCGAAGTGGTATATGATTAGAATATTTTTAGACTCGTATTGAGCTCCAAATTAGGTACAAAAATGGCACATTGAATCTAAAAATTGAACAATAAAATAATATTTAGGTGTCCACATGGCACAAATGCAATGAACATATATGTGAATTTTGGGGAAGAAAATAATTTTATATTGAAGAACCTACCATTGGTTGACAAGTACAATAAAATATGGTGAAAATGACAAGTGGTATATACGTGTGTATATTTGATCTATATAAAGCCACATTTGGGACACTCACACACTCACACACCCCAATTTTCATGCTCCCACCACCTCTGTATATAATTATAGAGCTGGAAAGTCTAAGAGAAGGAAGCAGAAAAATAATGGAAGATCCAAGAAGAAAAAGGTAAGAAAATAGTAGAAAAATCCAAAAAACAAGGTTACAGATTTGGGAATTTCTCAAAAATAGAAGTCTCCTATTTCAATAACTTTAATACTTCAAGAACATAGAAACCAAAATTTACCTTTTTGTTATTTGAGAATCCAAAAATGGTGCAAAGGGATATGAGCAAAAAGTTAGTTACCCTGGATAGGTACTATTTCCTAAACTCTCTATACACGGAGGGTATTATATCCCTCACACTGGCTATAATACTCCAGAATGTTGCTAAGATTGTGTTAGACAAAATTTAATATTGGAATCACCTTTTTCAAGCTTAGGAAGCAAGAAAATGAGAAAGAGTGAGTGAAATATGTCTACTTGGCCCTCAAACAATTGGATACTTTTAGCATATGTGAAGTATGGTTATATGTTGACTTGATCTACTATGAAATGATAAGTTTTGAGTAAATCCAAGAACATAGGTGAGTAAAAGAAGTTTATATTAACTTGAATGCAAATAGATTCATGTTTTCATATGAAATGTTTATGATAAATTGTTGTTCACCTTACATGCAAATATATTTTCTTTGGATGATTGAAGTAGATTAGTATCTTGGACTTGATTTAATATTTCATCTTGAGTTGTAAATGAAATATGCCTATATGTCCTTCATACACGATATTTTTTTTTGGTCTATTAGAAGCCTTTGATTTTAGTGGAACGTGCTAATTTGTTCCTCGTAAAAAGTATAATTGTACCCAAGTTGCTTGAGATATAACATAAGAACACACGTTGGACATTTTACCCAAGCAAACAAAGAGACTTGGACTCATATGAGATTATCTTGACGCTCATGAGGATTGGAGGAGAATGACTTATCCCAATATAGATTTGAGATCAAGAATTCTTGTATAATGAATAATAGGGGACTTAATGTTACCTTAAGGACTGAAATCCATATGAGAGCTTTGTTGCCCTCTTTGACATGTTAAAGATATATGTACCATATATATTCAGATTGATGTTGTTCATGCATGTTAAAACAAGCTTAACATATGTGGTAAATTAATATTTTTTAATGCCGTTTGTATACCCGAGTTTTATGGGGACCCGTGATTTGTAAATTGAAGATGAGAAGTTTAAGAATTGGCCAAGGCCCAAAAGGGGTTAGCATCCCTAGGGACCATAAGTTGTCCAAAAGAAGTTGGTGGTTGATCAAGGCTAAAGAGAGCCAAAAGAAATTTTAAAACCATAAGTCGTCAATGTACCACATAGGTACTAGATTGATCCACTATTTTACCATGTGCTTGTAGCACAATATCTTCAATTTATGCATGGTGCACAAATACCTAAGGAAATGGCCCTAAGACAAGATAATTGACATTATTATGTGTCATTTCACACTAGCACCATATGGATTGAGAATGTTTTGACGTTGTTGTACAAAAGTGGATGCTATCAGAGGATGGAAAAAAGAGTGTCTATGGGTCATGGAGGTGGATCTTTGGTCATACTACCGAGACAACTAGGTCTATACAAGCATGAAAGCTTGTTACCGCTATGATGCAATGACATTGAACTACTTGGGAACTGACTCTAAGATCCTAAAGAAGATGTAACTTAACTAGCTATAACATATTATATTTAAGTTTCTTTTGGTGGTGTAATGAACAAGTAACAATTCCGTCTTTTGTTTGGTAGCAGTTAGTACGTATGGTATAAATGTTGGGGTGCTATGTTATATGAACTTTTGTTGATTGTTAAGATCATCTTAATCACTTATACTAAATGAAATTATCCTATGGTATCTTATTTATATTTGAGTTGTAATGATTTGTCACGATCACCATTAAAGAAAAGTTTAATTGTAATCTTTCCAACTTATCTAGTTGACCTATTCAATGGATCCAAGTTTGAATCAAACTATTGGATTAAACACTATGACATCTTCTTCTTGTTCAAATTCCGCACCTAATAGTTCATGTGATGTACCCGCTAGAAAACTCATTATAATCTAACTCATTTGAGGGTCAAATAAAGGGACATGTACTTATATGCAACTACCCCTAAATGACTAATAGAGAAAATGGATTGAAAATGCAAACTTTTACTTAACCTAGAAATTGGAAAAAATGCAAACTGCCCGATGGGTATCATACCTTACCCATAGGGTATTATACTAAAAAGGTTAAGAATCCAGTCCACCCATCATGGTATCATACCCACTGCGTCGGTATGATACCCATTTACATAAGGGAAAAAAAATTTGGGCATATTTTTGGAGCTCCACACTCGATGTCCTCTAGTATTTTGCTTATGTAGTATAGTTGGAGCTAGTGTGATCCCTCTTCACAGATCAACACTGAGCTAATAGCCTTCTCGGATACGGCTTGATAGATTATTAGTTTTTCTATTAGCTTTGGTTTGGAGAGCAACGGGACCTTCTCTAGATGATCTTTCAGACCTTGGATGAAAGCTTTACATTCTTCCATCCATTTGAACTTTTTCCATCCCTTGATGGTTTGAAAGAATGGGTGGTAGTGATAGGTGGCTTTTGATACAAACCGGTTGAGTGCTGCCAACTGTTGTAGAAAATATTAATTGCAAGTGCACAATATCGTTAACAAGTAATAAAGTGGACTTAATGAGTTCGGATTATCGTTCCCACGAACACTATCCTATTTATATATTAGTTCAATTAATCATAATCCTAATCTATTTAAAATACTTTGAAATAAGTTGATTTGAAGATCCTAATTATAATCTATTTAAAACACTTCAAAATAAGTTTATTGAAAATTTTAAGCTATAACTATTAATTCTAGAAAATAGTGTGAACGCAAATGTCTAAAATATCAAATATAATTATTAAAGAATTTGGATTCACGAATTCACCATTGTTATCATCTCTAATTTCTATTCTCAAGATTTATCCATATTGTTATATCAGTCGAATTCACGAATTTAACCTAATTTACCTCTCTCGAGTTTAAATTAGTCCTATCTAATTATGTCAACTCACTATATCTCTATGTGAAGTCAGATTAATCCTTAACTATATGATGCATTAAATCTCCTACTAATTCAATTCAAGACCGCAACAATAACAAAAGCCTATCTCTACCTTTTATCTAATTGCCAGATTTTACTACGTGGTCTAAATTAATAACTTATCTCTCATTTTTACAATCCACAATTCAATGAAATAATGACCAATAATTTCAAGCATTAAGAGAAGAAGTAAAATCAATACGTAATAAATTTATAAGCAAAACTTGAGAATTAAAATTAAAAATCAAAACTAGGTTACATTGTTCATCCAAAATATGAATTTAGCTACTCATAATTTGGGAGAAAGAAAACATGAAAAGATTGGAATACATAACTAGATCTAAATTAAGGAGGATAAAAAGTTGAATATCTTGCACTAAGAATTTGTCATCTTCATGTTCCAATCTTCAAGATCTTGGTAATTCTTCCTCTCTCCTTTTGTTATCTATTCTTTTCTCTTTTATTCAACAACCGCAATTCGACATAGATTAGGTCTTTATATAGTTTTAATCATCTCTTGTTTTAATTCCAAAAAGACTCTAACGCCCCTCGTTTGTCTTTTAAAAATCTCAGAAAATTATCTACGTGGTATAAACAATGGTTGGTCATTGTTTTGCATAATAACATGAGCTGAAACAACCCTTGTCTTTTGGTTGTTTACAGTTTGGTCCTTCCATTTTCAATGTTATGTACTTTGGTCCTTGAATTTCATCTTTCATTTCAATTTCATCTTCTTTTATTTGTAATCCAAGTCCTTCAACTTTTAGATATTTGCAAGTTGGTCCCAATTCCCAAGTCTTTGTGCAATTTCAGTCCTTCTTCACCTATTTTGCTTTGTTTTTCTCAATTTCTACAAGAACTCGAGTTTCGACCTAAAGCAATCAAATCAACAAACAATTAAGTAGAAATTCACTTAAGAGTACTTACAGTTGTCTACTTTTGATGGTCCAGATAAATATAAAATGACATTTATCAAATACCCCAAAACTTGAACATTTGTTCGTCCTCGAATATGACTATTTACTTAAACAATCAAGCAAATAATATTAAAATTTATTATAATAGATAGCTTTCCATATTTTCCTCAGGTTTTTTAAACACATCAACCAATTCATAAAAAAATCTATATCATGCTAGCAAAATCAATTTTGACTCATCCGATGCTCGACCGACGTGTGTGTGTGCACGTAGTCAATTCAATCACCATAAGCCTTTTGATTGGTAATATTCCGCCTCTCAATGGTCAAATATTTTATTTCTCTCTCGAAAGAATACACACTCTCATATTGATATTTAACCTTTCACCCTGGGTGTTAACTCTAAAGTTACCCTCAAAACACTTATTCTTTTACCGCTCAAAATTTGGCTTGGTCTAGCTAATACAGTAATTATCTAGATCTGTGATGATTCTCCCTTTATTGATTATTTCGACCGTCAAGCTTCCACTACGCAAGTCAAACCCATTAGTTATCTAAATCTCCAAGTTATACTTATAAACGCTCAATTTTGCTTTTGTTTCTTTGTTTTTTTTTTTTATCTTATATGTAAGATCTCGCTTCCTTAAGCTTTCTAAATGACCATTGTAGCGAGCTTTAGGCCTATGGGCTTTATCACTCGAGCCAAATAGACTACGAAGAGAGGTATAAGATAATGCAAGTGTAATGCCTTTTATTTTAATTTTTAAGCAAGATAAATATACGGGGATTAGATTCCTAGCATCCAGTCAATACCTAGATTCCACCTGGTAGCCAAATACACTCCACACAAATATTACGCATGCATGGAATCAACACCTATCTAAATACTTTTCGCATTGGATTAACCACCCCCAAACTATCCTTTTGGCTGGTTAAGTAATTGAGTTTTTTTTTTCAATTGGTAGTCTTGGTTTTCACAACTTAGGTTCAATATTCTTCAATTGTATTCTATTCAATAAACCAACCAAAGGTAGTATTATTTATGACTATTGTGCTCACACTTAATCATATCTCACATGGATAAGCATAGTCAAAAAAATATAAGTATAAGTAGCATCACCTAGTCATTATTCATGAATCGATAAGAGTTTCAATTAGATATCATCATTAACCGGCAAGACTATCCAACATACAAGCACCCAAATGAAAATAATTTTTTTGTAACTTCCATAATATCATCAACAGCACACACAAACATAACGAAAATAATAAAGTCATCAACTGCGCCCCAAGCTTAAAGTACATATTGTCCTCAATGTGAGCAAAAGAAAGCAAAATAAATAAAAAGGAGAGAGTTGACCCAATTCAGAATGCATGGACACAACATCGAATTGTCATCCGATTAGTAAGCATCGAGATGTGGGGGTAGAAAGTTCTGATGATTTAGGCATCCAAACATTTCATAATTCTTCATGGTCACGACGTTGGCCTCCTGTCTATCTCGTAGCCATTGAAGTTCTCCTGTATAGCGACGATGGCCTCCTGTCTATCCCGTAGCCATTGAAGTTCAGTCGTATGTCTCTGCAAAGTAGTCTACACCGAGTCTAAAACTGGTCCAAAATTGAGTCCACCTCGGCATCAAATCCACTGGGGCAATACCGGGACATTTAACTCAATGGGCTCATCGACATTGTCTGAAGTTTCTTCTTCATTTTCCTCCTCCAATTCTACCGCCAGCCTCCGCTCATTAATATGTCGTTGGACCTGTCCCACTGAGTGTCGCACAGACCAAAGGCGGAGATCAACCATTTGGGATTTGTCCTTTTTAGACGGATGCATGGGGACCTTAGCCTGTTTGCAAAGGGCTGAAATGAGACTTGGAAAAATTAGTTTTGACTGGCCTCTCGGGAGGAAAGCAAGGTCCTTGATGGAGTTGAATATGTACCCCCCAAAATTGATGTCATATCCTATCGCCAACCGATACAACAATTTCATCCGTACCAGATAAATTTCGATCAGGTGAGAAGTGGGGACAATGTTGGTTGCCATGAAGTTGTGGAGTATGTGGAACTCGTTGCTCATGTCACCATATTGTAAAACATTACCTGGTGGCCATGGCTTGGGTTTATATGGGATAGATAGCACAGGCCACGTCATTCCAATTAGTTATTGTAGGGACATCGGAACCCTCTTCCACACCGTAAAAGTGTCCTATGACATTGGGGATGAAATGGACCCAAACCCCTCGGACATACATGTCATAGGCATATTTTTCCTCCTCATTAGTGATTTGGAGGTTGAAGTTGGCCATGAATACCCGCACCACCTCCAGATAGAAAGTAAAGAAAGAACAAGATCAAAAATATAAATTACTGCAGAATTATATCCTAAATATGAACACATAAAATGTTTTACTCACTTTATTTCTTTACCTTTGGCTGTGATTTTCCTCAATGACTTAAGTACTCTATTTATAGGAGTTTTAAAGGTCATATTTGGTTTTACTTATTTCCTTGGTTTTACTTATTTAATGTTTGATTGTCTAAATTTCATTATTTCATATGAATATAGTATCATGCTATTGGATTAATTTATTTTTCGATTTTAAGTTATACCAAACAGCCCCTAAGAAGTCATGATTAATTTTTTGAAAATGTGTCCCAAATTCATTATTTTAATAGAAAAATAGGCAGATTTTTATGTTTGAGATGCTATGTTTGGGTCAACATTTGAACGAGATTCAAACTGAGAGAACTTTATACCGTTGCGAAGTTCTTGTCACAAGCTTCGTAACGCATACACATGCAAAATGAACGGATCATCCGGCTGTTCGTACGACTCACTCAAAGTAGGCTGCTTGACCATGAAATTTTATACTTAGCCAAATTTCCAGATTTTCTAAAATTTCACTTAATTTTGGTTCAACTTTCTGTGCTTATCCCGACTCGAAAAGTCTACAAATTTGATACCAAAATGACGGTCTTGACATGAAATTTGAGGTGATATGACATGCATTACCCATACTTTATTGTTCTATTCACGAAAAGCTTATGAAATAGGCTCGAACACAATGGCGAAACTATAATTTATACAAATTTTCCAGATTTTAGATTTTGGTTCCGGCCTTCAACTATCAAAGTATGAATAAGTTAGTCCTAAAATTCCAAGTTCATTTTCTTCTAATTTGGTCCTTAAAACTTAATTTACACATTTTTTCTCTAATTTACATCATACACCATTGAAAAATTTCAATTCTTAAAGAATTTGATCTTTTGAACTTGAAGTATATTAATATACGATTAAATTTAGACATGAAATTTTCGGATCGTTACACACAATATGCAACAATATCAAACCATCCAATTAATACATCCATACTCCATTCTAAACTAAAATTTTCAAAGAAGTTCAAGTAAAGCATATAACTAAGGAATTGCAATGTTATCCCAAAACCAAAATAGAAAAATATGATCAAGAAGTCGGTTGGGACATTTGATCAAACACCATGGGAGCAATGCACAAAAGAATTTATAAGCATAAACATAGAGAGAACTTTGAAACCCACATTCTAAATCAAAAATTCACAATATGCAACAACATCAAACCATCCACCTAATAAATCCCATATTCCATTCTAAACTAAAAATCTAAATAAGATCAAGTAAAGCATAGAATGAAGGGTTAGCCACTTTTACCTTTTTTGCAATTCAAATGGAGGAGATGAAGATGTAGTAATGGAGGCCTAAATTGCAATGACTTTTTACTCCCTCAATGATGAAACTAACAAGTTGGAATGATCTTCAAATAGTGGGATGAAAAATTTTAGGATTCGAGAGATAAAATGAGGGGGAGAAATGAAGTTGGGGGATGAGGGTTTAAAATAACCCCCCAAGTTACCGTGATCGGGCCGCGACAAACTGTAACTTACGGTTTGCCGTGGTTCAACCGCGGTTTGTAAACTGCGATCTGACCACAGTCAAATGATAATAATTTTTTTTTGAATGACGATGCTTAGCCTAAGTCCAGAAAATTTAAATTTGCTTAATTACTAAAAATCAGGAAACGTGCTCTAATTCCTAATGCAATCCTAAAATTTTACATGCAATGTAATAAACAGATAAGGGATAGAAATATGGGTTGCTTCCAATTAAGTGCTTGGGAGTCTCAAGCTCGACTTTTTGTAAGTACGGATTTGGCTTTGGAAATCGTGCATTGCTTGCAATTACAAGCTTTGCAAGACTTATTCTTTGCTCTCCATATTTTAAATTGGCCATTTTCATCTTTAATTGCTCCAACTAGTCCACCTATGTCCACATTCGATTTGCACTTTTCTTGGCTAATTCTCATCACTTCATCAATTCTAAAGCACCCTTCAAGGTCGATTGGTTGCTCGGGTACGATGTACATATTGAATACTGCTCGTTCATCATCATGTACTCTCAAGATCAGCTCATTTTTTCAATATCAATAAGGGCTTGACTTGTTGCTAGGAATGATCGACCCAATATTACTGGCATATCTTGGTCCTCTTCGATATCAAAGACAATAAAGTCAACCGGGAAGATGAATCTATCCACCTTGATGAGCATGTACTCAACCACACCTCGTGGGCATTTGATTGGTCTATCAGCAAGCTGTAGAGATATAATCGTTGCTTTTACCTCTCCCAAACCTAATCTCCTTAGACAGAAAGTGGCATCAAATTAACACTTGCACCTAAATCAGATATAGCATTAAAATTATAGAATTTTCCAATTGTGCAAGGTAATTTAAAACTCTCTAGATCTTTTAACTTTGGATGTAACTTAGTTAAATCTACTGTTTTGTATTTCTCATGTTTTCTCAAGTTAAAGCTACACTCCTCAGCTAAAGCTACTGTCTCATATTTCTCAAGTTTTCTCTTCTTAGACAACATTTTCTTTATAAATTTTAAGTACAATGGCATCTGGGCCAACATTTCGGTGAAGAGAATGTTGATGTGTAGTTTTCTGAATACTTCAAGAAATTTTCCAAATTGCTTGTCGAGCTTGTGCTTCTACAACCTCCAAGGAAAAGGAATTGGTGGCACATAAGCTTCGATAGGAATTGGCATCCTCACTTTTGATGATTCATCATATTCTTTTGAATCTTCTTCTTTTGATTTCGTATATTGTTTCCTAGCCTCTTCTTCTTCAATTATCAACTGTTTGTCCTTTTCTTGTCTTTTTCACGTAAATCTCTGACAGTTGTACCCGTTCCTAATAGTGATTGCATTTACCTGTTATTTTGAATTTGTCACTGTATTGCTAGGAAAAGTGCCTGGTTTCCTATATGATAGTTGTAAGGCTATCTGGCCAATCCGAGTCTCTAATTTTCCGATAGATGCTTGTTGATTCTTATAGTTTGTGTCCTATTGCTCTAATATTTTATTAATTTTTTGCATATACTGTTGAAACATCGTCCCCCAAACTTGGTCTTCTTTCTTGCTGAGCATTTTTGCCATTATCATTTTATTGATTCTTAGACTACTTGAAATTTGTGTGTTGTTTCCATCCTATATTGTATGTTTGCGAGAATGGATTGTACTACTGGCTTGAATTATTTTGCACAATATTTACTTATTCATTTGGACTGGCCAACAACATAAAATCTGTAGTTTAAGGATTTGCCCCACAATTTTCACAAGTAAAACTTGTGTGGATCGCATTCACACCACGTGTTTGTGTTTTGACCAAGAGTTTTACCAGCTTGTTCAATGCATCAATTTGTGCATTAGTAGCTGAAAGATTGTCAATCTCATGTATACCTTCTACGTTTCTTGGAGTGACACGATCAGATGAAAATATGGTATGTGTATTTGTATGCAATTCAAATAGCTCCCATTCTTCGTTGACATTTTTATTTGTAATGGACCCGTTTGCTGAAGAGTCCACTATGGATTTGGATTGAGGAGATAGCCCAGAGTAAAAGTATTGAGCCTGTAATTCCTTTTTAATTCCATGACTAGGACATTTTCTGAGTAGCTCATTAAATTTGTCCCAAGCTTCATGATACCTTTCATTATCTAGTTGCTGAAAAGTAGATATTTACAGCTTCATCTTGGTTACTTGAGATGGTAAAAATACTTGTTACAGAATTTTCTAGTCAAGTCATCCCAGGTGGTGATACTAGCATGTGGTTCTGAGTTCAACCATTCTAACACCCCATATCTCAATGTGTGAGGAAAATAGCCTAAGTCTGATGACATCATCATTCACTCCTTGAAGCTGAAAGTTACGACATATTCGTAGGAATCTGAAAAGATGAGTATTCAGATTTTCATGCGCCTTTCCATAGAATTACAGGTTATTGTTGAAGAGATTATTCAGATCGGTCCTTATTTGAAAGTGATGCCGACCAAAAGCAGGATAAACTATGCTTGAACGATCAAGAGTTGCTGCAGGAGTTAAGAACTGAGCCATTGGCATATTTCCATCCCCGTCTTCTTCTTCTTCATTATTTTGATGAATTTGCCGAATTGTCAATAGGGCTGCTTCCGCAGTGGCAGCCTTGGCGGTCTCTTGTCCAGCTTCTCTTCTAACTTGTGGATCTTCAATTGGAAGTTATTCCAAATTTTTTTTTTTGTTGTGTTCTTTGTGTCTTCGTCCGAAAGTACGTTGAATCTCAAGATTGATAGGCTCAAAATTGTCGTTTTGTGAACGGAGCATGCAACAAGCACCTTTTCTGTAAAAAGAAAACAAAGAAGAAAATAAAAAATAAAAAAAAAAAAAAAAAAAAATAAAAATTATAATAATAAAAAAATATAAAACTAACACTAACGATTAATCTAAATCAATGTCAAATAAGAATAGTCCCCGGCAACGACGCTAAAAACTTATTGTAGAAAATATTAATTTCAAGTGCACAATATCGTTAACAAGTAATAAAGTAGACTTAATGAGTTCAAATTATCGTTTCCACGAAAACTATCCTATTTATATACTTGTTCAATTAATCTTATTTCTAATCTATTTAAAACACTTTAGAAATAAGTTGATTTGAAGATCCTAATCTATTTAAAACACTTCAAAATAAGTTTATTGAAATATTTAAGCTATAACTATTAATTCTAGAAAATAGTGTGAATGCAAATGTCAAGAATTTATCAAATATTATTATTAAAGGATTTAGATTCACGAATTCACCATAGTTGTCATCTCTAATTTCTGCTTTCAAGATTTATTCCTATTGTTATGCTAAGTTGAATTCACGAATTTAACCTAATTTACATCTCTCGAGTTCAAATTAGTCCTATCTAATTAAGTCAACTCACTATATCTATATGTGAAGTCTGAATAATCTTTAATTAGGTGTATTAAATCTTCTAAGAATTCAATTTAAGATCTCAACAATGACAAAAGCGTATCTCTACCTTTTATCCAATTGTCCAATTTTACTACGTGGTCTAGATTAATAACTTACCTCTTGGTTTGTTACAATCCACAATTCAATGAAATAATGGCCAATTATTTTAAGCATTAAGAGAAGAAGTAAAATCAATACATAATAAATTTATTAGCAAAATTTGAGAATTGAAATTAAAGAATCTAAACTAGGTTACATCGTTCACCCAACATATTAATTTAGCTACTCATAATTTTGGAGAAAGAAAACATGAAAAGTTTGGAATACATAATCGGATCTAAATAAAAGAAGAGAAAATGTTGAATATCTTGTACTAAGAATTCGTCGTCTTCACGTCCCAATTTTCAAAATCTTGGTCGTTATTCCTCTCTTCTTTTGTTGTCTATTTTTTTCTCTCTGATTCAACAACTGCAATTTGACCAATATTAGGTCGTTATACAGTTTTAATCGTCTATGACTTGTTTTAATTTCAAAAAGACTCAAACGCCCCTCGTTTGTCTTTTAAAAATCTTAGAAAATTATCTACGTCAACAGCGACCCGATGGTTGGCCATTTGTTTATGCTGCCAACCATGCAGTTCAAACAACCTATCTCTTTTGGTTTATGCAGTTTGGTCCTTCTACTTTAAATATTATACACTTGTATTTATTCTTTCATTTCAATTTTATTTTCTTTTATTTGTAATCCAAGTCCTTCAATGTTTAGATGATTGCAAGTTGGTCTCCATTTCCATGTCTTTGTGCAATTTCAGTCATTCTTCGCCTATTTTTCTTTGTTTTTTCTCCATTTCCATCCGAACTCGAGTTTCGACCTAAAGTAATCAAATCAACATGCAATTAAGTATAAATTCTTTTAAGAGTAGTTACAATTGTCCACTTTTGATAGTCCCGATAAATGTAAAATGACACTTATCACGAACCTACTAGTCAGAATCTGGACTTCTGTGGACATGGACGGGGACCATATGCTTAACATGCCTTTGATTTTCTCCTGGTTAGCCTCTACCCCACGTTGGTGAACCATATATCCCAAGAATTTTCTAGAAGCAACACCGAATGCACATTTCAGAGGATTCAATTTTATTCGATATTTAGGGAAGATTTTAAACATCTCCTCCAAGTGTAAAACATTGTCCTCAGCATCCATGCTTTCTACTAGCATGTGATCGACGTAGACTTCTATGGTGTTTTCAATTTGCTCTATTCACTCGCCGTTGGTAGTAGCTTTACCGTTCTTCAAACTAAATCCCTATTTCCCTTATAAAGGACTTGTGTTCCTCGTCTTCGAAGAACATATGAATCTAATTGTAACCAGAGTAAGTATCCATGAAGCTTGGCAACTTGTGCCCTGCCATGGCATCGACCAATTGGTCAATGCAGGACAATGTAAAAGCTATCATTGGGGCGTGCTTGGTTTATATTTGAGAAGTCTATGCAAACTCTTCATTTGTCATTGCTCTTCTTTACTAATACTGGGTTGGACACCCATTGATGTTATACCGCCTATCTGATAAACTTGTTTGCCACAAGCTTCAAACTTCTTCTTTTAGCATGACGTACCTTTCAGCGCTTAATAGTCTCTTTTTGTATTTTTGAATGGGTTTTTGGATCGCTTTCAGGACGTGGCATGCCACCAAAGGGCTTATCCCTTCCATGTCAGAGTGCTTTTATGCGAAGACGTCTAGATTTTTTCGTAGGAACTGCAACATTTTAGTGAGATCTGAGGAGTCCACGGGGATTGCCTCTAATTCTTTTGTTGGTGAGGTTTGAAAGTCCGAACATTTGATTCGAGGGTCCAGATCCTCGTAAAATATCATCTCTTCACCATCATCATTCTCCTCAGCCTCTACCATATGAACATTAAACATCATGATCAAGAGGGCTTTGCAGATGACCGTTTTCTGAAGGGTGCTCATATAGTAGGACCTAGTATCCTTTTGGTAACCCCGTATCACTACTACGTCCCTAGGGATTGAGAACTTCATCATCAGGTAGTGAATTAAGGTGACGGCTGCAAGTCTTTTAAGGTAGGTCTTACGAGGACCCCATGGTAAGCCGAACGAGTATCAATCACCAAGAATTCTATGAACTTATAGATGACAAACAGTGGTTCCTCTATTTGTACAGGTTATCCGTCCTTGTAAAATAATGCTATTGCCTGTTAACCTGAACAATGGTTATGGAATTTCCGTTAGCTCATGGTCTACCTCTATTTGATCAAAGACACTTTCAAATAGTATATTTACAGTGCTTTTGTCATCAATCAGCATCCTGCCAAGTCCGTTACAGGAGACGACAACTCGAACCACGAGTACGTCGACTCCAACTTCATCATCCTCCATGAAAGTAATCGATTGAGTATTGGGTCAATGTCCATGAACCTGCCAACTTTTTATTGGTTTCTTTCCTGCTACTTTTGCATAGTTCATCCGTGCATTCATTGTATGTTTCTCCACATAATTCTTTCCAATTATTGTATTGATTTCTAGAATTGGGGATGCCCCTACGTACCAATCCTGTCTGGGCAGATTTGATTTCTGTTCGTTCCTCCTGTCATCATGGTGGGGGTGATCACCCTGGCGCCAATGTTGGTTTCCCGTTTGTTATTTAGAGGTCCTCACCCATCATGCGTTACCTGGCTACTTGTGGCCGACCTCCGTGATCAATTAACTCCCTCACTTCTGGATAGTCTTATGTGTTTTGATATCAGTTTCAGTGGATTTGGCAGAATATCAGAGTCATAGATGGTAGCAAAGGAGTAGCGACGGGCCCCTAGCTAGCTATCCTGAATTGGTTTCGGTCTAATTGAATCTCCTATAATGATCATTTCGTGGCCCTAGAAAACGGTGCCCTTTGTGACGATAACGTTCAATCTTCTCTTTTTTGACATTTTCTTAGTTTTCTATAGTTTTCTGTGAGTGAATCTATCTCTAAATAAGGTCCACTAGTTGAGTGTACGTCTTTGGTTCCATATTCTGAACATCCCTCCAGAAGGAGGGTCTGCATGTAAAGTCTGGTCTTTAATGCATCCAACACCTTTTCATCGGAGATGTTCTCTATCTTGTTGATTACCTTGCTGAATCTTTCGAAGTAGTTTTTTGCGGATTCACCTTCCTTTTGCATGATATCATTGAGTTGGGCCACGACTATTGTGGTCGTTCGATTGCCTATGAAGGCGTTGATGAACTCATGTTTCAACTGAGGCTAACTCTTGATGCTCACTGGCTTCAGTTTATTGTACTAATACTTTGCATCAGAAAAAATGGTGGTGTGAAAATTTACACTTGACCGCGAGAATATAACCTTAGAGCTTCGTCTTGTAAACATTGGTATGGTTCGTAGGGTCGCCTTTCCGGTTGTATTTTTCAATGGGGGCATTTAAAATCCACCGGTAGCTCATTTACTTTCAACTCCTAAAATAAATGTTGAGTGCTCTAGGGATGGGTTGAAAGCCTAACTTTATTTGCAAGGAAGGAGGTGTACAAACAAGCGAATATCTTGACTTCTATCCTAATGTCCGGCTTTATATATATGTGTGTATGTGTGTGTGTAAATTTTTTTAACTAATAATGGTAAGACAAATGAATTATGGCAAGTAATAATATATTAACTAATAACAATAACCCGCACTATCTCTAGGGATTTCTTCTTTAGAAATCATTAAAATGGATATTTACCACCTCCACCAAAATACATGCTTTTGAATTATAATGAAATTTGAAGTAGTTTTTGCAAGTAATGATCTTATTTTGTCTTGTTTACTAATATAATTTAATTGCAAACCAAATATGTGTTATCCACAATACATACCATGGAACCTGTTCTCAATAAGTTATGAGAGAAGTTCAATAAATGAATACCAAACAAATATGGTAAGACAAATGAATATTTACACTTTAAACCTGTATTCAACAAATCAATAAAATATATATATTTTCCAATTCAATAAGTGAAGCCATCTCAATAATATGTACTAAAACTTCAGCCACCACCAATACAAATTACATGGTCTGAATTCAGAAAGGGACACCAATTCGAGAGCAACATAGTACAAACACTAGCGAAATACTTCCCAATTCAACAAATAAATGAACTAACTTTATCCTAAACCGTAAATAATCTAATTTCAAAATCTTGAAATAACAGAACATAACATTGTAAGTAAAAATTCATCATTGGAATTGAAATTGCAAAAAAACAAAAACCAGACATGGATTGGGAATATTGTTTTGCTACGGCTGGAGGCAGCAAAAAATAAAAACAAAATTGATTCAATTGACCTCAAATGTTGCGGCTGGAGCCTGGAAGTAGAAAAAAATCGGCAGACCGAGAGCATGGGAGGCTGCAGCTGATCGAGAAAGAAAGAAATTGGGATTCAGTCTGGAAGGAGAGACCGTTAGACGTGAGTGAAGAGATGAGAGGAAAGAGATGAGATGAGACAATGGAGTCTAGACATATGTGGGACTTTGGGACATTTTCATTGGGTCTATGAAAATAATTGGCTAATGAGATTTTTAATTGGAGAATTCTTAATGATAATCCATTTTTATTTTCATTGGCCTTAAGCAAATGTGTCTTTTCAGAAAAAGATAATTAAAAAAATTTATGAAACCATGTAGATCCGCCTATGTGTGTGTATATATACATGTTTATATATTCTCATGATATTATCTCTTTATTCATTTAAAATCCCATTACCCATATGCGGTTTTGAGCATTGCACATCACGTCTTTGATTCTTCAAAGACAGTTCAAGTTCTACTAATTTACTATTGTTAATTTCAGGCATTGTTTATTTGGCGTTTTTGTGTATGTAGTATTTTATCCCCATCACAGATAAATAAATAATTAAATAAATAATAATTTTATAATTATTTATTGATCTTTAATTAACTTATATTTGTACATATGTACATAGAGAAATTTAATTGCTTTTTGTTCAAAATGTTGAGGCTATCGCCATTTTAATTGATTTATATAAACTTTTAACTTAAAATAACCTTGTTAATATGTGTAAGTACACAGGGGCGGATCCAGAAAATCATGTTGGATCGAGCTGAAATTAAAAATAAGTCAAGTACAATTTTTTTTTTTTACATATAACAAAAAAAATCTAATTACTACATTACGTACTGAAGTTGTATCCTTCAATCTTTAACAGCATGAAACACATCTATAATAGAATTTACATCTATTTTTTGACAAATTCTTGTTCAATGTAGAGTGTCATACAATCAGCAAGAAACTCATCCTTCATTCTATTACGAATTACTGTCTTAACATGTCTCATTATCAAAAAAGCTCGTCCAGTAGTCACCGTAGATACAGGTAGTGTCAGTATAAGACGAATCAATCTAATCAGCATAACATAACTCTCTGACCTTCTATTTGCAACCAAGAACTTGCATAATTCAGAAAGTGAAAGCACTTGAAACTGAAGATCAGAAATTACATCATACTTATAATATTGCAACTCATACCTTAAAGAATAAACTTCTTGGTGTGTAAAATCACCAAGATAGAAGTTCTCTGCAAGCTTGCAAATATCATCTCCATTAAATGATTCAAAAGAATTTTGAGTATCCAAAACAACAATTAAAGAGATGAGTTCTACCGATAGCTCATTAAATCTTGTATTTAACTCCATCAGCTGAAAATCTATTGCTTCATTGAAGAAATTAAAGTGGTAATGATGCTTAAGTGTAACCTGGTCACAAGAACGACCAATTTTATAAAAAAAAATTAGATAAGGTATATCAAAATCATTTCTTGAGCAAAATGTTTTCACTTCATGAAGAAATTCTTCCCAACCATCTTCTCTTACTTTTTGAAGTATAGCTTTTGTGGTAGAGACAAACCTGATAGCATCGTTTCTCACTCATATGATGGAATGATGAAGGAGTCGAACCCATGTGAGTGAGAAATGCACATTTGTCTCTTTGGTTTACCCTTTTCCAATTGTTAAATCCATCTATCACCAATGCCGAACTATTGGATGGATTACCATCATTCAGAAAAAAACAGTAAAAACAATATGCCTTATTTGTTGAAGGATAATATTCCAACCATCGAAACTGACTGAACCATTATTTTTGAAACTAACGATTCTGATTTCTAAATATTGACTTTGGATAATCCAAAAGTATTGGTTGATAAGGCTCGGCTTGTAGATATGCCTGTCTAATCTCATCTTGTAAATTAATCGGATGTTCACTAATATGCTTCCTTTTCTCGAGATCCCTTTCTATCCAAGTAGATGATTGCACGCAAACTGTGAAGATGAAGGGTGTTCAGTTTCAAGAGATGAATTTGGAAGAAGTTGAACGGTAGGGATTGAAGTATCCTCGTCAATTCGAGCAGAATGTGTACTTGTAATAGATTCGTATATCTTTTTAAAGAAGGAGAACAATGTTTTTACCTTCTTGGCACAAGGTTGATGATTATCTATTTTTAATTCTAGAAACACAAATACAAATAATTTAAATTTAAACAAATGCTTTAGTTAATATTGGTTTTGGAATTTTATCAAACATATGAAACTCAAACGGATTAAACAATTCATCAATCATCACTGTATGGTTACTAGTTACAAACCAGATGAATTAAACTACGAGTTCAAATTAAACATTCAAAATTAAACAAGTTGATCACTTTGCCTAATTAAACATTCAAAATTAAAACTTGACGAACCTGATCAATGGTGATTATGGTGAAAATGCTGCACAAGACAATATACTTTTCGGTGGCTAAATTAATCCAATGCTTGCGCCTGAGTATACAAAAATAAGAATGGATTAAAAAAAACTAATTAATGAAAATCAATATCACTAAATCCATGAGACCCATAGTTATCAGAAACTGCATTGCTACTGTGAAATACTGAAATATAATAATTGTATAGAAAAGTTTGAGGCTTTTATGCAAAATTACATCTTAATTGATGGAAAGTTGGAATTTTGATCAATCCTTTCCAAAACACTTCATTTATGAAGCTCATGAAATTTTGACTTTCCTACAAATTATGTCGAACCTTATATAAATAAGCCCACTAAATCCGACGATTAAAATAAAATAAAAACATTAAATTTCTGGTGTATTAAATATTGAGAAACACATTTTTTTCCATAAATAAATTTGTTAAAATGAAAAACAAATTTAAGAGATTGAATAAAAAGAGTAGAAATTTGTGAGTTTTCTTGAAAAATCAAGAGACTTACCAATAGCAAAACTTCCACAAACACAAATTCAAACTCCAAAGCCAACAATTTGGGATTTAGGTTTTTAATCCCTTTTTTTTTAATGTGTGGGGATTGGAGTCTGGGACCATTGGAATTTGGTTGAAATCGTCTAAGGCTGAAGGCGTGAAAGACAAACCACAAAATGGAACACTGGGTGTTTGAAAGTGATATGTAATTGGGTTATTTGGGTTATATGTATAATGGGTAAAGACTAAGGACTAAAAGGCTAGATTTCTATTGGCCCAAGTTGAAACTGTTGGGTTGTGAAATTGTTGGCTAATTTTAATTTTGGGCTTAGCTAAAATATAATTTTTTTTTGAGAAAATTGTCTAAAAGTCATCTACAAGTGACTTGTTTCAAATTAGGTCAAAACAAATTTCAAAATTGTTAATAAGTCATACTTTCATCAAATTTTCATATTAATTCCAAAATTATCCCTATGATTCATATTCCCACACACTACCGCATCCACCACTATTCCCACCATCACCATCACCATCACCATCACCATCACTGTCACCGCCGCATGCCGCCGCCGACGAGTCAAGAGAACATTCCAAAATCTTATTCAGATCTGAATCCATCATATCAGAATTTGGCTCGACACCAAAACTTTCTTTCTTGGTGATGGAGTGAATTTGGAAGCTACAGAAATCGTTGGAGATCTTTTTCATTGAACCCATAGCCACCTGCCGGATTTCATGGAATCCATAGCCACCGCCGATTTTTTTACTACTTTTATGTTGTGATCTTTTCATTGTTCTCTTTTTCTTCACAATATCTTGAAGCAACGATGTTTTTTTTTCCCATTAAGCGTCTTCTCGCAAAATCTGAAAATTCATAAGCACAAATCCTTTATAGCTCTTGTTTTCTGCAAAAGTATCTTGAAGGAAGAGTTGCATTCTGTTAGAATATGCTGCGATTCTATAGATAATCTTCAAGATTTCAAAGAATTGTTATATCGTGTTCGTTGATTTGGGTCCACCGATTATGTTCCTTTCAATAACCTTAAGGATGGTTTTGCCCTTCAAAATTTCACATTTGGAGACTGTTGCTCACTTGAATTCTGAACTGTCTTGGATGGAAAAATTCATTATTGGTCTGATCCTAGTTTTCTATTCGTGCATATGTTGGTTTTTCCTTATTTTTCTTTGTTTTTTCTTGGGGGAAGGTGCTTGAGGTTGATTTGTGGTTCATGCTTCCACATAAGAAAGCTTCGTTGGTTTATGCTGTATGCAGTTAGCATGCATTTTCACTTCTTTGTTGAAGGTTTGGTTTGTAATGGGTAGTTTTGTAATCAAGAATGAGAAACATTACCATAAATACATTTGTATCATAATACTGTATTATAGAAAATATTAAGGAAGATTTGTTTGATGAATTTCTGTAGAGTTGCCATGATTTATTATTGTAGATAGCAGCTTGAATTTCTATAGGAATGAAAAAGTTCGATGTGTGATACTGTTTGAATGTCTTAGTTTTGTCTATGATATTGTTTTAATCTATGATACTATTTTGTTTAGGTAATGTGCATTAGTATATTTTGATATTGTTTTAATCCATGATACTGTTTTAATCATATGATACTGTTTGAATGTCTTACTTTTAATCCATGATATTGTTTTATTTAAGTAATGTGCATTAGTATATTTTGATACTGTTTTAATCCATGATACTGTTTGAATCTATGTGGAATGAATTTTATTTATGATACTGTGCTTTTATCTTTGATATTGTTTAATTATAGCAATGTTTGAACCCGTGATACTGTTTGAATATCTTAGTTTTGTCTACGATACTGTTTTAATTCATGATAATGTTTTGTTTAGGTAATATGTATTAATATAATTTGATACTGTTTTAATCCATGTTTTAATCTATGATACTATTTTGTATAATACAGTATTAAACAAAATACATGACTAATTAAACAGTATCAAAGATAAAAGTATGATATCATAGTCATGTGTGTTGTTTGATACTGTATTATGTAAAACAATATCACAAAAAATAGTATCACAATAGAATTGAACATAGAATTCGCACACGTGCTCATAATTTTTATTATAATATATTTTCGGAATGGTCTCGACGAGACGGTCAAGACCAGTTGCTTTGCCACTACGTATGATGGGTTTTACCCATTTGAAGTCGTCTCTTTAGCTTAAAATAGCAATCTTTAATTTTTTTTTTCTCAAAACAGTATCACAAATCCTCTAAAACAGTATCACGGATAAATGTACATCCTTTTACTACAAATTAAAGCTCTTCCAAGGTATCTGAGTCCTTTAAAAGCAAGCACATACTTCAGAACAATGCCAAGATGAAGAAAGAAGAACTGCCAATCATTCTCAAGTTAATGGGAAGTCATCTAAAACTATGAACAATGTTTCTAATTCTTCCCTTGAATTAGAACATGTTTGAGATTCAATTAGGACATAGATTCCCATTGGATAGATAAGTATAAATATATAAGGTGTTTAATGGTAGGTAGACGAATTAATTAGTAGAGAATAAACAAGAGAATAATATTGTTCTTAAAATGTTTCATTAGTAGTACAAAATCATAGGTTTAACAGTATCACAAAAAAACAATTATCACAACAAAACAGTATCACCACAAAACAGTATCACAATTAGCTTTTTTTTACAATTAAGGGTATGTTGGTCTTTTAGCTCTAAAATATGACTTTAATTGAATTAAGTTTTGAACATATGACTTTAGAGCCCATAAGTGCCCAAACAGTGACCGCCCTGAATTTACCCATTTTTTTTACATGGTCCAATTGCATCTGGCCTGTAAGTACATACATTTCAATTGTTAAGAATAATATTTAGATAAAATATAGCTTATGTTAAGTAGGTCATAAGATTTCTCTGGCATAAATATAATGCTTGTCAATATTAATAATTTTAAATGTTTGCTTACTAGTTTTAAGATTAAGCAAACATTTAAGATTAGCCAAACATGCCAAAGTCAATTGGGTTATTGCCTTGTATATCATTTATAGAAATGTGGTCCCTTGACTATTAATTTGTGGTTATCACCCATGTTAAGACACATGGATACAAGTTTTTCTTCTAATCAATGCAATTTTTGTTTGTCCTTTTTTTTTTTTGTAATTTTTTTGTTTTGAGTATTAGTTTGTATGTTTCGTAGTGCAATAATGTGTCTAACTGTGATGAAAACATGGAGACACGTATTAATTTTGAGGAATGTGAAATTTAAATTATTCTTCATTTATGAAAGTTTGAACTGCACCATATAGCTATTTGGTAGCTTCTGCTTGGTAAGTGAAATTTATACATTTATCTCGACTTTTTAATGAAAAGTTTTCGTATAGTTCTAAGTATTTTAGAGTCGACATCTATTGAGTTTTCGTTTATTTTTGTGATTGTATAACAAATTTCTCAAACTTGAGTTACATTGATGAAACTAAGGAGAAAATAAAAAAAAAATTGATATTTTGAAGTGAAGATCATGAGCTTTTTGAATGACGAGAAAGAAGATAAAATCAAGAAGTTTAAGGCATGTTGGAGGGATAATGAAGAATCGGAGTGAATGATCAAATACCCGAAAGCTGAAGAAGCAAATTAAAAAACCTACGACCAGAGCATTTAGAGAAATTAGAGCATAAAATTTGGTACAAAAATCTACACGAGGAAGATGATATATCATTGGAAAGATAATTAAATTACGAGTCCAATACTTTTACGGATCCCAATCAGAGTTTTCTACGAGAAGTTATAGCGTTCAAATATCAATCGTAGATTGACACCTCTTTGTCCACTCAAACGGCCAGAAAGCCCGCTCGAGTGGACGACATAGAAGGGCAGAACTTGAGTTATTTTAGGAATCTTTTAGGGGGCCGTTTTGGAGAGTCTTGGAATGAATGTTTAGCTATAAATTGATCCCTATAAATACCAAAACTCTTGTACTTCATGGAGTTCAAATTTTGAGAGAAAACAAATAGGCAAAACACAAAGATTTTCACAAGAATTCCTTCTTCTGGGCAAGACTCTTAAGATGCAAGCAAGGAAAAGATAGAAGGTTCTAGGGTAATCCATTTAAGACAATTAAAGGGCAAAATTAATCTTCAACATTCTTCTTGTAATCAAATATTTTGGGTTATGAATTATCCATTTATTATGTGTTATTGTAACTCGATTACGATTGGCTAAATTCTTTGTTATGATATAAATAATCTTAATTTATATTTGGTTGATTGGTGTCATTGTTTTAATTGCTATTTGAATGAATGATCAACCTTTGAATGTATTTGTGACTTATTTTATTTCCGAGAGGTTCAAAGTAAGTTTAGCTAATTGTTGGAAACTAACACAAGGTCCTATAGGAGTTACGCATAATCTTCTATTTTTTGTGAAATCGAATTTGATAATCGAGATATTAAATGCATTTTAATATATTCGAATTCGAAATAGTAATATTTTGTGTTATATATGCAAATAGTCTAATTCTAATCGGGAGTGTTTGTTGGATAACTTAAGATTATCGATTGTCAATTTTAAGCATAAATTAGACTTGGTCTCCCTATCTTTGATGTCTTCTTCATTGACCGACGTGTACATGCAAGTGTAGAGACCGATTGACTGGTGGTGGTGGATTTGTTGGTGTTGGCTGGTGATGGGGAAATTGAGTGGAGAGTGATTGGGCTTGGATTTCTTTGCGGTGTACTGGGTGTGTTTGTGTGTGAATTGTGGTTGAAGCCTGAAATGATTTAGGTTTTTTTTTAATCGGGTTAGGTTGGTATGGGTTGGTTCGGTTTATCTGACCCAACCCAAAATCTGACCCAATCCGATTAACATTTCAACATTTATACCTAAACCCAATCCGAATAAGTTCAAAAATTGACCTAAACCGGTCGGTTCAGGTTGGGTCGGTTCGTTCGACCAGTTTGGGTCGAGTTTTGCCCACCCCTAATTATTTGTATTCAAGTTAAGCTTGAATTGATTGAATTTAAGTTAAAAGTCTAAATCCTCATGAAAACGATATTAGACTACTCACTGTTACTATTAATTTTCAACGAACCCTTACACTTGTGGAATTTCACCGAACACTACCCATCAATTGCTAATCCTAAAGTGATGCTCATGATGGGATGATATATAATCGAACTAATATAACAATACCAATAAAAATATGTGGAATTTTCTTTTTAATCAATGGTGATACTTAGGACCCAAGGACAACTCCACTTGCTATTCGAAAAGTAAATTGCTAAGTATTCAAGGTAAGTAAACATCTCCTAGAATTCATTTGTATGTTGCAATGTTAAATGTCTAAATATATTACTTAAATTTCTATTATCTTAGCATAATATTTTAATATCGCTTTATATTTATGTTAATGCATCCATAAATATGCATGGAGTAAATTTTTTAAATGGTAATGTTGTAAAGTATATTTTACTATAAAAAGATATGTGTCCCAATTTTATAAAAGGATTGGTGTACGCTTATGGTATGAAAGGTGTAAGTGGAATATGGGGGCATGAGAACTGGTGCACGATAATGTTGAATATTTAATGTTAACCGTTTTGAGGTACTACTGGTAGATTGAACAAGTTCTAAATAAGAATGGTCCACTGCATTCTGATTGGCTAAGTGATAGACAAAAGTGAGCTCATAATGTTAAAGTTTTTAAAGAGATAAAAGAAAATGGGATACATACTCTGAAAAGCTAAGTTAAATTTATGCATATCATAGGCATGCATCACCACGTGCATGAGATTTGCTTACTGGACGGTAGTTCAACCCATGTTACCCACTTTTTAGATGATGAGAGCTAAAATGATTGGAGACAATTGCTTGAAGAGATGAACTCAGTACAAATAAAGTTAAATATTTGCTTTTATTTGGAAATAAAGTTAAACTTTAATTTGATTGTCTTATAGTTGTGTATTGTCATTGATATCTATTATATTTTTAAAAATAAAAACTTGGAAATTTTATCAACTTTTCTGCATTTATGATTTTTGTTTAATGGTAATTAAATACTAGCACTTCTAAATATAAGATTTCTAGACTTGGGGTGCTACATCATATTTCTAGTTTTGACTTTGAATTAATGCTTCTTTCCTATATTTTCTTTTTCCTTTTTGAGCTCCCCACATGTTTAGAAATCATGTGATGTGATTATTGTTTACTGACTAAGCCTAGCACCAAAAAAAAAAAATGAATTTTCAATGATGCAACAATTCAAGTGGTCAACCCAAGTGATTCACCGGCATTTATAATAAAAATATCAAAAAATCAACAACATATGTCAATATCCAACACCGAAAATTCAACTTAAATCAACAATATTCAAAGTATAATTATGTACAATTTATCTAACATACATGTAACACCCTGAGTCGTAAGACTCAAAACGTTACTTGAAACGTACATTCTTTGTATTTGTAAGCGTTTGACACGGAAAAGTAAAATATAACTTCTGCGAACTCTTATTTTTTTTTTTCAATTTATATATATATATATATATATATATATATATATATATATATATATATATATATATATATATATATATATATATATATATATATATATATATATATATATATTAAAATAAATAAAATATTTGAAATTCCATCAATACCAATATCTTATCATGTTGTGAAATTGCTGGAAGCAACCTAAGACAGAAATAGAACCAAAGAAGGGACAGAAGATGACAGTAAGCTCTCTTATGGTGTGGCCAAGTGCCTGGGTCGGCCGCACCATGAGGATTAAAGAAAGACGTGCTCAAAGTATGGTAAGGAGCATCTTGGTGAATGCCCAAATGATCTCATTGTTTTCCACCGAAAAGGGATATTGAATTGTAATCAATTTATTGCCTGGAACAACCTTAATACTAAAGAAACCATATCGCATGGTCTGTTGAACTCAAAGAACTTAAGGAACAACTCCAAGATCTCATGAATAAGGTATATATATCCAACCTAGCTTCTCTCCATGGGGCCTCCAGTTCTGTTTGTAAAGAAGAAAAATGGCTCGATGAGGCTGTGTATTGATTATCGAGAGCCGCACAAGGTGACAATTAAGAACAAGTATCTATTGCCTAGAATTGAGGACTTGTTCGGTCAACTCCAAAGTTCTAGCTATTTATCCAAAATTGATTTATGGCAGGGGCATCAGCTAAGAATCAGTGAAGAAGACATTGTAAAACTGCCTTTCGCACTCGATATGGGCACTATGAGCTTCTAGTATTGCCTTTTGGTTTGACAAATGGCCCTGCAACTTTCATGGATATGATGCATCGAGTTTTTAAGGAGTACTTAGATAAGTTTTTCATAGTTTTCATTGATGACATCTTGATCTTTTCATGATCTAGAAAAGAACATGAATGACATCTTCAATTAGTTATTGAGATACTTCGGGAGAAGAAACACTTTGCTAAATTTAAGAAGTGCAAGTTTTGGCTGGATAAAGTACCATTCTTGGGGCATATTGTATCAAAGGAAGGGATTGCGGTGGACCCTAGCAAGGTTGAGGCTGTCCAAAACTGGTTGATGCCATCGAATGTTGGAGAAGTTATTAGTTTTATAAGGTTTGCTTGCTGGCTATTATTGAAGGTTGTTGGAGGGGATTAAATAGAATTGCCTTCGCATTAACCCAGTTAACCAAGAAGAATGTAAAGTTTCAATGGACTCCACATTGTAAACGATACTTCGAAGAGTTAAATAAACGTATGACTTTGGCGCTTATCTTAACAATTCCACGGGGTAATGAAGGGTATGTCATATACAGTGATGCTTCGAAAAAGGGCATTGGTCTTGTTCTTATGTACTATGGTAATGTAATTGCCTATGTCTCAATATAGCTGAATGAGTATGAAAAGAATTACCCAACTTATGATCTCGAGTTAGTAGCTATTGGTTTTGTATTAAAGATATGGAGATACTACTTATATGTAGCTCGATCGTAAAAGTCTTGTACTCTTTCACACAGAAAGAATTAAACATGAGGCAACAACGATGGTTGGAATTTGTAAAGGATTGTAACTGTGTAGATGCTATAAGTAGAAAGACTCATGGATCAATAGCTATAATGCGGGTCATTCAAAACCATTGTTGGTGGAGATTCAAAAGCTTCAGTTGGATATTGTACCTAAGATAATTTGGGCTATTTTTCCAATATGATCATCAAGCCAACCCTATTTGAGAGGATCAAAGCATTGCAATATGAAGATCTTCGGGTATTAAAATTTTGGACTGAAATTTTTGATGGAAAGCTCACCAATTTTAATATCACTTCTGATGGTGCATATATGTATGGCAGTACGCTTGTGGTTCCTGATGATGAAGAGTTGAAACAAAAAATAATGATGGCAGCTCATAATACTCTTTACTCGATTTACCTTGGAAGCACGGAGATGTTCCGAGATTAATAGAACATTTTTGGTGGATTGACATGGGTCGTGATGTAGTAGAATATGTTCAACACTACCTCATTTGTCAACAAGTTAAGGTTGATCGTCAATTACCTTCGTGCCTCTTGCCTACTTATGATACCATAATGGAAATGGAAACGAGTTGGTTATGTATTTTGTTGTTGGCTTGCCTAAGATTAAGAAGGACTATAATTCTATTTGGGTAATCGTAGAGCGTCTTACTAAGTCATTGTATTTCATACTAGTAAAGACTACTTATAATATGGAACCATATATTGAACTATATGTGGTAGAGATTGTCGACCGCATGGAGTCCCGTTATCTATCATATGTGAAGTGATCCTAAGTTCACTTCCTCTTTTTGGAAGAGTCCACACAAGTCTTTGGGCACACACTTAAGGATTAGTACATCATTTCACCCGCAGATAAATGGACAGGAGATGACAATTCAAATTCTTGAGAACATGTTGCGAGCTTGTACTATTGACTTTCAAGGTACTTGGGACGAGTGTCTTCTATTAATTGAGTTTGCCTACAATAATAGTTTCTAATCTACCATTGGTATGACACCTTATGAGACATTGTATGGAAATAAATGTAGATCGCCTATCCATTAGGACGAGGTTGGAGAAAGAAAATTTGTCCAACAAACAACTAAGGATGTTGAGAAGATTCAACAATGGATGAAGACAGCCAGAAGAAAGTCTTCAGTCATTGACATGGTCTTTTTGAGGGTGGCGCCTACAAAGGGTGTAATGAGATTTGGGATGATAGGGAATCTAAGTCCTCATTTTGAAGGACCTTTAGAGATATTGGAAATGATAGGTGAATTGGCCAATCAGATCGCATTACCACAAACATTGTCATGGGTGTATAATGTAATTCATGTTTCTATGTTGAGAAAGTATATTTCTAGTTCTCATGTCCTAAGCATTGAGGCCTTGGTCTTCGCAAGTTTTAAACTTATGAAGAGGAACCACTAAAGATCTTAGAAATAGTGAAATAGTAGACAACGAACTTAGGAGGAAGAGGATAACGCTAGTCAAAGTACTATGGAGGAATAATTTTGTGGAAGTGGCTATGTGGGAGAGAGAAGATGAGATACGCGCCAAGTACCCTAAACTATTTGGTAAGTTTTAATTTCGAGGATAAAATTTACTTTTGATTATTGTATGTTATGAGGATGCTTGTCATAATAATACATTTACTTCTTAATTGATGAATTTATCGTTTTGTGACTAACTATGTTTTCAGATGCCCTAAACGTACGCATTCTTATTAGTTTAATTATAATATGCTTATAATCCTATGAAGTTTAAATTAAATTATATAATATCTGTATTTTATTGTGTGCTTATGACTAGGCTTGCTTTGGATTGGAGAATTTCTCTTTTTATTAAGTACATTTTTGTGTAAATTAATATAATTAATAATTGGACAACATAATGAGAATCTTGTAAGCTAATAGAACCAATTTAAGGATTAAGAATGTTAATATAGGTAAATAAGGGGCCTCATTACTTAATTATTGCAAGTTATACCTAAATAGACGCCATTTGATTAAAAGTCAAGTTTTTTTCCTCTTACACACCACCACATCTCCAATGTAGTTGTCAGGCCTCTACCAGGAAAGGATTTTTTTTTTGAGGGGGGGGGGGGGGAGTTCGGATACCCCAACCATATATAAATAACTCATAAAAAATATATGGGAGGGGGCATAAAATCTGACCTCCAATTAGAAGAGCTAAAACAAACAAATAAATGAATAAATAATAAAGCAATAAATAAGGAGGTACCATATCCCAAACAACAAGTCCTAAAAAATCTATAGTCCTCTAATTGTAGGAAGCCCATGTCTATCAATCTGAACTAAGCTGCGGTATCGCTGCGGTAAGTCCTGAGCGATGTACTCGAAATAGTATCGACGATCCCAACCCTCTGAAGCAAGTAAATCGGCCACCTGGTTGCCCTCGCGATAAATATGAGAAATAGTATCACGGTAAAAAACAAGGAGATGTTTGATGCGGTGAAGAGTGGTTTGAATAGACCAAGGTCCTCCACCTCTGGTGATGCAGTGAATGACCAAAGTAGAGTCGGTCTCAATCCATAAATCTGATAGTACAATCCTCCGAGCAAGAATGATACCGTCAAGAATAGCTCTGAGCTCGGCCTCCAAAATAGGGCACTCGCCATACGAAGAGAAGAATGCGCGAACACAATGACCTGCTGAATCCTTAATAATCCCTCATCCACTCGCAAATCCATCTTTGACGCATCCATCAGTGTTGACATTGTAAGATCCCATTGGTGGAGTACACCAATAAACCAAAACAGGGGGAAGAAGGCATGGAGTAGTAAGAGATATACTAAAAATAGGAGTAGTATCTATATCTCCTCGCCAATGAATAACATGAAATAAACGACCTGTATGCAGTAGGGATATATTTTGGTACACTCTCCAGATGATCCGTCTCGGTTCCATAGAGATATCCCATACTTCGCATCATTTCTCGCATTCCAAATAAACCAGAAAATCAAAAGAAGAATGATCGTGCGAATATGACCTCGCTTGACAAACTGGCCCGAGAAATGCCAAGACTGGAAGCGATACTGCAAGCCCTCCATTGGTCGAAGGGTTATATGAAAAACATCAGAAAAGTGGTGCCAAATCTAGTTAGCAATATAACTGTCAATAAATAAATGTTGAATAGTCTCAATAGCCGAGCAACACTGACAACGATAAGCCATATGACTCCCAATCCGCCTCTGAATCACAACATCAACTGGGATGAGACCCTGCCATAGTCTCCAGCAGAAGAAAGAGACAGCCGTCGGGATAATATAACTCCAAATCATGCTGTATACAGCTTGAATAGTATGCCCCGTGCGAACTAGATGCCATGCGCACTTGGTAGCAAATTTACCATCCGAAGTGTCCTTCCACATAATCGATCGTGCACCTCAAAGAAGGATATGGATGCTCCTATTTGCTCGAATAATAATATATGGTACTAGTCAAGAGAAGTCTCATCAATGTTCCATCCAAATTATCATCAAATAATTCTCTAACTTTGGATAGAGGAATGTGTCAAGTGTGGGTCTTGATCGACTAATGTAGACTACCCATCCAACAGTCATGCCAAAAGAATATTTGTCCACGTCTGTCAGCGATTTTGTAACTTAAATAATTCCGCAAGTGTACGGATCGCACAAGTAGTAAAATGGATTTTGAGTCCAAGTATCGATCCCACGAGGATTTAGATAATTTAATTCAATTACACTAACCTTAACCGAATCTAATGAACTTTGAAAGATTTTGTGTTTAATAACTAGTTAACAAAAATAGACTAAAAACAATTAACTAATTATGACTCAAATAAATAAAAGATTAAAATTGGTTGAAGATTAATTTAACTTTTAAAAAGGAAAAGTACTAGAATTCCGAATCCACTTGTAGTTGTTATTTCTTCTATCTTGATTCTTGGTATTGACAAATTAATTCAGTTATGAAGATCAATATCCCTAGATTGTTCAACAGTTTCTCTCGAATAAAGTTAAACCTATTCATATGCATGACTCGACTATATTTCTATGACGAATGCGAATACAAATGAAAGCATTAAATTTCTATGGATAATTAAAGATCACCTAAAGCATAGCGGTATATTTCTATCCCCTATCGGACTTTAAGATAATTAAAATAGCGTCTAGCATGCTTTCGACCTTTCGATAGTAAAACACACCACAACAATCATACAATTACTACGTATATAATTGTAGATGCAAACAAATCAAAATTAATTATTCAAAACTATATTGAAGTAAAGTGTCAAAAACCAAGTCTCAAGATAAAAGAATTTAAACGACAAGTTTCATCGTAATTCTAGCACTAATTAAACTAGCCTAGCATACTAATAATAAGAAAATAAGAAAATAAGAAGGGGAAGAACACATGGAATTCATCACCCGGAAAAGAAGAAGACTTGAAAGAATAATTGCTCGTTCTTGATCTTCGTTCAATTCTTCAAAGAAGCAATCTTGATCTCCGTTTAATGCCTTCGTCTATGTTTTTCTCCCAAAAACTCAACAACCTATTATGAGTTAATAACTCATATAAATACTACCCTAAATTATGCCCCAAAAGATGCAAAAAAAAACTAAAAATCGTGGGCCAAAAGTTATCTAACTAGATTAGAATTTAAAAAAGGAAAAAAAATCTTGCAGCAAAAATTTACACTGGGCGATCGCCCAGTGTATTTCTAGGCGGTCGCCCAGTTCACGCATATTACATTCTGCTCTTGATTTTCATTGCTGGGTGCTCGCCCAGCATTAATCTGGGCGATCGCCCAACTTGGCTATTTTCAGTCTTCACATTGTGGTCCTTCCAGTTTCCACACCTTCTAATTTGGTCCTCAATCTTTGGGTCTTGGTCATTTTAGTCCTCCAACTTTCCATAGTTTGTAATTTGGTCCATCAACTTTTGATAATCTAAAATTTGATCCTTCAACTTTTGATAATCTCCAATTTGGTCCTTCAACTTTCAATGATCTCCAATGTGGTCCTTCAACTTTCAATTGAGTGCAATTGAATCCTCATACTTCCAAAATATCTTTCAATTTATACTTCTTTTCATCCATTCTTCTCCAATTGCTTACAGACGGGTCCAAAACTAAAATATAAAAAATAATGCACCAAATTAAGTAGAAAATTATTAAAATAACGAATTAAAAGCTTAGTTTAAGGACCCGAATATGTGCACAAAACGTACTTATCAAACACCTCCAAACTAAACATTTGTTCGTCCTCAAACAACAATAGAAATAAACCATAAATTTAAACTAAGCTAAACAAAATAACAATGATTGAGTTTATGTCAAATGTCTTACTATATGCCTCATGTTTGAAAAATCAATTAACACGTTTTTAAAAAAAAAAAATCAGACAACACAAAAAATTTCACTTATCCATTGATCGACCTTTAGTGAGTGTGTGATTAGCCAAAAATTGAACTTACTCATGTATTAGACCACGAATAATATTGTGTTGTTGATATTTTTACAGTCCCGAACCCATTGTAGGCACTTCTTCCTTACACCTCTCGTAAATTATCACACTTCTAATGCTTTTCTCTCCAATCCCGAGGTGTTCTAGCAAATTTGGTTCCTATTGATCAACACAATGCTTTTTTCAAATAAAGTGGTAAAATTTAGAACTTGTATTCTCAGAACTAGGGTGGTGAATGATTTCTAAATTCTCTTTTTCAGTCTCTTAGGTTTTAATCTAGCAATCCTTACCGAGCACCTTTAACACTTTTTATTTATTTTACTCATATAAATGATCTTACATCTTGTGCAATACTTCTCTCATACTAGTTTTCTATGTGACCCTTATAGCGAGCTTTGGGCCAATGATCCCCAAGTTAGATAGATGACCATAGGGCACCGGATTTTGAAATACCCTAACAGGCTTAATTGCTCGAGTCCCACAGGTTATAAGAGAAGCAAAGATGTACAAATTTTTTTTTTCTTTTTCTTTTTTTGGACTCATGTAACGAGCTTTGGGCCGATGACTCCCAAGTCAGATGACTTTAGAGCACTAGATTTTAAAATACCCTAACAGGCTTAATTGCTCGAGTCAGATATTTTATTTTATTTATTCAGCAGTAAATAGTGCTCGATTTAGATTCTTTTACTATAACCTATTCAACCAAAGATGAGACTCAGAAAACTAAAACCATCAAAATTCTCAAAACACAAGTAGTACTTTAACACCCCCAAACTGTTCTCAAACAGTTTGGTTACTAGCTTAAGAACTTAGGAACGGAATTTTTTATAATGATACTAAGTCAACAATATCAACTCATACACTCAAATCATGGTCCCAATAAATGATAAATCAATAGTAGCTTTGTGCTTCATTAAACAGTCAAACATGGATAATAATTCGAGATAATAGCATGAGTTCAAGCGTTGTCTAATATTCCACTAAAAATATACTCGATTGTCAAACAAACATCATCATTGGCGAAGAAGTTTAACAACAACTAATTTTTTTTTTTTCTCGAGTTATATAGACCCGAGTGATACGCATTCAAAAGCAGCCAATAAGTATCCTGATACTTTACCCACTCCCAAAAGAAAATATTACATTGTCCCCAATGTAAGCAAATTAGAACAAAAGTAAAGGAGGAAAAAGATCAGGTACTCCCTGGGGGTAAATGTGGAGAAGAAGGTCTCGGTGGAACGGCTGGTGCAAGAGGGGTGGATCCATGGTGAGGAGCGCTCGGGGCCGAGGGCTGAGAGATGATGGTATGAATATCATCCAAGCGCCGCGCAAAATGGAGCATTCGGTGGTGGACATCGTCATATGAGTAGTTTATAGTCCGTTGCTCCCCTCTGAGCGTCGTGTTTGCCGCGGTCAAGGAGTTCAGTTCAATCCTCATGTGGTCAACCGTGCGCTGCATGGCACGTTGAGTGTCTTTGAATTGAGCTCAAAACTCAACCCCTTTCGGATAATCGGGTGAAAATCGGCGCAAGAGGTGATCGGTCTCGATGAATCGGGATCGGGCCTGGATTGTCCATTGCTTTCGTCTCGCCGCTGTGATGTCCCAACGTCTGTTTGTTGATAGGGGGTTCAAGAATCGGGCTCTTCATGAGGAAGTAATGGCACTCCTTCTGCCAGGCAAAGTGCACTAATGAGGCAATGGAACATCGGGGACCGGCCAGAGGCACACTGCGATGCAAGATCAACAATAAATCGTAATATGTGAGTCCCCAAGTCAATTTTGTGTCCACTTGCAAGATAATATAAGAGTTGAGCTCGAGTGTCATTGAAGTCCGTGCGGTGGGAGGTAGGATCGATGTTATGACACACAAAAGTATGGAAGATACGTAGACTCTCTGTCAACTGGTTGTGTAGGAATTTGGGTCCCACGAGAGGCCAAGCGTCTGCTCGTCCATAAAGAAAATGAGTCACTTGTGTCATGTCAAGATCGGTCGGAACGGGCTCAATATCGTCGGCAGTCAGTCTATAAAAATTTTCAATCACAGTGGGGCTGAACTTAATCCACTTTCCACGGACCCAAGTGGTGTACCTATGGTCTGCTTCCGGTTCCTCAATGGCGTGATTGAAGTTGGCAAGAAATTCCTTGATCAATAGTGGGTAGGCCAAATGAGGTTTGCCTGCGACCCTTTGCCAACCACAAGAATGAATGAGGTTCGCTATCTCGGAGTAGGGAAGTCTGTCAGAATGACCTCCCTTTCGGCCCATATATGTTTCTGCATTAACCACTTGTTGTAGATGTGTTCTGCTTCGGGACCCCGAAATCTTAAGATACCACCGTTATCAACGTTCGTTTCCACCGGGCGGCGTCGGCTAGATGATGAACCGACCTTCTCCTTCTCCTTCTCCTTTTTTGTTGGTGGGTCTTTTCGTTTTGGTGCCATAGTACCTAAGAAAAAGAAAGGTGAATTCATTAGGCACCATAATGAAGGTAGGAACACAGAAAATACACCAAAAGAAAAGGAAAAAAAATAGAGAATTTCTGATTTGAAACTTAGTCCGATCACTACTTTTCACCACCGGAGAAACTGAGGAAATAATGAAATTTTTCCGAGCCATCTCCGGGCATATGGTTCTACATAGAATGGTCGTGGTCATATCCAAAATCGAGGTAGAACGGAGGTCAAATGAGCAGGACGGAAGGGGGACGAAACAGGTGAAGTGAAGTGGCAGATGCCCAGCCATGGCATGCCATGACTGCCCTCTGTGGGCTGAAGTGGTGTGGACAATGTGGAATTGAAATCTCTGGAATGTAAGCACAATGATTAAGAATAATAGAGTATGAAGAATAGGCAATCAAAGATGAGCTCTAATAATTCCGCAAGTGCACGGATCGCTCAATTAATAAAGTGGATTATGAGTCCAAGTATCGTTCCCACGAAGATTTAGATAGTTCAGTTCAATTATACTAACCTTAACCGAATCTAATGAACTTTGGATATTTGGTGATTAAAACTAATTAACTATAAACTTAGAACAATTAACTAATTATAATTCAAATAACTAAAAATTAAATTAATAAAAATTACTTTAAAATTAGAAAAGAAAAGAAAAGCGTACTAGGATCTTGATTCCACTTATATCAATTACCTTTAATCCGAACCATTAAATTTGATAACATGATTTACTTATGAGGTTCAATATTCCTAATTTAATTTAAAAATTTCTTTCGAGTAGAATTAAACCTATTCTTATATGCGACCGAATATATTTCTACGACGAATGCGAGCATACAAGAATGCATTAGAATTTGTGAATACTTAGAGATCACGTAAAGCAAAGCGGTGTATTTCTATCTCCTATCGGACTCTCACGACAATTGATATATGTATAACCTATTTTCCATCTCTCGAAGGTAAAACAAGCCACAAGAATCATACAACTATTAAGCATATAATTGTAGATGAAGAGAAAATCAATATCAATTAATCAAAAATAAAACATGCTTAAATATCAAAAACTAGGTTCAAGAATTAAAGATTCATGATACAAACTTTATCACGATCCTAGCACTAAAAGAATTAACCCGACATACTAAGAAGAAGAAAATAAAAAGAGATGAAAATATGGAGTTCATCACCCTGGATAAGAAGAAAATAATTAGGAGATAAAATATTGAACTTGATCTTCGTTTTAATCTTGAAAGGATGAATCTTGATCTTTGTTCTTGATTTGTCTCCCGTTCTTCTCTCCAAATTCGGCTCTCCAAAATTCCCTCCTGGTATGAGTTAATAACTCATATATATACTTACCTAATTGTGCCCCAAAAGATGCCAAAAGACCTAAAAATCGTGGCCCAAAGGTTTCCTAATTGAATTAGAACTCAAAAAAGGTAAGAAAATTCCGATTCTGCCGAAAATACACTGGGCGATCGCCCAGTGCAAACCCGAGAGATCGTCTAGGCCAAGGAAAAGCTTTTCTGCTGTTGAAAAATAGGGTTGGGCGATCGCCCAAATTTAAGCCTGGGCGATCTCCCAGCTTACGTTGTTTCCTCTGCGGCGGTTGTTTTTAAATAGTCATAACTTCTTGTAGGAAACTCCAAATTGAGATCCGTAAAAAGTGTTAGACTCGTAATTCAATTATCTTTCCAATGGTATATCATTTGACTTTTGAAGATTTCTATATCAAAATTTGTACTTGAATTTCCCCACATGCTGCTGTAGGTAGTTTCTCAATTCGGTTCTTTAGCTTTCTGGTGTTTGATATTCACTTCAAAAACTCCATTTACTTGTTGATTTCACCAAGTTGTTGCTCTTTCCGTCCATTCTTCTTTAATTGCTATTAAACAGGTCCAAAACTAAAATATGAAGATTAAAACACAAAATTAAGTAATAATTCAATAAAATGACGGAATAAAAGCTTAGTTTAAAGGTCCTACTAAGTGCACAAAATACACTTATCAAACACCCCCAAACTAAACCTTTGTTCGTCCTCGAACAAAAATAAGAATAAACTAGAACTTTAAACTAAGCTAAAAGAATTGACATGAAGTGACTTAATGTTAAATTTCTTACCATATGCCTCAAGTTTGAAAAATAAAGTAACACGTTTAGAAAAAGATCAAACAACACAAAGAATTTTTCACTTATCCAATGCTTGACTTTCAATGAGTGTGTGATTAGCCAAAAATTGAACTTACACATGTATTATACCACGACCAATATTGTGTTGTTGATACTTTTACAATCCCGAACCCTTTGTAGTCATTTATTCCTTACACCTCTCGTAAATTACACACTTCTTATGTTTTTCTCTCAAATCCCGAGGTGTTCTAGCAAATTTGGTTTCTATTGATCAACACAATGCTTTTTTCAAATAAAGTGGTAAAAATTAGAACTTGTATTCCTAGAACTAGGATGGTGAGTGATTTATAAATTCTCATCTTCGGTTTCTTGGTTCTAATCTAGCAATCCTTACCGAGCACTTTAACTTCTTTTATTTTATTTAACCAATATAAATGATCTTACATCTTGTGCAATACTTCTCTCTCACTAGCTTTCTATGTAACCCTTATAGCGAGCTTTGGGCCGATGACTCCCAAGTCAGATGACCATAGGGCACCAGGTTTTGAAATACTCTAACAGGCTTAATTGCTCGAGTCCCACATGCTATAAGAGAAGTAAAGATGTAAATTTTTTTTTGGTGACTCATGTAACGAGCTTTGGGCCGATGACTCCCAAGTCAGATGATCTTAGGACACCAGGTTTTAAAATACCCTAACAGGCTTAATTGCTCGAGTCAGACATTTTATTTATTTATTTATTATTTTTTTTCAGTGACTAGTGCTCGATTTAAATTCCTTGACTACAACCTATTCAACAAAAAAATGAGATCCGTAAAATCCAAACCATCAAAATTCTACAAAACATGTACTAACTTTAACACCCCAAACTGTTTCTCAAACAGTTTGGTTACTAGTCTAAGAATTTAGGAACGGAATTTTCACAATAATCTAAGTCAATAATATCAACACATACACTCAAGTTATGTTTCCAATAAGTGATAAGTCAACAATGGCTCGTGCTTCAAATCTAGTCTAACATGGATAAGTGTTCGGTAAAAGCATGAATTAAAGTGTTGTCTAATATTCTAACTAAAAGCACTTAAATTCAAACAAGTATTATCATTGGCGGTAAGATATTCAACAATAGCATAAATTTTTTTTTTTTTGAAAGATGAAAAAATAATTATTTTTTTTAAAAAAACGAAATTTAAAATAAATGGCAATTATATAGACCTGAATAATAAACAAATTCAAAATAATGAAGTATTCTGATACTTAACCCACCCCCAAACTAAAATATTACATTGTCCCCATTGTAATAGCAAAATAAAGCAAATAGAAGAGAGATAAAGTCAGGTACTCCCCGGAGATAGATGTGGAGAAGATGGATCTGGCTGATTGAAGGTCCGATTGAAATGGAATCAGATGTGGAGTTGGGACTTTTGCAAAGTAGGACATCCTGCGATTGACATAATAAAGCTTTTTAAGGGCATTAAATAATAAAAAAAAGCTAATAAATTAATTAAACCGATTAAAACTACTATAACATAAAGCAAGTAAATAAAAGGGTTAGAAAATGGGTTGCCTCCCATTAAAGCTTTATTTATAGTCATTAGCTTGACTTATTGACCGATTGCTCATGGCACTTTGTATAATGCTTTTGAGGACTTGCTTTGCTTGCATCTATTTACTTTGCACCATTTTTCATTTATCCTCCAAATTTTGAATTTGTGCTCCTCATAAAAATAGAATTTTAATGTAGCACCTTGCTCGAACACAACCACGAAAATTTCAACTTCTTCATCGACCTTGATCACAAAATCAATTTTAGAAGAGATAGAAGAGTAGGGGAATTGCTTGTCTAAATCGTGCTTTTGTAATCTCTGAGGAGATGGGATCGGAGGCTCATATAGTTTGATAGGAACAGTTGCCTTAATCAGAGTGTATCCGAACTCTCTTTAATATATGTTGTCTACTCGATCGTGCTCCACGTGCTCCTTATCGATAGATGGTTCATTTTCTTTATTTGCAACTGGCATCTTTCCATGGATTTCTAGTAATTGAACTTCACTTTTGGTAGTAACAGCTGTAACACTTTCATTGGGATTCACCTCTGCATTAATTGGCAAAGTACCTGGTGCTCTGCCTGATAAAGCAACTGCCATCTGCCCCATCTGTGTCTCTAGATTCTTTATTGAAGCACCTTGATTTTGAAGAGTAGTATCTGTCTTATGCATGAACTGTTCGGTTCTCTCGATAAATTTATTGATTGAGTCTTCTAATGATGTACTCTTTTCTGGCTGCTGAAACTGTGGTATGAAATTATTCTGATTATCTTTCCAAGAGAAATTTGGATAGTTTCGCCACCCTGGATTATATGTGTTGGAGAAAGCATAATTTTGTTGATAATGGCCACCTTGAACATATTCAAATTGCATGGGTTCTTTGTAATAGAATAGGGCATTCGATGTGTAGTGATTTGGCCCACACTCTTCACAAGTTGACTTCTTCATTTTCATCACATAGACCGATTGTGACATGTTCTCTATTTTGTGTGCCAAAGAATCTATTTTGCGAGATAGCACCTTGATAATTTCTACTTCCTCATAAATCTCTTTAGCTTTCTTTGCATTGCGATAAAATCTCCAACGAGCATGTTGTCTTCATCAACCTCAAAAATTGCATCATATCTCATGACATTAGCCTTGTGCATTGCGAAGAAATCTCCAACAAGCATGTTATCCTCATCAATGTTAGATTGGCTCTGGATGATCCGTGGAGTCAAGAAATCTCCAACTAGCATATTGTCTTCATCAATCTCCCGATATTCCATCTTGTGTTGTGGTGCGAAATGAGACAAGTTGAACACTAAAATAACTAGAAAAATATAATTAAAAAATATTAATTAAATAAAGTTCGAATTAGTGCTAATATAATTGAAGAGAACTAAAACTAAATTCCCAAAGAATCCAAAACTTAAACTTGTCGATTTTGTATTTTTAATAATTCCGCAAGTGCACGGATCGCTCAATTAATAAAGTGGATTATGAGTCCAAGTATCGTTCCCACGAAGATTTAGATAGTTCAGTTCAATTATACTAACCTTAACCGAATCTAATGAACTTTGGATATTTGGTGATTAAAACTAATTAACTATAAACTTAGAACAATTAACTAATTATAATTCAAATAACTAAAAATTAGATTAATGAAAATTACTTTAAAATTAGAAAAGAAAAGAAAAGAAAAGAAAAGCGTACTAGGATCTTGATTCCACTTATATCAATTACCTTTAATCTGAACCATTAAATTTGATAACATGATTTACTTATAAAGTTCAATATTCCTAATTTAATTTAACAATTTCTTTCGAGTAGAATTAAACATATTCTTATATGCGACCCGAATATATTTCTATGACGAATGCGAGCATACAAGAATACATTAGAATTTGTGAATACTTAGAGATCACGTAAATCATAGCGGTATATTTCTATCCCCATCGAACTCTCGACGACAATTGATATATGTATAACCTATTTTCCATCTCTCGAAAGTAAAACAAGCCACAAGAATCATACAACTATTATGCATATGATTGTAGATGAAGAGAAAATCAATATCAATTAATTAAAAATAAAACATGCTTAAATATCAAAAACTAGGTTCGAAGAATTAAAGATTCATGATACAAACTTTATCACGATCCTAGCACTAAATGAATTAACCTGACATACTAAGAAGAAGAAAATAAAAAAGAGATGAAAATATGGAGTTCATCACCCGGATAAGAAGAAAATAATTAGGAGATAAAATATTGAACTTGATCTTCGTTTTAATCTTGAAAGGATGAATCTTGATCTTTGTTCTTGATTTGTCTCTCATTCTTCTCTCCAAATTCGCTCCCCAAAATTACCTCCTGGTATGAGCTAATAACTCATATATATACTTACTTAATTGTGCCCCAAAAGATGCCAAAGACCTAAAAATCGTGGCCCAAAGGTTTCCTAATTGAATTAGAACTCAAAAGATAAGAAAATTTCGATTCTGCTGAAAATACACCGGGTGATCACTCGATTGCAAACTGGGAGATCGCCCGTGCCAAGGAAAAGCTATTCATTGCTGTTGAAAAAGGGGTTGGGCGATCGCCCAAATTTAAGCCTGGCGATCGCCCAGCTTACGCTGTTTCCTCTACGGCTACTGTTTTCAAATGGCCATAACTTCTTGTAGGAAACTTCAAATTGAGATCCGTAAAAAGTTTTGGACTCGTAATTCAATTATCTTTCCAATGGTATATAATTTTACTTTTGAATATTTCTATATCAAAAGTTGAGATTGAATTTCCCCACATGTCATTTGTAGGTAGTTTCTCAATTCGGTTATTTAGCTTTACGGTGTTTGATATTCACTTCAAAACTCCATTTACTTATCGATTTCACCAAGTTGTTGCTCTTTTGTCCATTCTTCTCCAATTGCTATTAAACAGTCCAAAACTGAAATATGAAGATTAAAACACAAAATTAAGTAATAATTCAATAAAATGACGGAATAAAAGCTTAGTTTAAGGTCCTAATAAGTGCACAAAATGCACTTATCAACGTCCTAACTGAGCAATGTGTGTCTCCGCCTGTGGGCTTATGTGCTTTAGCCTTTTTCATACAACTAAAGTATAGTAAGGAGTAGTAGCCAGCAACAAATGGGTACCCTGACAATACTTACTCAGTAAAAACTGAGCCCATAGTGACCGCTGAGATCTAAATAACCACCAGAGCTTTAGGGAGAATGTATCAACAAGATCCTGCAGTCTCCTAAAGCCCAGTCCATCCTACTCAGTAGGATTACAAAGGTCATTCCATCTCCTCCAATGTAATCTGTGTGCATCGTCTCTAGAGTCCCAAAGGAACCTAGCAAATATGGCCTCTAACTTCTCCAAGATAGCCTTTGGAGGCTTCATAATCTGAAGAAGATAGAGAAGAATAGAGGATAGCACTAATCGAATCAAAGTAATCCGTCCTCCAAATGATAGGAGCCTTGAGGCCCAGCCAGAAATCATACTCCGGACTTTCTGGACTAAGTCATCATACAAGAAGATCTTTCTGGCTCCCTTAAATAAAGGAAAACTAAGATAAGTGAAGGCTGCTGCTGATGACGAAATCCTGTCAGATTCTCCAGTCTGTGTATCTGACTAATAGAAAATCTCTTAAAAAGATAATCCTGCTCTTATTTTCCTGTTTGTACACCTCTTTGCAAATAAAGTCAGGCTTTCACTCTATCCCAAAAGCACTCAACATCTGCTTCACTTTATAGAATTCTGTTTTTGCACCTTGTCACAAGGTATTAGGATTTTTCTATTATTTCGCCATCACGTTGTAGATTGAATTTAAGTTTCATGTCATCATGACCCCAATACATTCTCTTTGAATCATAGGAATAGTGGTTGGTTTTGTATTCACATGTATGTGTGTGAATATATATATATATATATATATATATATATATATATATATATATATATATATATATTCCCATGATATTATCTATTTATTCATTTAAAAACCTATTACTCATATGTTTGAGCACTGCACATCACGTCTTTGATCATTTGCACATAGTCAAGTTCAACTAATTTACTATTGTTCATTTAGAGCCTTGTTTATTTGGCCCTTTTGTGTATCTATTTTGTCATATGAGTAATTTTTATGTAGTATTTATTCCCTTCACATATAAATAAATAATTAAATAAATAGAAGTTTTATAATTATTTATTTATCTCTGACTTATATGTGTACCTATATACATAGAGAAATTTAATTACTTTTTGTTATAAATGTTGAGGCTATAACCATTTTAATTGATTTATATAAATTTTTGGTTTAAAATAACCTTGTCAATGTGTAAGTACTTATATTTTATTTGCCAATAATAATATTTAGATAAAATATAGCTTATGTTAAGTAGGTTATAAGAATTATCAGGCATAAATGTAATGCTTGTGATATTAATGATTTTAATTATTTGCTTACCACTAAACTTTTAAGATTAGCCAAACATGCCAAATTCAATTGGGTTTCTACCTTGTATATCGTATATAGAAAAAAAGTATACGTATAAGTCACATGGTTGATGGTTTTTATGTTTTAATTATTGGTAACTGTACATAAATGGTACAAATGTAGTCCATTGACTATTAATTTCGTTATCACCCATTTAAGGCACATGGATATAAATTTTTCTACTAATCAATACAATTTTTGTTTAGTTCTTCTTTCTTAATTTTCTTGTTATGCGTTTTAGTTCGTATGTGTCTGTCTTAGTGCAATATTGTGTCTAACTATGATGAAAACATGGAGACACAAATTAATTTTGAGGCATGTGAAGTTTAAATTATTGTTCATTCATGAAATTTGAACTGCACTCTTATAGCTTTTTGCCAGCTTCTGCCCATCAATTGACCATCCTAAAGTGGTACTTATGATGGGATAATGTATAATCGAGCTAATATAACAATAACAATAAATGATATGTAGAATGTTCATTTTAATCAATGGAGATGATTTATGACTTTTGGCACGTTGACGGGACAATTCCACTTGCTATTCTAAAAATTAATTGCTAAGTATTCTAGATAATTAAACATCTTCTAGAATTTATTTGTATGTTGCAATGTTAAATGTCTCAATATGTTACTTAAATTGCAATTATCTAAACATAATACTTCAAATTTTTATTAACTGAACATAATATTTTGATATCGCTTTATATTCATGTTAATGCATCCATAAGTATGTAAGGTGTGTGTAGGAAATGAGGAGTGGGGAACCCGCACACTCAACGAATGATAATGTTGAATATTTAACGTTAACCGCTTTGCGGTACTATCGGTATGTTGAACATGTTCCAAATAAAAATGGCCCACTACATTCTGATTGGTTTGACGATACACAAAAGTGAACTCATAACATTAAAGTTTCTAAAGAGATAAAAAGAAAATGAGATACATATTCTAAAAAGCTAATTTAAATCAATGTATCATAAACATGCATAACAATGTGTATGGAGTTTGCTTACTGGGCGTTAGCTCATCCTATGATATCCACTTTTTAGATGGTGAGAACTAGATAATTCGATACAACTGCTTGGGGTCAGACGAACTCAATACTAATAAAGTTAAATATTTACTTTTGTTTGAAAACAAAGTTAATTGTTAATTTGATTGTCTTATTGTTTTGAATTGTCATTAATGTAAGTTATTGATATCTATTATGTTTTTCAAAATAAAATAAAACTTGATAATTTTATCTACTTTCCGCATTTGTGATATTTGTTTAATGGTAATTAAATGCTAGCACTTCTAAATTTACGATTTCTAGACTTGGGGTGCTACATCATATCTCTATCTTGACTTTGATTTAATGTTTCTTTCTTGTATTTCCATTTCCTTCTTGAGCTCCACACATATGTTTGGAAAGCATGTTATATGATTATTGTTTACCGATAAAGCCTAGCCAAGAAAATGAAATTTCATTTATCCAATGATTCAAGTTGTCAACCCAACTCACTACTCACCACTCATTGTCATCTATAATAAAAACATCAAAAATATATGTCAATATCCAACACCAAAAATTCAACCTAAATCAACAAATATCCAAGTATAATAATCTAACAATTAATATTAACAACAATATCTAATTATGTGTAATTGATCTAACATAAATGTTAGATCAATTACATGTAATCGAAACGTTACTTAAAACATACATTCTTTGCATTTTTAAGCACTTGATATTGAAAAGTACAATATAGCTTCGGCAAAAACCTTTTTTATTTTTAAATTCTTGGAATATATATATATTTTAAATAATTAAAATATATAAATTTCATCTAGAAACATCAATCCTAACATCTTATCATGTTGTGAAAGGGTTGGAAGTAACATATGATAGAAATAGAACCAAACAGAAGGAGACAAAAGTTAGCAGTAAGCTCCCTAATGGCGTGGCGATATGCCTGGTGCGAACACTGGGTAGAGGAGGAAAATCTCTGCCTCTCTCGTACGGCCGCATGCCCAGGGCGCAACCATGAGGTCATGCCCCTCTAGAGTAGTTTTTTGTCTGTCCCGTGCCCCCGATTTCGTCCCTGAATTCTGATTTTTTTCCTTTTTAGTGTTAATCCATCAATACGTGAATTACACAATTGATACATAACATAGAACTATATCATTCTCATCAATTAACCACATCAATAATAGGGAACACCTTCGACAAGGGCATGGTAATCCTTGGAAACTAACGAACCTACGACGACCTCATGAACAAATGCTTTCCAACTCCATGTAAAGTACTTAATAACATTTAAAATACATATCCCATCTCAACATTTTAGGTAAATAGCACAAGGGGTCCTAAACTTTTGAACCTTGTGATGATGGAGTCCCAAATTTTGATTTCTAACACTACAGGTCCCTAACCTTTAAACTGTTAGTGTCCAACATCCATTTTTGATGCAAAATATTAATTTGACCATTAAATGGTCAATTTTTTGTTAAACAAATTATTTTACCCTTGAATTATGTAATACAAAAAGATTAGAAAAAGAAAAAGAAAAGATAAACAATAAAAACAAAAACAAAATGGAAGCCATCTCTACCTCCCACATAACCACTATCATCGCTGCGTTATCAAAATACCACCACACCACCACTAAGCCAAGCAACTCCTTCTCCAGCTAGCAAAAAATCCTAACTCCTGAAATCTCTATTTACTCTATCCCGATCTCGCACCCACCTCTCTATGAACTCTTAATTAGAAAAAAATCAATGGAAATGATACCGTTAGAACTCCGCCCACCACCGCTATCCCTAAAGCAAAAAAATGTGATGCAAACCTACGAAGAATTGAATCTCAGAAATCTACAATAAGGATTGATAACGAACTCCAATAAAGCTAAAATCAAGCTGCAAGACCTTGACCCGATGATTTCTTGAATCAAAGAACCAAAGTTATAATGAACGTCACAAAAATTTACGAATTCTTTAATAAGTTCAGTTAGTTCGATTAAGAAGAAGGAAGAAACTAATCTCACTTTAATAAATTCTCTTAATAATCAATGTTGGTTGTTCAATACAATGAAAAGAGCCTTTTATATGGCAAACGAATGAAACCCTAAGTTAACTAGGAAACAAATAATTTAAAACTTGCCAAAATCATGCCCAAAACATGTCTAAAATCAAAAGGAAACAAAATCCCGAAAGATAAGAAAAAAAAATCCTGAACTGCCAAATTTTGGCCTGTACGATTGCCCAGTACAAACCCGGGCGATCGCCTAGGCTTGCATAATAGCCTCGAGTCCTGCATTATAGAGTGTGGCAATCACCCTACATTTTTCCTAGGCGATCGCGTAGGGTTAATTCCTAGCCTTCCGTGTTTTGATGTCCAAATTTTGAAATATACTCACTTTGGTCCTCCAATCTTCCACTACCCTCCAATATGCCTTCAATATGGTCCTTAACTTGAATCAAATGTACTAAAGTTGGCTCTTCCTCTGTCATACTCATTTTGAAGGTTGGTGTATTGCTTGTTGCACTTATGGTGTCGATTTTAACCCACGTAGCTTGGACAAGTCATTGTATGGCGTCCTAGATCCTTTAACTGTTGAACTTGTTATTAGCCCAACCGAAATATGTAACGGGTCCTTGCTAGCCGGTTCGTAGTCCTCATCACCCCCTTCTTCTTCAAAATGATTCGACCTCGAATCATGACTTGCATCAAAAGAAGAAAGATCAGCAACATTAAAAGTATCAAATACATTATACTTACCTGGAAGGTCCAGCTTATAATCATTATCATTGACTCAAGGACTTGAAATGGCCTATCTCCTCTAGAATGTAACTTACACCATCTACGGGCAGAAAATCTTTCCTTCCTTATATGCACCCAATCCCAATCACAAGGTTCAATGATAACTTGTCTACGGCCTTTGCTAACTTTGGCTGCATATTGCTTATTCTTCTTTTCAATTTGTTGCCGTACACTATCGTAGAGTTTTTTTTTACCATTTCCGCCTTTCTTTGTCCATCCAAGCTAGCCTTTTCATCAACAGGTAAATGAATCAAATCTAAAGGAGTGAGTGGATTAAACCCATACATAATTTCAAATGGTGAAAGATTAATAGTAGAATGAACACTTCTATTATACACAAATTCAAAAAACGACAAACAATCCTCCAAGTTCTCCAGATTCTTTTGAATTACAGTACGTAATAAAGTACATAAAATTCTATTTACTACTTGGTTTGCCAATCCATTTGAGGATGACAAGTAGTTGAAAACAACAACTTAGTTTCCAACTTACCCCACAAGAGTTTTCAAAAGTAGCTAAAAAATTTAACATCATGATCATACACAATATTCCTTGGAACACCATAAAGTTGTACTATTTCTCTAAAGAACAATTTAGATGTGTTAGTTGCATCATCGGTTTTATTACAAGATATAAAATGTGCCATTTTAGAAAACTTATCAAAAACCACAAAAATTGAATCCTTACCTTTCTTTGACCTAGGCAAGCCTAAAACAAAGTCTATGGAAATATCTACCAAAGGCTCACTAGGTACCCTTAGAGGAGTAAATAAACCATGAGGTAAGACTCTAGATTTGGCCCTGCTTATATGTGACATATCTCGCACACATTCTCTCCATGTCACGTTTTATTTTAGGCCAAAAGAAATATTCGTGCAACACATCTAAGGTCTTTCTCACACCAAAATGTCCCATCAAGCCTTCCTCATGTGCCTCATGCACAAGCAACTCACGCATAGAATTATTAGGCACACTCTCTAAACAAGTACCCATCTAGTCTATAAAATTTTCCAAAAGCTATCCTCTCACATGCCCCATACACACTAGCAAAGTCATTATCATTAGCATATAAGTCCTTAATGTATTCAAATGTCAATAACATTGCATTTCAAGTACAAACAAATGCGTATTCTAGACAATGTATCAGCCACAACATTTTTCTTACCTTGTTTGTAGTGAATTACTTAAAGAAAAGTTTCGATAAATTCCATCTACTTGGCATGTCTCCTATTGAACGTACTTTACCCTTCAGGTGCTTTTGGGACTCATAGTCGGTATGGATAACAAACTCCTTCGGCCATAAGTAATATTGCCAAGTCTCCAATGCTCTCACCAATGTCTATAGTTCTTTGTCATATATTGGGTAATTCAAAGCCGCCCTATTTAGTTTTTCAGTAAAAATGCTATTGGCCTTTTCTCCAGCATCAACATAGCTCCAATACCTATTCTTGAGGTATCACATTCAATCTCAAAACTTTTGTTAAAAGTTAGGTTGTGCTAAAATATGTACAGAACACAACCTATCCTTAATAACATTAAAAGCTTTTCTTGATCAATGCCCCAATTAAATCCAATACTTTTCTTTACAATTTGTGTAGCAAGCGTGCTAAAATATTTAACAAAACGCCTATAAAAGCTAGCTAAACCATAGAAGCTTCTTACCTCAAAGACGCTTTTTGGCGTTGGCAACTCCTAGTTTTAATATTTTCTTCATCTATCTCAATACCATTTGTATTAACAACATAGCCAAGAAAAACAAATTTTCCCCATGCAAAAGGTACACTTTTAAATATTAGCATACATTTTTTCATTCCTTAAGACATCAAGCACACAACGCAAATAATCGATATGCTCATCTAAGTTCTTACTATACACTAAGATATCATCAAAGTAAACTACTACAAATTTGCTTATGAATGCACTAAAAATATGGTTCATTAATCTTATAAATGTGCTCGGTGCATTAGTTAGACCAAAATGCATTACCAACCACTTATACAATCTATACTTAGTCTTAAAAGCATTTTTCTATTCATCTCCTTCTTTCATTCTTATTTGGTGATATCCACTTTTAACAACTATTTTATTAAATATACATGATCCATGCAATTCGTCAAGCATATCATCTAACCTATGTATGGGATGAAGATACTTTACCGTTATATTGTTGACTATCGTACAATCAACACACATTCTCCATGTCCCATACTTTTTTGGTACAAGTAGCACTGGCAATGCACATGGACTTATGCTTTCCCTCACGTATCCTTTGTCTATCAACTTCTCAACTTTTCTTTAAAGCTCCTTTGTCTCCTCGGATTACTTATATATGCTGATCGGTTTGGAATAATAGCTCCATGTACAAAGTCAATTTGATGTACAATGCCTCTAATAGGTGGTAACCCACTAGGCATCTCTTCAGGAAACACGTACTCAAATTCCTACTATAAAGATGTAGCGAATGAAAATTTTTTGACTTTTAAATTTCAAGAAAAAAATTTCAACCTTCGATGTATCTATGAACTTCCTACTACGTTCTAAACATTTTTAGTCGCAGAAATTTTGTTACATGTGGTTGCCTTATTTTTATGTGACGAACATAGAATTTTGTCAATCACTAAGACCAATTTTTTTTCATGCCAATTAAACATCCAAACAACCCCTTAATCCAATTAGAAAAGCACATCCAAAAAGTCCGTTATGCCTAGCCAAAAATCATCCAAACAACACCTTATACCTTACAAAATAACCTCCCCAAACAACCCCTAAAACCTGTAGGAAAACCGCCAACTCTCATCTCCATTTCTCAGCTCATTTTCTCTCCCACTTTCACCACATTCTACCAACCTTTCTACCAACCTTCTACCACTTCATCTTCAACAAAAATTACCCTTTTTTACCTACCACAAAACCGTCCCAAGCTGCCCCTTTTTACCTACAGAAAATCGTCCCCCAGCCCCACTTTGCAGCCCCATGTTCTACCCATTTCCTCCTCACATTTCAGCCACCAAGGTAACTACTTTTTCCTCCCTTAATTCCAGAATTCGGTCCCCCTTGAGTCCACTTACCCTCTTCATTTTTGTTAAGATAAAACTCCCACACTTCTCTCATTTTTCCTTCCCAAATTATAGTTCAACAACCCCATTTTAATTAGCCCATGGACTGCTAAAAATCGGCCTTATCCTTAACTTTACCATTAGTTCTTTTTGGCCATAAAGGATTATCATTTTCAAATACAAAGGTCCTCAATTTTCATCCTTTCAAGTCTCTGATTTTTCCTCAAATTTCATGTATAAAAATCACAGTGAACATTCCTTATCTTCCTTTCCATTTCCGGCATTGCAGTAGCTAACTTGGTTCATATTTATTTTACAAATTGTGTTCCACCAGTAGGTTGTTTTTCTCATCTCTTTCAGAAATCAATTTCTCCCTTTTTCCAACTTTTAAATCAGGCCTCATTAGTAAGTATTCATATTTCTTTTACAAATTGTGTTCCACCAGTAGGTTGTTTTTCTCATCTCTTTCAGAAATCAATTTCCCACTTTTCCCGGCTTTTAAATCAGGTTTCATTAGTAAGTATTCATATTTCTTTTACAAATTGTGTTCCACTAGTAGATTGTTTTTCTCATCTCTTTCAGAAATTAGTTTCTCACTTTTCCCAACTTTCAAATCAGGTTCCTCAGTAGTAAGTAATCAACAACCAATTTGTTCTACATTCAACTAAACAAAAACTTTGTTTCAAAGTAGTTTTATTTACTACTCAAGTTATGATTTACAAAGTGATTTTGGGAAAATTATTATGTGAAATGAATGCCATGCTAATTATCTATGAAAGAACTTTATGATTGTGATTGAAGGTAATCACATATGTATGTTAGTGATTGAAGAAAATCACATTTAAGTTCATGGGTGCTAGTTACCAAACTATGTTGTTCCTATGTATGTTTGAAGTGATGGCATGTGCATTTATGTTTCTATATAATTTTCCCAAATGTTAATACATTTTCTAATGAGTGTTTCTTATGAAGTACTCACCCCAAGTTAAACAAAATTTTAGATTGAGATGGTTGACATTGGTGTGATGACGTAGGCTAGCGATCACGAAGTATGCTTATTATTTTCTAATTAAGATGGTATCGAGATGATCGAGTCAATTATGATATAATGTTGTAATTTAGATGTTCGTTTGACTGCATTTAATCATGTAAAGTACAAAGAAATTTGGGATGTTTGTTTAGTTGTCGTTTCAAATTTTAAAACGAAAATTGCCTTGTTTTAAATTCTGAGAATTCAGCTTTCTGTCCATACTTAGAAAACTAATAACTCTCTATGTATTTGGAATTTTTGAATAAAATTAGTGGATATGGAAAGCCTTATATGTTGTCTAATAGTAGCAATTGGAATTACTCAAAAATTTCTATCGTATGGATTTATTATGAACATTTTAGCCGGCCGCTTTAAGGCACCCAATACATTTTTCAAGCAATTTTGGCCAACTTTTTCACATACCAAACGATGTATTTAAGGTATGAAATTTTAACATGGCCTAGTCCAAGGTCCCAAGTATTTACAGTTTAAATTTTGTAATTTTTGGTGTATGTTTGATGCTCAAATAAATTATGGCGACACCATCGCAGTTTTGGTAAAAGTCTAAAATGTTAGAAGTTATTCATGCTTGCTTGTTACTTTTCGCATTAATTAAAATTTTAAATTATTTTAAGAGCACGAGACAACCTTATGGAGTCTTCAAAAGCTATTTTAAGATTTTTTTAGTGACCATTCGAGTTGAGAAAATTTGAGGCGTTACAAAAGAAATAGCCAAACTAGGGAGAGATTTGTTTGTTTCATCAAGCACAAGGTAGGATTCTTCGTACACTAATAAAATTAGTTGTTGATTTTCCATGAGAACTCTCTGAATATCACTTTTTTTTTTTTGTGTGGGTGCAATTACAATCATTTTTGCCTTTCATTTTCTCTGTGTAGGCTTTCTCTCTCTCTTTTCTCTCCCTTACTTTTTTTTCACTCTTTTTTTTTTCTTTTCTTGCACCTCATCCTTTAATTTTATTTGATCCTCATAAACTTGCTTTGTTGTTAAAAAAAACAAGCTTAACCAGTCTTCAATCTTTGGTAAAGTTGTACGTGTTCTTAAACCCGTCATGAATTACCTTCCTATCATACTGCCATGGTCTCTCCAACAAAAGATGTCTAGCATGCATAGGAACCAAATCATACAACACCTCATCGCTATATCTCCCAATGGTAAAACCCACTAGGACTTGCTTAATAACTTTGACCTCCTAAAAATATTCAACCACTGTAACTTATAAGGTCTAGGATGTTTTAGTAAAGGCAAGCCCATTTCTCAACAAGGGTGGTACTAGCTACATTTGGTGCAACTCTCCCCATCAATGATCATACTACATACTTTATTATTAACAAAGCATCTAGTATGTAATATATTCACCCACAGCTGCTCCATGTCATCTACATTAAGTTATGCATTAAGAACATGCTTCTCACAACTAGAGCTTCACCATCTACAGGGTACTCCACATCATCACCACCACCAACATCCTCCAACTGAGGCATCTCATCCTCAGTCACAACTTCCCAATTATCATATACAATCATTACCCATTTATTTGGGCATTGTGATACAATGTGCCCGAACCCAAGCACCTAAAGTATTTAATATCCCTATTTTGAAAAGATTTGGACTCTGTCTTTGGTTTATTTTTAGCTACCTCTTCTTTTTTCCTAGGTGGTTCGGTCTTCTCCTTTGAAATAGCCCTATCACTCCGGTCACTACTATCCTACTTTGGTTTCCAAGAAGGATTAGATCCCAAAGAAAACCTTGATGGTCTCTCTTTTTTTAATTGTCTCTCTACCTTTATAGCCATGTTCACCATGTCCTCCAACTCCACATAGTGCTGTGGCTCTACTACATTGGCTATAATCCTATTCAAACCATTCAAAAATCTAGCCATTGTGGCCCCTCTAACTTCTTCAACATTAGCCTTAATCATAGCCACGTCCATCTCCTTATGGTAATGATCCACACTCTTAGAACCTTGACTAAGGCTCTATAGTTTTTAATAAAGATCCATATAGTAACGACTAGGCACAAACCTCCTCCTCATGAGAAATTTTAATTCACCCAAGTCACTATAGGCCTCTCATGATTTCTTCTCATATTTATCACTAATTGATCCCACCAAATTATGGCATAATTGTTGAATTCAATTACTGTCAATTTCACATTCTTTTCTTCTGAATAGCTATGGCAATCAAATATTAACTCAAACCTCTTTTTTCACTCTAAATAGGCTTCAGGGTTATTCCTACCTTGAAAGGAATGTATTTTATTTTTATATTCCTAATATTTCTATCTATCCCATCTTGGCCTCTATAGTCTCCTCCTCTAAGGTGCCTTTTCACGCATATCTCCTCTATGCCTCATCTTACCTATCTTAACCACATAATTATAGTCATCATCATCTTCACTACCCACTACATTCTCATCCCCAAATTCAGCCATATGATTATGATCTCGCCTATCCTGTCTCTTATCATTAGGGACCACATGTTGTTGTTCTCTTAGTAAGATTGCAATCATCGTATCATTCCTATCCATCTTATCCCTCATCACTTTATTATTTTTTGTCATTTCTTTATTGCTATCCTCATCTCGTTAAACACCATATTCATCCGATCAAATTGTTGTTGCATGACTTTCAACAAAAAGAATTGGTTGTTCTCTTCCCAAGGTGTTGTTTTTTCATGATTAGACATTTTAGATCAAAAAATAGAAATTTTAGTATTGAAAGAAAAATTAACCCCATGTGTTTACACTTGTGTTTCACTATATTTGATTTTTTCCCGATAATAATCTTAACCTCTCTTGCCTTTTATCTCTCTTTGTTTTTTTTGCCAAGTTCTCTAAGAAACTAACTAAACTCAGTCAAGAGTTCGATCTTCGCAACATTCAAGAACAAGAAACAAAAAGGATAACCAAGATAAGGAGAAGGACTCAAGAAGAAAAATCACAAGAAGAACAAGATTTGAGGATTTAAGCACCAGTTATGTGTTTCTTGCCAAATATATATTACAAGAATCTCAAAGGAATGCGTGTCTTGACTTTCTTGAATTTTTGAATTTTTCCTCTCTTTTTTTTTTTCTTCCTTTTTGATGCAAATGCAAGAAACTAACAAAATATATATCACAGGGCAAGAACTAGAAGAGAATTAACTTTGGTGCTCTAATGGATCGTGCCCAAGCAATTCTTTAATGCTCTTGGTTCTAGAAAATTTTATTTTATTTCATTTCATTTTTTATTTTGGGTATAACTCAAGATGAATGGCCTACAAAGAAAATAATCAAGATGGAATATGATGGAAACAAAAAGAAAATCTATTGCAAGACCTTGACCCACTGATTTATTGAATCAAAGTACCAAAGCTAGAATGAATGTTACAAAGATTTGCGAAGTCTTCGATAAGTTCGGTTAGTTCGATTAAGAACAAGGAAGAAAGTTAATCTCACTTTAATGAATTATCTCAATAATCAATGTTGGTTGTTCAATACAATGAAAAGAGCTTTTTATATGGCAAACTAATGAAACCCTAAGTTAACTTGGAAACAAATAAATAAAAACTTGTGAAAATCGCGTCCAAAATGCGTCCAAAATCAAAAGTAAACAAAACCCCAAAAAAGGAAAAAAAAATTCTGAACTGCCAAATTTTGGCCCAGGCTTGCAAAATAGCCTCGGGTCTTGTATTATAGGGTGGGGTAATCATCCCACATTTGTCCTAGGCGATCGTCTAGGGTTAATTCCTAGCCCTCTATGCTCGCTTTGAACTATGCTCGCTCTCCAATATTCTACTAGCCCTCAATATGCCATCAATATAGTCTTTAGCTTGAATCAAATGTTCTAATATTGGCTCGTCCTCTGTCATACTCATTTTGAAGGTTGATGTCTTGCTTGTTGTACTTTGGGTGTCGATTTCAGCCCACGTAACTTCGACAAGTCCTTGTATGGCATCTTTGATCTTCTTAGTGCTCGATCTTGTTATTGACCTAACCGAAATATGTAACGGGTCCTTACTAGATGGTCCGTAGTCCTCATCAAACCGATAGAACTTTGCCCACCACCACCATTCCCAAAGTAAAAATTGCTATATCTCCATACACTGCCACCATATTTCCTCGACCAAACATCATCTTAAAGCAAAAAAACAGCTAGATCTCTACCCACCGCCGTCAGATGTCCAACCACTACCATGCCCAAATTCAAAAACGAAAGCAAAACAAACTATGTATGTTTACATTTCAGGTGGAATAAACTAAAGTAGGGTTTTCTATTTGAGGGAATGGGGCTTTGCTGGTTCAGATTTAGGAATAGGAATATGGTTAAAGTTTGACCTTTTTTATATGTTCTTTTTTTATTTTTGGTTTTCTATGATTTTTATATTACACAATTTAAGAGTAAAATGGTCTGTTTCTAACATTTTTTCATCAAAATAAAATGTCAGCTGCTAACGTTTCATAGGTTAGGGACTAGGGTGCTAGAAACAAATGTTCAAGACCCCATTGTCATAAGATTCAAAATTTTGGGACCCCTAGTACTATTTACCCCAATATTTCATTAACATAAATAAGATTAAACTTCAACTAGAACCTGAACATAAACTATATTCGTAATTTCTCACTTAAATATGATACCATGTGCACAATCTTTGAGTTTTAAACATTTGATCAAACATCATAACACAACCTTAATTGAAATAAAAAAAACAACCTAAAAGTTTGTTTTAAGACCATAACAGACCATTAGATTTAAAAAGAAATGACACTACAATATCACACCACTTAAAGTTTAACTTATCTTTAAACTTGTTATCTTTATTCATAGCCCCAAAACAAAATCTCTGGTACTTTCATATGTCGTACGTCTTCACTGCATCATTGTTGCACGTAAAAATATCTCCATTTCATTCGAACGCAGTAAGGCTAAAAGTACACATGGCACGAGGTTAGAGGCTTGCCAGACGACCTTGCCTGAGATTTATGTGTTAGTAGAAGCATCATTTTAGCCTAATATTCCAACCTTGATAGATGAGGAATATTATGAAGTCTCGTCCAGAAGAGGATGGACTGAGATACTTGGAAATAATAAAAAACATGAGAAATGGAACCAATAAAGCTTCGTCGCCTCGTCCCAGCCATGGACTTGGACAAGGTTTCTTAGTTCAAATTTTGATAGATTCAATTATAGTTTTAGTGCTCCATATCTCTGTGTGCACAAGAGAAAACATTTCTTCTTACATGTCATATCCATTCCCTGGAATTCATAAAATTGGTGAAACTGAGAAACCTTTTGAATTGGAATTTACGATTATTCTTGGACCAAATGATTAAAAAGGTTTGAAAAATGACATAAATACCCCGGACTGTTTACCTATAAATACTAGGTAATCATATCATTTTAAAGTACACATAATTTATGCAAAAACAAGAATATACCAAAAACTCTTGCAAACTCTAGATCTTCTAATAGGTTGTTGACAGTCTAACCTGTGAGTCAGTGTACATATTGATATTATGTAAATCGTGATGTACATTATTCATGTTGGCTTCGAAATCTAGCTAGATATGACATGAGTAGATTGGCGTCGTCTGTGAGAATATATCCAAAAAGCCAAGAGAGAAAATTATGTTTGGATAAAAGAAAAAGCAAAGAAAAAGAGTGAAAATGAGTAGAAGCAAATCAAATAGTGATGAGATCCTAGGAGGACAAAGGATTGAAGTCTACCAACTTCAGCCAGAGAAAATGCCTAGAGAAGAAGGAATATGAGATCTTCAAGAATGGTGTCACTATTGGCACAAATAGTCGAGAATATGATTGAAAACATGTAGCACTTTGCAGATAAGAATGTTGCTATGATGTAATTTTTCATGTAGAAAGAACATGCTATTCCACCTATACAAGAAGGGAAAGGAGAAAGTCAAGTGGAAAAATCAGCACAAAGGCACCATGTGTCATACACTTCATAGCAGAGTGTTGACTCACCTATTGGCCCGCAGTGTGGAAAAGAACAATTGTCCTCACGTGAGTGAGAGTAGAGACCTTTGAAGTTTTCCATTATATACAGTAGATTGGAAGGTTCTGAAGTAGCAAGGAATAAAGTAGCGCATTAATACGGAAGAAGGTGTGGGCATGAGGATGCTAGACTTACAGTCAAAGTAGAGGACCAACATTTTCCTCATTATCCAGTTTAGATGTGAAATAGAGCCCATCGTCTAGAAGAAATAGAAGACAATGATGTGTACGCTCTCTTCTCTGATGCAATAAATGCATTATGAGAGTAGAGCAAGTTTCCCATGTCAAAAATATAGAAATACATACCCACATTAATTTTTTGTTAGTAAGCCCCACTTACAAATATCCGAGGCTTCCACATTACTCTTTCTAGAGGGGCCAAGAAATGGTGTATGAATGGCAGCATTCACAACTGGACATATTTGAAGAATTAATTTATTAATATGTTCATGTTAATAAATATTATTTTATTAATTACTTATCAAGGATAGAATAGTCTTTCCAGCTTAGCCTATATATAGTTTATTTATAATTAGGTTTTATTTATAACTTTGTATTACTTTTCATTATGCGCAAAGAACCCTAGCCTCCTCTTCTTCTTTTGATTCTTATTGTCCTTTGTATTTGGCTATTCTATATTTGGCAGGCGATTTTTTTTTCCAGTAGTTTTTTGAAGTTCGGCAGGCGATTTTTTTTTCCGATACGCTTTGGCGGTTTTTTGAGTTCGGCAATCGCGCTAGCTTCCCAAGTGCTTTGGCGCTTTTCAATTTCGTTGTGTTTCAGCTTCACCTATGGTTTGATGTTCTGTATTTGAGGTATTTGTTTTGCATTCGTTCATTGTAATTTGGTATTTCGTTGCATTCCTATCTTGTGAATTTAATTATGGCTACTGAAAAAGATGATTCCCTTCAGTCTGTGAGTGTGAGGTTGGATGGAAAGAATTATTCGTATTGGAATTATGTAATGAGAAATTTCCTTAAAGGTAAAAAGTTGTGGGGATATGTTAGAGGCAATTGTGTGAGACCATGTGAATCTTCTTTGAAAATTCTGCTAATTTGATAGATACCGGGCGCCAATAATGCAAAAATAATTACCTGGATTAACAATTCATTGAGCATTCTATAGGTATACAATTGGCTAAGTATGACACAGCAAAAGAGGTTTGGGATTATCTACAAAAGTTATACACTCGGTCAAATTTTGCAAGGCGTTATCAATTGAAAATGACATATGAGCTATTCAAAAAATAATATGAGTATTCGTGAGTTTTATTCGGCTATAACAAATCTACGGGATCAATTGGCTCTTACGTAAGATGATGAACTAAAAACAGTTAATGTCTACATTGTTCATAGAGAGCGGCAACGGTTGGTGCAGTTTTTGATGGCCCTTCGTAGTGATTTTGAAGGACTTCGAGGTTCTATTCTACATCGTTCTCTGCTTCCTTCTGTTGATTCAGTTGTCAGTGAGTTGTTGCCTGGAGAAGTCCGTCTAAAAATGTCCGGTGCCGAAAAGGGAACTCTTTCGACTCCGACTTCCTTCCGTGTGTTAGCGATACCTTCTCGGCCAACCTCTAATAATCGAATAGGCCTTACAACACAAGACCGCGCCTTGACGAGTGCGGTTTACAGAAGAAGAAAGTTTATTGGAAGACTCGGTGTCCTAAGTTGAGACAAAGAGAATCAACAACAGCATCAGCAATCTTAGACTTGGAGGCTGGCTATCATCACCATCTCGGGGTTATAGACCATCTCGTGGTTATAGACCACCTCGAGGTTCTGCACCACCTCGGTCTATCTGCGCAGCAGCTTGCCTCATCGTGTCCTTTCACCGATCCAAGTACTGGGTGAGCAATTTGAGCAATTTCGAAGTTTCTCTCCTTGACCACAAGCTATATGCGCCTCCTCTTACAGAGGTCATTCCTCTCCTAGTGTGTCGGTATGTCATCTTCTTTATGGGTCTTGGATTCCGGCTTCTTCATCACATGTCTCTAGATTCTTCGTCTTTTGCATCTCAGATTTCCTTCGTCATCTATCCTGTTATGATTGCTGATGGAACTCCTATGCTTTTAGCAGGTGTTGGTTATGTTGTTACTCCTAACTTGTCTCTCCATAATATTTATCATATTCCACAACTCACATTAAATCTTGCTTCTGTAGGTCAGTTATGTGACTCTAATTGTTTTGTTGGTTTCTCCTCTTCTTCCTGTTTTGTTCAGGATCTCTGAGCCTCGTGTTTCGATTGGGACAGGCCGTAGGCAAGGGGGACTCTATGTTCTAGATGAGTTAAAAGTACCAGTTGCTGCCACTACTAGTGTTGATTTGTCTTCTTTTCGTTTGAGTCATAGCTCTTCTAGTTTTTATTTATGGCATTCTCGTCTTGGTCATGTTTCATCTTCTCGTTTGATATTTTTAGTGTCCACAGGGACTTTAGGCAATTTGCAAACTTGTGATATTTCTGATTGTAGTGGATGTAAACTGGCAAAATTTTTAGCTTTACCTTTTAATCGAAGTGTTTCTGTTTCTTCTTCTCCATTTGATTTGATTCATTCTGATGTATGGGGACCTTTTCCTGTTCCCATTAAAGGCGGGTCTCGATATTATGTTTCTTTTATTGATGATCATACACGTTATTGTTGGGTTTACTTAATGAAACATCGCTCGAATTCTTTGAGATATACACCTTTTCGTGCCTTTGTCAAAACTTAGCATTCTCTTTGTTATCAAATGTTTTAGTTTGTGATTTGGGTGGGAATACACTTCTAACAAATTTTGTGAGTTGCTTGCCTTAGATGGAACTATTCACCAAACTTCTTGTACTGATACTCCTCAACAAAAGCGGTGTTGCGTAAAGAAAACATAGACATATTGTTGAAAACGCCGATCTCTCTTATTGTCTCGCCTTTGTTCCTAGTGCATTTTGGGGTGAAGCTATTTTGACCCTTGATGACTTTGATTAATACCATCCCATCTTCTCATATTTCGGTATCTCTCCTTTCGAAAAATTTTATGGGTATGCCCAGTTACTCATTCTTTAGAGTTTTTGGTAGTACTTGCTTCGTTCTCCGCCCTCATGTGGAGCGCACAAGTTTGTCCTCTCGATATGCTCTTTGTGTCTTTCTTGGTTATGGTCAATGTCAAAAGGGGTATTGGTGTTTCGATCCAATTACTCAAAAACTTTATGTGTCTCGTCATGTTGTTTTTCTTGAGCATATATCTTTCTTTTCTATTCCGTCTGCTACTCATGACTTGACTAGACCTGATCTTATTCGTATTGATCCTTTTTTTGAAGATTCTGATAGTTTGTCGTCACAGGTTCTACTACATCAGAACTCCCTTGTCGTGTCCTTCCTCCGTTACCTTTGTATTATACTCGTCGAGTGCGTACTAACACTTTTACAGGTACCGAAGCTCCCTCTTCTCCTACGGTCTCTCAAGCTTCGTCTGAGATTGTGGATCTACCTCTACGTCAGTCCACCCGCATTCGTAAGTCCACAAAGTTACCGTTTTTCTTATTCTTGTTATTCGTCATCTTTTACATCCTTTTTAGCTTCTATTCATTGTCTCTCCGAGCCTTCTTCCTACAAAGAGGCAATTCTTGATCCACGTTGGCAGCAAGCTATGGATGAGGAACTTTCTGATCTGCATAAGACAGGTACTTGGGATTTGGTTCATCTCCCTTCGGGTAAGACTGTTGTTGGTTGTCGCTGGGTGTATAAGATCAAGACTCATTCTGATGGGTCTATTGAGCGATACAAAGCTCGGTTGGTTGTAAAAGAATATTCGCAACAGTATGGTATGGATTATGGTGAGACTTTTGCTCTTGTTGCAAAAATGACTACTCTTCGTACTCTTATTGCTGTAGCTTCGGTTAGAATTGGGGTATCTCTCAACTTGATGCTAAAAATACCTTCTTGAATGGAGATCTTCAGAAGAGGTTTATATGAAGCCCCTCCAGGGTTTCCCATGGTTTTAGGTATGTTTGCGAGGCTCGAGAAGGCTTTATATGGTCTCAAACAAGCACCACGTGCTTGGTTTGAGAAATTTTCTATTGTGATCTCTTCTCTTGGTTTTGCTTCTAGCGATCATGATTCTCGCACTCTTTGTTAAGTGCACCGATGTAGGTCGTATTATTCTTCCATTATATGTTGATGACATGATTATTCTTGGTGATGATGTTGCTTTGGTATTTCAGTTTTGAAGACAGAGTTAGCTAGACAGTTTGAAATAAAGGATTTGGGCCCTCTCCGATACTTCTTGGATATTGAGGTAGCCTACTCGCCCAAAGGTTATCTTCTTTCTCAGTCGAAGTATGTTGCAGATATTCTTGAGTGGGCTAGACTTACTGATAATAAGACTGTCGATACTTCCATTGAGGTTAACGCCAAGTATTCTTCTTCTGATGGTATATCTTTGTCAGATCCCACTTTATACCGTACTATTGTTGGAAGTTTGGTTTATCTCACTATTACTCGTCCTGATATTGCATATGCTGTCCATATTTTCAGTCAGTTTGTTGCTTCTCCCACTACAGTTCATTGGGCCACTGTTCATCGCATTTTGCGATATCTTCGAGGTACAGTTTTTCAGAGTCTTCTACTTCCATCAACCTCTCCCTTGGATCTGCGTGCATACTCTGACTCTGATCATGGCAGTGATCCGACAGATCGCAAGTCTGTTACTGGTTTTTGTATCTTTCTGGGTGATTATCTCATTTCTTGGAAGAGCAAGAAACAATCTATTGTTTTTCAATCTTCCACCGAAGCAGAATATCGTGCTATGGCCTCTACTACCAAAGAGGTTGTTTGGTTACGTTGGTTACTTGCAGATATGGGAGTTTTTCTTTCTCGTCCCACTCCTATGTATTGTGACAATAAGAGTGCTATTCAGATTGCTCACAACTCGATTTTTCATGAACGAACCAAGCACATCGAGATCGATTGTCACCTTACCCGTCATCATCTCAAGCATGGCTCCATCACTTTGCCATTTGTTTCATCTTCTTCGCAGATTGCAGATTTCTTTACCAAGTCGCATTCTATATCTCGTTTTTGTTTTCTCGTTAGCAAACTCTCGATGCTTATCCCTGCTACATCGTGAGTTTGAGGGGGGATGTTAATAAATATTATTTTATTTATTTACTTATCAAGGGTAGAATAGTCTTTCCAGCTTAGCCTATATATAGTTTATTTATAAGTAGGTTTTATTTATGACTTTGTATTACTTTTCATTATGTGCAAAGAACCATAGCCTCCTCTTCTTCTTTTGATTCTTATTGTCCTTTGTATTTAGCTATTCTATATTGTTTAACAGTTCAAAGTGAACCTTGGCTCGAGGGTGGCATGACATGAAAGAACATGAAAATCTTAGAAGAGCTACCTTAGTTACTTCAAAAGAATGATTTTCGGGCATTGAAGTTTGGGATGTTTGCAATCGAAAGCCCACTTCTTATAATGAATTGGTGTATATGATAAAGAAATAAATCTACGATCAATAGATGGTATGACCTGTTGATGTGAAGAAAATGCAGGTCACAACATGGATAAAGAAAAGGCCCCGATGCCCAACCAAAGGGCATTGCGTCCACCTCGTCTGAGGTACAACTATCAGATGTCTGAGATAAATGTTGTTGATCCTAGAGAAGCATATAGTAATAGGAGTTCTAGTATGAATGCTAGAGTTAGGAGGACTCCATTCCTAGAAAATCACAACAGGTACCACCATACACATGCTCATAATATAACTGAGTACAGCAAGGCTGCAACAACCTTAAAATCAAGCTGCTCAAGAGAAATATTAGCCAAGGTAGAATCTCCACACCAGTCGAAGAAGACAAGGGCTAGTATAAGATATTTAGACTATATTTGGAGGCCTCTATATCGAAAGGCAATCAATGAGTGCACAAAAAAAATTATGTCCTAAAGGCAAGGGACCCTCTAATGACAAGCCACTTGGTGCATTGGGAAAGGTCTACCAACGTAAGGAAAGTTGCATACGAACCCATGTGATTTACAGAAAAAAGACGAGAAATGTGTTGATTTTACCCATTGTGATGTTCTGTAATTAGGGCTAAGGTGGCGAGGAACGGAATGAAGATGATACCGATCGACAACGGAAGTTTGGCCAATATTATCTTTGGGTCAGTTTTTCATCACATGGAAGAAGACTACCCACTAACCCCATCACAGATCCATTATATGGCTTCACTAAGGAAGGTATAGTTTCGAGGGGCAAAATCACCTTGCCGATTATAGTAGGCAAAGACCCAAAGTCTATTAGAATATTTCAAGACTTTCTAATAGTCGATAGCAGATCGGCTTACAATACGGTGCTTGGAAGATCTACATTAAAAGGTTTTTAAGTAGTTACTTCCATCTACCATTTGGCAATGAAGTTGTCAACTGAGGTAGGTGTGGCAACGATCATGGAGGATCATAAGAGATCTTGGGAGTGCTATTTGAATTCTTTACGGAAAGCCACTCCTTGGGTCAGTCCTAGCCATTCCACTATGATAGATATAGTGATGGACGAAACTATGAATGATGCGATGGTGGGCAAAGTTCGTGTCTAGAAGAGGATACACTAATTGATGATGAAATTAACCCTAGAGTTATGGAGTCAAGGCCTCAAGCTTCTCCATTTGAAAAGCCAATGGGATTTCTCATCACTCAAGACTCCATCAGAGTATTCTAGGTCAACAACAACTTTCTCAAGAAAATAAGTAGATGGCTGGAGGCTTTCCTGAAATAAAATCTTGATATTGTCGCATGGTGGCATGAAGACATAGTAGGAGTTGGCCCAAAAATATCATGCCATGCTTTGAAGGATGATCCAAACTTTCAGCTCCACAAATAGAAAAGAAGACCTCTCAACCCGGAGCGGTATGAAGCCTTGAAGGATGAACTTGATAAATTGATAGCAAATGGCATCATTCATGAGACGCACTATTCTAGTTGGGTTTCCAACCCGGTTGTTGTTAGAAAACAAAATTGGAAGTGGCTAATATACATTGCCTTCTCGAATCTAACCAAATACAACTTATCACTGCCTCACATTGACCAGTTTGTCGATGTGACAACAGGGCATGCCTTGCTGAGCTTCATGGATGCTTATTCATGCTATAATAAGATCCTGATGTACGAGCCAGACGTGGAGCATATTTTCTTCATCACTGACTGATGGTTGTACTATTATAAAGTGATTATTTTTGGTCTCAAGAATGCTGAATCAACTTATCTGCAGTTGGTGAATCAAATGTTTGCCAACGAGATAGACAAAACGATGGAAGTGTATGTTGATGACATTTTGGTCAAAAGGTGGACGGTCGAGGACACATTGTTCACCTCAGAAAAGCATTCGACATCCTCCGAAAGTACTGAATAAAACTCAACCCGCTTAAATGCGTGTTTGGACTAGCTTCAGGTAAATTTCTATTATTCATGGTAAATCAACGAGGAATTGAGGTTAATCTAAAAAGGATTAAAGCCTTGTTGGAAATAAAGTTACCACATAAACTCAAGAAAGTGCAAAGCTTAACAGGATGGGTCGCCGCACTAAATCGCTTCATTTGAAAACCTACCGACCGATGCTTACCATTCTTAGAAATTCTAAAAGAAGGAAAGACGTTTGAGTGGACAACAGAGTACGAAGAGGACCTGGCCACCTTGAACTATCATGTCAAAAATGCTCTTGTATAACTAAACTAATTTTGGGAAAGGTATTGTAAATTTACTTAGTCATGTTTTCAAGTGTAACCAGCACGGTGCTAGTGTAGAATGAAGGAAATAAGGAATTGCCAATTATTATGTGAGTAAGGCCCTTTAGGACGCTAAAACGCGCTATCTAGATATGGAGAAGCTCGTTATGGCACTTATGATTTTTTCCCGTAAGTTGAGGACCTATTTTTAGGCCCATACTATCGAAGTGTTAACCAATTAATCATTTAAGCAGGTGCTCCAAATGCCTGATACTTCAGAAAGATTGTTGAAGTAGGCAATTGAGTTAAGTTAGTTTGGAATAATACAGATAAGCCCCAAAGGTCATCACCTTAATTACGCCATGAGGCTTGGATTTTATGCCTTAAATAATGTAGCAAAGTACAATGCTTTGATAAAAGATCTCAAGTTGGCGAAAGAGATAAAAGTAAAAACACTCACTGTTAACATCGACTACCAGTTTGTGGCAAGTCAAGTGAATGACAGCTTTACCGCAAAGGACAAAGGAAATGGCCGCTTATCTTGAGTGTGTTATGGACCTTCTGCCTGCCTTTGAAAAGTTTGAGATCTCTATTAAAGTTGGCCAAAAACAAGGATTCAGAGTTACTTATTGTTATTCCCATTGAATACCGGAAGAGACCCTCTATTGAGAGAAAAGTAGAAGTGATGATTCATCATATCTCATACATAAGTGCATGATACTTATACAATGGTTGACTGTCTTTACGATACTAATTTATACTAAAGATATGACCATGAGTTCATGTTCACATCATTCATGCATTTATGTATAAGGACCACTTGTTGTACTCTCTTAGGATTTATGAGCATCGCACTATATGTTTAGGATGTCGGATGTACCACCACCCAGGGTATATCATTGATAGTGCATATGTTGGTGCATTAGGACACTCGATAGAACAATGTTGTGGCATACCCATAGATACGTCAGTGCATAGGTTGTACCACTACCAGACATATTTATGTCATTTAGCAGTGCATGACCAGACGAGACACCACTGGGTGTGCTTATTATGAGTACATCATGGCTCGGATGGAACACCACTAGGTGTACTCATTTATTATTATGGTTGCCACAATATGGACGGATGGAACATCACTGAATATGTCAAATATCACATTGTTATGAGCTCAAGTGTAAGAAAGTGACAATCCGTATGGCCCAAAAGAAGTCAAGTCATGCTATTTACATGAGCATCTATCAATATTGTCCGTCACGTTTGACTTATGGGACAATGGTAATATATTGAACTGTATTGTGTTGTTTGATGTACAATATATGTAAAAGGCTAAATTTTATTTGCAAGCCCACATGTACAACATATTCTGCTCATTGTTCATTCTACGAATTGCAATAATCAAGGATTGGCATGACTTCTCAAAATGGATTATGATACGCTGGGTGATGACATGTTAGTTATGTGACCAGTCAAAGGTTATTCTATCTCTAATGAAAGGTACATTTTAAAGATTACTTATTTATACAAAATTTATAACAATGGCTCAAACATGCCTCGAATCAACGTTATTTTATGTCAATATCTTTCGTGCTATGTTTTAGTACTCTCAATTGGTGCGTATTGATCCCTTGAAATATTTTAAAGTGTGTGCTGATTCATCAAGAAATCTTACTCTATTAAATAGTCATGAGAGTTAGGTCGTAACAATTTTGGTATCAGAGCAAATGTTATAAGATTCTATAGACTACCTAGCATATACATCTCTAACGTTACTTGAAGTTCTACCAACCGAGTAAGTAATCTTTTAACCTCATATGTGATTAAATTAATTATTTGAATTACGTGATTCATTTATGAGCTTTCTAAGATAAAACGACAATTCAACATAGGAAGCTATACATTTATAAAATGAAATATGACTTGAACATAAAGTGGGAAGGAAATATAGAAGTTTCTACCCCTTCCTTAAACTATATGGGTTTCTAAAGCCTAAGTACATGTACCCATTACGACAAGTACCATAATCTATAGATGTTGGTATCAATATTTACAGTCGAATCGTGATTCTTTACAGTTCTAAATTGTCGTAGAAATTATTCATTAGAATAAAATGCCACATAACACATGAGATTGGGCTATCAAACACTTAACATATCTTGTGAAGCAACAAGCTCGCCAAATTAACCAAACCATGAATCGATCTCCGCTTGTTGGTAAACCTCTGTTAAGGAAGGAGTGATATTTTTAGTGATTGTTTCCAACAATTGAATCCATCGATCTTCAAGGATGTGAATGATCCGATTGAAGGAGAGAATTGGTTAAAAACCATGGAGAACATGTTTGGGTACACACATGTGCCGGAAGATGAAAAAGTTTATTGCATATTTTTATGTTGTACAGTAGTGTGGGATACGATGATAACTGCAGTGACTAGAATATTTTAATCTTTCACGACCAAAATTTTTATTTCACCTTTGAAAATAAATTTAATTAGTTGTGTAGGTATGAAACCTCTTAAAAATCACATATTAAATTTTTTGGTCACAATAAATGTTACATGCACTTTCCTTTTATTTTTTATTTTTTATTGACGGATTGAATTATTTCATATGATGAGTCTTGCTATTTTATTTGGGATTAATTAAATTCATAAATCGACTCATCTTATGGAAAAATTGTTTCATATGGATTAAACTTTATTTATCAAGATAAATTAACTCAAACTGATGCATTTTTATTCCTAAAACCCATCCATATTGGATCCCATTACCCAGTCCAAAAACTACCCAAAACCGCCCTAGATTCAGCCCTAAAGACACCACTTCATGATCAGTCAACCGACCCCCCCATTACCCCATAACCAACCCTCAATTTTTCACAATTTCTTCCTCATACTAGGTCCCCTCCCAACTCTCTTTTTCCTCCATTTTTTCCCTTTACACTTGGCCAACACCACTCCCCATGATCATTCAAAGAATAACTCCTATTATCCTATAACCAACTCACTTTCCTTCTACTTTTTCTTTGCATATTTGGCCCCTCCGCACTCCTCTTTTTCCCTTACAATTTCGACCCCAAATTCCTAGATTTTTTCCCTTCTTCCGTCTCCAATTTTACCCTTCTTCACAGACATTTTCTCTGTCTCTCTCGGCCCCTTCACCTCTCCATTTCTCTCTTTGTCATTAAGCCATTTTCCTATTTCTTCTTTTCCCAGTTTTTGGCCATCACTCTCCATTTCCCTCTCCATCACTTGGCCTTCCATTTCTCTCTTTTATCCATACCCAAACTTCACACAAAAAACACACTTACATACACAATTCTACAAACAAGAAAAGGCAATTGTGCTTTTTTTTTTTTTCAAAAAAGTGCATTAATATCTATTTCCACCAATCCAACTCTTGAAGAAATCTTAAAATTTTATAGTAATGTGTTATTTTTTCCCATACACATGTGACAACAAATTTTACTTATGAATCGTATATACAAACATGCACGTACGTGTTAATTGCTTTGGACATTTTCTATGCGTAGATGAATGTTTATTTATTTATTTAGAATGACATAGCACGTCTATGTTGCAAACAAGATGTTTGTGATTGAAGATAATCACCAAGAATGATTTGTGGTTGAAGATAATCACTAGAAAGAAATGTCTAACGTGTTACAAAATTGATGTTTCCTATAAACCTATGGGTTTTGGCATGTGGTGCGTGTGTCAGTCTCTAATCTACTCATTTACATGTGTATATACTACGAAGTATTTCTTTGAAATGCTTACACTTCAAAAAATATTTTTACTTTGATATTGAAGGGCATAGCGGTAAAAAAAAAAAGCAACTAAAATTTTTACATAGTTATGACAATAGGTGTCAATATAATCGAGCATTTTACATGTATTATTTTTCCATTTTTCTCCTTATGTCAAAAGTTGTGTAAAATTGAGTGACAACTATGTTAATTTTGTTGGGCGGGAGCTCCAATTTCAGAAACTATTGTTTTATTGTATTTTTTCAAAATCGCCTTATATTTTTTAGAATTGAAGTGCTAACGCCACTAGGGCTGGCATTAGCAATAATAGAGAACTTGACTTTGAAATTGACACTCAGTGATAGAATTGTGGCATCTCAGAAAGACGATCCATTTTTGGAAAAGATCATAGATGATGTGGGAATTGAGAAGATGAAAGGTTTTAAGGTAGCTAAAGATAAAGCTTTGATGTTTAAAGGCCGACTACACATGCCTAAGGATGAGAAACTGAGGAATGATATTGTGACCGAAGCTCGTTCATCTCCTTATGTTGCACACCCAGGCGGAACCAAAATGTATAAGTACTTGCCTAAAACACCTTAGAGGAATATGAAATGGAGGATAGTGCTGTTTGTATCTAAATTCATAGTTTGTCAACAAAACATTAGAGAGACTATTAGAGCCATTGAATCCCATGGTTATACTCGAGTGAAAATGGGAAAGGATTGCAATGGATTTTGTCATATGTTTTCCTAGATCGGCAAGAGGTCATGATGTCATTTGGGTGATAATAGATTGTTGACAAAATCTACACATTTTCTACCATTTCAGATGAAATTCAGTTTAGAACAACTTGCACATTTATATGTCAAGAAGATTGTTAGACTTTATGGAGTACCAATGTCTATTGTTTCAGACTAAAACCCGAGATTTACTTCAAAATTTTGAAAAAGCCTACAAGAAGCTATGAGAACTAAGTAAACATTTACTACTGCTTATCATCCTCAAACTAGTGGAAAATTAGAATAAACTATTTAGATTGTTGAGGATATGTTGAGGACATGTATTCTTGATTTGGGTGGTTAATGGAAAAATCACTTGGCGTTGGTTGAGTTTTAGTATAACAACAGTTTTCAGACTATTATTGGCATGGTACCATACGATGTACTATATAGTCGTCGATGTCGTTCCCCAACACGATGGCATGAAGTTGGCGAAAGGAGAATTTTGAGTCCAAAATTGGTTGAGACAGTGGAAACTATAGACAAGATTATATCAAGAATTAAGACAACTCAAGTCGCCAAAAGTGTTATCCCAACCAAAGGAGAAAAGAGTAAGAGTGAGAATATTGTACAATGAATATGTTATTTTATGATAATGATTATGATTTGCAAAGAGCTTATGTTCATTATTATGATATTGTGATACGGGTCGATCTCCCCCCTCTTGAGGGGCGGAGATCGCCTGGGCACAAGGAGATCGATGGGCATCGTGATACATGTCGCTCATCATAATTAATACATAAGTGCATGATACTTATATGAAAGATGACTTTCTTTATGATCATACTTATCAATTTATACTAAAGATTTGAAATCCCATGAATCCATGTTCACATCATTCATGTATTAATGTATATAGACCACTCTTGGTACACTGTTGATATTATGAGCACCGCATTGTATCTCTAGGATGCCAGATGTGCCACCACTTGAGTCATACCATTAATAATACATGAGTTGGTTCATTAGGATGCCAGATGGAACATTGTTGGGGTGCACCCATAAATATGTTAGTACGCTAGATATAGCACTTATGTGCATATCAACTACATTGAGTACAACATGGCCGGTGGAACACCACTGGGCATACTTATTTATTGTTATGATTGGCACGGTATGGCCAAATGGAGCACTACTCGACGTGTCAAATAAATTTTTGTTATGAGCTCAAGTATATGACGGTGACAATTAGAATGGTGCAAAAGAAGTCAATTAATGCCATTGACATGTCCTACATCTATTCATATTGTCCAATAACCTTTGACTTATGGGCTACTGATAATATATTGAACTATATTCCTTGGTTCGGTGTGCATGTAAAAGGCTAAATGTTGTGTGCAAGTCTACACGAACACTATTTTCTGCTAACATGAAACATGGTTTATTCATTCTACGAATTATAAGATTTTAGGTTGCAATGATTTCAATGATCAGGGATTGGCATGAGCTCTCAGATCACATGATTATATGTTAGGTGACAACCAATGAGTCATGTGACCAATAAAATGTTACTATTTTAATAGTGAAAAATACATTTTAATGATTTACTTATTTCTACAGATTTTATAACAATTGCTCAAACCTACTTAAAATGTTTTGTTGAATTAATCGTATTACACATTTGAAATACAAATATTTTAGAAAATCATGAAATTTTACTTATGTTGCAAATGAAAAAATAGTCGCGAGAATCAAGTTGTCACAGAGATGGTTTTAGAGGGAACCATTCATTGAAGAATAGAGAATGTGAACATAAAATATTATTTGTCTTAATTGTAAAATCATTAAGGTATATATATGTTGTGTTACATTCTTAAACTGACAAATCATTTTTGAGTTGGATGTAAAGACTGTCAAATCTTATAGATTTTGTGTATATATATTCGTGAATGTATAGTTTTTAAGATAATTTTTTTTTTGTTTCATTTTCTTGAAAAGTGACCTTTTTCTCAAATCTTTAGAATATTGGACACATTTTCAAATGGCCATAGCAAAGTGATCATTTTCCATAACCTCCTCATTGTCAATTCACTACTAAATTTTAGCTATGTTAACAAATACCATAAAAACAAAACACGAAATCCTGTAAGCACGTGGCATTTTAACGAATTTTTAACGAAATTGGGATATAGAACTGATGGTGCTAATCTAGTTGCTCCATTTCTCTGGTTGGGACCAACTTGTTCCAGGGTCGAATCTAAGAATTTTTAGAGATCGGACTGCTACAAAAAAAAATTGCACTTCAAGATAAAATTAAAAAAATTGCACTTATTTTAAGATAAAAACATGTTATTAAAAAATACTATTATCTTTGCATTTATTTTTGATCCTTACTATCCGCAAAATACATTTTTCCTCTAGAGAAAAAAAATCGAACTAAAGTTCAAAATCAATAAAGGAATCCTTACGGCAAAAATTGAACTTCTTGAAGAATTCAAAGATAAAATCATTAGGTCAAAAGCTATAGCCTATAGTCCAAAAGATTGTTACTATTTAAAAGTCATTGAACTTCACCTTTCTCACCTACTTATTTAGCATCATCGTAAAATTAGTTAGATTCACGGCTAGTTAAATAATATATTTGCAAGCCGAAGCAATTTGATGGAGAAGGGAGCAGTTCAGGAGGGCGACATGCTGGACACCACTCCCAATAGGTGGTCTCAAATTAAACACTAATGCTGATCTGCGGGACAATGGTGTTAGGGAAAATTGGTGCACAATGCAACAATGTACTCTCCCCTTTCACCGTGGAAGTAAAATGAAAATTATCAACTCAACCAATATTTTTATGCAAACAATATAAATATCGGAATAATGAATCAAGCTAAATAACACCAAAATTATTTTTAAAATCGTAAAATCCTTTAAGATGAAAGAGAAATTGACGGGGAAAACAGAAAAAAAATCACTATCACCAAATGAATATTACAATGTTTCTTTTTTAGATTTATACCCTAAATCAAGAGGTAATCCAACACACTACATCAACAACACATTATTAGCTCACTACAATAAACATCATCTAACACAATAGATGGAACCCCTAAAATATTAAGCCAATATTAGAAAGAAAGACCTCACCAAACAATCAATGGTAGAATACAAGAGTTGAAGAAGAAAATCTAAAAATTTGTGCCCAAAATTTTGTTGTCAAACAATCGTTTCCTTCCTCATTTTTATTTTCTCTGCAGCGTGTATATGTTCCATACGTGTGTATATCTTCTGTGCGTGTGTATATATTCATTCCCAGGAAAATAACAGTAGCCAAATTGAAAACCAATTTCAACCTATTTCAAATTCTTTGGAACCAAAGAATTGCAAGCTTGGTCCTTAGATTTTAATTGAAATTTTATTTGGATCCAAAAGTATTTAATTCTCATGGACTGGACCATTTAATTAAAAAGCCTTTTGGGGTCAAATAATTAAAAGCCCAACAGATGGTGGTTTCATCAATTCTGGGGCTGTAATCTGTGATGAGTTTGGGGCGGCACTACAACAAAAATAGCCTTTTGCAACATTTAAACAAAGAACATTCATTAATTGCTTGTTGCTAAAATGGTTTACAAACACAATCATTAAATGTATGTTGCCATTGGTTAACATTAAATGAGATTTGGCAACAATATGTAAATGAATGTTGCCAATGTCTCCTTTTGCAACGCTCATAGTCTCTGCAAAAAAAAAAAATTTTTGACATTTAACAACGGGCGAGACCGTTGTCAAAAATAGAAATATTTCACAACGTTCACAAGACGTTGTTAAAGTGCGATAGTTTGGATATATTGCAACGTGCAATGTATGTTGCGAAAAAATTCATGATTGGGCAACGTTTATGAACGTTGCTAAAACTTTGGCCCATTTTAAGTAAAATATTAATGTGTGAAACTGTGAAACTCAAACCCGCGAAAACCTTTTCCTCGGCTCCAACCCAAAATCAAATTGACCCTCCGAAAATGGATAATCTGTGGCCCGAAATTGAAATTGAACTCGCCCACCACGAATTGAACTCGCCCATTTGTTTCTCCGTTATCATCGGTGAGAGTGAATGTGAAATTGAAATTATCATTCCCTTTCTTTCTCCGTATCCAAAGTTGTAAATTGAATCTAAGTTTAACCTATTGTTTCCTTTCTTCTCTCAGATCATCCGTGATAACCTCATTTTAATTATGTTTTCAATGCTAGGGTTGGGAAGAAGAGTAAGCTTTTGGGCATTCTAACTCTATTGCCTTATTTACGGACTCGGCTCTCTTGATATTTTGAGAATCATAAATCGATACAGTAATCAAACTGCTTATATGCTTGGGCTTAACTTTGAGTTTATATGTGGGTTGAATTACTTAGTGGTGTTTCCATCACTTTTCTCCAATTTTGCTAATCAATTGAGGATTTGGGTTTAGATTTCTATAATCTGATTTTATGTTGGAAGCTTAAATGAATACCTTAGTTTTAAGAAGTATTTGAGTTTGTAGGTTTTGAATGTTGTTGATTTATTCTTGTATCTTGTATTTCGGGTATTTCTTAATATTGACCCTTATTTTTGTCTATAAGGAACCCCATAAGTGAAAATGGTTGTCTAGAAAAGTTGTTATTGCATTCATAATTTGACTTGACTTTTTATGACCAAGATTAATATTGTTCTTTCCAATGACCACTATGTAGTCTTACCTTGGTGCAAAATTTCCATTTGGGTCGTACACACAAGTGTTTATAGCTCCCGAAATGGCGGTGTCCTCATTGAGTTTGGGAGCATCTTTAAGTATCTTTAGTTCTCAAATGTTGTTTGACAAGAAGCTTATCGATCGTATGCTTTTGACATGAGATTGATTTCATTAGTGGTAACATGTGTAGGTTGATATTCGAAAGGATAAATGAACCGAAATTTTGAAATAACAAGGTTGTAATAAGCTGGTTGGTTTACATATTGATTGTGCTCATTGACATTAATATCTATGAAAGTATTAGAAGAAAAGGTGAAGACTAATTGCAAACAAAAGATGGTTAAATTTAATACCAATACCATTTCTTGAAGCCACATAAAACCTTCTCTAACCCACTATTGAGCTTTCTTTCCTATCCAACCAACATTTAATGAGAAGGATAAATAGTTCAAGGAATAGAGGGCTCCTTGGCTAACACCTCCGGTACTAGAGAAGAACCACACAGAGCCATTCAACGTGATGGAGAATGTATTGTGAGATTCGTAAGTCTATCCATCTCATCATGATGTCCGTCCTCCTTAGAATGAATATGATAAAACCCCAATTGACATATTGTAAGAGTTTTCGTGATCCGCTTATATAGAAGACCCTCTCTTCTATTCTTCTGCAGATTAGATACCGTATACTCTTTATTCTATTTATTTAGTAAAGTTGATATTTTTGTTAAGTTAATTGAAAAAGAACCAAGTTTTTGAATCGAGATATTTGTTTGCTAATACACCACATCCGAAATTGGGAAGGATGAACTTAGTATGTAGCTCTTCACCGTTTGGTTTGGGTGATTTTCCGGAGAGGAATAGGAATATCCTGCTTTCTCTTCCTCCATTCTCGTCCAAGAATCGATTCCGATTGTTTGTGTGGCGGGGATGGACATTGAATTTTCTCTTTTTGTATACCCCTTGCATATATTTTCATTAATGAAATTGGCTTTATCAAAAGAAACAATATAATAATGCATTGCTTGCAATTTGTCATCCTTTTATAAAAGCATACTCCGAGCCAACTAAACAATAGCCTTCTTGTATCATGCTTTCTTATGTTATATCTTTTTTGTTGATGGACTCGGTTTATTGAACGGACTATAGAAACGAGGATTAGACTTGCTTATGCCCTTGCAAGACAAAAATGGTGGTTTGGAGTATATATCACTCCCAAAGCTTCAAATGATGGTAAGGTATCAAATATATTTTTGTACTTTGTACTATTAACAACACAAAGTTGCATTCTCGATATAGTTACCGTAATGCTTGTTGTCGATTGGGTCGTTGGATTGGTCTTCTGTTGGTTTCCGATCGATACATTCATTAGGATGTATCTGGGGAACAATCTGACACACTATAGGCGTGTATAAGGTTTGCTTTTTCTTGAACACCTCATTTATCGTGTATTATTGTCTATCTTATTCATAACATGAATATACTTAATGCTTGCTACACTTTTCATATGGCTCATTAATGTGCTAGGATAATGGGATATTAGTCATCTTTGAAGTGCGGTGACATAAAATTGTCCAAACATTTTCCTTTATCTATGTATTCACTTGAAACATGTTTGGAGCTGATTCATCATTTTATACAACATAGTAAATTAAAAATTTTCATGAAAATCTTTTCATAGTAAATTGATTTTTATTTCACTCAATTCCAAAGACCTTAATGCTCTGCGATTTTTAACATGTTATTCGATTTCTTTTATAATAATTACATCATGTCATTTTGTTTTATGATTTGATTTGCTTGTAGTACAATGACAACAATGGAAATCCATACTCGATGTTTTCTCGGCTTGCCGCATTGGTCCAAATTGGTGAACTTGAATTTGGACAACAGTATATAATCTTATTCGCTTCAATGTTATTTCTTTTTTTCTTTCCATTGATGTTTCTTCTTTCCCATTTTCTTTTTCCTCGTGTTTCTTTTTGTTTTCTATTTCTTTGATGATTATTAATCATCTTCAAGGAAATGAAAATATGAGAACAAGAGAAGAAAAAAGAAAAGTTAATGGGGAAAGGATGATGGAATTATGTTGGCACTACTGGGTAGAAGGTGCTGTGTTTTTTAGTGGTTAGAGGTAATGCATTATCATGAGGCTTTATTAACTTTTCTGGATCCTTAAATTCTCCTTTAGTTTCTATCATTTGAGCCTTTTCCGATTTTCTTTTGTTTCTCACTTGCACGGGAATGGGGTATAAGGATCTACTTTAGATTGAGATATCGCTTTTACGGGTATTTTTGGATACAATGCTACTTTAGTTCCTTAGTTTTGTTGTAGAATTCTCTTCTTCAATTTGAAAGACGATCATATAGTGAAGGAAACTGCAAACTAGTTTGAAGTTCGTAAACTAAGTCAAGAAGAAAGGAGAAGAGAGGTACGTAAGAGAATATTCTTTACCCGTATTTATAGCACATTTATAGGTTGGAGACCCGAATAAAGTTTTGGTTACCCTTAATATATGTAATACTCCCTCTCAACTTGGGGTGCGGCTCGATGACTCTCTCAATAATCTACTCATTGTTCTTTGTTTTGATGAGATATGAATCACATTTTGTTGTATCTCTTCTCACTCAAAAGACATGTTTCTAATTTGCTTCAAATCTCACCGCAAGTTTCCCTATCAATAGCTCATTCGTCCTTTGTTTTGGTTGGTTCCATCTTCTAAACAAGCTTCTAATGTAGCAAATCTCAATGGAGTTAGCCTTGGAATTATCATGGTTGGTTCCACCCTAAACCTAATGTAGCGTGAAAATGGTTGCTTCATGGTGAAGAACCCGTATGAGTTGACCTTTTGGGACTATTGTGTCATGGGATATTTTTCTTGAGGGTTGAGGGTATTTTGGTGATTATAACATGTACGTATATTGTAAGCAATCGCTTATCTTTTTTACTCGCATTTAAGCCATAAAAGGTTTTAGCGCCTCTTGTGTTGCACATATTGTATCCATTCTCATTTTCACGCTTATATTGTGGTGCTTGTTGACCTTGTGGCGTAGTATTGCATACTTATCACCCCTTCTCAAGAGACTTGATCGACTCTTGCAATTTGACAGTATCACTAACATACTCAAGTTTATAATGTACTCATGTTTTCCAAATGACTTATTATAGGTTGATGCCAAGCCACAATGGGATTTTAACAAATAGTCAGATTCATCATTGACTCAAATTGCACTCAAGTCGCCGTAGTTCATACCTCTTGTAAGTTTTCCCCATTCTCCCGTATGCGTGTGTACATTCTTAAGACCTCCCATTTCGATGAGGAACCTCTGATGATGCTTGCGGGATCATGTTGTTGAACTTATTAAACCATTTTCGGGATCGAAGGCATGGCAAATTCGAATTGAAGCATGCAAAGCACTCCTTGACCTTGAGTATCAATGCAGAGGCATAGATGCAAGATTAATACTATTCATCACATTACCTAAATGACGACACGTCTTGAGAGGTTTATACTTAATGAACTCAAGTTCCATATATTGCCATTCTTTTATTTTTGCGCCTTCCCATCTCTTCTCCCCTCTCCCTTCTCTCTCACATATTTGCACTTCCTATTTTTTCATAATAATCACATTCATGGTTCTAGTTTTGCACTAATGATGTGCTTCTATGTTTGGTAGATCTTGTTTACCTTTACTGCTTTGGCAATCCCTGTTTGGACATTGGTGATCAGTCATAAGCCGCGAACTTGAATCTTCGAACAACAAATGTTTGATGTTAAGGATTTGTTGATTCGGGGTGTTAGTTGTCAAGTTTGTTTTGCTAGATTTTTGTAGATTAAATGTACATTGTAAAAAACTTTCAGGACGTGTTTTGCTAGGTTTGGTCCAAACTTTGTATGTTTAAAAAAACTTGTGGGCTATATTTTGTATTAAAAATTTCATTAATATTGTATAAATTTCAGTTAAAAATTGATGATTAGTATGGATTGAATTTTATTATATTTACAATGTTATTTTTGCCTTTACATGACAGAGAAAGTAAATATTTGTACAGGAATATATATAAAATATGTTCTAAAATAATAGGAAAAAAAACCAAGGTAAATATAAATGACAACGCACATTGCACGTTGTTAAAAGAGATATAACAACGAACTTTGAACGTTGTGAAACTAAATGACAACGCATACAAAACGTTGCTAAAAAACTAAATGACAATGTTAAAAGATATAGCATGAGCTCACTTTTGTCAAAATACTACCCGCTCATAAAAGACAACGCATACATTCATAGTTGTTAAAAAGTAAATGGCAACAAAATGCACAACTTTTCGGCATGGGTTCTTTTGCAACGTATTTTGGATTGCAAAAGGCTATTTTGTTGTAGTGCGGTGGTGGTTTCTCAATGGAAGAAGACAATGGGACAATTTGGCTTGGAGGATGAGAAAGGGATTGCAATGCGAGATGAGCTCACTTTTGCAAAAACAACATGGGTTCTGGATTGCGATGGCCAAATGTGATTTCCTCATACTAGTTCAGAGTCTTAAGACGTATTTTTCATGCACATCGGTTGCGATGATTTTGTTAAATATTTTAACGTTACTAGCCAATGTAAATTGTGGACCTTGTTGCTTTATCACCATAAGAGGAATAAAGAAACACAAAGACGAGTGATCTGTTACACCAAGTGGACAAGTGTTATTTTGCTCATATCTAATGTGGCACTTGCCCATTGGATGAATTGTTTACTTATGCGTGCGTCGACTTTCTTTCCACTTGATTGGAATAGGTAAAGGTGAACTGATTGTATCTATTACTCGTTTCGTTGCTCCAATGATCTGTGGCGACTTGGATTAATTTAAGCTTTTTGACCCTTAAGGAAAAACCATTTCTTAATTTCTCTTACTTTTCACCTTGTTTTCCACATGCGCACATGAAACTTATAGACAAAAAATATTTCTCAATTTCTTATCAAGCAGAAATGTGCACAAATTATTTTTGCAAGTATAAGATCAATAAGAAATACTTTTTCCTTGCAACATCAAATTACGCAATACGATCAAATGAAAGTTAAGGAAAATGATCTCTTGCCCTTGAGAGCAAAAAATCTTTACCCACTGCTGAGAGGTGTCGGAGTGATGGACAATCCAAGATCAATAATTTATTGATCTTGGATTGTCCACCGCCGACACCTCAAGAGTTGGTTGGCAAAGAAAGAGATCATGTCCCTGAAAGTTAATTCATTTAACAATCAATTACTTGAAATTATTAAAAATATAATCTCAGGCCGTTTAAATATAAAAATAAAATTTAGATCAATATTAAAAGATCAACATTATTAATAAGAATAGTATATGTTACGCCTCGTCTGAGTAGACGAAGGAATGTCTAGCTTAGACACGTCCTGTGGACGAGGCTTATATGGTTTACTTAAGAATACCCTTCGCTCTTAAGAAGGATAAAGAAAAGAGTTCATAAATTTATCTTTTCAACTATTCGGGTCTAATCCTAGCATAATTTATTCTAACCTTCGCCATTTTAGACGAAGGGTTCGAACATCTGCCTTGTTTGTTATCTATCAATTCTAAATAGAAAGAATATTCGTGGGACCAGTAAATAAATCTCCACATGGCAAAATCAGTTACAACTAAAGCATATGGAGGAATAACAATCAAATCTAAAGAAAATGATAGCCGAGCCAATGGCCTCTTACCACGTGTTCTAGCATCCTTTAGAATTAAGGATCTCTCAATTAGAGGGCAACACGTGGTAGAAAAAAGAAGAAAAGACAAAAGGATCCTAGGTTTTGCAACATCTATAAATAGTCTGAATTAAATAGAAGGAACATAAAACAATTGAAAACTTTAGCCAAATTCTTGCTCTTTTAACTCTTAATCTTTGGAAGACTTTCCATATGAGAATTAAGTTGATTATTTCAGCGAGGAGATGGTCGAGAATTTGTTGCCTACGATGTTAATAGTCAACATTATAAATCTTTATTTTTGTGTTTAAACAACGTAATATTATACCCTTAATGAAAATTATGTATTCCACCGACATAAGTTGTACATCTTTAACTTATAGTAATGTCGTTTGGTTCCAAAACAGAGAAATGGTCGGCATTACAAAATGAGTTCATTTTTTATTTGTTTGATTTAATTAATGGTCTCTTCCTCATCTGTTAATGATTGGCAACCCAACCATAATTTGATTCGTTTCATCATTATCATTTATTATTTCTTTAATTTTATGATTTGAAATCAAACTTGTCTGGCGTTTAACGACCAGTGCATGAGTGGTTATGTGAAATGTAGGAAAACTTGATAGGACAGATTATAGATGATAATTACGGTGAATTCGTGAATTTTAACGTTTTAATCATTTTATTTGATGAATTTTTGATATTTGTGTCCACATACGTTATTGCATTATTTTCTTAAAGTTATAAGTTAAGTATTCAAATATACGTATTTCAAATTGTTTTCAATAGATTATGATATGAATTAATTGAGGTAATATCTAAATAAAATAGTATTCGTGAGAACGATAATTCGAACCCATTAGGTCCACTTTATTACTTGTTAACGATATTGTGCACTTGTAATTATTTTCACAACACTATGCCAACTTACCACTAAGTTGGGTCATAAAACTGTTTTTTTTTTTTAAACACGCATTTTAACTTTTTAATCTAAAGACAATGAGAAAACCCCATTTTTCTATTTTCGTTTCTAGAGTGTCACATGGCAATTACGTTAATTATCAATTATATGGTATGATTGTCAACTAAGTAATTTATGTCAGCATGGGAGACAATAGATGATAGAATGTGGCGGAGCGATGAAATTTGAAACTAAATTGAAGTGAAGTGACCCAAATAAGACAAATTAAAATTTAGTAACCCAATTAAAATTTTACTAAAAGTTCAATAACCACTAATGAAATTTACCCAATCTTGGAAGAAAACATCTGGGTAGCGTTTTGTACTTTTAAAATTAGAGTAAAATAATTTTATTCAGAATTTCGTGAACTTCTAAAAAAAAAAAAGTCAAGTAATAATGTAATACAAATATATAAGGAATAATATCTTTAATTGCATGGAGAACACTTTAATTACACTAGTGTAACATGCTTATTTGCTTTGTGATATATTACAATCAGACATCCATTCCAAAACTAATTAATTTCATGCAAGTAATCAGAAAAATACTATGATAGTATATTATTTTCCAAAATGGGCTCTCAGTGTAGTATTTATATTGACTAGCTAATTTGCATCTTATACCAATCATTGATAAAATTGTACCATTGATCCCGTCATCTATAGACCTTGTTACAACCTTCTCATCAACTAATTTTTTTTTCTGGCATCACCCACCACATTTCCATCCCAACCCAACTCTGCTGCTACTCAAGGTAATAATTTGTTTTAATTGCTATTGTGATTGGGAGACAAATGGGTCACACACAAAAAGTGAAAGTTGAAAGATAAATTTGAGAAAATGAATTAAGTAAAAAATGCATGACATTTACGGACTTAATTAATAAAGAGTCTGGGCTTAATAAGATTAATTTGTGAGCCTAATAATTTAATTAGAATTTTATTATTCAATTCGGTTAAGGACTAAACTAAGCCTTTATATACATGTTAGTTCTAGGTTTTGAGATACATAAATTGTGCTAGCACAAAACAGATCTCCAAACCCTAATACTACGGAGTAGCCGCCTCTTCCCTCTAACCTTTTGTGCAGGTTTTGATAAGTTGGACAACTATGGTAGATTTAGATCTTAAAATTTTTTGATGTGCAAGAGAAATCAATTCTGCACGATTAGATCTTCAAATGATATTGATTTATAATTCCAAATCACGTTATAACATCAAAGTTGATCCTGCGTAGGGAATTAAAATTTAAATTTAAATTTCTACTGTGAATGTCAATTTAATTCCTAACACCAATAAAGTTCGGTTTGATGCCGTGAAACAATTTAATTTCACCACTAAATTAAAAAGAAGAGAGTGTATTTTTCCTAATATTTTAATAAGATTTTTACCTTTTTTTATCCATAAAGTATGCTAGGTAGGTCTTTCCCCAAAATTAACAAAAAAAAATTCCAATTACTTTCAAAATAAGTAAAAATTTATACTCATAAAGAAATTAAAACGTAACTTATTTATACAACGTTTAGAGCTAAATGTACACTTAGCCAAAAATTTAAATTATATGGTTATATGGGATCAGAAACTATAATCTACACCCAAAAATGTAAATCATGTAAGAAATTGGATCATTATATGCACAACGAAATTAAATCTACAATTCTTGTATATATATAGAATTTGTGATAGAAAATTACCTTGATGAACATCGTGGAATCTGATAATCTGATTAACTGGATGTTCAATCTTCAATACAACAACTATCTAACTGTCCAACCATCGAGGTAATCCACACAACAAGAATAGATCCAGACTTTCACGATAAAAAATAGATGAAAACAGAACTTTAGGAGTAATTGTATTGGATTTTTTCTCTTGTTTGTGCTAGCAAATAATCAAGACAAATTGTGATTCTACAAGCTATGGCCTAGTATTTATAGGCGACGCTAACACTAGTTCTAATCTTATTAGAACTGTGTTAATCCACAACTAACAGACTCAATTAATTAATTTGACCCAATAAATTATTAAGCCTGACCCGGTAATTTAGATCTTGGATATTAATCTTAAAATCTCTCACTTGAACAAGGTTCAACTCTAGATACTCAATTCTCACATTTAGTGTGTGACTCATTAGGTTCTCGTTACGATGGCAAATGCAGTGATACTCTCATCGATTAACCTAAATCGATCAATTCACGTCGCCGTCCAAGATTGATATCTAGCAATGTGTCAAGGCAATCTACATGAAGAAAAATGTCATGTGATATGAGAGAACCAATTTATGTGCAGTTACCGTGAAAATATAAGCTCTTCATTAATATAAACTAATTGGTTAAGAGATATGGATCAACACCAATCTCATTTCAACCAATTATATTATTCACCTCAACTCTTTGTTGATCTAATCTAGTTATGATTGAAATATTTTCAACTCATAACTCCATCTCAGTCGAAAAAATTTATATCAATTTAAGTAGACAAAATTCAGGTTATAATCTCCTACTTTCTAAGGAGTGACGAATCATCATATTAGACATTCACAACCTTCATATGATTTTTACTACACACGTACAAAGTTTTCCTGGTGATTAATAATCTTAGAGCCTCATCAAACGCTCGCCAAAGTACATTAGTCTTCACATAAAATTCTATGATGTCCTCAAGTCAAAGGACCAAATTCACTACCGCGCATTAGAGATTTACTACTGATGCTTGGATAGTTATCTATGTAGAATCTCTAGGCGGGTCATCCAATATCTTGTTCTTATAACAATGCATTCATGTGTTCATTCGGATGTCCCTCTACATCTTAGCTTGTGAGATCAACTACTTTTTTCAAAAGAAATGCAACACACGCTAGTCTATCCGCAATAATAATATCCGTATCTCATTATTATTATGACTAGGGATATTTCAAGAATAAGTTATTTATAACTTATATATCACAATCACAACACCTTGTAATTAACAAGTCATCATGAACTTTTTTTCGTATTCTATTATTTTAAATATTAAAATTTAAAAAATAAAATATTTGCCATTAAAATGTAGTCAAAACATTTAATTAATAAAATTGTTCATACACATTGTTGATGAGATCCGGGTTCATTCGCTTGTGAGATGGCTCCATTGTTATCACAATAGATAGGTATTGAATCAACAATACTAAGAACTAGGAACTACTCCAAGTTCTGTTATAAACTTCTTGATCCATACCACTTCTTTTGCTGCTTCTGAAGCAGTTATATATTCGTCTTTTGTAGTTGAATTAGCAGTCGTAATTGTTTGAAATTTTTCCAACTGACCGCACCACCATTTAGAGTAAATACATATCCAGATTGCGATTTGATATCGTCTTTATCAGACTGAAAATTGTGATCGGCATATCTTTGAACTCTAAGTTCATTTTCTCCATACACCAAGAACATGTCTTTAGTCCTTTTTAAGTACTTAAGGATGTTCTTGACTGCGATCCAATGTTTCTCGATATGGTTCTCTTGGAATCTGCTTGTGACACTTAAAGCATTTGAACCGATCGAATACATAGCATAGTATATATAATAGATTATATTGCTGATTTATAAGAAATTCTATCTATGTGATCTCTCTCAATCTATGTTTTCGGACACATCTCGTTTGAGAGATAGATCCCATACCCAACGGGACAAAGTCTTCTCTTGGACTTTTCTATCATAAATCTTCTCAATATTTTGTCAATGTATGTAGATTGTGATAGGCCACGCATTCTTCTAGGTCTATCTCTATATATCTCTATCTCGAGAATGTACGCTGCCTCTTCCATATCCTTCATGGAGAAATATTTGGATAACCACAATTTTACTGATTTTACATGAGGATATCATTTTCTAATAATAATATGTCATCTACATACATAATTAGAAACATGATTTTCACTCCTACTAACCTTCTTATACACACATGGTAGATAAAATCAAACATTTGATTCCTCATCAAAACAAAGATTCCAGTTTCATGTCTTCATTCCATTCTTTGAGTTGTGTAATGTACACATCCTCGCTAAGATTCTTGTTAATGAATAAGATTTTGACATTCATTGATTTATAGATTCTCGTAAGCGTAATACAATTTATTAATATATGTAGGTGACAAGGTTTCGCCATCTTCTTCGAATTAGCAACCATTCATCAATCTTGGTAAACATTACCATCTATGTTGAGATTTTTCTTATAAACTTTTATAGCCTATGGGTGAGGAGTGACAACCATTCAACCTTGCCATAGAGTTCTCGACATGTCTTCATTCCATCTCTTTGAGTCCATACTTGATTTTGATTCTACGTAGTAGTTTCTTCTTCATTGCCAATATGGTAACCGCGTATCTTTGAGGAGATGCGAATAACCCTCGCTCGACTTACGCGAGTGGGCGTGTCCATTGTCTTTTCACTTAATGCGTGCTCACCATTGTCTCATTCAATTTCATTTATGGTTTCTTAAACCTTTTCAAGATTTACTTTTCTTCCACTGTCCTTTCTTAGAATGAATTCTTTTTCTAAAAATACAACATGTTTCGATACGATGACCTTCATCTTGATGAGATTGTAAAAAATAGTATCGAGCAATTTTCTTTGGATACCCACAAATAAACATTTATCAAATTTAGCTAATAGCTTATCTGATTCAACGCGCTTCACATAAGCGTCGCAGCCCCAAACCTTCATGTATGAAAGATCGGGTCTTTTTCATTTCCATAACTCATATGGAGTTTTATCGACCGATTTAAATACGACACAATTTAGTGTGTGATATACAATGTTAAATACATATTCCCAAAACGATTTTAATAGAATTGCGCAACTCATCATTAATCGCATTATATCAAGTAAGGTGTGATTTTTCCTCTCAAATACACCATTGTAAAGTGGTGTATACGGTGGAATACACAGCGAGAGAATCTCATTACCTCTTAGATAGTCTGAAAATTCACCCCTCGAATATTCTTTACCTCGATTAGATCTAAGTGTCAAAATATTTTCCCAATTTTCCTTTCTACTTCTTGCTTTGGATTCTGGAAAATTTCAAGAGCTTTATGCTTGAATTTTATCAAGTAGATAGAACCATACCTCAAATGGTCATAGGTAAACGCGATGAAGTAAAAAAAGCCACCTTCAGTATCTATAGACATTGGTTCATATACATTAGTATATACGAGATTCAAAATGTCTGTAGTTCTGACTCCAAAGGGAGTCTAGATCATTTTGTCCAACGGACATGATTCATACTTATCAAACGATTCATAATCATTTGAATCCAAGATACCTATTGTGACAACATCGAATCCTTAACGATCCAAGTGTCACTAAAACATAAAATCAAATCAAATATAAGGACTTAATGGGGATAAATAATATTTTAATGAAAATAATCACGATTCAACATTATTCATAACAAGTATATTTTTATAGAAAATGCGTTCAACGTAAAGAAATTTTAAATAGAAATGAGTTCAACATCAATCGAAAATAAATAGACGTTGCTTCATATTTTTTTTTCTTTATATGTCCCGCAACTACAACAATCTCCGTACTGACCGTCTCGAACCGCTAATTTTTTGAAAAGGAGAAAATGTAATGTGAGATAAAATCTCAATAAGTGTGTGCGAGTAATTATTTATTGTATATGTATTTCAACAGAAATTCGTACTTGCATAGGATGACACAGAAATTGGATCGAATTTAGATGGTACCAAATTCTCGTGCATAGAGCTACTAAACTCCGGTCCATTAATGATAAATCTTACATAGTACTTAATAAATCTTTCATAATATAAACCAAAAATTAACATTGTCTTGAAATAACATATGAAAAGAATTACTCTCAAATATACATAATAGCCTACTTACTATTTCTGTAGGAAATATAAAAGGATTGAATCGCCAAATTTCAACTACATTGTGTTTGAAACCAAGTATATTTATATGTGTGTGTGCACAGTGTGCCTGTGAGTGTGTGTAATATATTTGTGTGAGTGTGTGTCAGAAAAGTGGCTTGTGTGTGGAGAGAGAGATAAAGAAAAGGACAAAAGATTATGAAGTGTGCTTTAGCGTGGGATTTTATGGGGGTATTAAATAGGGTGAGTGATATGTCAAACTAGTACAACTTAATTATAGAAAGGATATATTTTTGTCCACTTAATTTATTGTGAGAAAATGCGCAAGGCAAGAAGAATCTATTTCTTATTTTTGTGTATATCGTAATTTATTGTGATAACTTATTTATATTCTTTTGTAGTTTCAATTTGAAAAGTTTACCATATATATATATATATATATATATATATATATATATATATATATATATATATATATATGACAACAACATAACATATTACATAATTTTCTTTACACATAAAACGTTGTTTCATAAATTCTTACCATATAATAAGTCATAATTATAGACTGTTTTTATTTAGTATTGAATAATACATGTTTTAAAGAACTAACACTCATGTTTTTTAATAAATTTGGGTAATGTAGCAGTACCAAAAATTTGCTTTTGGCAGAAATTGTATCATGTTCCTAAAACTATTTTTCTATGATTAAATTGGGTCCCCAAACTTTCATATTGTGCAACTAAGTCCTAAATTCCAATTCAATGGCTACTAACAAAAATTTGGGATGTTACAATCTACATCCCCTTAAAATAAATTTCGTCCTCCAAATTTACGTGGAAACTCCTTGAAACTTGGCTCGTATATCCACCTTTCGTTCCCAAATAACTTCTTCGATTGGGTTATTCCGCCACTGCACCTTTACTAAGAGAATCACATTGTTCATGAGCACTCAGAATTTCTGATTAATAATTCCGATGACTACTTCTTCGTAACTAAAACTGCAATGTAACTCGAATAACTGATGATTTACGTGGCTCGAATCAGAGACTTATTTTCTGGAGATAAAACCAACTGATATGCCACATTCCCAACGCATTTCAAGATTTCAAATGGGCCAATGAATCTCGGTCGTAACTTTCCTTTCTTATCAAAACGTAACACTCCCTTCATAGGCACCACTTTGAGAAATACCTTGTCACCTTCAAAAAATTCCAAGTCATTTATTCTCTTATTTGCATAGCTTTTGTAGGTCTTGAGCCATTTTCATACTGTTACAGATCTTATCGATAGCCTGCATAGTCTGTTCAATAATATTTAGACCTAAAATCTTAGGCTCGCCAACCTCATCCCAATGAACAGACGATTGCATTTCCTACCATGCAATACTTCATAGGGTGCCATGCCGATAGATGTGTGATAATTATTGTTGTAAAAAAACTCAATTAAAGGTAGATGTTTCTCCCAATGTCCGCCAAACTCTAGGGCACACAATCGAAGCATATCCTCTAATGTTTGAATCGTCCATTTATATTGTCCATCTGTTTGAGGATGGAAAGCTGTACTAAATCTCAATGTAGTCCCAATAGCCCAATGTAAACTCTTCAAGAAGTTTGATGTGAATGTTGGGTCTCTATTTGACACAATTGAAAATGGAACATCATGCTGCCTCACCAATTTCTAAGCATACAACTGTGCAATTTGGTCCATAGAAAAATGTCATGCGAACAAGCGAGAAATGAGCAGACTTGATTAATCGGCCAACGATCACCCAAATGATCTCATGACCTTTTACTGACTTCGGAAAGCCTACAACAAAGTCCATCGTCACATGTTCCCATTTCCATTCCGAAACCTCCAACGGTTGCAGCAAACCTAATGGTTGTTGGTATTCGACCTTCACTTGCTAGCATACCAAACACTTTTCAACATACTCGGCCATATCCTTCTTCATTCCTCTCTACCAAAATATAGCCTTTAGTTCCTAGTACATCTTGGTACTTCTTCTTTAGTTCCTATAAGTCTGGTATGCATAACCGTCCCTAATGATATAATGCCTTATCATCGGATATGGTAAAATCCTTTTGTTTTCCTGTTTCTATCTTAGCTTTAATAAATTTTAGGGACTGGTCGCCTTTTTTATGACTTTTAATCCCGTTACAGAGTGTTGGTCAGACAGATAGTGTTGTCATCCGAGCTACGACATCAAGCAGAGTTGTGACAATCTTGAGACTTAATCTCTTGAACTCTTTCTATAAAGACCTCTGTGCGGTTAATATTACCAATTGACCTGTCATTTTCCTACTCAAGGCATCAGCTAGCACGTTCGCCTTGTTTGAGTGACAGTGGATCTCGTAATCATAATCTTTCACTAATTCAAGCCATTGTCTCAAGCTCTAAGTTGTGTGTAGGGTAATTCTACTAATATGGCTTCAGTCGCCTCGACACATAGGCGATCAACTTGTCTTGTTGCATCAATACCCATACCATACCATGCTTAGACGCATCACTTAAGATTAAAAAAATCTTGTATTACCAACTTTTATGACCCGAATCATTAACGATCCAAGTGTCACTAAAACTTAATATAAACTCAAATAAAAGGACCAAAAGGGGATAAATAAGATTTTTATGAAAATAATCACGATTCAACATTATACATAACAAGTATATATTTTTAAAGAAAATAAGTTCAACATAATTTTTTTTTAAATAGAAACAAGTTCAACATAAATCGAAAATAAATAAAGGTTGCTTCCTAAAAATGTTTTTTCATATATCCTGCAACTGCAACCATCTCCATATCGACCGCCTTGAACCGCTAATTTTCTGAAAATGAGAAAAACATAATATGAGATAAAATCTCAATACGTGTGCGTGAGTAATTATTTCTTGTATATGTATTTTAACAGAAATTTGTACCTGCATAAGGAGACACAAAATTGGACCAAACTTAGATGGTACCAAATTCTCATATGTAATTGAGTAATTATTTCTTGTATATGTATTTTACAATCTTGTCAAGTTGACATTGGATGAAAAAATTGACAGACATTGTTGTCGTCGAATTAATATGGATCTGTACAAGATCATTGAGTGCTTTGACAAGTCAAAGAAGGATTTTTTGATTAAAAAATCCCATCTAAAGTTCAAGACGGACGATGTGAAGGGTATTTTTGTCATCGTCGAAGGTGAAAATCTTATGGTGGTTGAAAAACAAAAGCCAGCCTCAATTTCAGATTTCTCCCAACGAAAGTTCAGAGGCTGTCATAGATTGACCAAAACAATAATATCTACACAGTTAAGGGCTGCAGCAAATGGAAAGAAAAAAGAAGACATCGACGATGTTTCTAGGTTAATGATGTTCTTCTTGATGTCATCGTTCTTTGTGCTACATAAATCTCTGACTTTGAACTGGGGATATATCAAGTACGTTGAAGATGTCGACAAGATCAAAACTTACAATTGGTCGAAGCACATCTTTGAATACCTAATTTTTTTCTATATAAAAATGAAGACCAAATCGACGTCATATGCTGTGTGATGGCTTTAGCAGTAAGCCATTTGATTTCTGTATACTGTTTTATTTGTTGATACTGTTTAGCATTAAATGTGATATTCGCACTAATAAGTTTTTGTTTATGAAAATCCAGTATTGGTTGTTGGAAAAAATCATTGTCTGCAAAGCGTTGAAGAAGAATGCAGAACCAAAATGTATTTAATGGGACTTAAGAGATCTGACATGTAGTCTAAAATCTATGACTGTACACGAACTATAAAAAAAAGGTAGTAGCAGTATCACCAATTCACAACATACAGTATCTTACATGAAGAGTTATTCAACATACAAACATCCAGTATATTTATCATACAACTACTACACCATTGCAGGTTGTCGAAGAATCTGATGAAGATGGAGAATCTGATGAAGTTGATAAGGAAACAAACGATAATGAAAAGGAAGAAAGTGATGATAATTAAATAGAGGAGAATGATTCAACAGAAGAAAACAAAAAGGAAGAAAGTGAGGAAGACAATGTCAATGAAGAAGAATATGACAGCTTTGAAAATTTTGAAGACGAGGATGACAGTTGGCTACACTTGCCCCTAAGTCATCTTGTACAAAGTTGCAATAAAGGATTCATCATCAAAGAAAGTCATAACCAGTTCATCCAGACTTCGTGGTGAATTACGAGCCTATAAGGAAAAGGAGCGTATTTTGCAAGCTGCGTTGGATGAAAACGTCTCGCAGAATGAAAGGTACTAATATATATGATTATGATACAACAATCTATAATACTAGAATATGTGATACTATTTTATTGTGATACTAATATGATAATATTTTTATCTATGATACTGGTTTATTGTGATATTGTTTTATTGATATATTATTGTCTGTGATACTATTTTATTATGATCCTGTTTAATTAAGATACTGATAATAATATGATTTTAATACTTTTGATACTGATAATAAATACTTTTGATACTTTGCAAAATAAAAAGAATATATAGGAGCTCAATGAGATAAACACAAGAATAAGAATTATAGAAGACCAACTACAAAAGTCAATGGCTCTACATGCAGCAGTTTTGGAGGAAAAGAATAACACTGTCGAACAACTTAAAAAGCTACAATAAACCGTGGATTCTCTTACAAGTGAGAACAAATCATTGGAAAAAGAGAATACCTCACTTGTAAATGAGCTGACTGAAAAGGTAGTGCATGACTGAAAAGAAAGAAGGATGACGATTTCACCTACTCTACTCTGAAAAAAAGAATCACAAGGGGTAAAAATGCTAAATCTCGATGCAAGAAGAAGAGGATGACAATACTATCATCAATGTTGAAGACCTTCTCGATCTTAAAATGAGGAAAGAAAAAAAAGTACCAACAAAAATCAATGCAAAATAGTTGACAGCAAAACAGTTAACTGCAGATGACAGGAAGAAGATCGTAAAGTTCGGGAAAATCCACAACCCATCGTAAGTATCTTCCATACACTAATTGTTGATGTTTTGATTCATGATACTGTTTAAAAATATTGTGATACTGTTTCAATTACTGAATGTTTACTTATGATATTGTGATACTGTTTATAAATATTGTGATACTATTTCAACTACTGAATGTTTTACTTTGATACTATTTCATTACTTAATGCTGTGTTATATTGCAGAGCGACAGTTTACAAACCGATCGGAGCATAATTTTGTTTTGTGACATTGAGGAATTTGTTTAATATTCTTGGGGACCAGTCAATATCAAGTACTGTAAGATTGTAAAACAAAAAAAAATATTCCCAAATTATAAACTTATACAAAATATAACTATGATATTTTATCTGCAAGCAATTGATGCATATGGAGAAAACTTAAAGGCCACTGACCTAATTGTAGACAGCAATTACAACAAAAGATTTGTTATTTTTGATTCTTTGTGCTGGGTGAATTATTTAATTTCAACATAAGCAGTTCAATTACAAACTTAGGTCTAACAACAAAATAATTTCTTATCTTGATATTATACTTGAATACTACAGCTATATGTCACAAAACCTGAAATGGCAATTCCAAGATCATGAAAAATTGACATAGTGTTGGAGTACCTCCACAACACCGGGCAGCCTCAAATTTTGTTGTTCTCGATGAACTCAAACGAAGAAAATGGATCTGACGTAGTTTCAAACCATTGGACAATACTCACATTCGAATTTGAGACAGGTCAATGGACACGTTACAACAGTAATTTGCCAAGAGACGGGACATCAAACAGATATATGGACAATGCTAGGATATTGGTAAGATAATAAGTTGTTATAGTACCATATACTATTTTTACAGTGAGTTTTAAAATACAAGTCTATTATTTTACATTGTTGTTTTTTTCCAAATACGTGTAGAAAAAATATGTTGAGAGCAAACAAAAAGAACTGTTTATGAAATCTCCCGTTACAAATATTGTTGAGTACAAAGAAGAAGAATTCAATCATCCATTAATATTCTACGAGAAATGACCGCAACAACACATTGGGACGTAAAAAATGACTAATCCTTCAAACTCTCTATTTGTATTATTAAATGATTATGCAGCACACCGACATTTACTATATTTTCGAATTTTATTTTATAGTATCGATTGTGGAATACTCGTTTGCTATGTAATGGAAAGACTGGCAAAGAATGAAGAAATAGAAGAAACCATGACAATGAAGGAAGTTAGACAATATAAAATAAACATGGTTTCTCAATTTATCAGAGATTTCGTAGTAGATGAATGAATAGATGAATAGATTTTCTTCATTCTAGATGAATAGATTTACTAGTTGCGAATTTGGGCTTGATAGTGTAAATTGTACTTGCAGTTTTGTTTTGATAGTGAATACAATTTGTAATACTATATTGCAAACATACTGCTATTAATTAATGAGATACTGTTTTGTTAAACTATTTTATTAAGATAAATATTTTGTGATACTGTTTTGTAAAATAAATGTTATTTTCATTAATTCACCAACAAATGATTACAAGACAATTGTGTTACTGTATATTAAAAAAATAATATCTCTACATCAAAAAACTTAAAAAAGAAACAATAATATCTTTCACGGGAACAGATGACTCTTAAAAACATCAGAGATTATAGTAATTTGTGATACTGTATTGCAATGTAATGTTCTTAATGAGATACTGTTAGTGATATTATTTTGTTAAACTTTCTTATCTTATATTAAGATAAATATTTTGTGATATTGTTTTGTGAAAATAAATGTTGCTTTCATTAATTCAACCAACAAATGATTACAATACAATTGTGTTCCTATATATTTAAAAAAGAAAGAATAATATCCTTCACGGGAACATGTTCTTAGGCCAATGACTCCTTACAAGTCTTCTTATTGTGATTACCCAACTTTTCACACCTTCCACATCGTATCATCCGCATTTGTTCATCCCTTGATCTAATTTGCCACTTTTTAGGTCTTCCAAGTTGTCTCTTTGTAGGTGGAGGTAAAATGTCAAACTTGGCAGAATTTTCATATTCCAACCTCATTGACTTAAGAATGGGGGATGAATAGCTTCTTCATAGGACTTGCGGAATGCTACAACATAAAAATAATAATCAACAAATTCATTAATGTGCCTTCTAGATCTATTAATTGCAGCGACTGCATGCACACATGGGAACCCATTCAGCTACCATTAGGAACAAGAACATGTGCTTTTGCAGATATTCACACAAACCGATGGATTTGAAAAAAACTTCAAAAATTGTATCGGAAGACCGCTTGATATTCCATGATCGACTTTCATCTACATATCCCTGCAACTTCTCTATCATCTTCGGGTAGACAACTCTCGTCCACTCTCCTACATCGGTATCATATAGAAAATAAAACAGTATCACATTAAAAATAAAACAGTGTCATGTAGAAAATAAAATAGTATCATAACATTACCAGAATCAGTTCTTCTCATAACTAACATGTTCATCAACTTTATCCTCAAAATGTTAACCATTCGAATTATGGGCAAACTCCTACAGTCAACTATCCATGCATTGAAAGACTCAGCTACATTTGAGGACATCTCTCCATACCGACATCCAACACTATGAGCATTCGACCAATTTTCACATGGTAACCCATCTAGAAACCTTTGAACAATAGCTCTCCCTTACGTTTCATTACTTTCAACTTCTAGTTAAATAATGCAATTGTTGGAGCATGCGCACATTCCTGGAACAACCAGACCATACACTCTCTATAACTGTTTGAGAAGCCACCACCATTGAATTTATCCCTCAAATTTCCTTTAAAGTATTGTAAACAGAAAAAATGATTCAATATAGGGAATGCCTTACGTAACGCTTCCATTAACCCAACATTTCGATCATACACAAATGTAAGCTCCCGAGTACTCTGAAAAATACTATGCAGTTGTTACAAGAACCACAACCAATTATTGTAGTTCTCGGAGTCTACAACGGCATAAGCCAATAGATATAAGCTTACACAAAATAATAATATCAAAATAACAGAACAACAGTAACTAACGGTATCTTATAAATCATATTACAAAACAGTATCACAAAAGAACAAAAAAAATAGTATCTTACTTTGGTTGTCGTTCTTAGCGGTTGCAGACAACAAGATACATTTGAACTTTCCTTTCAAAAATGTTCAATCGATAAATAACGTGGGACGATAATGATTAAACTCATGAATGCACACATGGTAAGAAACAAACAATCTTTGGAATTTTTGGAAACTTGGTCCACCTCTAAATCAATATGACTTCCATGATTAAATGACCTTGCAGCCTCAATATACTAATGTAACTGCTTGAAAGATTCAGATGCATTACCAAAAATCAATCCCTTCGCTCTCTCCAACACATTCCAAGCCTTCTCAAAGCTTATCGTGTAACCATAATTTGTTAAAAAGTGTGAAACAACATCATTAGAACACAATCTTGGTTTCTCCCTCAATATATCAACAATCAAACCAAAAATTACCTTACAACTTAATCTCTCACTTTTTTCTTTCCTCAACACTATAGGGCAACTATGCTCATTTACAAGCTTTCGTATGTAACAAAAACTACTGACATTTGATATTGTTGCACAAACATACCACATACAATCAAACTTAAATCCTCTCTCAATCGAATATTTGCATAAAGCATTTCTACATTCAGCTATACCTCTCTCAAACCTCTGTCCAACATGAGTGATTACGCTTGACCAACTAGATGAAAGTAATTTCCTACTATTTGTTGAATAACAATATGTAGTTATGGCAGATCCTTCATTTTCGAAAACAGTATCACAATCATGTTATCCTGTTTTACAATCAAGTGATATTGTTTTAGAATCTGAAACACTAATATCAACAAATTTCAATTCAAACGCAGAAATCAAAGAAATCATGTTCCTAAATTCTTCTTCATTCCTTAGAAAACAACTATCATGTCTAGGGATAGAATAACGCAATAATATAGTATCAACTTCTAATGAATTCCAATTATCACATAATTTTCACAAAACAACATTAAAATCCCCACCAGCAGAAACTTTTATGGGAAATGTGTCTGAAATATACTTACAAAGTAAAATTAGGTCATCTTTCATGATTGAGAAGAAAAACAGAACTGAAAAATCGTGAAATTCTTCAAATAATCAATTGCGAAAACAAAATAAGGTTTGTAAACTGCAACGACTCACAAAATGTCGACTATGAGGTGCGCCGGTGATGTGATCGTCGACGGGAGATTTGGAGAAGAAAGTTGTTAATGACAGCTTGTGAATGAGAATCGTGAGTTGATGAAATCTGATTTAAATTTGTTTAAAAGATTACATGGGTAATTACGGTATTAGATAAATTAATATGACTTATTTACAATTTTAGAAAGTATTTAGACTTAATTAGAAACAAGTCACCTATGGATGACTTATTGACAATTTTTTCAATATTATATTCCTTGAACACATTTTCCAATTATTTGCAAGAAATATGTTAGCTTTCTATTAAGTACTTGTCTTTCAACATGTTCTTTGATAGAACTCAGTTCATTTCAGGGCCCATTAAAACTTCAACATATTTTAACCTAGGGTAAATTTTTTAAATGACCTTGTCAAACCCTCGGAATCGCAGAAGAGCCTAACTTATACTAAATAAGTTTTAATGGCCTTTTTTAAACATAAAAGACATAAATACCCTTACTTACTCACGATTGTTAACAGACTATCTGTTAATCGACTATCTGTTAACATATGGTCGGTTAATAGACCATAAGTCTGTTAACAAGTGTCTGTTAACAGTCCGCTGGTCTCGTAACGTGACTAAAATGGGCTCATTTATGTGTTTCGTTATGAGACATTTAGAATCTGCTAGGCCAATTTTTAAATTGGCCTTAACAGTAACAGTATTCTACACAATGCTAATGAGACTATGAGTCTCATAACACAAATTTATATAATTATAATTGATTTTTTCAATTAATTCACATCAAATGAACCCAGATTTGTAGAAATTTAAAGAAAAAATTACAATTCATACTCAAATTTATTTTCATGATTTATACTATAATTTCTACCGTGAATTAAAAGAAGAAATTAGAGAATGATGAATTTCTACTTTGAAATGAAATTTCTTATATAAATAAAATGGGTTGGATTCTAACATTGAAATGTGTTAGATTCTAACTTTGAAATTATTTTTTTTCACAGACAAATAAATTTAAAATCGTTTGAAATGATTATAAGCGGGAAAGAGAGACAATGTTATATTTGGTAATTTACACACCAAAATGGGTCAACGGCTATTTTGAAAAATTAGTCGAGTCACCCGACCATTCAGCACCATTCCCACTTTTAACGTATTTAATAACAAATACTCCTACATTCTGAAACAAGTCAATGAACAATTGAAAGTAAACCATGCTTTATATTGCTTATGCACATGACCAACCAATTAATTGATCGTTGTACTAATTGGCCAGAACCTGCAACTCGTGCAACCTCGATAAATATCTAAATGGTGGTTATATTCACACAACATTTTATTATAAATGTACTATATTTTAATTACATAAAAAATCTTTAACTTTTATTTATTGACACGTTTACATCTTTAATTTTTATTCATCGAATTCTTATAACAACATTCTATTAATTAACATATAATGTTCATACTAATGATTTTCGTCCAAAAATTCTATTAGTGTGCTTCAAAATGAAGGACAAATATTTAAAAAAATTTTGTATTTATTTATTTATTTGCTTATTTAAAAATACAAGGGAAAAATAAGTCTTTTTTTTCATTCTTAATCAAATTTTTAGACGGGACTGTTATCAGAGATAATATGTGATAAATAATGGAAGATTGATGATAATAATGTGATAAAATATTATGGACATAAATGTAATTATAAGTAAAGATTATGGACTTTTTATGCAATTTAACTGTAGTGTACTTATAAAAAAATGTGGTGTGAATATATTTACCCATATCTAAAACAAGACTTTTTGAATTTGATTTTCTATTGATGGTCCAATTTGCCCATCAAGATCTAGAAGTATTTCAAGTTACTGATTTTTTTTTTTTTTTTCCTATATGGGTACTCCATTTGTATCATGAAGAATAGAAATAATTGATGTTAAAAATAAAAGTACGGAAACAACAAAAAAAATATCATAAAAAATACATATCAACACAAAAAAAAAAAAAAAAAAAAAAAAACTTTACTAAACAATATAAATCATTTTTATCAAGTTTGGGAATGATTTTATACAAATCATATTATTATTGTATTTGATTCAACATTTATATTTAAATTGTAGAAAACAAGTTTTCATTTGTTTGAATCATAACCTTCTGTTGGACACTTTAAATTGTTGAAATAATATCGACACTTGAAGAGTCATTCTTGACAATTCATTTTCAAACTATCCAGAAAAATAACAAATAACTATATAGAACAACAGTTTAAGTGTCAATCTCAACAATTTATAAAGTTTGTTTTTCAACAGTTGCACCTCGAAGTTTTGATATATTGTTTGATTAGGTTTTTAGTTCTGAAATCGTTACATCTACTTCTCGATTCAACACAAAATACCCATTCTCCACACATACAAAATTCTATCATCTCCAACTTAATTACAATTGACAAAAAAATGAATAACGAAAATAAACAACTCATTTCAAGGTAGCAAAGAAAAATACAAAAAGTTTTAACATCAAGAACAAGTTCTCTCCTCAACATAAAGCAAACCATTCTCCACACATACGAATCTCTAACTTTATTACAATTCTCGTAAATGAAAATTTGATAAAAGAATGAATAAATCATGGGGCACAAAGATAAATACAAAAAACATTAACACGAGGAATTTGTCAAAATTTATACCAACGACCGACAAATAGAGACAGATGACAAAAAACCACACACGATGGGGTGAACAAATACGGCATCGGAAGCAATTGTGGTGAAGAGATTTTTTTGTAATGAGAGATTGGAGATAGATGAGAGCATGTTTGGAACATAATTGACTTTTGGATAAGGCTTGGGGTCCACAAATTGGGAGGATAAAGTGCACATAATTTTGTGTCCAACATCTTATAATAATAATTCAATTAAATTGGCACAGCTGTGCGCATTTTGATGTTTGGTCCACACAAATGCGTGAGCCCCAATGCTTATAAGAAAGCTACACTTATTCTTTAAACATGTTCAAAGTGATGAGAGATGGGTTTGAGGATATGAGAAAAATTGTGTACAGATGAGAGAGATTGTAATGCCCTAAAAATTAAAGCTACTTTCACATAACATTTCGAGTTAAATTTACATGATTCTAGTAATCAGACGAAGAATTACTTAAATTTATGTCATGAGAGGTAACGACAACAAAATAACATTATTGATAAGTGCGTTTTATGCACTTATTTTAGCCTTATGAATTAATCATTTATGTCATCATATAGTTGTTTTTCTACTTAATCTAGTTTATTATTGTTCTATTTCAGTTCTAGACGCGTTTGTGAACAATTGGAGAAGATTGGACGAAAATAGCAATAAATTAGAAGATATCTCATAAGTTCGAGGACTCAATTGCACTCAACCCAAAGTTGAGGGACCAAACTGGAGATTATGTAAAGTTGAAGGACCAAATGGGATGTTATGAAAAGATGGAGGACTGCAATGATCAAGATCTAAAGTTGAAGGACCAAGCTGGTGGCAATTGCAAACTGGAAGGGCCAAACCGCAAAACAAGGGAAACAACAAGCTGGGCGATCGCCCAGATTATAGCTGGGCGAGCGCCCAGAAGATGAAATCAATTACAGGGACCTAAAGGGCATATCTGGGCGATCGCCCAAGCCAATTTTGGCTGCGTTTTTTTTATTCTTTATTTTCTTTCCTATTTTAGTTCCAATTTCATTAGGTAATGTTGGACCTACTTAATTTTGTAATTTTTTGGGATATTTTGAAGGCACAACTAGTAGTAGTATAAATATGAGTTATATTCTCATATCAAATGGTTGAATTTTTGGGAGCCAAATCAAGAGAAGACGGAAGAGAAGAAGAAGACAACTCTTTGACGATCAAGACTTCTTCAAGATTTCTCATCCTATAATCCATGCCGGGTTTTATTAATTCTTTTTTTTAGTTTAATTATGTTCTTCTAAGTTTCTCTAGCCAAGGTAGACGATGAAACCTTGTTTTAATTAATTGATTATTTCGTTATTCGCTTAATTTCTTTTAGAGCTTTAATGTTTATGGTTCGTTTCTTGTTTGATTAATTAAATTATATCTCTTTCATCTTAAATATCATGTATTTCTAATAGTTAGATATTGATTTAATTGATCCATGCTTGATGCTTAAATAGGTTCTATTAATTGCTTTTGATTTTTCGTCATCTTTTATTCGAATTGGGATACATAGAATACTTAGAGATTCTTTGATTCTTTGTTTTCTTTCAATTGACTTGATACGAAAAACGCTTAAGTGATTTATGTTAGAAGCAAAAGGGGAGCCTAAATTAGATTTTCTTCTTCTGGACTTCATTGATAAATCTTTAGGGACGACAATGGATTGATTTCGTGTTGTCGTGTGTTTTTGAGAATTAATCAATAATTGAATAATTGTTAAGTTAAACAATGGTGAATTCCGAAACCTTGGTGTTTTACACAACTTGATTCTTCAATTTAATTGTTTTAGCATAATTAGTTAGTCTTTAAATTCAATAATTTCAACAAAAACCTTTTCGACCCAACTAGCCTAGAATAATAGTTAATTATGATTAAATTATACTTTATCCATAGTAGTCTCTGCGGGATCGACCTCGTTACTACTTATCTATATTCCAATAGATTCGTACACTTGCGAGTTAATTAAAATTTGACATCAAATTTTTGGCGTTGTTCTTGGGAGACTCAAGGTCTCAAGGTTAATCTAATCTTAGTAAATTTTATTCTTGACTAGTTATAATTTAGGATTTTGTTTAATTTATTTTATTTTCTTTTCTATTTTTTATTTAAAAAAAATTTTCAAAAATCAAAAATCTTCATTGTGCATGCTTGGTCGTAGATCTCTAGAATTTAAGCTAGAACAACTAGATAGTGAAATTGAAAGGACCTTTCACCAACAAAAACGAGCCACTAATCTAGATAAAATTGAAGGAATCGAAGCAATAGTAGCTATGAGTGATGAAATTGAGGAGAGACCTTTTAGGGACTATTTTAGTCCATTAGCTAATTTGAGCACCTCATGCATACAATACCCACAGGTAACTGCTAGGAATTTCGAGCTTAAAACGAGTGTGATTAACTGTATTCCATCCTTCTATGGTTTAGATAGTGAAGAACCTTATAATCATCTCACGGATTTTTATGCTGCATGTGAGACATTTAAATATGAGAATGTTTCCCCTGATAATGTTAAACTTCGTCTATTTCTCTTTTCTCTGAAACATAGATCTAGATCATGGTTTAATCGTTACACGCTAATAGTATTACTTCTTGGGAACAAATGGTTGCTAAATTTTTGAATAAATACTTTCTTGTTCACAAAACTAATGCTATTCGCAGGAAATTTCGAGTTTGTGCAGAGAGACGATGAACCATTCTATGAAACTTGGGAGAGATTCAATGGGCTTCTTATGAAATGTCCACATCAAGGCTATGAAAAAAGGACATTTATGCCAATATTTTTTGGAGGGCTTGCTATCGCATAACCACAAGCGGTGGAGAGCTTATGTCTAAGAATGCTACAGAGATCCGGAGCTTCTTTCAAAAGCAAGTCGACAACTCACAACAATGAGTCGCTCTCTAGAACCGAACCAAAAAGAGGAGGATTTATGAGATTCGCAATTAAAGAACCTAGCTCGTAAATCAAAGAAGTCAAATGCATGATAGAAGACATTTCTCGCAAATTGACCTCATTGACGACCAATAGTCCTACAGAAACCCGAGCGTGTCTTTGAGCAAGCTAATGCCCTCAACATGATGAGGAAACAAACGCACAATCCGTATTCAAACACATACAACCCGGGATGGAGGACCACCCCAATTTTTCTTGGTCACGTGGTGTTCAACAGATAATACAAAGAGTCAAGCCCCAAAGAAGTTAATCAACAATTCAATCACAATTTTTCACAAATAAAACCATGGGAAGAGGCAATTCAAAACTTGACAAAAGCTACACAAGTTGCATTAGAGCGCCAGAATCACACCATTGCTGAATTTAAGAATGAAGTACGCGCTAGCCAGAACTCACAGGCACAATCCAACTCCAATCTGGAAAACATGATGGGACAACTAGCTTTATCAGTCCAATAGTTGGCAACAACTAGTGAGAAAGGAAAGTTTCCTAGTCAGCCATTTGCTAATCCTAAAGGAGTGCAACATGAAGAGGCTAAATCCATCATGACTTTGAGACGTGGCAAACTGTTGGACAACAAAGTGGATATCTCAAGGCAAAACACATCTCAATCACTTTCTCCAGGTACTATCCCAACTGATGATCCAATCCAAAAAGCTCCCAAAGAGGACAATGAGCCATCTTACATTCCAAAAGCACCCATTTCCTCAGAGGCTCACAAAGGTAAAGCAAGGTAATTCTATCAATCATATGATGGAAATCTTCAAGAAGGTAAGTGTAAATATTCCTTTACTTGATGCTATTAAGCAAGTACCTGCCTATGCTAAATTCTTGAAAGATCTATGTACAACAAAGAGACAACTACATATGCGCAAAAAGGCATTTTTAATTGAACAAGTTAGCTCTATAATTCAAAGCAACACTCCTCCAAAATTTAAAGATCCAGGTTGTCCTACTATCTCATGCATCTTAGGAAACCATAAAATTGAGAAAGCTTTGTTAGATTTAGGAGCTAGTGTTAATCTTCTTCCTTATTCTGTGTATATGCAACTTGGACTAGGCGAGTTAAAACCAACATCTATGATTTTACAACTTGCTGATAGATCTGTGAAAGTACCCCGAGAAATTGTAGAGGATATTTTGATACAAAGTTGACAAGTTTTATTTTCCTGTTGATTTTGTTGTACTTGATACTCAACCAGTACGAGACTCTACAAAACATATTCCTGTAATTTTTGGTCGTCCTTTTCTGACAACATCTAATGCTATTATTAATTGTAGGAATGGAGTTATGCAACTATCCTTTGGCAACATGACATTAGAATTGAATATTTATAATGTCAACAGGCTACCACATGATAATGAGGATGTTGTTGATGTTGACATGATAGAAGCATTAGATGATGATTGTTTTGCTTATACTAATTGTGATGATGTGTTAAACATGTGCTTAACTCATTTGGGTTCTTATTTTGATATTGATAGTGCTATAAAAGAAGTTAATGTTTTGCTTGAATCAGCACCTATCATAGGTACAACTAAATGGAAACAGAAAATTGAGCCACTTCCAACGAATGCCAAAGTCAATAGGTGCAAGAAAAGCAGGTCCTCCAAAGCACTATTCAAAGTGCCGTAAGGAAACTAGACAATAAGTCAAGCTAATGACTATAAATAAGCGCTTAATGGAAGGCAACCCATTTTCTAACCCTTTTATTTACTTGCTTTATATGTAGTAGTTTTAGATAGTTTAAATAATTTATTAGTTTTTATTTTATTTATTGCACTTATTAGGCCTCACCATGTCAAGCGCAAGATATCCTACTTGTGCAAGCCGCTTGGACTATATTTAGGCAACCTTCTTTTGACCAAGGGTCCCAGCACTACATCTGAGTCCACTTCAATCGGACATTCAACCAACCGGATCCATCTTCTCCACGCTCTATCTCCGGAGAGTACCGATCTTTTCCCTCCTTTATGTGCTTTAGTTTGCTTTTTACATTGGGGACAATGTAATGTTTTAGTTTAAAGTGGGTTAAAAGTACCGGATACTTCATTACTTCCGAATTTGTGCATTATTCTCGGTCTATATAATCAAGTAATTTTATTTTGTTAAAAAAAACACACAATAAAAAAAAAAAAAAATATTTTAGTAGTTTATTTGTCTAGTTCTTGTTGAATATCCTACGCGCCAATGATGATATCTGCTCAAAATTGAGCACATTTTTAATAGAATATTAGACAACACTTGAACTTGTTCTTTTATCTGAATACTTATCCATGTTAGATCTGATTAAGGAAGCACATTGCCACTATTGACTTATCCATTTATTAGAAACATGACTTGAGTGTTTGGGTTGATATTATTGACTGAGTATCATGATAAAAAAAAAATTTCGTTCCTACATCCATAAGCTAGTGACCAAACTATTTTGAGAACAGTTTGGGGGTGTTAGAATTACTACTTGTGTCCTGAGAATTTTGATGGTTTGGGTTTTCTGGGTCTCATCTTTGGTTGAATAGGTTATAGTCAAGGAATCTACACCGAGCACTACTACTTCTTTGATATAATAAAATAAAATATCCGACTCGAGCAATTAAGCCTATTAGAGTATCTTAAAACTCAGTGCCCTATGGTCATCCTCGACTTGGGAGTCATCGACCCAAAGATCGCTACATGAGTCATATATATATAAAAAAAAAGCAAAACAAAATTATAATATATATATATATATATATATATATATATATATATACATCTTCACTTCTCTATTAGCGAGATGGGACTCGAACAATTAAGTCTCATTAGGGTATTTCGAACTCAGTGCCCTATGGTCATCCGACTTGGGAGTCATCGACCCAAAGCTCGCTACTGGTCACATAGAAAGCTAGTGAAAGAGAAGTATTGCACGAGATGTAAGATCATTAACATGAGTAGCATAAAAAAGAAGTAGAAAGTGCTCGAGAAGGATTGCTAGGTTAGAACCTCGTAGACCGAAGATGAGAATTTAGAAATCACTCACCACCTTAATTCTGAGAATACAAGTGCTAAGTTTTACCACTTTTGTTAAAAAAAGCATTGTGATGATCAATAGAAACCAATTTCGCTAGAACACCTCGGGATTTGAGAGAAAAACATTATAAGTGTGATAATTTACGAGAGGTGTAAGGAATAAATGACTACAAAGGGTTCGGGATTGCTAAAATATCAACAGCACAATATTGGTCATGGTCTAATACATGTATAAGTTTAATTTTTAGCTATTCACATACTCACACAAGGTCGAGCATCGGATAAGTGAAATTTTTTGTGTTGTTGTTTGATATCCTTCTAACAGTGTTGCTTTATTTTCAACATTTAGGCATATGGTAAGAAATTCAACATTGACTAATTTTCCATTGATTCTATTAGCTTAGTTTAAATTCATATTTTTGTTTTGTTTTTGTTCGAGGACGAACAAAGGTTTAGTTTGGGGGTGTTTGATAAGTGCGTTTTATGCACTTATTTTAGCCTTTGAATTAATCATTTATGTCGTCATATAGTAATTTTTCTCGCTTAATCTAGTTTATTATTATTCTATTTCGATTACGACGCGTTTGGAAACAATTGGAGAAGATTGGGCGAAAATAGCAATAAATTAGAAGATATCTCATAAGTTCGGGGACTCAATTGCACTCAACCCAAAGTTGAGGGACCAAACTGGAGATTATGTAAAGTTGAAGGACCAAATAGGATGTTATGAAAAGATGGAAGACTGCAATGATCAAGATCTAAAGTTGAAGGACCAAGCTGGTGGCAATTGCAATCTAGAAGGGCCAAACCGCAAAACAAGGGAAACAACATGCTGGGCGATCGCCCAGATTATAGCTGGGCGAGCGCCCAAAAGATGAAATCAATTACAGGGACCTAAAGGCCATACCTGGGCGATCGCCCGGGAATAGCCTTGGCGATCACCCAGGCCAATTTTGGCTGCGTTTTTTTTATTCTTTATTTTCTTTCCTATTTTAGTTCCAATTTCATTAGGTAATGTTGGGCCCACGAATTTTGTAATCTTTTGGGATATTTTGGGGCACAACTAGGGTAGTATAAATATGAGTTATATTCTCATATCAAAGGGTTGGATTTTTGGGAGCCAAATCAAGAGAAGACGGAAGAGAAGAAGAGAAGACAACTCTTTGACGATCAAGACTTCTTCGAAGATTTCTTATCCTATAATCCATGCCGGATTTTATTAATTCTTTTCTTTTTAGTTTAATTATGTTCTTCTAAGTTTCTCTAGCCAAGGTAGACGATGAAACCTTGTTTTAATTAATTGATTATTTCGTTATTCGTTTAATTCCTTTTTAGAGCTTTAATGTTCATCGTTCGTTCTTGTTTGATTAATGAAATTATATCTTTTTCATCTTAAATATCATGTATTTCTGATAGTTAGATATTGATTTAATTGATCCATGCTTGATGCTTAAATATGTTCTATTAATTGCTTTTGATTTTTCGTCATCTTTTATTGAAATTGGGATACATAGAATACTTAGAGATTATTTGATTCTTTGTTTTCTTTCAATTGACTTGATACTGAAAACGCTTAAGTGATTTATGTTAGAAGCAAAAGGGGAGCCTAAATTAGATTTTCTTCTTCCGGACTTCATTGATAAATCTTTAGGGACGACAATGGATTGATTTCTTTGTTGTCGTGTTTTTTGGGAATTAATCAATAATTGAATAATTGTTAAGTTAAACAATGGTGGATTCCAAATTCCGAAACCTTATTTAGGTGTTTCATACACAACTTAATTGTGTGTTGATTTAATTATTTCAGGTCAAAACCAAAGATTGATGGAATTAGAGAAAACAAAGCAAAATAGGCGAAAAGGACCGAAAGTGTACGAAACCGGAGATGGGGTCAACTTGCAAACCTCCAAAAGTTGAAGGACATGGGGTGCGTAAAAGGACTGAATTGAAATATAAGAAGGAATCGAGGAGGACTAAAATGACTACAATCAAAAGTTGAAGGACCACAAGCGCAGAATGGACGAAAGCAATCGGCGAACGCCCTCAGACTAAAGCTGGCGCGTCGCCAACCAAGGTAGAAAGTGACCGAGTGTTGTTTTCCAAGCTTTCATCATGCATGCACTCCAATTTTATTTTTTTATTTTATTTTGTTTTTGAGTTCAAAACAATTAGAACTTGTAGTGCACGATTTTGATGATTTGAGGATCTTTTAGGTCATCTTGAGAGACCTATAAATAGGACATATACTCTCATAACAAAGGGGTTGAAATTCTTGAAAAAATCATATTGAGAGAGAGAGATACCAAGAGACGATGAACAAGGCGGACTTGAAGATTCGAGCTTGAAGACAGAGATTCCTTGGTGCAAGACATTCAACGTCTCTTCCTCTATTATTTTCAAGATCCTAAGTTATGTTTTCACTTCTTTTTATCTTTTCTTTCTCCCGAGTTATGAATAGCTAGATTTTATGTTTGGATGAACGATGTAGCCTAAGTTAAATTCTTTAATTTCGACTCTCAAGTTTTGATTTATAAATTGATTAAGTATTTGATTTTACTTCTTTTCTTAATGCTTTGAATGATTGGCCATTATTTCATTGATTTTTGTGGATTGTAATGAACCGAGAGGTAAATTGTTAATCTAGACCACGTAGTAAAAAATCGCAATTGGATAAAAGGTAGAGATACGCTTTTATTATTGTCACGGTCTTGTATTGAATTCTTAGAAGATTTAATGCATCTAATTAAGGACCATTCTGACCGCCTAAGTTGACTTAATCGAGATAGGACTAATTTGAACTCGAGAGAGGTAAATTAGGTTAAATTTGTGAATTCAACCGAATACAACTTTAGGAAACGAATCTTGAGAGGAAGAATTAGAGATGACAACTAGGTGAATTCGTTCGTCCAAACGCTTCAACCATCATATTTTATTAATTCTTGATTTCTGCTTTATTATTATTTTCGAAAAAATCCAAAGTTCTAGTTTAAATAAACAAATTCAATTGATTTTAACTTGTTTTCAATAGATTAGCGATTTGATTAATTTAACTAGTATCTAAATAAGGTAGTCTTCGTGGGAACGATAATCCGGACTCAAAAAGTCCACTTTATTACTTGTTAACGATATTGTGCACTTGCAATCACATTATTTGATCAACATTTTTGGCGCGTTATGAGTTGACTATCACTGTTAATGTTAGTTTAGATTAAATTTTATAGTTAATTTATTTTTATCTTGATACTCTTTTCTTCTCTTTTATTTTTCTCTGAGGAAAAGGTGTTTGTTGCATGCTCAGATGCAGGCGATCTTGAGACCTTGTTGATCACGAGATTGTGAGCGTGCAGCGAGAATGGAGGATTAATTTTGCGAAGCGGCCCAGTTGGCGGCTTCGGCTAAATTTATTTTTATCTAAGCCGTTTCGATTCTGCTTGATGATTACTCTAGTCTATCCTGCTTTTTGGTCGAATGATTTTTCAATTAAGAAGCGGAGTCTTTCTCTTCATTAACTGCGGTTCTATGGCCGGGCGAAGTAAAGCGGAGACAAATACTCATCTTTCGATTCTCTGAATGTGTCTTGTAACTTTCGCCTTTCCAAAGGGTAGAATAGGGATGCCATCGAAACTTCGGTTATTCCCTATCTGGCTGGGAGATGGAGCTCTTGAGATAGCTGGGTCCAGAACCGCATGCTAATATCGCCGCTTGGATGACTTGCTTCTAGAAAAGTCTACGAGCAAATACTTTTCACCGACTAAAGTGGCCAAAATAGAGTTGGAAATTCGAGGAAAGCTTTTCAGCAACAACTGATGGAAGCGGTATCATGAAACTTGAAGATGATTGAAGAGTTGCTTTCCAGGCCATCAATATCATATCGTATGTATTAAAGGACTTCGAAGCTCGATATTTCTACTCGGGACTTTCTTCTCAATCGAATCGATAGTGGACTCCTCGACCAAATGGGTCTACATTCACGATAAAAATGTCAATGAAGCTTAGGATTTATAGGCGATTAAACTACTCATACCATGTTTTCATCCCCGATTTTCGGAGCCACTCGAAGAAAGTGGCGAGGATACATAGAATAGACAATGCAGCCAGCTCACAATCACATGAGTTGCCGCGTTGACAAGCAATTGGAGCTCTTGGTTAGAACCTGAACACAAGGAGTAAATGCGATTGAGCCACTGCCAGTGTCTGAAAGCGTAGGGCCCGAATCACTCGACTTGATTGTATGTTATTAGCGTCTCCGGATGAGCAGTATTAAATTTTGTTCGAGGAATATGGCGTCAATGATATAACCGCCTCTCAAACCTACAATCACACAGGCTGAGCGACACCCAATTTCAGATGGTCGAGATAATCGAGCAGTGGTAATCACAGCGATGCTCGGCGGAGAGAGACCAAGTTTGGGAAATGTTATGCAGGTACATACGAAAGAGTGATAAACTAATGGAGGCAGGCGCAGAATATATCGAGAATCAGCAGTCTATCGAAATTAAAATTTCGAGATTGGCGGTACGGCACTGGCTATCGAGATAGAACTCGAGACACTCCACAGCAATCACATGATAATCCCGAAAGAGCAAGTGCAAGCAATCGCGACAAGGGTGAGTACAATTACCGAAATTCACGGCAAGCAGCATTTGAGAGAGGGCCAAGCTTGATTGATGGCGCGTGATGAGATGGTTGAGAAACATTGACACCTCGAAAAGTTCTAAAGATGCGAGAATCATCCAGCCAGACACTAATCCTGTCGAGCTTATATGCCGCAGATTCCTTTCCTACGGAAGGTTGCGAGCGCTTTAAGCTCGACAAAGCAATTCTTATCAACATCCGTTTCTTGTACGCATTAGCAGCGATCTTGACTCATAAAGGGTGAGGCATTCTTTCAAACAAGCTGGCGGAAGAGCATAAGCAGTTTGTCGGCGGAAGAGTGCAGTGCGATTCTTGAGAAAAGCACCTAATTCAAGGTCAGAACTCCGGGGTTTATCCCACTTGTCACTACATAGGTTCAAATTATTTTTGATCATGCTTTGTGTGATTTGGGTGCAAGTATTAATCTCATGCCTTTATCGTATGCGGAAACTGGGATTGGGAGAAAGCTTAAGACCAACCACTATACCGTTGCGACTAGCGGATCGATCACTATGAGCATCTACTCGAAGGGGTGCTCATTGACACAACTTGATGAAGATTGAATCCTCTTCAATTGAGAGTACTCGATCACGAGGATAATTACTAATCTGGAATGATTCTTCCAGGTCAGTCAATTCTGCATAGTGCAAAAGGGAAGATGCAGTTGGGAAAAATGCCATGACTTTATTCAGATCGCGAAAAGGTTAGAGGTGTGTATTGACTAGGGGCGATGATTCTTTACAAAGATCATTTCCTTTACCTTTTATTGATCAGAGATCTTTGGAAAGACTTGCAAAGACACTCTCCTCTCTTGTTTAACTTGGATGGCTATTCGGGGATCTGATGGGATCCCATTGCTCGACTTGATTCTTCAATGGTGGAGCAATACATTGAGGTATTTATGGATGATTCCAAAGGTGTTGAAGGTGTGAGAAACTAATCTTATTCAGCCCGGGAGAAATGTCACTTTATGGTGAAAGAAGGAATGGATGCAGCTTGCAGATTTACACTTCAAGATATGAAATCGACAATGAGCGAAAATTCGGGTGATTGAGATTCTCTGACTACGAATTCGAGTTAAAGGGTGTTAGAAGTTTTTCTTGGTCATTTTTCACAGGAGTTACGTCGATTTTCCAAAATCACCTTGAAACCTGTTAGGGGGACTATCCTTATTTAATATTAGTTTAGATTAATTTTATAGTTAATTTATTTTTATCTTGATACTCTTTTCTTCTCTTTTATTTTCTACGTAAAAGGTGTTTGTTGCATGCTCAAGCGCACAAGGCGGCGATCTTGAGACCTTCGATCCCGAGATTGAACGCGTGCTCTCGGCGAAGAGACGCCAACAACACAACCAAAAACGAGAGAGATCAAGAACAAATTCTAATGGCAGATGCACCAATAAGAGGAGAAGAGTCAAGGAGCAAGAAGCGTCAATATAGTAAGCGGATCAGATACCAAAAGAAATTCAAATTGACAATGAAGAAGAAGAAGATGACGATGGGAATATGCCAACGGCTCAATTCTTAACCCCAGAAGCAGTTCCCCGATCGCTCAAGCATAGTCTATCCCGCTTTGGTCTAATGATTTTCAATTAAGAGCGATCTCATTAATCTCAAAGAATTCTATGGCTTCAATTTAATTGTTTTAGCATAATTAGTTAGTCTTTAAATTCAATAATTTCAACAAAAACCTTTTCGACCCAACTAGTTTAGAATAATAGTTAATTATGATTAAATTATACTTTCTCCATAGCGATCTCTCATGGGATCGACCTCGTTCTGACTACTTCTATATTCCAATAGATTCGTACACTTGCGAGTTAATTAAAATTTGACATCAATTATAAACCCAATTTAAATAGCCATATTTGAATCACTTTTTCAGTTTTCTTCATTTTTGTTTAATTGTTTTCCACTTTGAAGGATTAACGAAGTTTCCCGCTTTGAAGAAGGAGCCACGAAGTGTTGGTCATAAACTCTTCAAAACGATTTTTGAAATCAAATTTATTACCTCAGAATACGTGCCAAATCTAGGCACACAAAATATGACATTAAGTTGGAAAGTGAATAATGGCAATTTCAAGCAACCATTTTTAATCGGCTATATTTTATATCTCGCTGAACGAATTGTTACAATTAAAGCGTTACAATGTACTACTTTGAAATGATACCAAGAAATTGTCCTTCCGATCATGGCCAACCACTCGAAATCAGCGTGCAAAATAACTTGGCAAAAGGAAAAATCTGGAATTGAAAAACTAAAACCCACTAAATGCAAACCCGGCTTAATGTATTAGGTGACTTTGGCGGTCGCCTAAGGTCCCGACTTAAAGAAGACCCTCGATTTTTTAATATTACTTCTAATTTTTTAAATATGTAATATTGTTTTTGTTTTAAACTTTTATTAATTTTCTCTTTTTCAATAAAACGATATTTTTATGGATAAGAGGACTTTTTTATTTTCTAGTAAAAAATATTTTTTGAAAGGGCCCCTTAAATTTTTTTCACTTAAGACCTTCAAATGCCTTGAGCCGGCTTTGACTGAACGATTGGCACTTTAACAACCATGAAGTGAGCCCAATTCCTTGTTGGTCCATTCCTTACTCCCCAATGTTAGTTACATAGCCTTGCTGAGTCATTAATCCAAGGACCATCTCGGAGGATTCCAAGCTGGTTCTTGAAATCTCAAAAGAAAATTTGAAGTCCGTCCTAATCCTCTCTTTTTCCTCTACAAATACGTCCCTTCGACTCTAGTCTTGTCACCTTTAAAAACACACACACATAAATAATAGCCACACACGAACACAATCATAGATAAAAGTAAGAAGAGAAATAATAACAAGAAGGAAGAAAAAATAAAGAATTTCAAAATTCACGTGTTCACAATGTTAAAGCACAGTTTGATTAGCTTAAGTTAAAGCAAGGCTCGACTATTATAGGTGAGTAGAATATGTTTATTTGATTTATCTGTAGACGAGCTTTTGATTTATATGTTTATGTGATTACTGATTAAATAAAACATGTGTTTGCTATACAAAAATGGCATGTTTATATAATTATGCTATTCAACCCATCCTTAGGATTACAATATTGTACAACAAATATGTTATTTTATGATCATCATGTCATTCATCCTATCTTATAAGTAAGTGCATTATACTTATACAATGGGCGATTGTCTTTATGATACTGATTTATACTAAAGATATGACCATGAGTTTATGTTCACATCATTCATGCATATACAACCATTTGTTGTACACTATTTAAGATTTATGAGCATCGTACTGTATGTCTAGGTAGGGATGACAATTTTGCCCCCCGCCCCCCCCCCCGCCCCGCCCCGCCCCCGCCCCCCCCGCCCCCCCCCCCCCTATCCGCCCGCCCATATTATTCGAGTAAAAGGGATGGATCTGCGCCAGTCCGGCGTAACCTCCCTTCCCCTCCCCTCATTTTTATTTGAAAAATCATAAAATAGAGTTACAAATTACAATTTATGTTAGGAATTGGCTGAATGAGATTCGATCCTGGGTTGGAGTTGTTAAATTATAAATCTTAACCACTAAACCACAACCTCTATTTTGTATTTTTTTTTGTTTAGTTTTCTACAAATATAGGACAAATTTCCATTTTTTTTTAAAATTATTTGTTTCCATTTTTTTTTTTTTTTTTTTAAATTATTAACTGGGGTAGTGGGGGTGCACTTCCCCTATCCCACCTTGCCCCACCCCACAAATTGGCGGGTCGCAGGGCGGGGCCAACCTATTGCCATCCATATGTCTAGGATGTCGGATGTACAACCACCCAGAGCATACAATTGCATGTGCTTACGTTCGTGCATTAGGACACTCGATAGAACAATGTCGGAGTGTACCCATAGTTATGTCAGTGCATCGATTGTACCACTGTCAAGCATATTTATGTCATTGAGCAGTGTATGGCGAGACCAACACCACTGGGTGTTCTTATGATGAGTACGTTATGGCTGGATGGAGCACCACTAAGTGTACTCATTTATTATTATGATTGCCACAATATGGACGGATGGAACATCACTGGATGTGTCAAATATCGTATTGTTATGAGCTCAAGTATATGAAAGTGACAATGTCATGCATTTATCAATATTGTCTGTGACCTTTGACTTATGAGGCAATGGTAATATATTGAACTGTATTGTGTTTTTTGACATACAATATATGTAAAATGCTAAATTTTATGTGCAAGTCCACATGTACACCATATTTGGTTCATTGTTCATTCTATGAATTACAATAATCAAGGATTGGCGTGAGCTCTCAGAAGGCAGGATGGATGATGATACGCTAGGTCACGACATGTGAGTCATGTGACTAGTCAAAGGTAGCTATCTAATGAAAGGTTCATTTTAATGATTTACTTATTTATACAAATTTTATAACAATTGCTCAAACATACCTCTAATCAACATTATTTTATGTCAATGGCTTTCGTGCTGTGCTTTAGTATTCTCAATTGGCACGTATTGATCCCTTGAAATATTTTCAAGTCTTGTGATTAATGAATCGTATTTCATTTTTGAAATAAAAATATATCATATAATCAAGAAATTTTACTTTACTTCATAACTGGAAAAATAGTCACTAGAATCGGGTTGTAACAAGTTTGGTATCAGAGCAAATGTTATAAAATTATGTAGACTACCTAGCATATACGTCTCCAACGTTATATTTCCACTAACCAAGTATGTAATCGTTTTGCCTTATATGTGATTAAATTAATTATTGAAATTGTGCGATTCATTTATAAAATTGGGTTTATTCAACTTAGGAAGCTATACATTTATAAAATGAAATATGACTTGAACATCAAGTAGGAAGGAAACATAGAAGTTTTGACCCCTTCCTTAAAATTTATGGGTTTTATGAAGCCTAAGTACATGTACCCATTACTGCAAGTACCATAATCCGTAGATGTTGGTATCTATATTTATTGTCGAATCGTGATTCTTTCCAATTATAAATTGTCATTCCAATTATTCGTTAGATTAAAATGCCACGTGACACACGATCAGATTGGGCTATCAAACACTAAACCTATCTTGTGGAGCAACAAGCTTGCCAAATTAACCAAACCATGAATCGATCTCCATCGGTTGGTAAACCTCTATTAAGGAAAGAGCGTGATATTTTTAGTGATTGTTTCCAACGATTGAATCCATCTATCTTTGAGGATGTAAATGATCCATTTGAAGGAGAGAATTGGTTAAAAACCATGGAGAGCATGTTTGGGTATGCAAGTGCCGAAAGATAAAAAAGTTAAATGCGACTTTTTTAAGTTGTATAGTAGTGCGGGATGTGGCGACCTCAAAATTCTGCCTAAACTTTTTTTTTTTTGTATTCTGCCTAGTAGGGTACTAGTACCCATATTTGAGGGTATTGATACCTGTTTACGCAGAAAGCAGTTCTACTTCCTGGTTTGATTAAAAACTGATTTAAAACATGTTTTCTCCATTTTCTTTTGAGAAAAGTAGTTAGAAACTAATCTTAGACAGGATTTGAAGATCACCCTTTCTCTTTATGCTTCGGATTCATTTTATATTTGTTGTAAAAGTATGTATATTTAGTAAGATGAAAAGCCATAAACAAAAGCATAATCATTTAAACATAGCGGAAGAGTAAAACATGTAAATCTCGTCTTTTTATTTATTCTTCCTCCATCATTTTAAGTTACTTCAAAATAGATGTTTAGGGAAGGGAAGAAAGTACCTTACTTATAAATTTTCCTCAAAGTGGCTCATGACAAATCATTACGTCTCAAGAATGGTTCATATGCTTTGAACCCGATTAAAAGTGCTACTAGGTACTTTATCAAAAAGGAAAGTACTTGAATTAAAAGACGAGTTCACCTATTTTATTACATTTCATAAAAATGAGTAGTGAGATACTCCATGGTCCAATAATCGAATACGTCCACAACAAAGTAGCTAGTTTCATATTTTTGTAATACGGGTACATGTGGATTGGAGGACCATATGTCAATCTTGGTGATCAAATGGTATTCTTGGCCATCCGAAGCTACTTCCCACCTTAGTCCCATAACTTCATAGATCTCTCGATCCATTTCCTACAAGAGTCATAAAACGACTATGAATGGTGACATTCAATGAGTAAAATACGGTGCGTGTGTGATATTGCATATAGATATATCTTTTATCTTTCTTAGGGCCCTTTCCACAAGCAATATTTGTACACCGAGCGCTCAAATAAACATTCTTTGTGTATAAGCACGATGGCCAAACTTTTTAGGACACTAATCATCCTTCTATGGGCCACTTTTGCCCTTGGCCATACTTTAATCGGACATCAAGTCCTCATGTGGGTTGCTCTAACCCTTGGCCAAAGTTGAATCAACTCCTTTCTTGGGACCCTTACCGTCTCTGTGGGCCACTTTTGCCCATGGTGTACAAATAAGTTTGGAGAAATCTTTATGTGTTATAACATAACTTATCTTTGTTTACATATAAACTTTGCTTTCTCAAGTTGAGCATGAATAACACAAGATAGCTTTCTCATTCTCGTTCTTCCTTCTTGTTGCATAAATAGCAAATAGGCTCAAGATGCTCATAACATATCATGAAACTCATCAATATAACTCATTTGGAGCATGCAAGAGCACATGGAATACACACACATATAGATGTATATATTTGTCATATTACACATAAATCATTTACGTAATTTACTCACTACTTCTTTTAAACATCATAACCTTGCATGGGGTGAAAGATACTTAAATCTAAAGTTGAGGGTGTTTGGACCGTGTAGGAACAACCTTCATTATTTCTGGTGCAGTAATTTTAAGGGTATTGGTACCCTGTCATAAAACTGAAATACAGGGTATTGATACCCTTTTGGGCAGAGATGTGCTAAAACATTTCATTTTGAAAACTACGTTCTTGGCCCATGTGATCTAACTTTTCTACACTGAGAAATCTGAGTTTCTTGGTCCCTCTAAGCTGTTGCCCGAAATGGGGCTTTGGTGCTTGGGTTGGAGATTCCTCTATTGCATTAGAGAGCCTCCTCCCCTAGCTTTCTTATTACCCAAATCACTCACCTCTTCTCTCTGATTTTTCTCTCTTATTTGTGGGTTCTTCCCTTCTTGTTTATTACTAGACAACGCGAGGGAGAGATGTGGGAGATTTATGGAGATTAGAGAGGAGAAAATGGACAAGTGGTAGCTTGAAATGTGGGGTATTTATAGGGGAAAATAAATCTTTTCCTCATGATTGCATATCTCCATTAAATACAAGAATTTGGATAGATTTGCTGCAGATTTTCCCAGCTGGGCTTCCTTAAATTCGTCCCCCAGCTGCACATGGCTTTAAAGGATGAAATAAAGATGCTAGGGTAGCCTATAGGACAATTAATGTAAAAACTCTAATTTGGCAGATTTCTGGACCTGTTTTTGGGTCGAGTTTTGAAGGTCGAAACGTGCTCATTTTTCGACGTTCCTTATACCATTTCGAAGATCTCACGGGATCTTCCCAACGAACTTTGAATCGTAGAAAACGGATCATCACAGAGGTTAAAAACATTACTTTAAAGATGGCTGCCCGAAAATAGTTTTGCTAGAATTTTTGACTATTTTTTTCCAGATTTTAACTTTCTGGAACGTTTTGGCATAATTTTTCGGGGCTGTTTTCATAGTCGAAACTATGGATATTTGGTACCACTTCAAAGGTCTCGTTGCGTACTTCGCAACACCATAAGTTTCGTAGAATTTCGACCAATACACAAATCATATGATGGCTCCAAAGTTGGCTACTTAACTTTAATAAAAAAGGCTCAAAACTTTGTTTTCTCACTTTTTGGGTCTCTACCCAACTTTTTCACTTTTAACTAAACAAGCCTTAATAAAAGCTAATAACTCTTAGATAAGTTCAACTTAGCCCTTATAAAACATTAAATCCGATTTTTCTCCCTTATTAATATTCGAACTTAAATTAAATTCTAAGCGCTACGACTTTCAAAATACTTTTTGGGACAACTCAACCAAATTTCTTGCTTCATTCTCATTTTCTTATTTAAATTGAAAATACGAAATTTTCGGGTCGTTACACGGGAAATTGGTGGGATACAACGGTAACTGTAGTGACCGAAAAATTTTAATTTTTCATGACGAAAATTTTTATTTCACCTTTGAAAATAAATTTAATTAGTTGTGTCTCTATGACACCTCTTAAAAATTAAAAATTTAATTGTTTGGTCACGATGAATGTTGCGCGCACTTGCATTTTATTTTTTATATTTTTATTGACGGATTAGATTATTTCATATGATGAGTCTTCTTATTGTATTTGGGATAACTAAAATTTATAAATCGACTCATCTTAAGAAAAAATTGTTTCATATGGATTAAATTTTATTTGTCAAGCTAATTAACTCAAACCGATCCATTTTTATTCCTAAAACCCATCCATATTGGATCCCATTACTGAGCCCAATGACCACCCCAATAACCACCCAAAACTAACCCCAGATTTAGCCCCAAAGACACCACCTCATCATCAGCCAACCGACCCCTCCGTTACCACATAACCAACCCCCAATTTCTCCCAATTTCTTTCCTATACTCGGCCCCATCCCAACTCTCTTTTTTCCTCCATTTTTTTCCTTTACACTTGGCCAACACCACTCCCCATGATCAGCCAAAGAATTACTCCTATTACCCCATAACCAACTCACATTCCTTCCATGTTTCCTTTGCATTTTTGGCCCCTCCACACTCTCATTTCCCCTCACAAGTTTTGCCCCAATTCTCCTTATTCACTTTCTAATTTTGGCCCACCACACTCCTCTTTTCCCCTCAAAATTTCGGCCCCAAATTCTTAGATTGTTCCTCTTCTTCCGTCTCCAATTTCAGCCTCTCTCATTCTCATTTTCCATCTCTGTCTCTCGGCCCCTTCATATCTCCACTTCCCTCTTTGTGATTCAGCAATTTCTCCATTTTTGGTCCCCACTTTCTCTTTCCCTTATCCTCACTCGGCCTTCGCTTTCTTTCTTTTCTCCATACCCAAACATCACACAAAAAACACACTTTCATACACAATTATACAAACAAGAAAAGGCAAATATGCGGGATTATTTTTCAAAAAAGTGCAGTAAGATTAATTTCTACCAATCCAACCATAGAAGAAATCTCAAAATTTTAAGGTAATATATGTTATTTTTCTCCGTACACATGTGACTATGAGTTTTACTTGAGAATCTTATATACAAACATGCACATATGTGTTAATTGCTTTGGATGTTTTCTATGCGTAGATGAATGCTTATTTATTTATCTAGCATGATATAGCACGTCTATGTTGGAACACAAGATGGTGGTGATTGAAGGTAATCACTTAGAATGATTTGTGGTTGAAGATAATCACTAGAAAGAAATGTAGAACTGGTTACAAAATTGATTTTTCCTATGAACCTACGGCTTTTGGTATGTCATGTGTGTATCCATCTATAATCTTCTAATTTACATGTGTATATACTACGGAGTATTTCTTTGAAATGCTTTGGCTCCTAAAAATATATTTTACTTTCCAGATTGAAGGGCTTGGCGGCAGCGCGATGGTGGAAAGTAACTGGAATTTTGTACCAAGTTATGACAATAGGTGTTTATATAATCGAGCTCTTTATATGTAAATTGTTTTTCCATTTTTCTCTTTATGTCAAAATTTGTGTAAAATCGAGTAACAATGGTAACTTTGATAATTTTGTTGGTCGGAAGTTCAAAATTCAGAAAATGTTGTTTTATTGTATTTTTCTAGAATTTACCCTTGTATTCAAAATACTATAACTCCTTGGGTACTGCCAATTATTGAGTTAAATCCATGGGGTTAGATAGGTTTATGAGTTGGATGTTTGAGTAATTTAGAATCACCTATGAATTAATTATAATTGTTTTCCTGGGTTGTGCTGGTTATACCCAAGGCACAGTTTTCATGTGACTTTGGTAACTTGTTTCATGTACGAAAAGAATTTATAAAATTCCAAAATTTTTCTATGTTTCTCCTTTATGTGATAGGTAGTTCCTGGTAAAAAAATCATAATTTTTGGAATATAATAGGTTGGTCAAATAGTTTACGGCGTCATCGGGTATCACCGGTAAATCCCAAAAGTTCTAAGTTTTAGTTTGTTAGTTTCTTGCGCCCTTAAAGTTTTCCACTTCAGATAAAATTAAAACCATTCAAAGGTCTATGGGAAAATTTAAATTTGTGGTCAACAAATATTATTTTCAGATTTTTAGTGACCATTCAGATTTAGAAAATCCGGGGCATTACAATAACTATATGTTTAGTTTATAAAGTGGATTGGGAATGATTTTTGAAATATTTAGAAATCAGGGGGCTAGCCCACATACTATCGTACAAAGGTAAAAAGAAAATTTTCAAATTTTAGCTAGACCCATATTAAAATTATCCCACAACCCAACATTTTTAATGTAGCCCCACCCCTTGTCCAACTTTTAAAATGGGCCAAAGTTTAACCCAAACCTCTTTACCAATTATACACTAAACCCAATTACCCACTAGGCCATTAGTTATCACTTTCCGGTTTCACCCAATCCCCAACCCACGTAAACAACCTAAATCCCAAACACAATTAAAATTCCCAATTCTTCCAAAACCTACCTATACAACAATTAGTTTGGTCATTTAGAACTGGCTTTGTTGGCTTTGGAGTTTGAATTTTTTTTTGTGGAACTTTTGCTATTGGTAAGTTTCTTGATTTCTCAAGAAAACTCATAAATTTCTAACCCTTTTATTCAATCTCTTAAATTTGTTTTTCATTTTCACAAATTTATTTATGGGAAAAAATGTGTTTCTTACGGATTTTTGTTATGGGTTTCACTTATATTCATTAATTAGTTTTTTTTAATCTATTCTTATTTTTGTATACTTAGGCCCAGGCATTGGATTAATTTAGCCACCGAAAAGTATATTGTACAGCATTTTCACCATTGATCAGGGCACGCAAGTTATAATTTTGAATGTTTAATTTGGCAAAATGATCAACTTGTTTAATTTTGAATGTTTAATTTTGGAATGTGCAGCATTTTCACCCTCTTCCAATTGGTATATTTTGCACCATTTTCATCCTCTTCCAATTGTTTAATATTGGATTAATGAGTTGTGGCTGTGTCTGTGATCAACTTGCTGCTTGCATTAAATTAAATTAAAGAGCTCTCTTTTTTTTTTCCTTATCATTATGTTTTTCAATTTGTTCTTTAGTGATCTAGGATGTTAATAATTTGTTTAAATTTTGTTTCTTGATCAAATTTATTGGTAATTGAACTTGTAGTTTAATTTATTTGGTTTGTAACCAGTAACCATACACTGATGAATTGTTTAATCCATTTGAGGTTCATATGTTTGATAAAATTTCAAAACTCATATTAACTAAATCATCTGTTTAAATTTAAATTGTTTGTATTTGTCTTTCTAGAATTAAAAATGGATAATCATCAACCTTGTGCCAAGAAGGGAAAAATATTGTTCTCCTTCTTTAAAAAGATAGATGAATCTACTACAAGTACACATTCTGTTGGAATTTGTGAGGATACTTCAATCCCTACCATTCAACTTCTTCCAAATTCATCTCTTAAAACTGAACACCCTTCATCTTTACAGCCTGATGTGCAACCATCTACTTGGATGGAAAGGGATACAAAGAAAAGGAAGCATATTAGTGAACATCCGATTAATTTACAAGATAAGATTAGACGGGTATATCTACAAGTCTGGCCTTATCAACCAATACTTTCGGGAAGTGGAGAAAGGATTTGGAAAAGGTAGAAAAAGAAGTTACTGAATTGTATAATGGGGTTCAAAGTGATTAGCATTGTTGGAGTTGGAAATTGATAGGCTCTCGAGAATGGAAGAGGTATATTGGAAACAACCAAAGACGGATGGATGGGGTTGGGCCTGGCTACATCCCGGGCCAGGCCCCCATATCTAGAAATGATGCCCATTTTTTTTAATTAGCCCATGCCAAAGTAAAAAATTAGACCATGTAAATTAATTGCCCAAATTCAATTTTGCAACCTAAATATTTAAAATTAAAATTTAAGCCCAACCCAAATATTAAAAAGACCCAACTAAATATAAATGACACACATAAAGGTTCACAAAAGCTGGACTTCATTAATTGATTTCAACCCAAGTGAAGTGCCCAACTAAAAAAAAAAATTCAGCTGCCAATATCTTGCGTAGAAAGTCAAGAAGGTCCCAATTTCAATTTTCAGCCATTCCCAAATCAACACGATAGACTAAAGCTCCTTTTCTTCAATTTTTTTTTTATTTTTATCAAATTGAAGCTTCAATCACTGAAAATAATATGCAAATTCGTTAAACCAACTTGGTAGCTCATTTTTAGTGGCCATAAATCATTCGGAAATCTATTTTTCCACCGAAAATAGTTCTCAAAAACAGGTATTTTTCATTTTTTAAACATTTTTGTAATGTTTATATTATTTTGCATATTTTATTTGTGATTTTATGTCAGATTATGAATTGACTGATTGTATATTATTTTGTATTTTTTCAACTATTGGAAAAAAAAACTGTAAGACGTGTGGAAAAGTAACAAATCAGGATTCAGGCATCATCGGTTTACATTTAATGCTTATTTTATTATTTTTATGAAAAATGTAAGATTTTGAATTGACTTATTTTTATTGAAGAGGAACAAATCAGTGGCCAACATGAGGAAAAGTAAAGAAAAATACGCTTAGAGTCATACAGGTATTTTGCTAATCCGCTTGCAATTGTGTTATTTAATTTTTTGTTGCCTTTCCGGCTTATGTTTAATTCTTTGTCTTTTATTATTGAATTGTTGTGCCTTGCCGGCCTATTTTGTTGCCTTGTAGGCGTATCATTGAATTATTGTGTCTTGTTGGATTACGATGAAATTGCTGTGCTTTGCCAGTCTATTTGTGGATTGTTAATAGATTGTCTTTTTTTTTTTAGAATTTACAAATGGAAGGTCAAGCTTCTGCCAAGAAAAAAAAGACATTGTTTTCATTTTATAAAAAGACATGCCAATCTAGTGAAAGTACACCTTCTGATAGATTAACTGAAGATGAATCCTCAATTCCTACCGTGCAACTTCTTCCAATTTCATCTCCAGAAATCGTACATCCTTCAACTTCAAAAGAAATTTTGCACATTATGGCCAACAGAGTACGACAAACGATTCATGAGGAAATTGAAAATGAATGCTTTTGTATTCTTGTCGATGAAGCACAAGATGCATCTAAACGAGAGCAAATGGCCATTATTCTAAAGTTTGTGAACAATCATAGTATATTGAGAGAACAGTTCTTTACGATCAAAAGCGTAAGTGACACCACATCATTTAATCTAAAAAATGAAATATCCGATGTTCTTGCTTAACACGAGCTTTTGGTAGAAAAAATGAGAGGCTAAGGGTATGATGGTGCAAGTAACATGCGTGGTGCTTGGAATGGACTTCAGGAATTATTTCTTCAAGATTGTTCATATGCATACTACGTTCATTGTTATGCCCACCGATTACAGTTGACATTGGTTTCTATGGCTAAAGATGTTGGTGCTATTTGGGAATTCTTTTCTCATTTGGATAATGTTGTCAATATTATTATTTCTTCTCCTAAGTGCATTAATGAGTTGCAAATTGCTCAAACAATAGAAATTGAGCATATGTTGGCCACTGGAGAGCGTAAGTCTGGAAGTGGAGTTAATTAAATGGGTAATTTGCAACAGTCGGGAGCTACTCGTTAGAGTTCTCATTATGACTCCATAAAGAGTTTGATAGTTATGTATGCTGCAACTTGTAATGTACTTGAATATCTTACTCACCATTCTCCAAATGCAAGATCTCGAGTTGAAGCTTTTGGCACTTACAAAAACTTGACAAGTTATGAATTTGTGTTCATCTTGCATTTAATGCATGACATTATGAGTATCTCTGATGTTCTTTGTCAAACCCTTCAAAGAAAATCTCTAGACATCTTATCTGCTATAAGATTTGTATCAACTACAAAAAAAATTCTTCAGAAATTGAGAGATATTGATTGGGAAGAATTTATCCAAGGAGTGAACAACTTTTGCTCAAAAAATGATATTGTCATACCTGATCTAGATGGTTTGTATAGAATTGGTTGTTCTCGAGATCAAACTACAGTCGAGCATCATTATCACTTCGATGTTTTCAATGAAGTGATAAATTTCGTACTGATGGAGTTAAATACAAGATTTAATGAGATAGGAGTTGAACTTTTTTCTCTCAGTGTCGCTTTGGATCCTAAAGATTCATATAAATCATATAACAGTCTTGATATTTGCTCAATTGTAGAGAAGTTTTATCCTACAGATTTTTCAGCGCAAGATATTCTTAGTTTGGAATATGAGTTGTGACATTATGAGCTAGATATGAAAAGCGATCCTCAATTTCAAGTATCTACACTTGTTGAGTTATGCCAATAGTTAACTGAGAGTGGAATGTTAGATAGTTACATTATGGTTACTAGATTGATCCGTCTTGTGTTGACATTACCTGTTTCTACCGCAACAATTAAGCGGGATTTTTTACAATGAAACATGTGAAGACTGATCTTTGAAACAAAATAGAGAATGGCTTTCTAGCTGATTGTGTGACACTATTCATCAAACGAGAATTTGCTGAGAAAATTGATATAGATTCTATCATAGATGAATTTTATGTTTCAAAACCTCTTCGGAAACAATTTCAATAAATAATATCATTTTTGTGACTTTTTATGTTATATATAAATTTTATTATATTGATTTTTATATATTTTAGCCCCCGCGGACTAAATTTCTGGATCCGCCCCTGAAAACAACATGCTAGGTTAGAATAGATTAGAGAGAAAGGTAGAAACACTAGTTATTTCGATAGACGAGCTTCCAATTTGTCAAAAGAAAAACCAAATTACACACATAAAAGATGATTTCTTGAATCGAAGAACCAAGTTTGAACGCCACAAAGATTTGCGAAGTCTTTGATAAGTTTTGAATAGTTCAATTAAGAACAAGGAAGAAAAGTTAATCCTGGGCGATCGCTCAGGCTAAATTTTTTGCCTCTGCTTTGGAAAATTGGTGTTGGGCGATCGTCCCATATTTAGCCTGGGCGATCTTTCCATCGGTTCGTCATTTGGTCTTCAAACTTTGAATTATGCTCATTTTGGTCCTCCTATCTCCCATTAGCCTCCAATATGCCTTTAATATGATCCTTAGTTTGAATCAAATGTACTAAGGTTGGTTCTTCTTTCGTCATACTCATTTTGAAGGTTGATGTCTTTTTTGTTGCATTTTGAGTGTCAGTTTTAGCCCACGTAGCTTGGACAATACCTTGTATGGCATCCTTGATCTTCTTGGCTCTTGATATAGTTATTGCTCCCACCAAAATATGTAACGAGTCTTGACTAGCCGGTCCGTGGCTCACATCACTACCGATATGGTTCAGATGTCCATTTCGATGTGTGCAACTTGTGGTACGAACCATCAATTGTCAGAATGTCCTTTAACTATCACTGATCTTCCATCACCGAAACAAGCATCATATGCTCAGAACTTTCAGCGACAGTAGAATAATCCATACTCACATACCTATAATCCGAGGTGGAGAAATCATCCAAATTTCTCCTATGATAATAACTAAAAATATTCAGAATTCGTCAAATCAGGGAAGACCACATGAAAAGAAAGGAGGATAGAAATAGGCATTTACTAAGTTATCATATCGAATGGAGATTGACTTCAAGGAAGTGACACAAAGACATGATGCCTCTACGAAAAATATAGAAAATCATATTTGGCAATTGGGTAAACTATTTACCAAGCGACAATTGGGCACAAGTAACACTAAGGTCAATCGAAAAGAACATTTAAATACAATTACCATGAGAAGTGGAGTTGAGTTACAAGAAATTCATGTAAAAAGTCTGGGTATAGTAAATGAAGCTGATTCTAGTAAAGAAAGAGTGAACAATTTCAATAAATTAGATAAAAAAGTCGAGCAAGAAAAAAGGAACTCTTCACCATATTATATTCCACTACCAATCAAGGATTACGTTCTTTCAATTCTATTTCCTCAAAGGTTGCAGAAATACAAGTTAGACAAGTAGTTCGAGAAATTCCTCAAATTTTCAGGAAACTCCAAATCAACATACCATTCGTCGATGCCTTAGCTCAAATCCAAGCTATGTGAAGTTTGTGATGGAAATTATCTCAAATAAATAGAAGTCAGAGGAGCATGAAACAGTAATGTTCACCGAGAAATGCAGTGCTATCTTGCAAAACAAGCTACCTCCAAAATTAAACGATCCATGGAGTTTTACTATTCATTGCACTGTTGGTAGTTCTTTTTTTGAAAAAACATTGTGTGATTTAGGTACTAGCATTAATTTGATGACTTACTCTATTTTTAGGCAACTATTTTTCAGAGAAGCTAAAACAACGACAATATCACTATAGTTGTCTGATTGGTCGATCAAACATTCGCGTGGAGTTGTTGAAGATATATTAATGAAAGTGTACAAGTTCATATTCCTGGCCGACTTTATTATCTTGGATATGGGAGCAAACATGGATGTGCTACTTTTCTTGGGACGACCTTTCTTGGCTACCGGACGGGCACTGATTGATGTAAAAAAAGGGCAACTAGTGTTAAGATTGAATGAAGAGCAAGTCACCTTCAATTTCTGAGCTTCTCTGACTCTTGTTTTCAGATTGATATTATTGATCACGAGAAAGCCAATACTTTTACTTTAGAAAATCCTTCAGATCCTTGGGAAGCTTGCATTATGCATTCACAAGAAGCAAACTCTGACTCTCCAATCTTTGAGAAACGTGCCAGATATCTACACGGAGAAAAACCAATGGAAACAAAGAAGAGGTACATGGAGTTAGGCAGTGGACCTCCTCAACCATTATTGTCCATTCAACAAACTCCAATTCTCGAGCTTAAATAGTTGGCATCTCACATTCGGTATACCTATCTTGGTGAATCATCCATTATTCCAATCATTTTTGTAAGTTCTATCGATCAAAATCAGGAAGATAAATTACTCTGGGTACTTAGAGTATACAAATTAGCTATTGGTTGGACTATCACAGACATCATAGGTATTAGTCCATCTATTTGCATGCACAAGATACTCATGGAAGAAGCATAAAAGCCGAAAATACAGCATCAACGCAGATTAAATCCTTATTTGGAAGAGGTAGTCTGAACAGAAGTGAAACTACTTGATGCCAAGATCATCTATCCAATTTCAGATAGTGTATAGGTAAGTCTAGTTCAGGTGGAACCTAAGAAAGAGAGAATTATTGTTGAAAGGAACGATAATAACGAGTTAATACCAGTCAGGCCAACTACGGGATGGCGGGTTTGCATTGATTATCGTAAGTTGAATAGTGCAACTTGAAAAGATAATTTTTCCTACCATTCATGAATCAGATGTTGGAGCGATTGGCAAATCATTCTCACTATTGTTTTCTTGATTGATATCCGGGTTACATTCAGATCTATATAGCCCCAGAAGATAAGTAAAAAACAACATTTACTTGTCCCTATGATACGTTTGCTTATCGAAGAATGCCATTTGGCCTTTGTAATGCTCCTGCCATATTTCAGCATTGTATAATGTCCATTTTCTCGGATATGGTGGAAAAATTCATTAAAGTGTTCATGGATGACTTTTCAGTTTTTGGGTCATCTTTCGATGAGTGCCTCAAAAATTTTACAATTGTACTTCAACGTTGTGAGAACATGATCATGGTACTTCACTGGGAAGAATGCCACTTCATGGTTCAAGAGAGATTTTTGTTGGGACACCGGATTTTAGCTAAGGGCATTGAGGTTGACAAAGCTAAGATTCATGTTAAAGAGAAACTATCTCCACCGACAATAGTTAAAGGTATTCTATAATTTTTGGGACATGCAGGATTCTATAGACGACTCATTAAAGATTTTTCCAAGATCACTAAACTATTGTGAAATCTGTTGGAAAAAGAAGTTAAATTTGACTTCTCTGTACACTATCTTAGAGCTTTTAATACCCTTAAACAAAGCATAATTTCAGCACCAGTGATTGTGGCACCTGATTGGGATTTACCTTTCGAGCTCATGTGCGACATATGTGATTTTGCCATCGGGGCAATTTTGGAGCAGCGAAGCAAAAAAGTCATACATGTCATATATTATGCCAATCAAACTCTCAATTACACTTAAATAAACTATGCCACTACAGAAAATGAACTACTAGCGGTAGTATTTCGTCGTACCTCATTAGATCGAAGGTGATAGTCCACACGGATCATATGGCATTGAAATACCTCTTTGCTAAAAAGGATGCAAAATCGAGGCTAATTCGATGGATATTACCACTTCAAGAATTTGACTTGGAAATTCAGGACAAGAAAGAAAGTGAGAACGTGGTGGCTGACCACTTATCAATATTGGAGTAGCCCAATTGGGATGAGAAAGATGAAATAAATAAGAAATTCCCAGACGAGTAGATTTTTGGGATAGAGTGGTCTGAAAAAGAAGGAAAAGCATCGTGGTATGCTGATTACATGAATTATCTCGCAATGACAAAAAAAGTTCTTTTTAGAACTTAAATACTACTTTTAGGACGATTCTATTCTCTATAGAAGGAGAGCTGATGATCAAATGATTCAGATGTGTGTACCGGAAGAAGAGATGGAAATAGTTTTGGAACAGTGTCACTCTTTACCTTACGGAGGACACTTTAGTGCTGTCAAGACTGCAGCCAAGGCTTTCCAATCGGGTTCTATTGGCCAACATTGTTAAAGGATACTCACATTCTAGTGACTACATGTGATTGGTGCCAAAGGACAAGAAATATATCACGAAAACAAGAGATGCCTCTTCAAAACATTTTGGAAGTTGAGTTGTTCGATGTATGAGGAATTTATCTCATGGGACCATTTCTACCTTCGTTCTCAAATTTATACATTTTGGTGGCCTTCGACTATGTCTCAAAGTGGGTAGAAGATGTAGATTTACCTACTAATGATGGTCGGGTGGTGGTCAATTTCTCAAAAAGAATATTTCACATGGTTCGATACCTATCGGGCAATTCTAAGTGACGAATGTAAACGTTTTTGAAACTGACAATTTGAAACTCTCTTGGCAATATATGGTGTGAAGCACAGGGTGGCAACACCTTATCATCCACAAACGAGTTGTCAAGTAGAAACTTTCAACTGGGAGTTGAAAATGATACCGGAGCTAACCGTGAGTACTTCTATAAAGGATTGGTCGAACAAGCTTGACATTTCTCTTTGGGCATATCGCGCAGCATACAAGACTCCAATTGGAATATCAACATACCGCCTCATTTTTGGAAAGGTGATGCGAACTCGTGAAGATTGAATCTCGAAACCCACAACAAAGATTGATAATGAACTCCAAAAAATCTAAAATCAAGCCGCAAGACCTTGACCTGATGATTTCTTGAATCAAAGAACCAAGTTTGAACGCCACAAAGATTTGCGAAGTCTTTGATAAGTTTTTGTTAATTCAATTAAGAACAAGGAAGAAAAGTGAATCTCACTTTTATTTAATCTCTTAACAATCAAAGTTGTGAATTGTATACAATGAGAGTTGTTTATATATGTAAAAATCATTGAAAACCTAATCTAATTCGGAAATAACTAAAAAACATAACAAAATTAGAGTTCTAATTGGAAAAGGAAACAAAATCTAAAAATCCATTTTCCCGAAATTTGGCGCCCAGGCTAACATTTTAGCCATTGTTTGTTTTTCATGGTGTGGGGTGATCGCCCCACATTGCCCAAGCCAAAATGCCAATTTTCCACGTTTTGGTCTCCAAACATTGTTTCATGCTCATTTTGGCCCTCCAATCTTCCACTAGCATCCAATAAATATGATTTTTAGTTTGAATCAAATGTACTAAGGTTAGCTATTCCTTTGTCATACCCATTTTGAAGTTTTGTGTCTTGCTTGTTGCATTTTGGGTGTCGGTTTTGGCCCACATAGCTTGGACAAGACCTTGTATGACGTCCTTGATCTTCTTGGCTCTTGATCTCGTTATTGGCCCCACCAGAATATGTAACGAGTCATTGCAAGCCGTTCCATTGCTCGCATCAGAAGTAGTACCATTTACGAGTCGAGTTGGAGTATCGAGCTTATTGGGCAATGTGGAAGTTGAACTTTGATTTAAAAGAGGCCGGTGAGAAAAGAATGCTTCAATTGAACGAAATGGATGATTTCTGGTTTTAGGCATATGAGAATGCCACATTATACAAGGAGAGGAAGAAGAAGTGGCTTGACAAGAAAATATCCAACAGAAGCACATTGAGGCGGGACAAAAGGTTCTAGTATTCAATTTCTGCCTCAAGCTCTTTTTGGAAAAAATGCGTTCAAGATGTTCCGGGCCATTCATGGTAGTGAAAGTTTATATACATGGTGTAGTTGACGTTGCTCATGATACGAAAGGCAAGTTTAAAGTTAATAAACAAAGGCTTTAACCATACTTGGATGGTGAATTTTCGAAGAAAAAGTCATTGACCTCGTTTAAGCAATTCGGAGTGACCAACATGACAAAGTCAAGATAATACTTTAAAGAATCGTTTATTGACCACGTTTAAGAAATCCAGAGTGACCACCATTCTCTTAGCTATTTTTATTTATTTTTTATTTCTCACTTATTAGTTTATTTCTTTATTCTTAGCTTAGGTTAAATTTTTTACACCTTCTAGGTATTTTTTTTAGGATTTTTGATCAATTTTAGTTGAGGCCATCGTAGTCAGTTTTTCCAATTTTTTTCGGGCATCATGAAGTTTATGGAGTAATGACCTAGTGGTTAAAATTTGGTGTCAATTGGAGTTCGTTTGATAGAGGACGAAGGGAACGAAGATAGCAACGAAATTGACATTTTGGGCAACATGGCCGCAATCTGGCGTGACCTGCAGTGTGCCTTTGGAGCTCGTGGTTGCACTGCAGTATGCTTGTCTCGGTTCGACCGTGAGTTGTGGTCAATTTGTTAAAACCGGTCCCTTCTCCTCATTTAGTCACTTTGCTTTCTAAATTTCTCCAAAAACCTCCCACCCACACCCTCAATTTCATTCACATTACCAAATATTTGAATAGAAACGTACATTACACCGAGATTTAAGTAAGCTCATCTCTTCTTCCATCTCAATTTTGGATTTTTAGAGGTAAGTGTGGCAAACACCTATTTTTGGGAATTGTGTGCTTTATTTATAGAATTTTCTTGGTGATGGTGTATGGGCTATAGTTAGGACATGGATTGATGTGCTTTGAGGTAGGTTTTGAAGTGTGAAAATATGAATCTTCTCAACATACCCACGATTGTGATTTTATGTTTGATTAAAGTATGCCTTCAAAGTGTTTGATAGAATGACCCAACCAAGTACTTTGGTACAATATGAAAGGTTATTTTGGGAGGTTATTATACCAAGTATAGGGGGATTTTCACACCATTTTCACACCACTTTGTGCACAAATTGACACAATAGACATATGCAAACCAACACCGCTATACCACTAACACTTAGAACTTACATTTTTGTTTTTCTACTTGAACTGTCCATGAATAATGTCTTGCACTTCAATGTTGCATTGTAGTTACCTTCAAAGATTCACCATACCACCAAAAAACCAAAACACGACAACCTCAAGAAAGGGAAAGGAAATTTCCAAAAGCTCAAATGTCAATAAGAGAGTACATATAGAAGCACAGCAATATAGAAAAAATCTAACGGAGCACACCGAGAAGGGAGCTAAAACCATTGCCAAATGGACTCTTCACCTAAAGAAGGAGGTAGATCTTGCGAGCATCAAGTCTTCCAGTGTCCCCGAAGAGATAATGGCAAAAGGATGGACCAAACTCTATGATGCACCATATAAAATCTACACACCAGTGGTGCGAGAATTTTTGGCCAACTTCAACCCTAGTATTTTGGAGAATGTGGAAGATGAAGATGAGGATCACTCCTTTAAAACGTATGTTCAAGATGTGTTGGTTCAATTTATACCCGTGGATATCCAAAAATATTATTGGCTGGAGATCGGGACGGATACACCGGATATCAAAGATTGGATGATGTGGCTCGATTTAGCTTCAGATTAGACAAACCACAACAATGGCCAGATAGCAACACGGTAAAGCACAGTGAGTTGAATGCTAGGCTTAAACTATTTTACTATATCCTCACCCACAACATTGTTTCCTCATCTCACATGATGCAAATTCACCACCCGCGGATGTGGTTGCTCTATTGGCTCGTCAATGGGCATAACTTGAACTTTGGGACACTTATTTTTAATGCAATCATTGAGCATGCACGAACAATAGGAGACAAGAAGATGATATATTTTATGTGCCTTATTTTGGTACTTCGCAAAAAATAAAAGGTCCCGATGTTGCCATCATAGATTTGAGAAAATCAAGTCCTCGACCATTAGCCTTACTACCCTGTGGTAGTCCCACACTCAAATTACATTTCACCAGAATGTTGCAAGTCTGGCATATGTAGCGGATGAGGTAGATGATGAAGAAGAGAGGATGGCGTAGGAAGAACACAGGACGATAAGGCCTCTGCCTAGATAAAGACCAGAAGGGTTCAATTTTGGACCAGTTCTAAAGTCCATTCAGGCTCAGTTGTAGTAGGATCAAGAAGAAAATGTCTGATATTTAGATTATTGCGGGAGGGAGGGGACAAAATACAAGCTTCACTGCGGGCTTAGGATGAGAACCCCACTCTTGAGCATGAGGTAATGATGGCAATGTTTACCCACCTCTGGCAGCCACAAGCTCCCCCACTGCCTCCAGATGGTATATGACCATAAAATAGCCAAATTTTACTACACCTCCATGGGAAGTATAGTTTCTCATTTGTTTCTTTTCTTTACGTTGAGACAATGTACGTTGGGGGCTGTACTCCGTTTCTCTGTGTTACTTTTGTTTTGAATGATTGTGAGTAGTGTGATGTTATCAAGTCTGTTAAGTTAATCTATTTGGCATCTGCTATTTGATTTTAAAAAAAAATAGTGCATGCTTGTGTGATGTTGGATGGCCTTCCTGGCTTATGATGATGAAATTTATATTGAAAAGTGTAATCAATTTATGACGGGTGACTAGGGGATGCTACATATGCTTATATGGTTTAATTACTTATCCATGTAAAACTTAGATATCTTTGAGCCCTATAGTCATTACTGTTGTTATGCAAGCTGACCGTATTTGTGTAACTGTGAGAGTTGGGTTGCCAATTTATAAATATATCCTACACCACATAAATAAAAATATCATATAGCCATGTGTGAGACTGTTGGGAATGGTGGAACTAATAAGAGTAGTTATTTGGAGATATGTTGATATTATGTATATTGAATATTGGTTTGGAGTGTTGTGGCTAACAAAATGAAGCTAGTTAATGACTGGATATTAAAAATCTAACCCTCACTTATAAACTCTTGCACGCAAAGGACTTGGCACTAGCTCTATCTTATACCTCTCTAAGTAGTTTTTTTAACTCGAGTGATAAAACCCATAGGGGTTCTTGATGAAATTGGAACACAAAAGGAACTTATTTTATTATATAAACATTTTTTTAACTCGAGTGATAAAACCCATAGGGGTTCTTGATGAAATTGGAACACAAAAGGAACTTGTTTTATTATATAAACACTTGTATTATATTTTTGTTATGGAATTTAACACTCATTCTTACCTCTCTTATTACTCACTACTCTTGTTCACACTACACTTAAATACAATACACCTATACCCTATTTATACTTGGTTACAACATTTCTAGAAAGATCTATTAATGGAGGTTAACAAAAAACTAGAAAATTCTAGTGCTAATACTCCATGATTATTCTAGATCTTTCTTGGTATATATGGCATAAGGGAAGATTCTAGAGAAATCATTTTAAAGGAAAATAAGGAGAAAAATCTAGAATCTTTAAATAAGTTGGTGAAAACCTTCAATTCTCTTCTTTAGCACCAACTATTTGATTTAACTCTTTTCTTCTCATCATTCTCATCCGTGTCCTTGTACTTCTCTATCGACACATCGGGTTGCCACTTTACCTTGTATACCCATTTGCAGGATATAGACTTTACTCCGTCAAGTATTGGCGTCAAGTCCCAAGTCTCATTTTACTTTAGAGCCACGATCATTTCTTCCACCGCCTTTGTCCACTCCTTGTGTTGGACTGCTTCTTCAAAGGTCACTGGCTCTTTGGTACTTTCATCTTCTTCTACTACTACATTAGTGTACTTGGGATTTGGCCTTTGTTGTCTAGTTGATTTCCTTAGTTGTGGTTGAGGATTTGTTGGTACCGCAACCTGTTCTTGTTGGCTTGGCTTATTCTCTTCTGGTGTTGGTTGTTGCACACTAGTTTGCCATGGACCTTGCGTTGCCCTCATAGGTTCTTCTCTGTTGCTTGACTCATATGAATTTTCAATTTCTTCGGGGCTCCGTTGTACTTTTGTGATTTTTCTTTGTAACTTATCTTCAATTTCTTTTGAATCTAACAATTCCACCCTCTATGGTGTCCACCAAGAAGATGCTTCGTCAAATACCATGTTGCATGATGTGTAGCAACAGTCGCTTGTAGGATCGCAGCACTTCCATCTTTTCCTTTGGCTATCATATCTCATGAATATACATCTAATAGCCTTTTTGTCGAACTTGCTCCTCAAGTGACTAGGCACAAACATGTAATAAACGCATCCAAAGACACAAAAGTGACTAAATGTGGGCTTAATTTTCCACATTTTTTCAAAGGGTGACACGAACCCTAGCTTCCATTGCGGAAGCCTGTTTATCACATGTTCTGCTGTCCTCATACACTCTGCTCAAAACCTTTGCTGGTATATTCTTTGTGTGTAGCATACTTCGACATGTTTCAGCAAGATGTCAATTTTCCTTTCTGCTACAACGTTTTGCTGTGGAGTGTTTGGACGTGTCAACTAATGGTGTATCTTATATTCTCGTAAATATTGGAAGAATTCTCCTGATGTGTACTCTCCTCCATTATCCGTGCATAGGCACCGAATCTTATTTTCTACTTCTCTTTCTAATTTTTCTCTAAACTCCATAAATTTAATAAACGTCTCAGATTTTTCTTTCAAAAAGAAAACCCAGATGTACCTTGAGAAGTTGTCGATGAATGTCACCATATAGCGCATGCCTCGAATTGATGGTTGCTTGACAAGTCCAAACACATCAGAGTGTATCAACTCCATTGGTTGCTTTGCTCTATAGTTTGACTCTTGATATAGTAGCTGATGTGCTTTACCATATTGACAGCCAGCACACACCATGTCTTCTCTGATCTCGAGTTGAGGAAGGCCCTTGAGCATCGACTTCTTCATCATCACCTTCAGCTTGTGATAGCTTGTGTCCTAGTCTCGCATGCCATAAATCTGCCCTCTAGTTCTTTCGAGTCTTATCTACGTATGCAGACTCTACTGACATTACATAGATGGACTATAGTATTTGTCCTTCCATTATTGGTGTACTTGAAATTTTGACATTTTGATACACCTTAACATCTTTCGGTCCAAACAAAACATAATTACCCGAGGATGTCAGCTTTGCCACTGATAGGAGATTTTTCTTCATTCTTGGCACGTGATAGACGTCTTCTAGATACACCTGACTAGGACTAAAATGGTGGGTGATAACCATCTTACGGATGTGGGTTATTGACAATCTCGAGTTGTTGGCAGTTATGACCATTCGGCATTCCTTATACTCTGTTGTGTTTTACCGCTTCTCCTTGTCACCTGTCATGTGAACTAAACATCTTGAGTCGTCAATCCAATCATTTTCATAATCTATTCATCCAGGGACAACCACCACTAGTGTCGATTCTTCCTCAAAGCTTGAACTGCACATCTCCTCATGAGTTTACTCAGTTACTGCGAGCATCTCCTCATGAGTTTACTCAGTTACTGCGAGCGAAGCTTCAGCATCCCACTCTTCTTCACTATTATATTTTTTTCGCTCGTTGGAGGTTGCCATATTACCTTCCTCTAGATTTTTCCTTAATAAAAATCTATGGCTTAATGACCTCGTTTGCCACATACAAAGCATGAGCCATTAGGTCGCCTATATCTTTTGGACAACTGACCTCTCTCGTCGCGATTTTCTTGAGCTCCCTTTGTTTGAGAACCTTCTATGTTTCTTCTTTTGATTCTTTATTATTTTGTTGAGGGGTCGGCCTTTTCTTTTATAGCTAAACAATGCTTCATCTTCTTTCTTTAGTGAGACCCCTAACATTTGCTTAGTCAACGCTTCTTGGTCGGCAATAAAGCCTCTAAATTCAGGTCTCAATCCATGTATAATTATTCTTCTCCTCCTACACTATGAAATTTTACTCGAAGAATCTAATTCAGAAATTTTATGATATAGAGATTTTACCTTGTTGAAGTATTGGTTTATCGTCATCTCCTCCTTAGTGATGGACAATAGCTTGTTCTCTAGAAGCTGTAACATTAGATCATTTGTCTTTGAAAAGAGTGCTGCAAATGTGTCACATGCTTCATTTGGCATATTTTTGTCCCTTATGTACTCCAGTAATTCCTTATCAATTGTTGTCTTTATTGCAAACATGGCCTTACCTGCTTTAATCTTCCATTTTTCCAGAGCCATGGCGTCCTTCGGAGGTGTCACTTCACTATCGCCAACTATATCCCACAAGTCTTAGCCTTGGAGATAAGACTCCATGCATGCCTGCCATGTGGTGTAGTTTTGGTTGTTGAGCTTTTTCACTCCACCTATCACTTGGAGGTCGCCCATCGTGACTTGAATAACTTCTTCATTACCAAGCAAGCTTTATTGTAGTTTCACAATCTCAATCTGTGCATGATCTATAGAATCTTGAAAATAATCTCCACTCGACTGCCTTGCTTTGAAAACATGTGGCCCTCAGTCGACCATCTCTGATACCAATTGTTGAAATTGGAACACAAAAGGAACTTATTTTATTATATAAACACTTGTATTATATTTTTGGTATGGAACACAACACTCACTCTTACCTCTCTTATCACTCATTGCTCTTGCTCACACTACACTCAAATACAATACATCAATACCCTATTTATACTTGGTTACAACATTTCTAGAAAGATCTATTAATAGAGGTTAACAAAAAACTAGAAAATTCTAGTGCTAATACTCCATGATTATTCTAGATCTAGAGAAATGGAAGATTTCTTGGTACATATGGAATAAGGAAAGATTCTTGAGAAATCATTTTAAGGGAAAACAAGGAGAAAAATCTAGAACCTTCAAATAAGTTGGTAATAACCATCAGTTCTCACAACCCGGTGCTATAAGGTTTGTAAAACCTAGGAGCCATCGTCCCAAAGCTCGTTAAGAGAGTCGTCTAGAAAGCTTAAGGGACTAAGATTTACACATAAGATCGTAAAATTAACAACAACAACAACAATAATAATAATTAATAAATAAAATTTGCAAAGCCATCAAGAAAGGTCCTTTGCGGAGTTAACGTGGAAATTTAGATGACTAGTGAGTTTGAATTGCCTAGTGGAAGTTTGAAGGTCGGAATACTTAAATCTAAGGAGAATCATCATAGATCTAAGTAATTACTTTTATTGGTTAGACCCAAGAAAACTTGAGCAAGAAAGTAATAAGTAATTTGAGAGAAACAATAGAATTAACACCCCGGGTGAGAAAAAAATTGATCATTAAGGGTCGGGAATGAACCAACTTAGAGCTTTACGACGATGAGTGTGACTACACACACACTGGTCAAACATTGGATAAGTTAAAAATTAGTTTTGGTAGCATTTTTTATAAGCTTTTCATGAATTGGTTAAACAATTTCAAGTCCTGAGGTTGACGAATCTAGTTTTTCCAATTTTGTTTTCTTTTGTATGTTTTGAGTAGATAATCTTGCTCAGGACGAACAAGAGTTTAAGTTTGAAGGTGTTTGATAAGTGTGTTTTACACAATTATTTATGCTTGTAAACTTAGTATATATTCACTATATGACAATATTTCTATTTAAATAAGTTCAATTATTGTGTATGTAGATACAAAACCCAATTTTGATGACTTTGGACTAAAAAACAAGAGTTTGATGCTTAATCGAATGGCACAGATATAAGTTGAACCTATTAGAAAGCAACGGTGGTGAATTCAAAAGTTTCTGGAGTAAGAATCAGATTTCAAACGTACAGGGACTGATTTGTACATTGTTGAATATTTGGAGGACTACTTTGAAAGACTTTTGAAAGCGGAAACAATTAGAATGCAATTGGAAGTTTTTGGATTGAATTGGAAAGATTTACGAAAGAAATGACCAAAATCGTACATAAAAAGCAAAATCGAGGACCAAATTGTAAGTTTTGAAAAAAGGTCACACCTAGGTAACACAAAGCATTGTGCAACCTAGGTGTGATTGCATCAAACTTACAGAAGGTCACACCTAAAGTTAAGTCGAATTAGGACTCTTTTAAGACACAATTTTGATGGCATCTCAAGGACTATAAAGAGACCTCTTCTAGGTCTTTTGAAAGGTTACGAAATAGAAGAAAAATAGAGATCAAGAGCAAGGAAAATAAGAATTCTTGGGAAACATTCATTACGGGTGCAATTGGAGAGTTTAATTACTTCAAGATTAAGAGATGTACCTATTCTTCTTCTTTTTTCTTTCGGATCATGAATTATTTCATTATTATCGTTATATTTATAGGAATCGTGTTCGGCCAGAGCTTTTATATCTAGTATAAACGATGAAACCACAAACTTTTTATTAATTATAAGTTATCCGTTCTCGTAAATTTATTGCTTACGGGTTGATTATTTATTATTTAATATTTCCGTTTTGATGTTTGATCGTCAATAAAATACTTTTGTGGTTTGGATCACTTTTGAGATATTCAATTTAGATGAGCACGTGGTAATAAATAACATATGATCTAATAATAGATAGAGATTACTATTATGCTTTATGAAATCTTTCTAGATGATCAATGTGATTAAATGCATGCCTTTGTGTTCAAAATTTAACTAGAGATAGTTAGGTTTATAGAGAGGTATAGAATTGATTGACCGTCGAGAGAGGCGTTTCATTATATTATCTATTTTCGACCTAAGGCAATAATTTGGGAATGCGAGTAATTAATAATTAATTGTTGAAACGTGAGGTGGATTTGTGAATCCTAGTGCTCGTAAAATTTGATTTGATAATTACTCTATTTTCGTTTGCATGATAACTTAGACTTAGGGACCATTTGGTTTGTGGATAAAACTTTTTATTTTGATAAAAATTATTTAGATAATAATTATCTGGATACCATGTTTATTATTATCCTGTTTGGTTCGACTAAGGTATAAGAATAAAAAGTCACCGTTAAAAAGTCAGATTTTGATAAAAAAGAAAATTTTACTCTCTTTCTTAATTAAACAAAAAAAAGTAAATAAAAAAACTGAAAGAGAAAAAAATGGGTGGAGCGGGGGTGGCCGGAGGTTAGCAGTGGGGGGCGGTGGCGGAGGCGAGTGGTAGCGGATTGCAGGTGGCGACAATTATCATAGAGTATAAATATTCAAAAATTGATTTGTTCTATATTAAAATGGGTAAGTTTGTCTTTCAAAAAAATGAGTGAATCATTATTTGGATAAAACATTTTGTCTACCTCTATCTGATGATTAAAATTATCCTCATTTTTAGCTTAAATTTTTATCCAGACATCAATTACGCCCAAACATGATAAAACAGAAAATATTCATTATCTTTATTCGTTGTCCATATACCAAACGGGCCCTCAATTAATTTAGAATAGGATAATCTTAGAAATAAAACATAAACTGTGTTAATTTTGTTAAAGCAAAATTATAATTAATTTGGAAATTAATTATCAGTTCTTGTGGGTTCGACACTTTTTTTATCATTTTATTACTTGTTAATGATCTCCGTCCACTTACGTGATTAAAATCAACAATAGAGCTATAGGAATTAAAGGCACAAATAGAACAATTGTTAGAGAATGGATTCATCAGACCCAGTGTATCACCATGGAGAACGCAAGTGCTTTTTGTCAAAAGAGGATGGGTCGATGAAGATGTGCATCGACTACTGGAACTGAACAAGATTACTATTAAGAACAAGTTTATCTTCCCAGAATCGAGGACTTGTTTGACCAAATTCGAAGTGCAGTAGTGTTTTCCAAGATCGATCTACAATCTGGATACCACCAGCTAAGGTTCAAGGCATGTGATATCTCGAAGATAGCTTTTAGGACTTGATATGGCAACTACGAGTTCCTTGCTATGCCGTTTGGGCTTACAAATGCTCTCGGAGTATTCATGGACTTAATGAACTTTGCTTCCATGATTTCATTGATTGATTTGTTATCATATTTATTGATGATATCCTAATCTATTCGAAGAGCAAATGAGAGCATGAGGAAAATTTTCAATTAGATTCTTAACCTTAACAAAAAGTACAAATGGGTCCAATACTTTTATTTTTATAAAAAATTTAAAAAAAACACTAACAAATTGATAATATACTAAATTATTTTGTATATTTCACGAACTACTGTAAAATAACTAAAATTTAAGCTCATAATTATTAACAAACGTGTTAATTAAAATTATTTTATAATTATTAAGTAATCATTAAAATTTAAACTTTAATTTTATCATTACAACATAAAAAGAAAGATAACTTTGTCACAAACTTGATGCTCAAATATTACTATTTAATTGAGCTATTCGTTTATTAATTACAAATATTAGAGCTCAAATTGTATTATTCATATTTTAATTTATCGTTTCATTATTGCTCAAAAATAAAGAATACAAAATGTGTAAATTGATTTTTGTTAGTATTTTTATGTTAAAAAAATATAATAAGATTGGTTCAATGTCATAAAATTATATACGCCATTTTGTTATTTCTTTAACTTAATTTTTATTCAATTTTTCCACATCGCATAACAATTACATATACTCAAAGCGCAATAATTTAATATTTTCCAAAAATAAAATTTATTAATAAAGTGGATTTTCAAAATTTATTTTATCTCTCAATTTAAAGTCGTACCCTAAATTGAGGAAAAAATTTGTATAGGGTCAAAATTATAATTTTATAAAATAAAAGTCAAAATTCAATCCGGTTAAAAATTCAAAATATAGTTTAAAAAGAATTTTAGTAAAAAATGAATATTTGACATGAATTAAAATTTTAATAATTACAATTTTTCTAAAAATTCTAAATTACATTTAAGACCCTATTTTTCTTTTAAAATTTGAGGTCTTATTATGCAATTTTTAAAATTGCACGGTCAATCCCTTAGAATTTTAAAATAGTGGGTCTTTCTATGTAATTTCTAAAATTGCATAAGAGGCCCTTTTTAACCTATGAAATCAGGGAGGCCCACGTCTCCCAATGTGGCCACCTACAAAAAACCCTTTTAGGTTTTCAACATGCCAATGTCAGTAAAATAGGCGGCACCAGTTATGAAATGAAATTAAGACAGAATGTGATTCCACAATTTGTGGCTTAGTATATATAGGCAACGGTAACCCTAGTTTTAGTCTTACTACAACTGTGTTAGTCTACTAATGGACCTAATTAATTAATCTATGGCAAATTACACAAATACCCATAACATTGTGGGCCTTTTGAAAAATCAGGTTAAAAGTAATTTAAAAGAATTGTTAAATATTAAAATCATATTACAACGCTCAAACCCAAATTAACTCTATAATCAAACAAAAAACCAGCCCCTCCTAAAATCTAAAATAAAATGAACAAAAATTTCCTACAAATCCAAATTCAAAATAAAAATGGATTTCTTCCAGATTATTGTAACAAATTTCTTGTTGTTTCTTCTCCAATTTAGCACAAAATTAAAACTCAAAATCCAAAATTTTAGGTAATAGGATATGTTTTATTTCTTCTTCATAGTTTTTATTATGAATTACATAATTTTCTGAATCGTGTTTCGAAATATTCAATAACATGCTCAGTAAGTGCATACAAATGCTTTTGAGGTTTTTAACTAAAAGGTATCACAATCTTTAATATGGATGTTTCAAATTGGTAATAATGTATATATGTCTGTGTTTCAATTTGATAATAATTTGAAAATGGTTGCTACATTAAGTTATTATGGATTTGTGATTTCTTAGATTTTTGTTTGTGTTAATATATATCAAAGATTAACTTTGGAACAATAATATTGAGTAATGTCTTGTGAAAATGTCTGTGAATATCAATTACAGAGATATATACAAGGTGTTTGTGAAAATGTAAATATGAATATGAATTAAGGCTTTAGATAGAAAAGTGACACATTTGACTAAAAAAGTGACAGAATAAAGTATACAAGTGACATAACAATTTTGGAATACAAACTTCTCCATAGTTGATTTAACTACTGGATTTCACACTTCTCTATATTAGATTTCAAATTTTACTTTGAACAATGAATGCTGCAAGTTTCATGTTTGTAGATCCACTTACTTGTTTTCTTTCATTTGCACACTTTATTTTGCATTTCAGTCATATTTTTAATTATCGCCTTCTATTTTTCTTTTTGTGTTCTAACTTGATATTTTTTTGCATTATTGAGGATGATCAAATATTAATTTATCATTTTATTTGTCTTGAAAATGAATAGAGGATTTGGATAGAAAAGTGACACATTCTGTCACTTTTTGCTGAAAAAGTGATAGAACAATATATACAAATAATATAACAACTTTCGATCACAAACTTCTCTATAATTGATTTAACTGCTGGATTTCAAATTTCTAACCATAGATTTCAAATTTTATTTTAAACAATGCATGCTGCAAGTTTCATGTTTCTAGATAAACTTACTTGTTCTCTTTCCCTTTCACACTTTATTTTGCATTTAGTCAGATTTTTAATCTTCTTTTGTATGCTGTCACTTTTTGCTGAAAAGGTGACACAACAATGTATACAAGTGACATAACAACTTTGGATCACAAACTTCTCTAAGGTTGATTTAACTGCTGGATTTAACTATATATTTGTTGTGCATTATTGAGTGACATGTATTATTGAAGATGATCAAACATTAATATATCATTTTCTTTGTCTTGAATATTAATTAATGATCTGGATAAGAGATTGACATGCTCTGTCACCTTTTGAGTAAAAGGTCATACACAATCTAATTTGAATTTTTTCAATAGAACATTGTTTCTTAAGGATATAATGAGCTTATAAAATTTTTTTAATTGATATTTCATTTTTACTTCCTACTCTTTTTGCGTTGGATATGTATTAAGTTTGTGCATTTGAAAAGTAACATGGTGTGTCACTTTTTAATTAAAAGATCACACTGTCTATTATGGATGTTTCAATTTGATGATAATGTATATATGTCGATGGTTTTTTCCACATATAGATAAAATCAATATCTTTATCTTTTATGGGGACAAATGGGAACAAGGTAGACAATATATAAATTTTGAATGACTGGAATTGTCGTTCCAATCGAATGCACATCTAGCAAACTCGAGGGCATGATATTTTAGTTATAAATATAAGTCCAGTGACACAATAACAATACAATATAAGGTGAAGAAAAATCTACCTATGATGAAGATTTCAGACAATAATTTTTTCACATTCTATTTGGAGCTCAAGCGAATGGAGAAACATCTTGCAAGCTTTCCTTTGTGCATAGATGTCACACCAGATTCATTATGTCACAGAACTGAAAGTTTTGAAGACATGCAACTTTCAGAAGCTGCTATTGTTGAGGAAAATGACATGATGCAATTACAGATTTTTCAAACTCATGGTTCGGCCACAACATAGTTTCAAAGCCTATCAACAAGACATTTGATTAAGAAATTATTTCATTTGTTAGTATGAATAAAATTGTAGAGCGAAAGGTTATTAGCAACAAGACATTGATTAAGAAAAGTATTTCGGTATATGCAATACATAAAAACTTTTAGTTCAAGGTAAATAAGTCGAACAAGAAAGAGTATGTGCTTAAATGCATAGATGATAAATGTAAATAGACTTTTAGAGTTTCAAGACTTGGAGGAATGGAAATATTCAAAATAAAATATATATGAAATGATCACACGTGCTTAAATAACATAATCTTGGTAGATCACCGTCAAACAACAAGTTCAATAGTAGGGGAATGCATCAAGTACAAGTATGTCTCAACAAAAACAACATACACTCTTGCAAACATAATAAGTGACATGATGAATACATACTGAGTGTCGATAAGTTATTAGAAAGCTTGGAGATCTGAGGAGAAAGCTTTGGAATTGGTGAGACGAGATCCGACAGAGTCATATGAAAATATTTCAGAGTACTTGTACATCATAGAACAAACAAAATTTGGATCAATTGCAAGAATTGAGACTTATGAGAACAACAAATTCAAATACATCTTCATTGCATTAGGAGCATCTATTCAGGGGTGGGAGTATTATAGATATATAATAGTGATTGATGATACGTTCTTAAAGAAAAATTATGTTAGAACATTATTTATAGCATGTATACAAGATGCCAACAACAACACTTTTATATTAGCATTTGGAGTTGGTAACTTAGAAACTAATAATTTATGGGAGTGGTTCTTAATTACTTATGTTAAAAGAAGCTTATGGTGAGCTTGAAGAATTGTGTATAATCTCAAATGGTCATAAAAGCATAAAAAGTACAATCCAAAAGGTGTATAAGAATACAATGCATGGTCTATGTTCCTACCACTTGTTAAAAAATTTTAAGTTAGTGTTTGACAAAAAAAAAAAATGGAAAGAACATTACACAACCATTCAATATAGCCTACACAAATAATGATTTTGAGTTCCATATGAAACAACTCGATAAAATCCATAAAGGGATTCGATCACACTTGGTATGTTTAAAAATATTTATTTTGAATGCATAATAACATTATATATAAGAAATGATTAATATTTTAATTGTTCTTTATGCAGGAATATATTGATTATCACAAGTGGTCAAGGGCATACATGACAAATAATAGATTTTCTACAATGACTTTAAATATAGTTGAATTAGTAAATTCAATAACAAAAACAACAAAATGTTATCATATAGAACTTTTATTGAAATCTTTAAGATACTTGTGCAAGAATGGTTTGTGAAGCACTTAAACGATGCATGGGCAACCTTCACAAAACGTGCAAACAAGTAAAGAGAAAATATTAAGAGAAAAAATCCGTGGAGTAAAAAAAAATGAAGGTAAAAGGCTATAAATTACATGAATTAAAAACCATTCATTTGGCATTGAATTAAAATACAATATTTAGTTCTTTCATTTTTTACATTTGAATTAATATTTGATTAGAAGGTTCTACTTTTGTAGTCTTATTATATGCTGGGTGTTATTGTAATGAAAACATGCTTATACTAAAAAGTGACATAGTTTGTCACTCTCTCAGTAAAAAGAGGCATGCCTTGGATTTCATATGATTTTTGGGTCTACTTATAATTACATATAAGTATGAGTTAAATGACATGAAAGCATGTTTGTAACTTTTTGATCAAATTAATGTAATTAAGTCTTTTTTTTTTCTTATGGGTGCATATTTGAAAATATATAACTAAGTGGCAGATTTTTCACCTTTTACATAAAAGCCAGTGTTTATTAAATATAAGGTTTAGTCGTTTGTTTTTTGTCATTTGAATTAATGTTTGATCGGACAAGATTCTGCTTTTGCAGTTTTAATATATACTGGTGTGTTATTGTAATGAAGACATGCTTATACTAAAAAAGTGTCACTTTCTTAGTAAAAAGTGGCATCCCTTGGATTCTTAATGACATGAAATTTGATTTGGTTTATATGGTCTTTGAGTCTACATATAATTAGATCTCAGTTGGAGTTAAAATGACATGAAAGTATGATTTAAAAGTTGTTGTTTATTAATGCAGTATTTTCTTGCATTATTTGCACAGGCATCGACTTCAAGTTTAATATTATACCAAGTTAATGATGTTTGTGCCTCATATTTGGTCAATATTGAAGAAAAGACGTGCACATGCAACCAATTCCAAGTGAACAAAATCCCACGTGCACACACATTGGTGTTTATTGCAAAGATAAATGACAACTCATATTTATATTGTTTAAAATATTACACAATAGAGATATACATCCAAACATACAGTGCTACAGTTTACCCACTTGGAGATCGCAATGATTGATATATATAGGATGATGTAAAAGCAAGAATAATTTTGGCTCATGATCCAAAAAGAAAATTCGGATGACCTAATGAAAAAAGAATACCATCAAAATGAGACAAATCCAAAGTACAAAATGTAGAAGATGTGGGAAGTATGGCCACAATTTAAGATCATGTCAAGATTTATGAGTTATTTTTTTTATTTTTGATTATTTTTAGATTTTTTTCCACTTCATAATACATAATTAAAATAATTTACAGACTTTTATATGTCTTTTTTACTTTGAAAATTAAAATAATACCAGTATGTCTATGTCTCTTTTAGAACAAAAAGTGATACAATGTCACTTCTTCTTACGTATTGATTTTTCTATTCATAATAGACTTAATATTCATGTACTTTTCTTTCGTATGGGTATTATCACTTAACGCTAAAATGTATACGCGATACTTCAACCAATAAAGAAATTTGATAAATATTGATATTACAATATATCACTTATAGAATAAAAAGTGACATAATTTGCCACATTTAGAGTAGAAAGTGACACAATGTCACTTCATCATATATATTGGTTTTTCTATTCAAAATAGACTTAATATTCATGTGATTTGCTTTTGTATACATACTAACATTAGAATGGCGTGTAAAATTTATCACTTAACACTAAAATGTATTTGTGATACTTCAACCATTAAAGAAGTTTGATGAATATTGATATTACAGTATGTCACTTTTAAAACAAAAAGTGACACAATGTCTCTTCTTCTTACGTATTGGTTTTTATATTCAAAGTAGATTTAATATTCATGTGTTTTACTTTTGTATAGGTACTCACATTAGAATGGCATGTAAAATTTATCGATGTATACATGATAATTCAACTATTGAAGAAGTTTGATGAATATGAATATTAGAGTATATCACTTTGAGAACAAAAAGTGACACAATGTCATTTCTTTATACGTATTGGATTTTCTATTCAAAATAGCTTTATTATTCATTCGCTTTGCTTTTGTATAGGTACTAACATTATAATGGCATGCAAAACTTATCATTTAACACTAAAATTTATACATGATACTTCAACCATTAAGGAAGTTTGATAAATATTGATATTTTAATGTCACTTTTAGAACAAGAAGTGACACAATGTCACTTATTCTTCATAGTAACTCCTAAGTTTGCTGTCAAAATGTATACATGATTCTCATAATTAGAGTAATGTTTCAATCATATGCACTTCCACTATCTCTATATATTCAACAGTCAAACAAATCATCCCAGTAATCATGTTTTGTCACTTTTGACATGAATATCATGTCACTTGTATACAAAAATGATTTATAACTAGATTATTTGTAAAGAAACTTCCAAAACCTACACTGTTAATCCCATATACTTGAAATTACATTAACCATATACATGACATTTACACGTAACATGTAGTCCTAGTTATCTCATCTTACAAAAAATTGTTTATTTTAGTCCCATCTAAAAAATAATAATCAGCATTCTCTTTGCCTTATCAAACATCCTTTGGCACTCAATCATTATCAGTGTCGTAATTTTTCACCTACTTCTTCCTGGTATACACATACAATTGAGTGGCCAAGTATTTCTGAACCTGTGCAATGTTGAATGTCTTTGGCAGCTCCTTTAACATTTCATTGATGAAATACTCGGCGTATTTAATCATATAAATACCACAATCACCACTAGAAAAAAAGGGTGGCACATTAACCATGAATTGAAGGTAGACCGTATATTTCTTTCTATCCGACATATAAAAATTCAAATTATTAAAAAACAATCTAACCCGTTCTTTTGCTGTAGTAGTTTTGGAACCATGTTTACAACCAGTAGTTTTAGTGTCGCTTGTTCTTAAGTGTGTTTGCCCTCAAAGAACCCAGTGTTAAACAGAAGATGAAGAATTATTACTGAAAATTGTTTAACAGCTTCAAGTACAACATGCTTCTTAACTATCTTATTTTAGGAATTATATACGTTCAAACACATCTTTTTGATATCAAAAAGTGCATAGAATCCAATTAGCTAAGTTAAACATCCTCAAAGGCATAACATGGTCAATATCAAGCCAACTTGCGTTACAAGGCATGTACAATCCAATTTGATATGAGAGGAGAGAAGTTTGCTTCACAAGGACTAATGGATCTCTTGAAAAATAATCATACAAATACCTAATTTGGTTGTCAAAGGCAAAGTCCGTAGTTGTAGCTTTGATATTTATACCATGTTCATATCTTAACATCTTCTACAGATAATAAAAACACACATCAATATGCTACAAAACAAGTATATAAAAACAATCAGTAATGTATTAATAAATTATATACATAAATCTTAAACCTGTTTATACAATGTCCACACATTTACATCTTCTGTGGATAATAAAAACACATCAATATGCTACAAAATAAGTGTATAAAAAGAATTAGCAATGTATTAATAAATTATATACATAAATCTTAAACCAAACAACTAACAAGCAAAAATATTACTGTGTCATCCAAAGACTCGTTAGTTGTTACTAATTCATACCACCACATTTTAGAAGAAATTAGAATATCCCTGAAGTAGAAGCAAGGATGAATAGCAATATTCTCATTACTGAAATGCTTATTCCTGTATTACAAAAAAGAGAGGTCACATACAATTACACTTGTACAAGAATTGCAACATGCTGTGATTTTAATCTAATTAAAACAAGCTTATAATAAAAAGTGACATATTGTGTCACTTTCTTATTAAAAATTAACACGTGTTGGAAAAAGTGACATTTTGTCACATACTTACTTATTTTTCGTCACCAACCCATCCTTGTACCAACTCTTTGATGCTTCAACATCTGGTCTGTATGGAAGGCACAACCCAACCTTGAATGCAAACATACCCTTCACCACATGCTTTACCACACACTTTGTAGTACCCACCGTAGAATCATATTCATTAACTTATGGGGGACTGAAGAAGTGCAGCACGTGTTTTTTTTTCTCTTCAAAGGTGCATCCGGAGTGACTTCATCATCAGTCTAAATGTCGCAAAAACATTAAAAAGTGTCAAGTTATATTGTGCAGAAACACAAAAATAAGTTATTCAAAGGAAAAATAGTTAAACAAACAATTGCCACTTCAAGTTTATGTTTAGCTAAAATAGCTGCCACAATCTCATCAACTTTTTGTCAATACTCATCTTTGAATTCAACCTCATCATTTACATCGATCCCATAAGTTTTAGGCGATGATGCACAAACAGACTGAACAACAAAAATCATAAACGTACCAAAGATCAAATTTTGAGATGCAAAAAACAAATATAACAAAATAAAAACACAAAATAAAATGTGAAAATAATACATCTTGAGGCATTTTTTTTTTGCTAAACTACGTGCTGCAACATCATAGGCAATCTACCAGTCCTCTTAAGTTAATTCAACATTATCATTAATGTTTACTAAATCTTGATCAATTTTTGATGAACAAATAGGCTGAGACAAAAATAAATATGTCACATTCTATAGTGCACAAAAATAAAAAAGTAAATCTCAAATTAAAAATACAATACATTTGGAATTGAATAATACATTTTTTTCACCATAGTTTCAGATGGACTCTCAATACTTTTTCCAGTCATATCAAACTTAATATGTAACAACCACAAACTTTTCCTTAAAAGCCTCTCACTAGGAACTATTCCATGCGCCATTAGCATACGTCCACTAGGTGAGAGACCTGCATGAGAAAATCCGTAGTCGTTACAAAAAATGCGACCATTGACTTTCTCCCACAGACATCTCGCCCAGGGTCAAGCGTATGTCAATTGGTAACAACAATCTCCACAAGCTCCTCTTAAGGGAGAGGTCAAGAGTTCAAATCGTTGGAGAAGCAAAGTAAATCTAGTTTGGGATGAAACTCCATTGGATAGTACATATGCTAATAGCGCACAGAATAGCTCATAGGAGAGAGACCTCATTGGTACCAATATTCTCCACAAGCTCCTCTAAAGAAAGAGGTCAGGGTTCGAATCGCTGGAAAAGAAAAAGAAATATAGTTTGGCGTAAAACTCACAATGGACAGTACATATACTAACGGTGTATAGAATAGCCCCTTGGCGAGAGGCCTGTATGAGAAAGTCCGTGATCATTACAAAAAGACGCGCGTTTTTTGTAACGACCACATACTTTTTTCCTACAGGCCTCTAGCCCATGCGCTATTCTATGCACCATTAGCATATGTACTGTCCAATGGAGATTTTACCCCAAAATGGATTTCTTTTGCGTCTCCCAGTGATTTGAGCCCTTGACCTGTCCCTTAGGAGGAGCTTATGGAGAATGCTGGTACGAATTGGACAAATTGCTCAATTGGTACCACCATTCTCCATAAGCTACTCTTAAGGGGGAGGTCAAGGGCTCGAATTGTTGGAGACGCGAAAGAAATCCAGTTTGGGTTGAAACCTCTAGTGGATAGTACATGTGATAACGGTGAACGGAATAGCCCCTAGGCGAGAAGCCTATAGGAGAAAATCCATGGTCATTACACAATACCTAATGAAAAACTAGGACAGTCATTTACATTCATTTTCATGTCCCTTATCGTAACATTAACTACATTTTCCACACCATTCTAGACAAAAAAATAAATAAAAAGTGACATACATCTCCGAAAGGTGACATATATCTAAAAAAGTGACATACATCTTTTGAAAAGTGACACACATCTTTTCAAAAGTGACACATCTTCTAAAAGTGACAAATATGAAAAGAAGTCAAATTCATCTACTAAAAAAGAACATATAATTCCAAACATTTCATATACAGATATCTCCAAATCAACCACACCAACTTTGTCATCCCCTATTTTATTTCTCTCTACATTCTTCACAAATATAAATAAAAGTAACAAAATGATCTAAAAAGTGACAAACATCTCTAAAAAGTGACATACATATAAAAAAGTGACAAAATTATCAAAAAGTGTATACATTTGTAGGTAATTTATTTTGCTTCATTCGATTTCACTTTCACTCCAAGTTCTTCAATTGGTTTCTCAATTTCAATATGAGATTGAACTTTGCCAGCCGATTCTGAATTTCTTCGTTTGATTGTATTTTTTACTCTATATGTGCTAGAAGTTTCAAAATCATATTATTTGATTCAAACTTTCGCCTCAATCTTTGCCAAATGTTTCAAAATTTCTTCATTCAGTTCTGAATGTCATTGAAAATACAAAAACCAGATAAATACAAATCATAAGAAACAATAAATAAAAATGATATAGAAAGCATAAAAAGGTAAATAAATGTTCACAGACTTCAACTGTCTTCTCTTTCTCCAACCTTGAAGAACTGTCATGGCCAACTGACGATTCTTGGGCTCCAATCAACAGCAGCGACTGATGAATAATATGATGCTTAAAGTCGTCATTGTCATCAGCATCCTACCCTTGATATTTGCAATTCACAAACAAACTATCATTGTATGCCTCATCATTCTCCGCGTAAGTTGGCTAACAACATTGACTTCCAACTGCAAAACAAATATTACTAAATTTTAAATAATAAAACAAATAACAACAATGATGAAAAATGTAAAGAAAAATAGTATAAATAATAAATAGAGCTTACTTTAAGCAAGTCAAAAACACGGTTGCTCAATTGTATCGATGTCACATGCACATTAGAACTCCAACTCAAAATCTGAGGAAGCAATGGCTTGTACTTCACACAAAACTTTTTCCCAGCTATTGAAGGAATAGTCACGTATATCCAAACTTGGAAAGTAAGAAGAAAGCCATTAAACCTATACTCCAAACTTTTTTTGAGAGATGTAACTTCATGATCCTCTTAGTCAATGCACCCTTGAGAGACATCATGGTCAAATTATATAGCTCATTCCCTCATGGAAAAGATTCCATATCACTTGACTTAACAAGTCCAAAAATTGAATCATCAACATATTTATGGAATGATGTGGCAAATAAGAATGATGAAACAAGATAAATAAAACCAACATCTACCACATCCTTGTCTACTGTATCGGATGGAAACTCTTTAAATACTTTTTCAACATACTCTATTGAAATGATGTCATATTTCTTAAATATATGTCCTTAATCGTTCTATTACGCATTTGATACTTGGTAAAATCACCATTACCCACGCACCGAAGGCCAGACATTAGACAAATTCTTCAACAGAAAATCTGACAATTTTTCCACAGATGTTGAATTGCAATTCATTTATGTTTTGTTGCATCACTCGCCTTAATAATAATTGGTTAATCAACTGAGCTTGAATAACCGTTTCTTTCAAATCAACGTATGGTCCAAAGTATGTCTACCTAACCATTGTCTTTTTAGCATAAGTAAACTTGTCATTCAAGTATTTGATAACTATGTGTGGTGAGTAGAAAGTCACTTTGCCAGAAAAATGGAGAATCAACAACTCCCAATCCTTCAAAAAAAAATAATAATAACAAAGATGGTTAGCCAAGTAATAGTTTTATTGAAGTAACATATATTAAAGAAAAGTAATATACTCTGTCAAATTTTAAGTAAAATATCACACATTATTAAAGAAAGTGACATGTTCTGTGCAACAACAGAAATATTTTTTCGAATTTTAATTTCAAGTAAATAAAATTTTTACTTTCGACATCGCTTCAAACCTCATAGTTCATTTTAAATATTTGATCACGTTAATTTTTTTTTGCGTGTGTTCGCTACAAAATTTTGTTAAGTTCGACAATTATAGAATTAATTTGAAAACGAACCTTGTTCTATTTTGATTTGGTATGTTTTTGAATTTCAAGTTGAACGAGAAATAATTTATTGCTAACATAAAGTTTTAAATTTGTTCTCCAGGTCTAATTAAAAATCCCTGCCATTTATTTTTTATTACTTAGCCAAAACCCAATTTACTTTTCGACTCCAAAATTCAACCAAACAACACCTTAAAAACCACTGAAAAACTTAGCCAAACAACCCCTAACCTCTACTATTTTGCATCAACCAAACAGCTCCCCATCAACAAAGAAACCACCCCCCACGTACACCAAAATTAACTCTCCATGATCTGAAAAAAAGGGTTCCCCCAGTAGCCCATTTTCAGTCATTTTTCTCCACCAACTACCCTCACTTGTTAACCAATATTTTTCCTCTCAAAAAGATCCCAAATTTCGGCCAGCATACTCCACATGATCTAAAGAAACCGTCCCTCCAGCAGCCCATTTCCAACCATTTTTTCCTCTTAATCTCTGCCCAGATTTTAGGTTATTTTTCTCCAGAAAACCACCTCCCAATTGATCCCTAAAACCAGCTGAATACTGTCCGACAAGCCACACTTTCAACCTTGAAGAACCACCCCCATCCTTTCCAGAAACGTCCCTACAACTTCTACTTTGATCAATTTTGTTTTAAACCAATTGTCCACCTTCTTTTAAGCCATTTACCACTTCCACCTACCCATGTTTTCCTCACTCTCCCATTACCAAGTAACCGAACTTTTCCACCCCATTAATCAACCACAAGTTCATGGTTTTTCCCTCTAGCTCAGCCAGCTTTATTCTATTTATCAGGTTCCAAAAAATTTGTCCCTTAAGTCCACTCTTTTCCTGATTTTCCTAGCACAAAAATTAATGATTTCCAGCCACAATAAGTCCTCGTTTTTTGCCCATGAAGTACCTTGAATTTCCTTAGCCTCAATCACCAAAAATATTCCAGCATCTCTCCATTTTCTTCCTTCTGCAAACTCGGCCCAGCTGTATGCTTTTACCCTTGGTTTTGATCCATAAATTTCATATCCCTCTTCTTCATTATCGACCCCAAACTTTCAACAAAAAATCTTCCACTTTTCGTCATTTGTTTTCCTCTCTTTTCTATCAAGAATTCGGTATCTACATTGAGCAATTTCTAGCACTTTCTCTCACTTTCAGTCTAGATTTTGGCCAGTACTAAAAGGGCCTTAACCATGTTTCAACATTCACAAAATTTTCTTATATATACATCTATACAGTGGTGGATTTAGGGTTGGAGATCAGCCAGGGCGGACGTTGACTGGTCAACGATCATATATTGACCGTTGACTAGTGAAAATAATGTCCAGTTTTTTTATCCAATGTCTGATGATTACACAATTTTCATAAATATATTTGTACGATTTGATTTTTATGTACTCGAACGTAATATTAGATCACTTGATTTAAAAGTTGAATTAGATAAACGAGATACATTTATTCATTTTAATTTGAGAAAAATGCGTGTCAAAAATAAATTAAAAAATAAAAGGAGAAACATATAAATGATAGAGAAAAAGGTCAAAAAAGAAGGGTCATGTCTCTAGCTCTCAATCTCTGCACTCTGAAATTGTAAGAGAGTCAAAGTCATAGTGATTATACCCCCAACTACATAATTCATTCAGAAAGAGATACACATTACACTATCCTCATATTTATATACACACTCAGTTTCTCTTTGCTTTCTCCGCATTTCCATAGCCTCTGCTATTGGGGGACTTTTTTTCTCTCTCTCTCTCTCTCTCTCTCTATATATGTGTATCAGTGTATGTATCTCTTCATGATATAAGCAGCGCCTTCTTTGCACCATCTTTATATAAGGAAGCTAAAAGATTGCCAGTACAACAAGGTCCCTTTGTGTGATTTTTTGTCTTTCTTCTTCTTCTTCACAATTTCCAAAAAATAAAGGAGACAAAAGGAAGATACTACGCAAACTTGAGGTTTCAGCACCATTTTTTCGCGAAATTTGAGCACGAAGCGGACGCAGGATCTCGCCATGTTGTAAATCCGCCCCTGCATCTATATATAGTGTCCGGGTTTTATTTTTGCAACCTGCAGAATCAGTAATTCTCCATCACAACTTCAACCGAAAACCAATTTTTAAGGTAGTTTTACTTATTACTTTGAAATTTTTTTTTCTTGATGATGTTTAGGAAATTTTATTGTTATATAAATGTCAGAAGGAATATTTTTATGGTGATTGAAAGTTATCACATATGCATGACAGTGATTGAAGGAAATTACATTTAAATTAATGGTGTCGGTTACCAATTTATGTGTTCCTATGTACGTTTAAAAAAGATAGCATGTCGCATTTATGTTTCTGTATGATTTTCTCTCATGTTAGTATGTATTCCTACTGAGTGTTTCTTATGAAATACTAACCCCAAAATAAAGAAATTTTCAGATTGTATTGGTTGGCGTTAATGCGAGGTCGTAGGCTAGCGAGCATGTCGTGAATTTATTTTTTTTAGTTTAAGTTTTGACATCGAGATGATCGAGTCAATTATGATGTAAATACAATATTTTTAAGTATTCGATTCAGTATTTAATTATGTAATATTTATGGAAAACGAGATGTTGGTTCCTTAGCCGTTAAAAGTTTCAAGTTAGAAATGCCTAGTTTCTTTTTTTGAATTTTTTAGCTTACTACCCCTACTTTTAAAAATCACAACTTTTTCTACGATTGGATTTTTTGAGTGAAATCAATGGCTATGGAAAGCTCTATATGTGATCTAATAACAGCAATTGGAATCACTCAAAAATTCCATTGTATGAATCTATTATGAATGTTTTAGTAGGACAGTTTTTCAAACAACTTTGGCTATCATTTTTACCTACCAAACGACATAGCTAAGGTTTGAAATTTTACCATGTTGTATTCTGTATTTCCAAGTTATAGTTAAAATTTTGGGATTTTTGGAATTCGTTTGAATGGTCAAATAAATTATGGTGATACTTATCACGGTATAGGCAAAACCATAGAAATTTAAAGAAAAATCATTTTTTCCTTGCGCGCCTGTTATCTTCTGTAAAAGCTATATTTTTAAAACCATTCAATGGCATAGGAAATATTATTTAGAGTCGTCAAATATTTTTAGAGATTCTTTTTAGTGACCCTCTGAGATAAGAAAATCTGGGGCGTTACACTCTGTCACTTTTTAAAGAAAATGTCACACATACATTTTTTCATGAATGTTGTATTGACACTCGAAATATGAAAAAAAAAAAAAAATAATTATCATGCCACCTCACAAAATACTGATCATACCATCTATTTGTATATAACTAAAACTCATCTTTAATTTCTCATCTTATCCAAGACAAAGATTAATTCATGTAAGAATACATGTTTAAAATAGATATTCATTTGGATTTTGCAAAAAAGTGACATTTTAAGAAATTGTTAGTTTGCATGTTCAAACATTTGAACAACAAAGTTTACTGATCAAATAATAGTTTTATAGAAATAACATTTATTGAAGAAACGTGACATATTTAGTCACTTTTTAAGTAAAAGGTCACATATTATTAGATAAAGTGACATGCAGTATCACCTTTTTAAGAAAGTTCACACATATACTTTTTCATGAATGTTATACTAACACTTGAAATATGTAAAACACGAAGCAATTATCATACCACCTCACAAAATACTGATTATATCATCTATTTGTATACAACTATAGCACATCTTTAATGATAATATCATCCAAGGCAAATATCAATTCATCTAAGGATATATATTAAAATAGATATGCAATTGAATTTTGTAGAAAAATGACATTTGAGGAAACTATTAGTTTGCATGTTTAAACATTTGAACGCAAAGTTTACTAATAAACAAATATAGTTGGTCAAATAATAGTTTTATTGAACTAAAATATATTGAAGAATAGTGACATGCTATGTCACTTTTTAAGTAAAAGATCACACATTATTAAAGAAAGTGACATGATATGTCCCTTATTAAAGAAAGGTCACACATATTTTTTTTTAATGTTCTATTGACTCTTGAACTATGAAAAGCACAAAACAATTATCATAACACCACAAAAAACACTAATCATACAATTTATTTGTTAGTTTGCATGTTCAAACTTATTGCATTTGGAATATGAACTGGCATATCAAGTCAGAAGTGACATATTTTCATGCAGAACAAACACAAAATACAGGTTGGTGAACTTGAATTCCATCAAATTGTACTTTAATTTGGTTTTAGTATGTCATTGATTTGGCAATGGTTACAATGTGTCATTGATTTCCTAAAGGCACCATCATCAATCACATAAGAATGGAAAATAGAAACGCAATTTAACACAACAAAAAACCTCTTCAAATGTAAAACTTAAAGCAGTAGTTCACATAGCAACCATTGTCATTGATTTGGCAATGGTTACAGTGTGTCATTGATTTTCTAAAGTCACCATCGTCAATTGGATAATAATGGAAAATAGGAACTCGATTTCACACATCAAAAAATCTCTTAAAATGTAAAAATTAAAGAAAATTGAAAAAATCATAAAAAGGAGAATAAATCGAACTTAACCTTTGGTTTGTAAGCCTATTGTACACTATTTTTCTTCTCCTTCGAAGATCCTTCGACCAGATGTTTCCTCTTCATCCCCGAAAATTCTGGAATGGTTCTTTCTCCTTCTTCAACCATGTTTAGACTTATAATATCAAAATAAAAAGAAATGGACAGAAACTACGGATTTAAAAATGAAAAATGACTAAAATTGGCCGAAATCGTTGAGATAAAAGAGGATTAGGGTTTTTTTTTCCAATGTAATAATCGATACCACTATCTCTGCTATATAAACGAGGTCCATTTTTCAAAAAAATTAAAAATGTCTATTTTTCAACTTCTTTGGTAAAATGGCATAAGGGCCTAATTTCCTCATTAATCTAATCAATTAATTTAGCTCAATAAGTTATTAAGTCCAACTCGATAATTTGGATCTTAGATATTAATCTTACAAATCATATGAGATCAGAAGGTATAATTTATAGTTCTCGAACATGACAGCAATCGTCTGAATCAAGCACACTCAACAGATATATCAACAAATATTCTTAAATAGTAAAATATTAATAAATTATTGTTAAATACTCCATCTGTTTCACAAAAATAGGCTTGTTTTCTTATTTATCTGTCCCAAATTATAGGCCATTTACTTTATAGATGGTGTATTAAATTTTTCTTTTTTCTAATATACCCTTATTTAATTTACATTATTATCAACCCAAATAAACATAACATATTCCAATTATAATGGGAAATTACATAAATTTATTCACACATTTACTCAATAGGTATTCAATGAATTCCACCCATCCCCAATAACAAAGTCAACAATTAATTTCATTATTGTTTCAATGCAAATTAAATTCAATGAACATTTAAATTTATTAGAAACGAGCATATCTTTGTGGGACGGAGGGAGTATTAAACATATTCAATCAGTATCCATTAATCGATTACATGTCAATCAAAATTTCATTAAAATCCAATTTGTCTTGAATTTATATTAAATTAAGCTAATAGAAGACATTTGCTCAACTTTTGTTACAGCTATTGCAACGTAAAGCAACTATTGGTCACTTTAGACTAATTATTGTTTCATCAATTTACCATAAAAAAGAAAATTAACTTATATATACTCATCAATTTTTATTTTTGAAATATCGAATTTGAATTTCCTGCATAAATAAAAACATAGAAATATTTAGAATAAAATATACAATAAAACAATGCGTGTTATATAAATGAGCATGTTCGACCAAGCTTAAAAAGTTTACTTATAAGTAACTGAGTAAGTTTTAAATTAAATAATTTTTAATTAACCAAAGTTTAAAATAAGTGAGTAGAAAACAAAAAAGAATTAGAGCTTGTTCGGTTTGAGTTTTTCGCCCAAAAAATGGATTTTTGGGCTTGATATCTCCGACTTTTCAAAGTTGTTGATGGTGAAATGACTATATTGCCCTTACTATTTTGAAATAGAATTGTGTTGATTAAGGGCAAAATAGTCATTCCACATTCAAAAACATTGAAAAGTAAAAAATCTCAAGCCCCCAAACAAACCCTTTTATTTTGCCAAAACTCAAACCAAACAAGCCCTTGCTAAAACACCAACTTTTTTACTTATCCCTTTGGTTGGTTCTACTTGAAAAACAACTAAAAAGTTGTAGTCAAAGTCAACAATTTAATTTTAACCACACATTTCATGGAATCCACAACTTTTATTAACTTTTCAGTCACACATTTTATCAACTTTTTATCAAAAACTTCTAGAAAGCTACATAAAACAAGCTCTTAGTATCACATAAAGTTCTTTATCGTGGCAAGATGTCCAAGCTCAGCTTATGACACATGAACGACTTTTTTTTTTTGATGACTCAGGTGTTCCAATCTTTGCCTCAGGATTAGTCAATCTAGTATTGATCTGACCCATGCCTCGGCTAATTAATGTTGCCTCAAACAAATCTGGAAATTTCAATGAAGCACCAGGACAATCTCAAAGCCAAGAATGTGGTCGTGGAAATGGTTAAAATAGAAATTGATGAGGTAGATGAGTTTACAGTGGTATGGGAGGCCGCGGTGGAAATTACAACAACTCCAAACCTACTTGACAACTCTGCAGTATGATTTGCCATATTGCCAAAAGTTTTCATCATCTCAATGAGTGGAACTTTAAAAATTCCAATAACATGGCAATCCATCTAATTCGTCCTCTGCCTTTGTTGCTTCTCTATAGACTGTAAATGATGTCGCATGGTATGAAGATAGCTAAGCCACAAACCATATCACTTTGGACCTAAACAACTGTTGTGAGAAATATGTGTAATTGCAAGTGTACAATATCGCACAAAAGTAATAAAGTGGACCTATTGAGTCTGGATTATCGTTCCCACGAAGACTATCTTATTTATGTATTAGTTCAATTAATCTTTATTGATTAATCTGTAGAAAGCACTATAAAATAAACTGATTTGAGATATGTTAAACTGGAACTTTAGATTTTCCAAAATAAGAAAAACAATGCAATAACTTATGTGAAAGCGAAAATCAACAATTTAGAGAAGAATGATGGTTAAAACGTTTGGACAAACGAATTCACCTAGTTGTCAGCTCTAATTCCTTCTCTCAAGATTTGTTCCTAAAGTTGTATTCGGTTGAATTCACGAATTTAACCTAATTTAGCTCTCTCGAGTTCAAATTAGTCCTATCTAATTAAGTCAATTTAGGCAGTCAGAATGGTCCTTAATTAGATGTATTAATTATCCTAAGAATTCAATTCGGACCGCAGCAATAATAAAAGTGTATCTCTACCTTTTATCCAATTGCGGATTTTACTACGTGGTCTAGATTAATAATTTATTTTTCAGTTCATTACAATCCACAAAATCAATGAAATAATGGCTAGTTATTCCAAGCATTAAGAAAAGAAGCAAAATCAAATACTTAGACAATTTATAAGTCAAAACTTGAGATTCGAAATTAAAGAATTAAGACTAGACTACATCATTCATCCAAACTATGAATTTAGCTACTCATGATTCGGGAAAAAGACAAGATGAATAGTTTTGAATACATAATCGGATCTTGAATGAAAGAGGAAAATATGTTGAATATCTTGCACCAAGATATCTTGATCTTCACGTTCCAATCTTCTTGATCTTGGTCGTTCTTCGTTTTCTTCGCCGTTCTTTTCTCCGTCTTCTAGTATCTTCTCCAAAGAACCAACCACCCCCTATTTGACCTAGATTAGGTCTTTATATAGTTCTAACTCTTTCCAAATTTTATTTAAATTGAAAAAGACTAAAATGCCCTTAGTTTAATATAAGGAAAACTAGATTTTCTTCGCGTGGGCCGCGGTCGAGTCGCGGTATGCAAACTGCGGCCCAGTCCGTGGTTCGTAAACCGCGATTGAACTGCGTTTCACTGCAAGTTTTTATTGATGTTTGGTCCTTCCACATTCAGTTGTTTAAACTTTAGTCCTTGATTTTTTTCTTTCATTTCAATTTGCTCCTCTTTTATTTACCACTCAAGTCCTTCATCTTTTACATGTTTACGAGTTGGTCTCCACTTCTCCATCTTCGTGCACGTTTAGTCCTTCTTTGCCAATTTTTCTTTGTTTCTCTCCAATTCCATTGGAACTCGGATTTCAACCTAAAACAATCAAATTAACACACAATTAAGTAAATATTCATTCAAGATTACATACAATTGTCCAGTTTTGACACTACAGATAAGCGTAAATCGACACCTATCAACAACCAAACCATACACTCCAGACTATAATGATATTGATCATTCTTACAAAGACTCACTCGTATTTAGGACTACCCCTGCGGATGAACTAGTACTTGGGGCTAAATTCTCAGTTAGCGGTTGGGATTGTGGTTTTGTTTGCCATTGCGCTTATGATTGAGAATGGTGATGTTCCTAGGTTTCAGGATCTGAATGAGGTCGGATCTAGGATTGGGCCTACGGTTGTATTAGTGTCTAAATCTAGAGCTTAACCTGGGGCTGGGGTTGGGCATGTAACTGAGGTATTTGTCAGCCTACACAAGCTTTTCATGCTGCTGATATTGCTAAGAATACTACTGTTGGGTAGGGACAGTACTGCGTGCGTGTCTGATGGACGAAAATTCATTTTTTTTGTCTAAAAAAATGGCGCAACTAAATCAAAGCAAGTTGATAAGGGATTTGTTGCAAGCATCAAGAGCTTGGAAGACAAAGTCAAGCACTAGCCCCACAAGTAAATCCCGCAACTATCCTAACTCAAGCTTTGGTGCTAAAGACTTTCAGAAGGTACAAGTCACAATATTTCAAAAGTGTCAAAGATACTGAGTTTTTGTAGCTTAAGCAGTAAAGCATGTCTCTAACTGATTATGAAAGAAAGTTTGACCAGCTAACCAGGTATGCTCCATATCTAGTGGACTCTGAGGCTAAAAACTTAAGGAGGCTTGAGCAAGGGATACATCCACAAATAAGTATTATTCTCATGTCCCACCATTTAACCACTTATAGTGAAATGTTGAAACATGCTCATGCTATATGGTACCAAAGGACTGGTTTTGAGAAATATGGTCAGAAGACTAGCATGGACCATCAGGGTCAAGTTAGTTAGCAGAAAAAAAGTTGAACTAGAAAAGAAAATAGAATAATCTGGAAAAAAAAAAAAGTGGTAGAATAAAATAGCAAACAATGGAGCTGATGATAGTAATGGCAAGAATAATCTCACTCCACCTTGTCCTAAGTGTGGCAAGTAGCATAAAGGAGAGTATTTGATGGGGAAAATATCTGCTTCTAGTGTGGTAAACCAGGTCACATGGCTCAAAATTGCACGTAGTTTGCTCAAAAAATAATGAGGATCAAGACAAGAATAATAAAGGAAAGGCACGAGTCTTTGCTATGGATGAATAAAAGGCAGAGCAAAATCTCAATGTTATTGTAGGTATTCTTCTAATAGCTATTTTTTTGGCTTATGTTTTATTTGATTCCGGGGTAACACACACTTTTATTTCATTGTCTTTCATAGTTAAATCTAGTATTGCATGCGATAAATTCGATAGCATACTAAAGGTTAGCATTCCCTCAGGTAGAGAACTAAATACAGATGAGATAGCTAAGTCCGTTAAAATGGAAATTAGGAAATAGCGTTTGAAGTACACTTGTATTTAATAGATATGAAAGACTTCGGAGTAATTTTAAGCATGGACTAGTTAGACTGTAATCACGCCATCATCACATGCTATGAGAATGAAGCATCTTTTCAAAATTCGAGAGAATAATAATATTTCTTCTCCGGGGTAAAGACCGAACCTAAAACACAGATAATTTTGGTGTTAAAGGTTGAAAATATGTTGAGAAAATGGACATGTCAAGGGTTCCTAGTCAGGATTCTGGGAATGAAGTAGCAAGTAGCTAAGTTGAGCCAAGAATTTGAGGATATTGTTCAATCTACTGGGTATCCCACCTAAAAGACATGTTGAGTTTACGAAAAATCTGGCTCCTGGAGTGGCGCCAGTGTCTAAAACCCCGTACCAAATGACACCAAAAGAGGTAGAAAAGCTGAAAATCCATATTTAGTAATTGTTGGATAATGGGTTTATCCTACTTAGTGTTTCTCAGTGGAGAGCATTGATGTTTTTTGTTGAGAAAAAGGACGGTACTATGAGAATGTGCATAGATTATCGAGAATTGAATAAGCTCACCATTAAGAACAATTACCCTCTTCCAATGATAGAAGATTTGTTCGATTAGTTGAGAGAAGCGAATGTGTTATCTAAGATTGATTTAAAATTTGGACATCATCGGTTCAAGATAAAATTGAGTGGTGTACCGAAGCAAGCTTTTAGGACTCTGTTATGCCTTTTGGTGTAACTAATGCTTCCAGTGTTTATGGATTTGATGAATAGAGTTTTTCATCAATTCTTGGATGGATTCATCATAGTCTTTATATATAGACGACATCTTGATTCACTCGCAAGATAAGAATAAGCATAAGGAACATCTTAGAATTGTGCTAGAAACTTTGCGAAGAGAAATATTGTATGCTAAGTTTAAGAAGTGTGAATTTGTCTTGATCGAGTAGGGTTTCTTAGTCACGTAGTTACTAGCCATGGAATTGAAGTTGATCAAACTAAAGTAGAGGCGATAACAAAGTGGAATAGGCCTGCTAATATAGATGATGTTCGTAGTTTTCTAGGTTTGGCTGATTATTATCGAATTTATCGAATGTTTCTCTAACATAGTTAGACCGATAACTCAGTTAACTCAGAAAAGAGTAAAGTTTCAATTTTTGGATAAGTGTGAACAAAGTTTGCAAGAATTGAAATAACAGTTAGTCGCGGCTCTAGTGTTAACTATTCCACAAGTTTCGAGATAGTTTTGTGATCTATAGTGATTCATCCAAGCAAGGCTTATGATGTTTCTTAATGCATTATGAAAAGGTGGATTGTCTATGCTTCAAAGCAGTTAAAGCAGCTTGAGCAGAATTACCTGACGAATGACCTTGAACTTATGTCAGTAGTTCATGCATTGAAATTATAGTGTCACTATTTGTATGGAAGCAAGTGTGAAATATATATAGATCATAAAGGTCTCAAATATTTCTTCATTCAGAATGAACTAAATATGAGGCAAAGAATATTGTTAGAGCTAGTAAGGACTATAACTGCACTATTCTTTACCATATGGGCAAGGCTAATGTGGTTGTAGATACTTTGAGTAGAAAGTCAGGGGGTTAGTTGTAATCTATTGTATTTGGTTCAGTTTCAATTGGTTAAGGAATTCGAGAGTGAAAATCGAGGTTGTTCCTTTAGCGAATCAAATCTTATCTCAGATAGCGACTTTAATGTTTAGATCTAATCTTAAGGATCGAATCATAGAAGCGCAGAATAAGGATCTATTTCTCCAAAAGATTATAAGTGAGGTTGGATCACATAAGATAAAGGATTTCAAGAGAAATAATTCCATTTGGGTAATTATCGATTGTTTGAATAGGACTGCTCATTTTATGCCAGTGAAAATGACCTTTAGCATGAATTAGTTGGCGTAGCAGTACATAAGGAAAAGTGTCAGACTGCATGGAGTTCCTTTATCCATTATATGAGATAGAGACCCGAAGTTTACTTATAAGTTCTTGAAGAGCTTACATAGAGTTCTAGGAACAAAACTGAAGTTTAGCACAACTTATCATCTCGAGTTGGATGGTTAATCTGAAAAGACTATTCAGATATTGGAGGATATGGTGCGAGCTTGTGTGTTGGATTTAGGAAAAGGTTGTTCGGTAGAATTTTCTCATAACAACAATTTCTAATCTACCATGGGTATTGCACCGTTCGATTAGACCGGGACTTCTTGATGACTGTGATGGAGAGATTTGGATTCGATTGGATGTGGAGGGATAGGATCAGGCGTTGTATTTCTGAGTGCCATTTTTCTGTCTTGGTGAATGGCAGGCCTTGTGGTTTCTTTCCTTCCTCTCGTGGGCTGAGACAGGGGGATCCCATATCTCCTTCGTTGTTTATCATTGCAGTAGATTACTTCTCTCGGGGTCTCACTCAAGTTTTCCAGCAGTATCCATCGATGGCATATATTCATAGAGGTGACACTCTTGTCTCACATCTTTGTTTTGCTGATGATATGATCATATTTGCCAATGGCCAAAGACAGTCAGTAAAGAGAGTACTGCATTGTTTGGAGCACTATGAGAGGGTCTCTACGGCGGTTGGTGAATAGAGACAAGTGGTCTTATTGTGCCTAAGAGGGCACTTCCTTCTAGGATTCGGATCTTGAGCACATTCACGGCTTTCGGCGTCGGCACTATCACATACTTGGGCATACCCTTGTTTAAGGGGCCGAAGACCTTCTTATATGATGGTCTATTTCGGAAGGTCAAGAGCAAGATCTCTGGATGGGCCTTTAGTCGCTATCTCCCAGTGACGGGATTACTTTCTTGAGGTCTGTCCTTTTCTTCCTTGCCTCTCTATCTTCTTCTTCATTATGCAGCCTCCCAAGGCAGTGTTGAAGAAGTTAGAGAGTACATTTGCTAGATTCTTGTGGGATTCTAAAGATCGGGCTCACCGTATGCATTGGAAGAGATGGAAGGATATTTGCCTTCCTACTAATGAGGGTGGTTTGGGCTTGAGAAGATTAGAGGGCGTGGTCCATGCTTTCTCTTTGAAGCTTTGGTGGTTATTCGAGATCACAGCCGATCGCTTTGGGCTCGATTTTCTTGGGCAAGTATTGCGAGGGCACCCACCCCTTCCGCACCCATACCACATTCCCCTGCCCGGTTTGGAGGAGGCTAAAGGGGTGGGACTCACAGTGAGCCCCACATCGCGTGGCGATTGGGTCGGGGGTATATTCTTTTGCGCGGATTGTTGGATGGGTGACATGACTTTAGCTCAAATGTTTCCTCATAGGGAGCATACCTCCATCCGGTAGTTGAGTTTTTGATGATACTCGATGGGATATCGATAGACTCTTGTTGGTCCTTCCACATGATATAGCAATCCAGGTTGAAGTCTACCGCTTTGTCTCGATGTTCTTGATAGACCTATGTGGAAAGACACCCTAGATGGTAGGTTTTCTACCAAGTCGGCATGGCGGCTTGTTCGCGACCGGGAGTACTCTTCGAGCCTTTTGTCGCATGATTTGGAGCCCGATCATCTCGCAGACTATCTCTTTTTTTGTTGGAGATTGTGGCGGGGTTTGGTACCGGTGGATGTGATTATTGAGAGGAGGATTCGGGCCCACATGGCATCAAGGTGTCGATCTTGTTCGAGAGATTGAGACCATCCAAAGATGTCTTTATTGATAGCCCCGTGGCTCACCGGTATGGCAGCACTTCTCACTATTTTGGCATTCCCTCGGGGTTGGAGAGATGCTCTGACATAGATTTCGGACTTGGAGATTCTCGAGGCCGTTTATCGGGGAGTGGCCATATTCGCACTATCATCCCTTTACTGGTCTTTTGGTACATTTGGGCAGACTAGGAATGATCTGCAAAGCATCGTAGGATTGGCATGGAGCCCAATCGTATCATCTGGCGGGTCTATCACACTATTTCTTTACTACATATGGGAAGACTCTTTCGATTTGTTCATTAGGCGTGGGGACCTTGATCTTGCCCCACATTTTGGTTTTACTCTTACTTCTCCTACCCCAGCCCCCTACTTTGGTTTATTACGCGTGCCCCATTGGTTGGATCTACCAAGATCAATCTTGATGGATGCGTCGGGGATGGATTTGCGAGTGGCGGGGTGTTATCGAGAGATCACACTGGGGCGTTGTATCGTGGCCTTCTCTCGCTACGGAGACATACTTATTTTGAGGCGAGTTGAGAGCCATTTTACAGGCATTGAGCTTGCCGACGGATGGGTCTTGTGGACTTATGGATTGAGGCCGACTCTACACTCGCTGTTCATTGCATTTCACGTGGTGGGGGGCTGTGGGTGATTCGATCCAATACTCGAGACGCATCCGACATCTTCTTTCATTCGATCGAGACACAATTTCTCATATTTTTCGAGAGAAAACCAGGTCGTGACTCTTTAGCTTCGAGGGTGGGACCAACGACATTATCGGGAGTATGGATCTTGAGGACTTGCCACGTCGTTCGCGTGGACTACTTCGTGACCCAGCAGATATGGCCTTCTATCGCTTAGAGGTCTTTAGTTTTTTGTTAGTTTGGTTTTCATTTGCTTTTGCTTTTGCTTTTCAGAATTATGCACCGGAAGTAGTATCTCTTTATTTGCTGTAGTTTGAGGAATTTTTTTTTCATTCGTTGTATGCTTGGAGGTCAGGTTCATATCCCCCTCCTGTGTACTACCATTTTTATATAAATACAGTGGTAGGGGCATCCAAACCCCCACCAGCCTGTCCTGGTAGAGGCCTAAAAACCATACTGGACCGTGTCTTTGGTGCTTGAATAAAAAAAAGTATAGACCACCGGTTCATTGGGATGAAGTTGGTGAGAAGAGGATTTCGGGAATAGAAATGGTCGAGCGGACGATTCAAGCAGTGGATAAGATTAAAAAAATGAATAAAAGCAGCTCAAGATTGATAAAAGAGTTATGCAGATAAGTGAATGAAAGATTTAGATTTCAAGTAGGTCAAAAATGTTTGTGAAAGTGGCACTGATGAATAGTGTACTAAGGTTCGGTAAAAAGGATTAGCTGAGACGGCATTATGTATGACCTTTCAAAATTCTTAATAATGTTGGTAATGTGGCGTATCGATTGGCTTAACCACCCAAACTTTCAGTTGTACACAATATGTTCAATATGTCTACGATACAAGTATGTGCACGACCCAAGTCATATGGTGAATTATCAAGCTTTGGACGTACAAAAGGATTTATTTTATGAAGAAATTTAGATTTCTATTTTGGATAAATAAGTACATAGATGAGGACTAAATAAATCTCGCTAGTCAAGGTTTAGTGGTGACACCATGGATTGGGAGAGGTTACTTGGATAACAGTTAGCAGAAATTAAAGTCAAGTATATGGCATTGTTTGTCTAAGCAAAGGGAGTTTTGAAGATGAAATTTTTTTAAGGTGTAAGGGATGTAATGTCTTGAAATTTATTTATTTTTTTCTCTAAGTTCGGTGGTTGGTCCATTTAAGAGACGAGCCTTGGAGGCTCGGCCCACGTAAGTAAATGAAAGCCCAAATCATAAGTTGATAAAAGCCCAAAAATTTAAGTCATTTTAAGTTCAAATAATATTTAGTTTAAGGGAAAATTGCAAATAAGTCATCTCTACATGACTTGTTTCAAATTAGGTCAAAACTTTTTTTTAAATTGTGATTAAGTCATACTTCACATCAATATTTTATATTAATTCCAAAATCACCCCTTTTAACCATATTTTTCATTGACACAATCTTTCAACTCCACAAACCTCCGGCCACCTCCGGCGACAACCTCCGGCCACCTCCGGCGACAACCTCCGGCCACCTCCAGCACGCCTCCACCTCCGGCGACCTCCTCCTCGACCTCCGGCGACAACCGCCTCCACCTCCAGCTCCGGCGACCTCCAGCGATCACCGCTTCCACCTCCGGCGACCTCCGGCGAGTGCTTCTAAGGCACAGTGTCACTTTTTAGGCACTTTTCTTGGTGAAGATTTTGGATCACTTTTTAGGCAGTTTTTTTGGTAAAGATTTTGTTAGCTGTGAAACTAAAAAAATAACGTTTTATGGACTTTAGTCACAAAGTGTTTGAATCCTTATCTTTGGTTTGTATGCTTTTTATTTCTTCATCTTCTATGGTTGTACTCTATTCTTAATGTTTTAACAATTAGCATTGATCTATCCGTCTTTGCAAGAGAGGTGACCAATATGATTAACTTTGGGTTGAGTATTTAGCATTTATGTAAACAATGAGCATTTTTCGGGTTATATAATAGCAATTTGATATTGTATTAAACAAAAGCGATTATCACAATGAAATGAGCATAGAATGTTGTATATATGAGCTTGAATCTTTGTAAATATGAGCTTGAATACTCTACTATCTTATGTAAATAGGAGCTTGAATGCTCCACCATCTAATTGTCAGTAAATAGGAGATTGAATGTTCCATCATATAATGTTTAGTCATGGTATTTTATTTGATACTATATTATACAAAAACAATATCACGTAAAAACAATATCACAATATAAATGGACATAGAATTGTTGTAAATAGGAGCTTGAATGTTCCATTATCTAATATTTGAATGTCTTAGTTTTAATCCATGATACTTGTTTTAATGCCTTAGTTTTAATCTATGATAATCTTTGTTTAATTATGGCAAGGTTTAATAGATTGAAACAATCCATTATATTGTTTTGCATAATCAAAAAGATAAAAGCATGGTATCATAGTCATGTGTGTTGTTTGATAATTTTGTATTATGCAAAACAAGATCACAAAAAAATAGTATCACAATAGAAATAAACATAGAATTTGCACACGTGCTCGAAATTTTTATTATAATATGTTTTCGGAATGGTCTCGACGAGACGGTCAAGACCGACCGCTTTGCCGCTTATGATAGATTTTTACCCTTTTGAAGTAGTCTCTTTAGCTTAAAATGTCGGGCCTTTAATTTTTTTTTTCAAAACAAGATCACGGATAAATGTACATCCTTTTGTCAGAAATTAAAGCTCTTCCAAGGTATCTCGAGTCCTTTAAAAGCAAACACATACTTGAGCAATGCTAAAATAAAGAAAGAAGAACGCCAATCATTCTCAAGTTAAAGGAAGTCATCTAAAACTATGTAGGCATATGTATTAATCCTATGATAATCGTTTGAATGTCTTAGTTTTAATCTATGATATCTTTGTTTTATTTAGGTAATGTGCATTAGTATATTTTGATACTATTTTAATCTATGATCTTGTTTTTATTCTATGTGGAATGAGTTTTATTTATGATACCATGCTTTTATTCTTTGATCTTCGTCTAATTATGCCAAGGTTTGAACACGTGATAATTTGTTTGAATGTCTTAGTTTTGTCTATGATACTATTTTAATCTATGATACTGTTTTGTTTAGGTAATGTGCATTAGTAATTTTTATACTGTTTTAATCCATGTTCTAATCCATTATATTGTTTTGCATAATACAGTATCAAAGATAAAAGCATGGTATCATAGTCATGCGTGTTGTTTGATACTGTATTATGCAAAACAGTATCACAAAAACAGTATCACAATAGAAATGATCATAGAATTTGCACACGTGCTCAGAATTTTTATTATAATATGTTTTCGAAATGGTCTCGACGAGACGGTCAAGACCAGTCGCTTTGCCACTGCCTATGATAGATTTTACCCTTTTGAAGTAGTCTCTTTAGCTTAAAATGTCAGTCTTTAATTTTTTTTTTCAAAACAGTATCACGGATAAATGTACATCCTTTTGCTGTAAATTAAAGCTCTTCCAAGGTATCTGAGTCCTTTAAAAGCAAACACATACTTCAGAGCAATGCTAAAATAAAGAAAGAAGAACTGCCAATCATTCTCAAGTTAAAGGGAAGTCATCTAAAACTATGTAGGCATATGTATTAATCCTATGATAATCTTTGTTTGAATGTCTTAGTTTTAATCTATGATCTTGCTTTTATTTAGGTAATGTGCATTAGTATATTTTGATACTATTTTAATCTATGATCTTGTTTTATTCTATGTGGAATGAGTTTTATTTATGATACCATGCTTTTATTCTTTGATCTTCGTCTAATTATGCCAAGGTTTGAACCGTGTGATAATCGTTTGAATGTCTTAGTTTTGTCTATGATACTATTTTAATCTATGATCTTGTTTTGTTTAGGTAATGTGCATTAGTAATTTTTATAATTGTTTTAATCCATGTTCTAATCCATTATATTGTTTTGCATAATACAATTATCAAAGATAAAAGCATGGTATCATAGTCATGTGTGTTGTTTGATCTTGTATTATGCAAAACAAGATCACAAAAAAATAGTATCACAATAGAAATAAACATAGAATTTGCACACGTGCTCGAAATTTTTATTATAATATGTTTTCGGAATGGTCTCGACGAGACGGTCAAGACCAGTCGCTTTGCCACTGCCTATGATAGATTTTACCCTTTTGAAGTAGTCTCTTTAGCTTAAAATGTCAGTCTTTAATTTTTTTTTTCAAAACAGTATCACGGATAAATGTACATCCTTTTGCTGTAAATTAAAGCTCTTCCAAGGTATCTGAGTCCTTTAAAAGCAAACACATACTTCAGAGCAATGCTAAAATAAAGAAAGAAGAACTGCCAATCATTCTCAAGTTAAAGGGAAGTCATCTAAAACTATGTAGGCATATGTATTAATCCTATGATACTGTTTGAATGTCTTAGTTTTAATCTATGATATCTTGCTTTTATTTAGGTAATGTGCATTAGTATATTTTGATACTATTTTAATCTATGATCTTGCTTTTATTCTATGTGGAATGAGTTTTATTTATGATACCATGCTTTTATTCTTTGATCTTGTCTAATTATGCCAAGGTTTGAACCCGTGATACCGCTTTGAATGTCTTAGTTTTGTCTATGATACTATTTTTTAATCTATGATACTTTTTTTTGTTTAGGTAATGTGCATTAGTAATTTTATCTTGTTTTAATCCATGTTCTAATCCATTATATTGTTTTGCATAATACATTATCAAAGATAAAAGCATGGTATCATAGTCATGTGTGTTTGTTTGATCAGACATGCAAAACAAGATCACAAAAAATAGTATCACAATAGAAATAAACATAGAATTTGCACACGTGCTCGAAATTTTTATTATAATATGTTTTCGGAATGGTCTCGACGAGACGGTCAAGACCGATCGCTTTGCCTTACCCTTACTATGATAGATTTTACCCTTTTGAAGTAGTCTCTTTAGCTTAAAATGTCAGTCTTTAATTTTTTTTTTCAAAACAGTATCACGGATAAATGTACATCCTTTTGCTGTAAATTAAAGCTCTTCCAAGGTATCTCGAGTCCTTTAAAAGCAAACACATACTTGAGAGCAATGCTAAAATAAAGAAAGAAGAACCGCCAATCATTCTCAAGTTAAAGGAAGTCATCTAAAACTATGTAGGCATATGTATTAATCCTGTATATCTTTGTTTGAATGTCTTAGTTTTAATCTATGATCTTGTTTTATTTAGGTAATGTGCATTAGTATATTTTGATACTATTTTAATCTATGATCTTCGCTTTTATTCTATGTGGAATGAGTTTTATTTATGATACCATGCTTTTATTCTTTGATCTCGTCTAATTATGCCAAGGTTTGAACCTCGTGATAATTGTTTGAATGTCTTAGTTTTGTCTATGATACTATTTTAATCTATGATCTTTGCTTTGTTTAGGTAATGTGCATTAGTAATTTTTATAATTGTTTTAATCCATGTTCTAATCCATTATATTGTTTTGCATAATACAAGATCAAAGATAAAAGCATGGTATCATAGTCATGTGTGTTGTTTGATATCTTGTATTATGCAAAACAAGATCACAAAAAAAATAGTATCACAATAGAAATAAACATAGAATTTGCACACGTGCTCGAAATTTTTATTATAATATGTTTTCGGAATGGTCTCGACGAGACGGTCAAGACCACCGCTTTGCGCTGCCTATGATAGATTTTACCCTTTTGAAGTAGTCTCTTTAGCTTAAAATGTCGGGTCTTTAATTTTTTTTTTTCAAAACAATTATCACGGATAAATGTACATCCTTTTGTCAGAAATTAAAGCTCTTCCAAGGTATCTCGAGTCCTTTAAAAGCAAACACATACTTGAGCAATGCTAAAATAAAGAAAGAAGAACCGCCAATCATTCTCAAGTTAAAGGAAGTCATCTAAAACTATGTAGGCATATGTATTAATCCTATGATCTTGTTTGAATGTCTTAGTTTTAATCTATGATCTTGCTTTTATTTAGGTAATGTGCATTAGTATATTTTGATACTATTTTAATCTATGATCTTGTTTTATTCTATGTGGAATGAGTTTTATTTATGATACCATGCTTTTATTCTTTGATCTTCGCCTAATTATGCCAAGGTTTGAACCTCGTGATAATCTTGTTTGAATGTCTTAGTTTTGTCTATGATACTATTTTAATCTATGATAATTGTTTTGTTTAGGTAATGTGCATTAGTAATTTTTATCTTGTTTTAATCCATGTTCTAATCCATTATATTGTTTTGCATAATACAAATATCAAAGATAAAAGCATGGTATCATAGTCATGTGTGTTGTTTGATCTCAGTATTATGCAAAACAAGATCACAAAAAAATAGTATCACAATAGAAATAAACATAGAATTTGCACACGTGCTCAGAATTTTTATTATAATATGTTTTCGGAATGGTCTCGACGAGACGGTCAAGACCAGTCGCTTTGCCACTGCCTATGATAGATTTTACCCTTTTGAAGTAGTCTCTTTAGCTTAAAATGTCAGTCTTTAATTTTTTTTTCAAAACAGTATCACGGATAAATGTACATCCTTTTGCTGTAAATTAAAGCTCTTCCAAGGTATCTGAGTCCTTTAAAAGCAAACACATACTTCAGAGCAATGCTAAAATAAAGAAAGAAGAACTGCCAATCATTCTCAAGTTAAAGGGAAGTCATCTAAAACTATGTAGGCATATGTATTAATCCTATGATACTGTTTGAATGTCTTAGTTTTAATCTATGATACTGTTTTATTTAGGTAATGTGCATTAGTATATTTTGATACTATTTTAATCTATGATACTGTTTTATTCTATGTGGAATGAGTTTTATTTATGATACCATGCTTTTATTCTTTGATACTGTCTAATTATGCCAAGGTTTGAACACAGTGATAATTGTTTGAATGTCTTAGTTTTGTCTATGATACTATTTTAATCTATGATACTGTTTTGTTTAGGTAATGTGCATTAGTAATTTTTATACTGTTTTAATCCATGTTCTAATCCATTATATTGTTTTGCATAATACAGTATCAAAGATAAAAGCATGGTATCATAGTCATGTGTGTTGTTTGATCTTCAGACATGCAAAACAGTATCACAAAAAATAGTATCACAATAGAAATAAACATAGAATTTGCACACGTGCTCAGAATTTTTATTATAATATGTTTTCGGAATGGTCTCGACGAGACGGTCAAGACCAGTCGCTCTGCCACTGCCTATGATAGATTTTACCCTTTTGAAGTAGTCTCTTTAGCTTAAAATGTCAGTCTTTAATTTTTTTTTTCAAAACAGTATCACGGATAAATGTACATCCTTTTGCTGTAAATTAAAGCTCTTCCAAGGTATCTGAGTCCTTTAAAAGCAAACACATACTTCAGAGCAATGCTAAAATAAGGAAAGAAGAACTGCCAATCATTCTCAAGTTAAAGAGAAGTCATCTAAAACTATGTAGGCATATGTATTAATCCTATGATACTGTTTGAATGTCTTAGTTTTAATCTATGATACTGTTTTATTTAGGTAATGTGCATTAGTATATTTTGATACTATTTTAATCTATGATACTGTTTTATTCTATGTGGAATGAGTTTTATTTATGATACCATGCTTTTATTCTTTGATACTGTCTAATTATGCCAAGGTTTGAACCTGTGATACTGTTTGAATGTCTTAGTTTTGTCTATGATACTATTTTAATCTATGATACTGTTTTGTTTAGGTAATGTGCATTAGTAATTTTTATACTGTTTTAATCCATGTTCTAATCCATTATATTGTTTTGCATAATACAGTATCAAAGATAAAAGCATGGTATCATAGTCATGCGTGTTGTTTGATACTGTATTATGCAAAACAGTATCACAAAAACAGTATCACAATAGAAATGATCATAGAATTTGCACACGTGCTCAGAATTTTTATTATAATATGTTTTCGGAATGGTCTCGACGAGACGGTCAAGACCAGTCGCTTTGCCACTGCCTATGATAGATTTTACCCTTTTGAAGTAGTCTCTTTAGCTTAAAATGTCAGTCTTTAATTTTTTTTTTCAAAACAGTATCACGGATAAATGTACATCCTTTTGCTGTAAATTAAAGCTCTTCCAAGGTATCTGGAGTCCTTTAAAAGCAAACACATACTTCAGAGCAATGCTAAAATAAAGAAAGAAGAACTGCCAATCATTCTCAAGTTAAAGGAAGTCATCTAAAACTATGTAGGCATATGTATTAATCCTATGATACTGTTTGAATGTCTTAGTTTTAATCTATGATACTTTGCTTATTTAGGTAATGTGCATTAGTATATTTTGATACTATTTTAATCTATGATACTGTTTTATTCTATGTGGAATGAGTTTTATTTATGATACCATGCTTTTATTCTTTGATACTGTCTAATTATGCCAAGGTTTGAACATGTGATACTGTTTGAATGTCTTAGTTTTGTCTATGATACTATTTTAATCTATGATACTGTTTTGTTTAGGTAATGTGCATTAGTAATTTTTATACTGTTTTAATCCATGTTCTAATCCATTATATTGTTTTGCATAATACTGTATCAAAGATAAAAGCATGGTATCATAGTCATGTGTGTTGTTTGATACTGTATTATGCAAAACAGTATCACAAAAAATAGTATCACAATAGAAATAAACATAGAATTTGCACACGTGCTCAGAATTTTTATTATAATATGTTTTCGAATGGTCTCGACGAGACGGTCAAGACCAGTCGCTTTGCCACTGCCTATGATAGATTTTACCCTTTTGAAGTAGTCTCTTTAGCTTAAAATGTCAGTCTTTAATTTTTTTTTTCAAAACAGTATCACGGATAAATGTACATCCTTTTGCTGTAAATTAAAGCTCTTCCAAGGTATCTGAGTCCTTTAAAAGCAAACACATACTTCAGAGCAATGCTAAAATAAAGAAAGAAGAACTGCCAATCATTCTCAAGTTAAAGGGAAGTCATCTAAAACTATGTAGGCATATGTATTAATCCTATGATACTGTTTGAATGTCTTAGTTTTAATCTATGATACTGTTTTATTTAGGTAATGTGCATTAGTATATTTTGATACTATTTTAATCTATGATACTGTTTTATTCTATGTGGAATGAGTTTTATTTATGATACCATGCTTTTATTCTTTGATACTGTCTAATTATGCCAAGGTTTGAACCTGTGATACTGTTTGAATGTCTTAGTTTTGTCTATGATACTATTTTAATCTATGATACTGTTTTGTTTAGGTAATGTGCATTAGTAATTTTTATACTGTTTTAATCCATGTTCTAATCCATTATATTGTTTTGCATAATACAGTATCAAAGATAAAAGCATGGTATCATAGTCATGTGTGTTGTTTGATACTGTATTATGCAAAACAGTATCACAAAAAATAGTATCACAATAGAAATAAACATAGAATTTGCACACGTGCTCAGAATTTTTATTATAATATGTTTTCGGAATGGTCTCGACGAGACGGTCAAGACCAGTCGCTTTGCCACTGCCTATGATAGATTTTACCCTTTTGAAGTAGTCTCTTTAGCTTAAAATGTCAGTCTTTAATTTTTTTTTTCAAAACAGTATCACGGATAAATGTACATCCTTTTGCTGTAAATTAAAGCTCTTCCAAGGTATCTGAGTCCTTTAAAAGCAAACACATACTTCAGAGCAATGCTAAAATAAAGAAAGAAGAACTGCCAATCATTCTCAAGTTAAAGGGAAGTCATCTAAAACTATGTAGGCATATGTATTAATCCTATGATACTGTTTGAATGTCTTAGTTTTAATCTATGATACTGTTTTATTTAGGTAATGTGCATTAGTATATTTTGATACTATTTTAATCTATGATCTTTGCTTTATTCTATGTGGAATGAGTTTTATTTATGATACCATGCTTTTATTCTTTGATCTTGTCTAATTATGCCAAGGTTTGAACCTCGTGATAATCGCTTTGAATGTCTTAGTTTTGTCTATGATACTATTTTAATCTATGATAATCGCTTTTTTTTTTAGGTAATGTGCATTAGTAATTTTTATCTTGTTTTAATCCATGTTCTAATCCATTATATTGTTTTGCATAATACAGTATCAAAGATAAAAGCATGGTATCATAGTCATGTGTGTTGTTTGATACTGTATTATGCAAAACAGTATCACAAAAAATAGTATCACAATAGAAATAAACATAGAATTTGCACACGTGCTCAGAATTTTTATTATAATATGTTTTCGGAATGGTCTCGACGAGACGGTCAAGACCAATCGCTTTTGCTTACGCCTATGATAGATTTTACCCTTTTGAAGTAGTCTCTTTAGCTTAAAATGTCAGTCTTTAATTTTTTTTTTCAAAACAGTATCACGGATAAATGTACATCCTTTTGCTGTAAATTAAAGCTCTTCCAAGGTATCTGAGTCCTTTAAAAGCAAACACATACTTCAGAGCAATGCTAAAATAAAGAAAGAAGAACTGCCAATCATTCTCAAGTTAAAGGGAAGTCATCTAAAACTATGTAGGCATATGTATTAATCCTATGATACTGTTTGAATGTCTTAGTTTTAATCTATGATACTGTTTTATTTAGGTAATGTGCATTAGTATATTTTGATACTATTTTAATCTATGATACTGTTTTATTCTATGTGGAATGAGTTTTATTTATGATACCATGCTTTTATTCTTTGATACTGTCTAATTATGCCAAGGTTTGAACATGTGATACTGTTTGAATGTCTTAGTTTTGTCTATGATACTATTTTAATCTATGATCTTGCTTTTGTTTAGGTAATGTGCATTAGTAATTTTTATACTTGTTTTAATCCATGTTCTAATCCATTATATTGTTTTGCATAATACAAGATCAAAGATAAAAGCATGGTATCATAGTCATGTGTGTTGTTTGATATCAGTATTATGCAAAACAAAGATCACAAAAAAAATAGTATCACAATAGAAATAAACATAGAATTTGCACACGTGCTCGAAATTTTTATTATAATATGTTTTCGGAATGGTCTCGACGAGACGGTCAAGACCATCGCTTTGCCAACGCCTATGATAGATTTTACCCTTTTGAAGTAGTCTCTTTAGCTTAAAATGTCGGGTCTTTAATTTTTTTTTTTCAAAACAATTATCACGGATAAATGTACATCCTTTTGTCAGAAATTAAAGCTCTTCCAAGGTATCTCGAGTCCTTTAAAAGCAAACACATACTTCAGAGCAATGCTAAAATAAAGAAAGAAGAACTGCCAATCATTCTCAAGTTAAAGGGAAGTCATCTAAAACTATGTAGGCATATGTATTAATCCTATGATACTGTTTGAATGTCTTAGTTTTAATCTATGATATTGTTTTATTTAGGTAATGTGCATTAGTATATTTTGATACTATTTTAATCTATGATACTGTTTTATTCTATGTGGAATGAGTTTTATTTATGATACCATGCTTTTATTCTTTGATCTTCGTCTAATTATGCCAAGGTTTGAACCCGTGATCTTGCTTGAATGTCTTAGTTTTGTCTATGATACTATTTTAATCTATGATAATCTTGTTTTGTTTAGGTAATGTGCATTAGTAATTTTTATACTTTTTTTAATCCATGTTCTAATCCATTATATTGTTTTGCATAATACAATTATCAAAGATAAAAGCATGGTATCATAGTCATGTGTGTTGTTTGATCTCAGTATTATGCAAAACAAGATCACAAAAATAGTATCACAATAGAAATAAACATAGAATTTGCACACGTGCTTTCGAATTTTTATTATAATATGTTTTCGGAATGGTCTCGACGAGACGGTCAAGACCACCGCTTTGCCACTTAACGCCTATGATAGATTTTACCCTTTTGAAGTAGTCTCTTTAGCTTAAAATGTCGGGTCTTTAATTTTTTTTTTTTCAAAACAGTATCACGGATAAATGTACATCCTTTTGCTGTAAATTAAAGCTCTTCCAAGGTATCTGAGTCCTTTAAAAGCAAACACATACTTCAGAGCAATGCTAAAATAAAGAAAGAAGAACTGCCAATCATTCTCAAGTTAAAGGAAGTCATCTAAAACTATGTAGGCATATGTATTAATCCTATGATACTGTTTGAATGTCTTAGTTTTAATCTATGATACTGTTTTATTTAGGTAATGTGCATTAGTATATTTTGATACTATTTTAATCTATGATCTTGTTTTTATTCTATGTGGAATGAGTTTTATTTATGATACCATGCTTTTATTCTTTGATCTTGTCTAATTATGCCAAGGTTTGAACCCCGTGATACCGTTTGAATGTCTTAGTTTTGTCTATGATACTATTTTAATCTATGATAATCTTGTTTTGTTTAGGTAATGTGCATTAGTAATTTTATAATTGTTTTAATCCATGTTCTAATCCATTATATTGTTTTGCATAATACAATTATCAAAGATAAAAGCATGGTATCATAGTCATGTGTGTTGTTTGATCTTGTATTATGCAAAAAAACAAGATCACAAAAATAGTATCACAATAGAAATAAACATAGAATTTGCACACGTGCTCGAAATTTTTATTATAATATGTTTTCGGAATGGTCTCGACGAGACGGTCAAGACCGACCGCTTTGCTAACGCCTATGATAGATTTTACCCTTTTGAAGTAGTCTCTTTAGCTTAAAATGTCGGTCTTTAATTTTTTTTTTTCAAAAAGAATCACGGATAAATGTACATCCTTTTGTCAGAAATTAAAGCTCTTCCAAGGTATCTCGAGTCCTTTAAAAGCAAACACATACTTCTTGAGCAATGCTAAAATAAAGAAAGAAGAACCGCCAATCATTCTCAAGTTAAAGGGAAGTCATCTAAAACTATGTAGGCATATGTATTAATCCTATGATATCTTGTTTGAATGTCTTAGTTTTAATCTATGATAATTGCTTTTATTTAGGTAATGTGCATTAGTATATTTTGATACTATTTTAATCTATGATCTTTGCTTTATTCTATGTGGAATGAGTTTTATTTATGATACCATGCTTTTATTCTTTGATCTTCGTCTAATTATGCCAAGGTTTGAACATGTGATACTGTTTGAATGTCTTAGTTTTGTCTATGATACTATTTTAATCTATGATACTGTTTTGTTTAGGTAATGTGCATTAGTAATTTTTATACTGTTTTAATCCATGTTCTAATCCATTATATTGTTTTGCATAATACAAGATCAAAGATAAAAGCATGGTATCATAGTCATGTGTTGTTTGATCTTGTATTATGCAAAACAAGATCACAAAAAAAAGTATCACAATAGAAATAAACATAGAATTTGCACACGTGCTCGAATTTTTATTATAATATGTTTTCGGAATGGTCTCGACGAGACGGTCAAGACCGATCGCTTTGCCAACGCCTATGATAGATTTTACCCTTTTGAAGTAGTCTCTTTAGCTTAAAATGTCGGTCTTTAATTTTTTTTTTTTTTCAACAAGATTATCACGGATAAATGTACATCCTTTTGTCAGAAATTAAAGCTCTTCCAAGGTATCTCGAGTCCTTTAAAAGCAAACACATACTTGAGCAATGCTAAAATAAAGAAAGAAGAACCGCCAATCATTCTCAAGTTAAAGGAAGTCATCTAAAACTATGTAGGCATATGTATTAATCCTATGATACTGTTTTGAATGTCTTAGTTTTAATCTATGATATCTTGTTTTATTTAGGTAATGTGCATTAGTATATTTTGATACTATTTTAATCTATGATAATCGCTTTTATTCTATGTGGAATGAGTTTTATTTATGATACCATGCTTTTATTCTTTGATCTTGTCTAATTATGCCAAGGTTTGAACACGTGATAATCTTGTTTGAATGTCTTAGTTTTGTCTATGATACTATTTTAATCTATGATATCTTGTTTTGTTTAGGTAATGTGCATTAGTAATTTTTATCTTGTTTTAATCCATGTTCTAATCCATTATATTGTTTTGCATAATACAAGATTATCAAAGATAAAAGCATGGTATCATAGTCATGTGTGTTGTTTGATATCATTATGCAAAAACAAGATCACAAAAAAAATAGTATCATAAATAGAAATAAACATAGAATTTGCACACGTGCTCAGAATTTTTATTATAATATGTTTTCGGAATGGTCTCGACGAGACGGTCAAGACCAGTCGCTTTGCCACTGCCTATGATAGATTTTACCCTTTTGAAGTAGTCTCTTTAGCTTAAAATGTCAGTCTTTAATTTTTTTTTTCAAAACAGTATCACGGATAAATGTACATCCTTTTGCTGTAAATTAAAGCTCTTCCAAGGTATCTGAGTCCTTTAAAAGCAAACACATACTTCAGAGCAATGCTAAAATAAAGAAAGAAGAACTGCCAATCATTCTCAAGTTAAAGGGAAGTCATCTAAAACTATGTAGGCATATGTATTAATCCTATGATACTGTTTGAATGTCTTAGTTTTAATCTATGATACTGTTTTATTTAGGTAATGTGCATTAGTATATTTTGATACTATTTTAATCTATGATCTTGCTTTATTCTATGTGGAATGAGTTTTATTTATGATACCATGCTTTTATTCTTTGATCTTGTCTAATTATGCCAAGGTTTGAACCCGTGATCTTGTTTGAATGTCTTAGTTTTGTCTATGATACTATTTTAATCTATGATCTTTGCTTTTGTTTAGGTAATGTGCATTAGTAATTTTTATAATGTTTTAATCCATGTTCTAATCCATTATATTGTTTTGCATAATACAATGATCAAAGATAAAAGCATGGTATCATAGTCATGTGTGTGTGTTTTTGATATCAGTATTATGCAAAACAAGATCACAAAAAATAGTATCACAATAGAAATAAACATAGAATTTGCACACGTGCTTCGAATTTTTATTATAATATGTTTTCGGAATGGTCTCGACGAGACGGTCAAGACCATCGCTTTGCCACGCCTATGATAGATTTTACCCTTTTGAAGTAGTCTCTTTAGCTTAAAATGTCGGGCTTTAATTTTTTTTTTTCAAAACAGTATCACGGATAAATGTACATCCTTTTGCTGTAAATTAAAGCTCTTCCAAGGTATCTGAGTCCTTTAAAAGCAAACACATACTTCAGAGCAATGCTAAAATAAAGAAAGAAGAACTGCCAATCATTCTCAAGTTAAAGGAAGTCATCTAAAACTATGTAGGCATATGTATTAATCCTATGATCTTGTTTGAATGTCTTAGTTTTAATCTATGATAATTGCTTTTATTTAGGTAATGTGCATTAGTATATTTTGATACTATTTTAATCTATGATACTGTTTTATTCTATGTGGAATGAGTTTTATTTATGATACCATGCTTTTATTCTTTGATACTGTCTAATTATGCCAAGGTTTGAACCTGTGATCTTCGTTTTGAATGTCTTAGTTTTGTCTATGATACTATTTTAATCTATGATACTGTTTTGTTTAGGTAATGTGCATTAGTAATTTTTATACTGTTTTAATCCATGTTCTAATCCATTATATTGTTTTGCATAATACAGTATCAAAGATAAAAGCATGGTGGTATCATAGTCATGTGTTGTTTGATGATCAGATTATGCAAAACAAGATCACAAAAAAAAATAGTATCACAATAGAAATAAACATAGAATTTGCACGTGCTCGAAATTTTTATTATAATATGTTTTCGGAATGGTCTCGACGAGACGGTCAAGACCAGTCGCTTTGCCAACGCTTATGATGATAGATTTTACCTTTTGAAGTAGTCTCTTTAGCTTAAAATGTCGGGTCTTTAATTTTTTTTTTTTCAAAACAGTATCACGGATAAATGTACATCCTTTTGCTATAAATTAAAGCTCTTCCAAGGTATCTGAGTCTTTTAAAAGCAAACACATACTTCAGAGCAATGCTAAAATAAAGAAAGAAGAACTGCCAATCATTCTCAAGTTAAAGGGAAGTCATCTAAAACTATGTAGGCATATGTATTAATCCTATGATACTGTTTGAATGTCTTAGTTTTAATCTATGATACTGTTTTATTTAGGTAATGTGCATTAGTATATTTTGATACTATTTTAATCTATGATAATCTTGTTTTTATTCTATGTGGAATGAGTTTTATTTATGATACCATGCTTTTATTCTTTGATCTTCGTCTAATTATGCCAAGGTTTGAACCCAGTGATACCGCTTTGAATGTCTTAGTTTTGTCTATGATACTATTTTAATCTATGATCTTGCTTTTGTTTAGGTAATGTGCATTAGTAATTTTATAATGTTTTAATCCATGTTCTAATCCATTATATTGTTTTGCATAATATAAAGATCAAAGATAAAAGCATGGTATCATAGTCATGTGTGTTGTTTGATATCAGATTATGCAAAACAAGATCACAAAAAATAGTATCACAATAGAAATAAACATAGAATTTGCACACGTGCTCGTAAATTTTTATATAATATGTTTTCGGAATGGTCTCGACGAGACGGTCAAGACCAGTCGCGCTTTGCTTAACGCCTATGATAGATTTTACCCTTTTGAAGTAGTCTCTTTAGCTTAAAATGTCGGTCTTTAATTTTTTTTTTTTTCAAAACAATTATCACGGATAAATGTACATCCTTTTGTCAGAAATTAAAGCTCTTCCAAGGTATCTCGTCCTTTAAAAGCAAACACATACTTGAGCAATGCTAAAATAAAGAAAGAAGAACTGCCAATCATTCTCAAGTTAAAGGAAAGTCATCTAAAACTATGTAGGCATATGTATTAATCCTATGATACTGTTTGAATGTCTTAGTTTTAATCTATGATACTGTTTTATTTAGGTAATGTGCATTAGTATATTTTGATACTATTTTAATCTATGATACTGTTTTATTCTATGTGGAATGAGTTTTATTTATGATACCATGCTTTTATTCTTTGATACTGTCTAATTATGCCAAGGTTTGAACCTGTGATACTGTTTGAATGTCTTAGTTTTGTCTATGATACTATTTTAATCTATGATACTGTTTTGTTTAGGTAATGTGCATTAGTAATTTTTATACTGTTTTAATCCATGTTCTAATCCATTATATTGTTTTGCATAATACAGTATCAAAGATAAAAGCATGGTATCATAGTCATGTGTGTTGTTTGATACTGTATTATGCAAAACAGTATCACAAAAAATAGTATCACAATAGAAATAAACATAGAATTTGCACACGTGCTCAGAATTTTTATTATAATATGTTTTCGGAATGGTCTCGACGAGACGGTCAAGACCAGTCGCTTTGCCACTGCCTATGATAGATTTTACCCTTTTGAAGTAGTCTCTTTAGCTTAAAATGTCAGTCTTTAATTTTTTTTTTCAAAACAGTATCACGGATAAATGTACATCCTTTTGCTGTAAATTAAAGCTCTTCCAAGGTATCTGAGTCCTTTAAAAGCAAACACATACTTCAGAGCAATGCTAAAATAAAGAAAGAAGAACTGCCAATCATTCTCAAGTTAAAGGAAGTCATCTAAAACTATGTAGGCATATGTATTAATCCTATGATATACTGTTTGAATGTCTTAGTTTTAATCTATGATACTGTTTTATTTAGGTAATGTGCATTAGTATATTTTGATACTATTTTAATCTATGATACTGTTTTATTCTATGTGGAATGAGTTTTATTTATGATACCATGCTTTTATTCTTTGATACTGTCTAATTATGCCAAGGTTTGAACCTCGTGATCTTGTTTGAATGTCTTAGTTTTGTCTATGATACTATTTTAATCTATGATACTTGTTTTTGTTTAGGTAATGTGCATTAGTAATTTTATAATGTTTTAATCCATGTTCTAATCCATTATATTGTTTTGCATAATACAAGATTATCAAAGATAAAAGCATGGTATCATAGTCATGTGTGTTGTTTTGATAATGTATTATGCAAAAAACAAGATCACAAAAAATAGTATCACAATAGAAATAAACATAGAATTTGCACACGTGCTCGAAATTTTATTATAATATGTTTTCGGAATGGTCTCGACGAGACGGTCAAGACCACCGCTTTGCCATTGCTTGCCTATGATAGATTTTACCCTTTTGAAGTAGTCTCTTTAGCTTAAAATGTCGGGTCTTTAATTTTTTTTTTTCAAAACAGTATCACGGATAAATGTACATCCTTTTGCTGTAAATTAAAGCTCTTCCAAGGTATCTGAGTCCTTTAAAAGCAAACACATACTTCAGAGCAATGCTAAAATAAAGAAAGAAGAACTGCCAATCATTCTCAAGTTAAAGGGAAGTCATCTAAAACTATGTAGGCATATGTATTAATCCTATGATACTGTTTGAATGTCTTAGTTTTAATCTATGATACTGTTTTATTTAGGTAATGTGCATTAGTATATTTTGATACTATTTTAATCTATGATACTGTTTTATTCTATGTGGAATGAGTTTTATTTATGATACCATGCTTTTATTCTTTGATACTGTCTAATTATGCCAAGGTTTGAACCTGTGATACTGTTTGAATGTCTTAGTTTTGTCTATGATACTATTTTAATCTATGATACTGTTTTGTTTAGGTAATGTGCATTAGTAATTTTTATACTGTTTTAATCCATGTTCTAATCCATTATATTGTTTTGCATAATACAGTATCAAAGATAAAAGCATGGTATCATAGTCATGTGTGTTGTTTGATACTGTATTATGCAAAACAGTATCACAAAAAATAGTATCACAATAGAAATAAACATAGAATTTGCACACGTGCTCAGAATTTTTATTATAATATGTTTTCGGAATGGTCTCGACGAGACGGTCAAGACCAGTCGCTTTGCCACTGCCTATGATAGATTTTACCCTTTTGAAGTAGTCTCTTTAGCTTAAAATGTCAGTCTTTAATTTTTTTTTTCAAAACAGAATCACGGATAAATGTACATCCTTTTGTTATAAATTAAAGCTCTTCCAAGGTATCTGAGTCTTTTAAAAGCAAACACATACTTCAGAGCAATGCTAAAATAAAGAAAGAAGAACTGCCAATCATTCTCAAGTTAAAGGGAAGTCATCTAAAACTATGTAGGCATATGTATTAATCCTATGATCTTGTTTTGAATGTCTTAGTTTTAATCTATGATAATTGCTTTATTTAGGTAATGTGCATTAGTATATTTTGATACTATTTTAATCTATGATCTTGTTTTTTATTCTATGTGGAATGAGTTTTATTTATGATACCATGCTTTTATTCTTTGATCTTGTCTAATTATGCCAAGGTTTGAACCCCGTGATAATCGCTTTTGAATGTCTTAGTTTTGTCTATGATACTATTTTAATCTATGATACTGTTTTGTTTAGGTAATGTGCATTAGTAATTTTTATACTGTTTTAATCCATGTTCTAATCCATTATATTGTTTTGCATAATACAGTATCAAAGATAAAAGCATGGTATCATAGTCATGTGTGTTGTTTGATACTGTATTATGCAAAACAGTATCACAAAAAATAGTATCACAATAGAAATAAACATAGAATTTGCACACGTGCTCAGAATTTTTATTATAATATGTTTTCGGAATGGTCTCGACGAGACGGTCAAGACCAGTCGCTTTGCCACTGCCTATATGATAGATTTTACCCTTTTGAAGTAGTCTCTTTAGCTTAAAATGTCAGTCTTTAATTTTTTTTTTCAAAACAGTATCACGGATAAATGTACATCCTTTTGCTGTAAATTAAAGCTCTTCCAAGGTATCTGAGTCCTTTAAAAGCAAACACATACTTCAGAGCAATGCTAAAATAAAGAAAGAAGAACTGCCAATCATTCTCAAGTTAAAGGGAAGTCATCTAAAACTATGTAGGCATATGTATTAATCCTATGATACTGTTTGAATGTCTTAGTTTTAATCTATGATACTGTTTTATTTAGGTAATGTGCATTAGTATATTTTGATACTATTTTAATCTATGATCTTGTTTTTATTCTATGTGGAATGAGTTTTATTTATGATACCATGCTTTTATTCTTTGATCTCGTCTAATTATGCCAAGGTTTGAACCCGTGATCTTGTTTGAATGTCTTAGTTTTGTCTATGATACTATTTTAATCTATGATCTCTTTGTTTTGTTTAGGTAATGTGCATTAGTAATTTTTATAATTGCTTTTAATCCATGTTCTAATCCATTATATTGTTTTGCATAATACACATATCAAAGATAAAAGCATGGTATCATAGTCATGTGTGTTGTTTGATAATCAGATTATGCAAAACAAGATCACAAAAAAATAGTATCACAATAGAAATAAACATAGAATTTGCACACGTGCTCGAAATTTTTATTATAATATGTTTTCGGAATGGTCTCGACGAGACGGTCAAGACCAACGCTTTTGCCAACGCCTATGATAGATTTTACCCTTTTGAAGTAGTCTCTTTAGCTTAAAATGTCGGGTCTTTAATTTTTTTTTTTTTTCAAAGCAATTATCACGGATAAATGTACATCCTTTTGTCAGAAATTAAAGCTCTTCCAAGGTATCTCGAGTCCTTTAAAAGCAAACACATACTTCAGAGCAATGCTAAAATAAAGAAAGAAGAACTGCCAATCATTCTCAAGTTAAAGGAAAGTCATCTAAAACTATGTAGGCATATGTATTAATCCTATGATACTGTTTGAATGTCTTAGTTTTAATCTATGATAATCGCTTTTATTTAGGTAATGTGCATTAGTATATTTTGATACTATTTTAATCTATGATACTGTTTTATTCTATGTGGAATGAGTTTTATTTATGATACCATGCTTTTATTCTTTGATACTGTCTAATTATGCCAAGGTTTGAACCTGTGATACTGTTTGAATGTCTTAGTTTTGTCTATGATACTATTTTAATCTATGATACTGTTTTGTTTAGGTAATGTGCATTAGTAATTTTTATACTGTTTTAATCCATGTTCTAATCCATTATATTGTTTTGCATAATACAAGATCATCAAAGATAAAAGCATGGTATCATAGTCATGTGTGTTGTTTGATCTTGTATTATGCAAAACAAGATCACAAAAAAATAGTATCACAATAGAAATAAACATAGAATTTGCACACGTGCTCGAAATTTTTATTATAATATGTTTTCGGAATGGTCTCGACGAGACGGTCAAGACCCGATCGCTTTGCTTAACGCCTATGATAGATTTTACCCTTTTGAAGTAGTCTCTTTAGCTTAAAATGTCGGTCTTTAATTTTTTTTTTTTTTTTCAAAACAAGATCACGGATAAATGTACATCCTTTTGTCAGTAAATTAAAGCTCTTCCAAGGTATCTCGAGTCCTTTAAAAGCAAACACATACTTGAGCAATGCTAAAATAAAGAAAGAAGAACCGCCAATCATTCTCAAGTTAAAGGAAGTCATCTAAAACTATGTAGGCATATGTATTAATCCTATGATCTTGTTTGAATGTCTTAGTTTTAATCTATGATAATTGCTTTATTTAGGTAATGTGCATTAGTATATTTTGATACTATTTTAATCTATGATAATCGCTTTTTATTCTATGTGGAATGAGTTTTATTTATGATACCATGCTTTTATTCTTTGATCTTGTCTAATTATGCCAAGGTTTGAACCTGTGATCTTGCTTTGAATGTCTTAGTTTTGTCTATGATACTATTTTAATCTATGATAATTGTTTTTTTTTAGGTAATGTGCATTAGTAATTTTTATAATGTTTTAATCCATGTTCTAATCCATTATATTGTTTTGCATAATACAAGATCAAAGATAAAAGCATGGTATCATAGTCATGTGTGTTGTTTGATAATCTTGTATTATGCAAAACAATTATCACAAAAAATAGTATCACAATAGAAATAAACATAGAATTTGCACACGTGCTCGAAATTTTATTATAATATGTTTTCGGAATGGTCTCGACGAGACGGTCAAGACCGATCGCTTTGCCACTTGCGCCTATGATAGATTTTACCCTTTTGAAGTAGTCTCTTTAGCTTAAAATGTCGGTCTTTAATTTTTTTTTTTTTTCAAAACAAGATCACGGATAAATGTACATCCTTTTTTGTCAAAATTAAAGCTCTTCCAAGGTATCTGGAGTCCTTTAAAAGCAAACACATACTTCGAGCAATGCTAAAATAAAGAAAGAAGAACTGCCAATCATTCTCAAGTTAAAGGGAAGTCATCTAAAACTATGTAGGCATATGTATTAATCCTATGATACTGTTTGAATGTCTTAGTTTTAATCTATGATACTGTTTTATTTAGGTAATGTGCATTAGTATATTTTGATACTATTTTAATCTATGATACTGTTTTATTCTATGTGGAATGAGTTTTATTTATGATACCATGCTTTTATTCTTTGATACTGTCTAATTATGCCAAGGTTTGAACACGTGATAATCTTGTTTGAATGTCTTAGTTTTGTCTATGATACTATTTTAATCTATGATCTTGTTTTTTGTTTAGGTAATGTGCATTAGTAATTTTTATAATGTTTTAATCCATGTTCTAATCCATTATATTGTTTTGCATAATACAATTATCAAAGATAAAAGCATGGTATCATAGTCATGTGTGTTGTTTGATCTTGTATTATGCAAAACAAGATCACAAAAAAAAATAGTATCACAATAGAAATAAACATAGAATTTGCACACGTGCTCGAAATTTTTATTATAATATGTTTTCGGAATGGTCTCGACGAGACGGTCAAGACCACCGCTTTGCCACGCGCCTATGATAGATTTTACCCTTTTGAAGTAGTCTCTTTAGCTTAAAATGTCGGGTCTTTAATTTTTTTTTTTTCAAAACAATTATCACGGATAAATGTACATCCTTTTGTCAGAAATTAAAGCTCTTCCAAGGTATCTCGAGTCCTTTAAAAGCAAACACATACTTCGTGAGAGCAATGCTAAAATAAAGAAAGAAGAACCGCCAATCATTCTCAAGTTAAAGGAAAGTCATCTAAAACTATGTAGGCATATGTATTAATCCTATGATCTTGTTTTGAATGTCTTAGTTTTAATCTATGATCTTCGCTTTTATTTAGGTAATGTGCATTAGTATTTTTGATACTATTTTAATCTATGATAATTTGTTTTATTCTATGTGGAATGAGTTTTATTTATGATACCATGCTTTTATTCTTTGATCTTGTCTAATTATGCCAAGGTTTGAACCTCGTGATCTTTGTTTGAATGTCTTAGTTTTGTCTATGATACTATTTTAATCTATGATCTTTGCTTTTGTTTAGGTAATGTGCATTAGTAATTTTATATCGCTTTTAATCCATGTTCTAATCCATTATATTGTTTTGCATAATACAATATCAAAGATAAAAGCATGGTATCATAGTCATGTGTGTTGTTTGATATCAGTATTATGCAAAACAAGATCACAAAAAAATAGTATCACAATAGAAATAAACATAGAATTTGCACACGTGCTCAGAATTTTTATTATAATATGTTTTCGGAATGGTCTCGACGAGACGGTCAAGACCAGTCGCTTTGCCACTGCCTATGATAGATTTTACCCTTTTGAAGTAGTCTCTTTAGCTTAAAATGTCGGGTCTTTATTTTTTTTTTTTCAAAACAGTATCACGGATAAATGTACATCCTTTTGCCGGTAAATTAAAGCTCTTCCAAGGTATCGGAGTCCTTTAAAAGCAAACACATACTTCGAGCAATGCTAAAATAAAGAAAGAAGAACTGCCAATCATTCTCAAGTTAAAGGGAAGTCATCTAAAACTATGTAGGCATATGTATTAATCCTATGATAATCGCTTTTGAATGTCTTAGTTTTAATCTATGATCTTGCTTTATTTAGGTAATGTGCATTAGTATATTTTGATACTATTTTAATCTATGATCTTTGTTTTATTCTATGTGGAATGAGTTTTATTTATGATACCATGCTTTTATTCTTTGATCTCGTCTAATTATGCCAAGGTTTGAACACCGTGATACCGTTTGAATGTCTTAGTTTTGTCTATGATACTATTTTAATCTATGATAATTTGTTTTGTTTAGGTAATGTGCATTAGTAATTTTTATCTTGTTTTAATCCATGTTCTAATCCATTATATTGTTTTGCATAATACAATATCAAAGATAAAAGCATGGTATCATAGTCATGTGTGTTGTTTGATATGTATTATGCAAAACAAGATCACAAAAAAATAGTATCACAATAGAAATAAACATAGAATTTGCACACGTGCTCGAAATTTTTATTATAATATGTTTTCGAATGGTCTCGACGAGACGGTCAAGACCACCGCTTTGCCAACGCCTATGATGATAGATTTTACCCTTTTGAAGTAGTCTCTTTAGCTTAAAATGTCGGGCTTTAATTTTTTTTTTCAAAACAAGATCACGGATAAATGTACATCCTTTTGTCAGAAATTAAAGCTCTTCCAAGGTATCTCGAGTCCTTTAAAAGCAAACACATACTTGAGCAATGCTAAAATAAAGAAAGAAGAACCGCCAATCATTCTCAAGTTAAAGGAAAGTCATCTAAAACTATGTAGGCATATGTATTAATCCTATGATCTTGTTTGAATGTCTTAGTTTTAATCTATGATCTTCGCTTTATTTAGGTAATGTGCATTAGTATATTTTGATACTATTTTAATCTATGATCTTTGTTTTATTCTATGTGGAATGAGTTTTATTTATGATACCATGCTTTTATTCTTTGATCTTGTCTAATTATGCCAAGGTTTGAACCCGTGATAATTGCTTTGAATGTCTTAGTTTTGTCTATGATACTATTTTAATCTATGATAATCTGCTTTTGTTTAGGTAATGTGCATTAGTAATTTTTATAATCGCTTTTAATCCATGTTCTAATCCATTATATTGTTTTGCATAATACAAAGATCAAAGATAAAAGCATGGTATCATAGTCATGTGTGTTGTTTGATATCAGTATTATGCAAAACAAGATCACAAAAAATAGTATCACAATAGAAATAAACATAGAATTTGCACACGTGCTCGAAATTTTTATTATAATATGTTTTCGGAATGGTCTCGACGAGACGGTCAAGACTTATGATAGATTTTTGGTTTTACGTGTTTAAATGATGCTTTTTTACATTTGGAGGGTATATTGGTCTTTTAGTAATAAAGTATGACTTTAGTTGAATTAAGATTATATCATATGACTTTTCAACCCACTATGGCGTTAACGATGACCGCCCAAAATTTTCCCTTAGTTTAATAATCCGACAGGTAACTGGTTTGTAGCATAATGATCATCTACTTGGTTCTCCAAAATTACAAGCCAGGTTCAAATCTCCATGCATATTTTTTCTCTAAATATTCTATTTTAATCATTTTGAGAGTTGAAAACTTTTCAAATTCTACTTTAAGGCTAAATTAAACAAAGTTTATGATTAACATAATTCCTATAACTCTCCCATTTAATTTATCACTAAAAGTAGAGGTTACAAGAATGGGAGGTCACTTTTTTTTACCTCCTCTCTCCTCAAATCCGAATTTCCCTTTTCTCTTCCTCTCAAATTGTGTTGGTTTTAGCTTATTTGCAACAACGAAAAACAAGGATTTGGTTACAAGTTTTGGTTGGACGAATGAAAAACTCGAGTTGATTATTCAAAGCAATGGGTTTTCCATTTACATATTGAAAATTGAGGTAGGAATTGTGAGTGATGATTTTCCATTTTCATTAAAGTTTGTATACATGTGTATTACGTGTTATTCATAAAATCTATGAAGCGAAAGGTTAATTTATTGCCATATACATGTGTATTACGTGTTATTCATAAAATCTATGAAGCGAAAGGTTAATTTTTTGCCATAATCAATTTCGTACAAGCCAAGGAATTCTACGGAATCAAGGATTTTGCCAATAATCCATCTACGTGTTATGAATTACGGTATGAATTCATATTTATACGTGTATATGCAAGTTTGATAAAAAATGGTGCACAAAAAAAAAAGGAGATTCCTACTGAGTTATATACGCATTCATTCATTGTTTTAAATTTACAAATTAAAGGGATCCGTGAATGATGGAAGGTTGCTAGGATGTAGTGAAGTCAAGGGGTAGGAAATCAAATCGATAAATAAGGAATTTACAAGGTTCTAAAGTAGAGTTTATATTTAAGTTATGGATGAAATGTTTAAAATGATTGTTGAAATTTGTTTATGTTTTTTGTCTACTATTCAAACCTCTTCAAATGGAATTGTGGACACTCTATTTAATTATTTATTCCATGATTTTTTAAGGAAATTATTGTCTTGATATGAATTTGAGTGGTTAAATATAGATTCTTTCATCTACTTGCTTGAATGTGAGAGTTGGAAGAAATATGCTATGAAAACAGTTTTTTATAGATGTCTGCCTCTCTTTTAAAAATGCCTCCACATGATGAATTATTCAAGATTTTTGACAAAATTAGTGGGTTTTGATAGCCCAATGAGTTCTATGTCCATAGGCTTTGGAATCAAGTCAATCAGATGTTGGTGGAATTAGTTATGGCGTTTTTGCGGGCTACGTTAGGTGTAACAAGAAACAGCATCTAGCCTGTAATTAAATGATTCTTTGAGTTCCTCAAAAATCAAATAAAATGCTGAAATTTCAGTGTGATAAACTTGAATGAATTAGAAAGTTCTTGTAATAATTTTATAGTAACCTAAATTTGATTGGTCATGCAAATAAGTGTAAGCGTTAAGCAACACGGTATAGGAGGTTATATGGCAGCAATGTCCAATGTCGTCATTCGTTTCACTTTTCTTTAAGGTTAACATTCTTCTAAGATGAGCCAAACGAAAAATTATTGTTAGGTTTTTAGAATTTAGATATCATGTTATTTGCAGGGTACATTTGAAAGCTAGTCCAAAGTCATGGGATCAAGCTTGATAAAAATCCACAAAAAACGCATCAACACAATGATTGGGCTGCGATAATGAACAAGATAAATGAAGAAAGGTTTGGATACATATTATCTTGTGCGGCCCGAATTTCCCTCCATAGACTCCCGGTGCATCACGTAGAACTCGAAGCTCGAGCGGAAAAATACTTAATTGATTTACCACGCTACTATTGATTTACCACGCTACTATCAGACTTTTTATTTCATGGTTCATTCGTAAGGACGAATAAGAAATTAATGCTAACTGTCTATGCCACTTAGTTTAATTTATTAAATTTGGTGTTACATTTAAACCACCATGGCTTGTAACTTAAAATTGATCAACCACACACATGGGCTAAACCCATATATCCATGACATATAATGCAACCATAAAAGTAAGGGTAAATAACACCTAGGGTCCCAATCTTTTTCAATTTGTGGCATATCCATCCCCATTCAATTTTAATCGCACATATCATCCCAACCTTCCAGCAATTTATGCATATGGTCAATTCTGTTGATTTTCCGCTAATTTAAACAAACTAAAATAGCAAAAAAGAAAAATAAAATGAGAAACTTGCAGTTGAGGTCCCTAAAATTACCGCAAACTGGAAATAATATGGACCCTAAGTGTAATTTACCCTAAAAATAAACAAACTTGCACATTAAGCCAAGAAGCAACCTATCTCACACGGTCACAAGCCCTAGATTCTATTTCCGTTGAATTAAGTCATAACAAAAAGCAAGTGATGGGGCTTAACCATTTTATTATGCAAAATGCCCCTGAACACCGAAGTAATTAAACGACACCTCAAACTAACACGAATATAAATAAAATTTCATACATAAATCTCATAATTAATTCATCTATAACATATGAAAGTTGTAGAAATTTTCACACTCGATAAGAACTTCAAGTAGAGAAGTAAAATGTACATATAATAGAATTTTGAAACCATAGTCAGTGCTATAATTGCAAGCATAATTGACACCCAAAATTATCTCTTTAATTCTTAAAATTTAAGAGAATACATCATACTAGCGCATTTTAAAATTTCCGAACTTAACTAATTCAAATAGGCCTCCTAATTAAGTCATAAAATGCACAGGGCAAATTCTCGATAACAAGTGTCCATCATTACCAAACATGTGTATGCAATTCCACGGTTGCCCTACTAAGGTGATTCTAAATCTCAGAGGCATAAAACTCATCAAAATATCAATCTCAACTAGTTTCACCTCGAAATTCTGAATACACAACCCGGGGCACCCATTCAAAGTCAGACCTAATTGCTAGAAATTCTGAACAAATTTTCTATTTTAGATTCAAGTCCTTTAAACAACATCTATCATCATGTCACTTGATTTTCTAGCATGAATAAACCCTAAAAGGATCATCAAACATACATGAAGCGAAGGAGTCCATAAAATCATCCAATCTCTAAAAATTTCAGCAAGCAATAAACATGAAAACTTATAAAAATTGGCCAATAAATGTCTTGAAAATCTCTTTATTCCCAAGACTCCTCATCACCGCCATCAAGCATCCATCCATTACCCAAGATTAACCTATAAGAGAAGGGATTGGATGAGTTTTGGGAAATTCAATAGGAATACATTCTTCGTGCAATCCCAATTGAAAAAGTAGTTTCAAGCAAAATAAACCATACCACATATCCTTAATCTGGGAGCTCAAGGGTCTCAGGAACCCAAATTCTTTCTTTCTTGTGTTTAATCATAGAAGATTAAACTAGTGCTTCTTTCTTTCTTGCATAATCAAGATTGATTACACTTCTTTCTAGTCCGGATGGCCATAACAAATTCTCAAGCATTTAATATATCACATAAAACATACAAATTGAAAGGGGATGAAATGAACTTGCACATGTATTCTCACCTCGTGTCTTTGAGGGAATAAGATGAAATTCTTGAAAATATCTTGAAAACCTTGTAGCTTTTCTCTTCAGTCTCTCTCTTCTTGTTTTTCTTTTAGATAGCTTGTGTGTCTGTATGGAGAACTGAAAGAGAGTGAGACTAGATGGGGCCAAAATTGGAGATTGGTGGAGGGATTTTTTGAATGTTTTCCTTATTCTTGTGCAATTACTTATGGGAAGGAATTCATTGAAGGGATCTCTTGCAAGACATGTTGGGTTGTATGCCCAAATAGTATAATTTTGCTGTGATGAAATGACAATTTTATATTGAATAAAACTTTAGTTTGTATTCATTTATTATTATTGCATTTGTTTAATATTGAATATGTAAATAAAGTGTCAATGATCACTTGTGATAATATAAGTTGGATGCTTGCGTTGAGAAGTATAGTGTGACACAACTTATATTTTGATCATCAATAAAATTGTTTACAACTAATGTATAAGGGTTGGCGCCTTATACTGGAAGGTTGTAGTGTTGACTATTTAATCATTCGAGTTTGCGATTTGTCCTTATTTTAGAAATGGATTAATGGTAACACTAGTACACTTGAAGTGTATTAAACGAACCATGTGTCGAATTTAATTATATAGCATGATCGTGCGAATAATTAAATTTCACTTGATCACCAGATATTTCATCTAAATTCCTTGACAGGATTGTGTATATATTTTCGTTAGTTTGATGGTTCTTTAATTCACCAATGGTTGAAATCAATTTAGTTGATCAAATATCTCGGTGAGTTGGGAGCTTGAGAATAGGCGGTAGAGAACACGAATTCGTGTCGGGAGCTGTCGTCTTGAAAAATAGGTCGAGTGACAACTTAAGTATCTCTGTTGAGCGGTTATAAATCGGAGTTCAGTGTTTAGCGACGGCTAAACTTTGACATCTGTGAATTAGTTCACAGGACCGTTGAATAAAATGTAACTTAAAGTTAGTGAGAATAATTAGAAGGGTAAAACGCGGTCATTTATGCTCATACCTCGAGTATCGATATATATATATATATATATATATATATATATATATATATATATATATATATATACACGATGAAGGTCGAAGAAAGTATTACGACTTCTATAATCTTATATATTCCGAGTGCGCGTCTCTTGCCTTTCTTGAAAAAGTAAAAGACTAATAATTAGATCGGACGGTTTAGGGTCGATTAGACAGTCCTAATTATTGAAGCTTGGAAAATATATGTCCTGGACGTCCCTGTGGTAGCTCTATAAAGTTTTGGACTTAATCACGCTTACTAATAAAGTTTTGGACTTGATTGTAATTATGATATAAGTTCGTGGATTACATGTGTAATTAAATCAATCCTAAGCTAATTGGACTTGGATGTCTTTTCATTGTTTGCAATCAGGACTCTTGTCATTGGTTGCAATCAGAATGCTTGTTATATTTATATCACATTGCATGTGATGTAAATAAAGAACAATTCCAATCAATTCAGTCAAGAAAAAGAAGAGAGAAAATTCTGAAGTCTTTGTTTGACTCGAATTTTAGTTTCTTTCTAGATTTGACTAGTCCAGAAATTAGTTTTTGATTTAATTAAAAAGGTGCCCACACGCCGGTGTAATCTAGACTTGGAGAATACCATAGAAGGCTTTGTCGTTGAGAGTACCAAGTTCGTGATTCAAAAGCAGCAAGTTCCTGAATCAGATCCAGACCAATATTGTTTATCGATTCAAGTATAATACTAATCTATTAGTATTTTAATTATAATAAATACGTGAACGCCTAGTAAAGATCCTGGTTTTATTGAATTGAATAAAATTTTTATTTTCTGGCTAATTCTCGTGCCAGTTTCCAACAAGACTATGGAAAAATTTATAGGTAACTTTTCTATATTAAAATTCAAATTCTTTTGACTTCCTGAACCTTATTTTAAATTCATTAATTGGTTGAATGAATTTAATAAGCTATTTTCTTAATATTTATCAAATTATTCTTCTATATATGAAACTTGAAATTTATTGGGATTAGTAAAAATTAATCAAATGCACTTAAAATGAAATGGATTTTCTTCTCATTATTGGGCATTGATTGGACTTTGACTGTAATTGGACCTTCTAGTGACAAGTAGTAGGAAAAAAAAAAAAATACTTAGGCCTTGATTAGAATTCTCAACTTAAACCAAAGATTTGGGGTGTTGTATCATCTACCTCTTAAAACAATTTCGTCTTCCAAGTTTACCTTGTTAGGCGAAGAGTGCGGGATACTTGGCTTGATTTTTTGTTCTTTCTTCCAAGCCACCTCATCTACTCCATTAATCAGCCACTAGACTTTAACTAACGGTATTTTTTGATTTCTCAACACATGAACTTTTTAGTCAAAAATACTTATGGAAGTCTCTTCATAGGATAAGTCCTTCTGCACTCCCAAAGCTTGAAAATCTACCACATGTCCAAGTCGTGCACAAACTTTCTAATCATAGACACGTAAATACATTATGCACTGTTGAGAGATCGTCAGGTAACACGAGACGATAAGCTACATTCCCAATCCTATCAAGTTTTTCAAATGTTCTAATGAACTGGTGTCTTAAACTTTTTTTTCTTTCCAAAATGAAGCACACACTTCATTGGGTCTACATTTAGATTGACTTCGTTACCCACTTCAAATTCCAACTCTATCCTTCTATCTTTGACGCAACTTTTTTGTTGATCTTTAGTTGTCTTTATTCTGGCTCTTATCATGTCAATAGCCTAAACCGTCTGTTTGATAATTTTTTAACCCAACACTCTATTTTCTTCCACAGTGTCTCAACGAACTAGAGAACTATACCTTCTGCCATAAAGGGATTCATACGAAGCCATTCTCATGGTAGCTTGGAAGGTGTTATTGTAGACGAACTCTACCAACGACAAATTAGACTCTCAGATGCCACCTAAAACCAAAACACATGCCCTCCACACATTTAATAATCTGCTCAAATTTTATGTGTGTTTGGGGATGATAAGCACTACTAAAGTTGAGTTTCATTCCCATAGCTACTTGCCAGCTTTTCTAAAATTTAGTGAACCTCAGATCTCTATCCGACACGATAGACATGGAGAATCTGTTTAATCTAACAACTTCTCTGAGGTACAACTACTCATATCTATCCATACTGAAAGTTATCTTCACCGGTAAGAAGTGAGACAACTTAGTCAATCGATCAACTATTACCCAAATTGCAATATGACCTCTTGTCGAATTTGGAAATCTAAGTCCATGGTTGTGTGTTCCCATTTCCATTCTGGCATCTCTAACAGATTCAATGGCCCTGATAGCCTTTGATGCTCTTCTTTGACTTCCTGACAAATTACACACTTATCCACAAACAGCCATATACTATTTTCGCATTCCTCCACTAAAAAATTTCTCGATGGTCATGATACATCTTCGTTCCTCTGGGATGCATTGCATAAGGGGTTGAGTGAGCTTCTTCCAAAATTTCATTTCTCAACTCTTCATCCTTAGGTACACATATTATCCCTCTGAACATTAATGCATTGTCGGTGCTCAAATTGAAGTCCTTTCATTTATTTGTACCAATTTTAGATTTGACCTTTTGTAGAAACAAATCCTTATCTTGTTCTTCTCTAATTTGATCCCTGAGAATGCGTCGATCACCAAGGTCACTATTCTTGCAGAAACTTAACTCGATGGTGCTATAAATTTCAACCTATAAATTTCAACCTTAAATTTTCTAAGTCTAGTACACTTATTGTTCTTGTAATGTGAACACTGACGCAAGCTGTCCTACCGTCTTTCTACTTTTGGCGTCAACAACTACGTTGGCTTTACCCGAGTGGTAATGAATTATATAGTCCGTAGTCTTTCACTAGTTCCAACCATCTTTTCAATCTCATGTTTAGCTCCTTGTAGGTGAAGAAGTATTTGAGACTCTTATGGTCCATGTAGATATCACACTTCCATCTGTACAGATAGTGACAGCATATCTTGAAGGCATGATCCACTGCTGCGACTTCTAGGTCTTACGTTGGATAGTTGTGTTCATCACTGCTTCAGTTTCCTTGAAGCGTAGGAGATCACATTTCTATGTTGCATAAGCACATGTCCCAAGCCTAATTTGGGTGTATCACTGTAAATAACAAAGTCATATGATACTTTGGGTATCGTTAGCACTAAAGCTATGACTAGACGTTGTTTAAGCTCTTGAAAACTTTGCTCACATTTGTCGGTCCATTGAAACTTCGCCCATTTTCTGGTTAATTGAGTCATCGATCTTACGATCTTAGAGAACCCTTCAATGAACCTCGGGTAATACCCAGCTAACCCTAAGAGACTAAGGACTTCTCTAGCATTGATAGATCGATTCCAAGTAGTCACTACTTCCACTTTCACCTGCTCAACTTCAATTTCTTGAGCAGTGACCACATGCCCAAGAGAACCTACTCGATCAAGATGAAATTTGCACTTCTTGAATTTGGCATACAATCTCTCCTTCCGAAAAGTCTGTAAAACTATTCTGAGGTGTTTCTCGTATTACTCCCTATTCTAGGATTACGCCAAAATGTCATCAATGAAAACTACGATAAATTTTTCTAAGTATTAATGAAATACTATATCCACCAAGTCCATGAACACCGCTAGAGTGTTGGTTAACCCAAAAGGCATGACGACAAACTCATAATGCCCATAACAAGTTTGAAAAGTTGTTTCCGGTATGTCACTAGCCTTGATCTTTAATTGATCATAACCAGACCTCGAGTCAATTTTTGAAAACTCATTGGACCTTCTCAATTGGTTGAAGAAATCTTCGATACTCGGAAGAGGGTACTTATTCTTTTTGGTCAAGTGATTCAGCTCATTGTAGTCGACGCACATCCTCATTGATCCATCTTTTTTTTTTCCACAAAGAGCACATGTGCACCCCAAGTTGTACACTTGGTTTGATGAAGCCATCATCCAAAAATTCCTAATGCTGTGATTTCAATTCTTGCAATTCTTTTGGGGCCATTCTATAAGGTACTTTAGATTCTGACGTCGCTCTATGAATTAATTCAATAGTAAATTCCACTTGCCTATCTAGAAGAATACTAGGTAGGTCTTCTAGAAAAACATCTGCGATATCCGATACAACAGTCACTTTTTCAGCAGTTAATTTTGGTTGTGCTTTGCCCGAGGTGTTGGTTAGGAATCCTTGACGTGATTCTTTCTCCATCATTCTTCTCGTTGTAGTGGTTTGCTCTTTGTTCCCAAGAAGTGAAATTCTTCGTCTTTTAGTTTTTGAAACACTATTTTCTTTTCATGGCACTAAATATATGTGCGGTTACGTTCTAACCAATCCATGTCTAGTATTACATCAAAGTCTCTCATCTTCAAACTGTACAAACTTCTAGTATTCTCCCTCTAATTTCTAACTTAATTTATTTAACTATTTGGCTAATATTAAGTATCTTTCTTGGAGGAGTGCTAACTTCTAGCTTGATGGCTGACTTATCACATGTGAGTCTAGTCTTAGCAATAAAAGATGCAGAGACAACCAAATGCATTGCTCCAAAATAAAAAAGAACATAAGTAGGAATATGTGATAACAGAAGGATACCTAGTGTCAAGTTTGGGTCCTGATGGACTTATTGATGGGTTAGAGAAAACACTCAGCCTTTTCCAGTCTTTGTTTTTATTTTGGCCCCTTTCTTCCCGTCTCTTCCTTTGGGAGGCTCCGTATAGTTCATACTCATGTAGCCCATCTTGTCGCATTGGTAGCAAATGTTCTTCCCAAATAGACATTCACCAATATGAGTTTTGTTACACTTTAGGCAAGCTATAATGGTAACTCCTGTCTTGCCATTATTTGGTCCAATATCCAGCTTCTTGTCCTGCCACTTCCCTTTTCCCTTCTCTTGTCCGCTACACTTTTTCTTCCTATAAGAATCTTTGTTCTATTGAGTGGATTGATCAAAGCTTCCATTTCGACAATAAATCGTCTTGGCCTGAGCTAACATCTTACGGTACGTTGTTAAATTGTGGGACATGAGTATCAATTTGATATTCGTACTCAGCTTTTGTTCAAACCTCTTAATCTTCTTGGCCTCAGCGTTGACCAAATGTAGAGCGTACTTTGACAAATGTTCAAACTTACACTAATACTTCGTAAGTGACATACTTCCTTACCTCAGCTACAGGAACTCCGTCTTCTTGTAATCCTTTAGCACTTGTGGAAAAAACTTCTCCATCAGCTCTTCTTTGAACTATTCCCACTTCAAAGCACGCTATTCTACTTCACTCCGAGTCTGAGACATAGTCTCTCACCATTGGTTGGCATTTCCAGCAAACATATAATTTGCACACTCGAACATTTGTACGTCGGTACATGCTAACAACCGAATAATGTACTCCATGTTATGCAACCATTCATCTATTGCCGACAAAATTGCTTAATCACTATAGCATTATTGGTGACATCTAGAGGGGTGGGAAGGTAAAGCTTGCCATGTCCAGAACTACTCTCAGCGAGTCCCTGATCATATTATTCTGTGTTGGTGGCACCATTACCTTTAGACATAATGATTTTTTCCATTAGATAATAGTAATACCAACACATCTCAAATTGGAATAAAAGGGAATACTTAAAATTTATTAATAAATAAACTTTGGCAACTTGTCGAAAACAAGGCAACAATTGAGATTAAACATCTCAATAGGCAAAGGAAAGTAAAATTCAAGCTACAAGTCAACGTCCAACTTTGGGTGCTCGAGAGAAACAAAACGAACAGTCAAAAGAAACTAAAGCAATAAGGAAAATACTTAATTGATTTACCACGCTACTATCAAGCTTCCTATTTCATGGTTCTTTTGTAAGGACAAATAGGAAATTGATGCTAAGTGTGTATACCATTTAGTTTGACTAATTAAATTTGGTGTTACATTAAAACACAATTGCTTGTAATTTAAAATTTATCATTCACATACATGGTCTAAATGTAAGAATTAATGTTGTCCAAGGTCCAATTAGTTGGGTCGACTTAATTATTTATTGGACCAAATTAATTAATCTGATTAATTAATTGGGCCCATTTGTTGATGGGTTCTAGTTTGACTAGAACTAGGGCTAGGGTTAGCCCTACATATAAATACAAAGGCCACGACAGATTAAATCAAAAGTTGGTTTTCATTACTTGCTAACACAAGAAAAAGACGGCCAAATACAAATACTCCCAAAAGGTTCTGCTTTCATCTGTTCTTGATTGTGGAAGTCCAGATCTTTTCTTGCTGTGTGGATTACCATTGGAGACTGGACAATTGGACATCTGTGATATTGAAGATCGCACCTTCAGATAGTCAGAAATCAGATTTCACGATATTCATCAAAGGTAAACGTCTATCACAAATCTTTCTAAGTACAAGGTTGATCCGACTTAAATGAATTGAACATTTAATTTTCGATGTGCATGTATACCTCAATTCCTTACAGTGGTATCAGAGCCTACCTTGTTACTTGTTAGAGTTCGTTATACTGCTTTGATGAATCAACAATAATTATTATTGTTGTATTAATTTGCTTTGAGATTTGACAATGTAAAATAAAATTGTGAATTTTTGGACAAACATAAATCTGAATTTGATTTGGATTCAATTGGAACGAGATGGACAAAAGTGCCGCCACCGGTGGAAGCAGCCACCAGCTGCGAGTCCACTACCAGTTGTGTTAAGCGGTTGTTGCTGGCTGTGGAACAGAGCAATGGTTGCTGCTATTCGCGGCAGCTGCTGCTGCTCGTGGAACAGAGCAATTGTTGCTGCTATTTGCGTTTTCGCCTCCTTCCCTTTTTCCCTCTTTGACGGGCGGCGTAGGCAAAGCTTTAAAAATAAATTAATTAATTAATTAAAAAGGTTGAAAGGTCAACCTGTGACCAGTGGCGGATCACTGGAGAAAGGAATACCGTCTTGTTCTTTGTTAGAAGTAGCATTGTGCAGCCGCTTTATCGAACAAGAGCAAAAAAAGTTGATGTTCGACACAAATCGGCGGTGGCCATTGGTGTTGGACACCGGCGTGACCACTGCCAACTGATGATGATGCCGCTTTGCAAAAACCCTGCATTTTGAAGTTTGGGAACGAGGGCTTCCTTGTAATTTTAGAAATTGCATGGAAAGCCTCTTATTTTTAAAGAAATTAAATGGGCCTTTTCGCAATTTAGAAAATTGCAAATTAAGCACCCAATGTTTTAAAATTAGAGAGGACTCTTTTGTGCAATTTTAGAAATTGCATTAAAAGACCCACTGTTTTAAAAATTTTAAGGAATTGACTGTGCAATTTTAGAAATTGCACATTAAGTCCTCAATTTTAAAAGAAAAAAAAGTTATCAAATGCAATTTTATTTTTTCTTTTTTGGAAAAATTGTAATTATTAATTTGTTTAAAATGTTGGTCAAATATTCAAAATTAAATTAAAATATTTTTAAACCATATTTTGAATTTATGACCAGATTAAAATTTAACCTATTACTTTATAAAATTATAATTTTGACCTTATACAAATTTTATCTTCAATTAGAGTGTGACTTTAAATTGAGAGATAAAATAAATTTTGAAAATCTTCCTTATGAATAAAATTAATTGATTAATTTTATTGTTGAAAAATTAATTAATTAATTGGATGAATTATTTAATTCGGTCTATCCCGTTCCAAAATATCTAAAAGTTTAGACTTATACTGTCAAAGTTGTAAACTTATAAATTAATATATTTTTAATATTAGATATTAAAATAGATGTTTAGTAGATGATTATGGACTCAACCCATGTGATTGGTTGTATGGTTAATTATTCATATTAATTGTTGGTTGGGCATGCGAGCCTATTATTTAATTAAATGGGCATGCGAGCATATTATTTAATTAATTGAGTTTTCGAGCTATTTATTTATTATGGGTCTGCGTGTCCAATTATCAGAGTCTGCGTGCCAACTAGTATAGGATACATGTTGTGGTTGGGCCACGAGTAATCAACTAGTATAGGATACAAGTTGCAGCAGGAGGTAGAGATGTTTGCATCTAGCATTTGATGAACAAATGCAACGTCCCTTAGGAATTGAACGACTAATCTTCCTTTTGGCTCAGAAAGATTAGATAGATAAAGTCCATAATCATCCACAGTTGTTATTATTATGTATGATTGATTGCATTTTAGATGTTAATTAACACACACACACACATATATATATATGAATGATGAGACAAACACCTCTTTATCAAAATATTAAATTCGTATTAAATGGTTAATACAACGTGTCTTCTATTGTTATAGTGAAAACCAGAGTCCATTATCGATGTCAGTTTGTTGAGTCACTCAAGGCTGCTCGCTCATGGATATGTTTATCACTATGAAACATTTGATGTTTCTGAACAATATGTCGAATTTAACTAAAATTTTATTTTTTGTTGAGTCACTTAAGGAAATAGAATTTTAGGGACACAATCAAGTAAACACATAAGATGTGTGCAACAATAAGTTGTCTACTTGATGATCTAGGAGTCATATAGAGATGTGATTGATAGAGTATCTACTTGGATATTTTATTAGGATTTGTTGAGTCACTCAAAGTTCTAATAAAATAAAAGGGATCCTGGCCCACTAGGAATCTAATCGATTCTATTGATTAATGTTTGAGGGTCATTAATTCAATTCAAACAGTGGGAGTATAATTAATTTAATATAAATCCATGTTAAATTAATTTTATGTATTTAATTAATTGTTCTATCTTATTATTTAATTGTTGAATCATGAGTAACCATTTGAGTTTGAGAGGTATATTGGATGCCAACATACATATCAGACCAAATTTTCTGGACTGGCACCGCATTCTGAGAATTGTTCTCAAGCATGAAAAAGAAAAATTGATATGTCAATAAGCAGCCAATGCCAGAAGCTCCTATTGAGGAGGCTACGCCGGGGAACGTGCAAGCTTGCAAAAACACAGTGATAATAATAACACTGCAACATGTGATGCTTGCAGTATGTCATTTAAGTTAGAAAAGCAGCACGAGGGTATGGATGCCTATACAAAAATATATCATTTCAAGGAGTTGAATGATGTAAAGTCACGGACTGAAAGGTATGAGACATCCAAACGGTTATTCAGAGGTATGATGGTAAATAAGATCTTAGTCAGTGTTCATGTACTAAAGATGATTAGTTGTATTGAAAAATTAAACCAATTGAGTTTTACCATGGACCACGAGCTGAGTGTTGACTTGGTTCTGCAGTCCCTACCTAATAGCTTTTCACAGTTCATTATGAACTTCAACATGAATAAGATTCAGGGTACCTTAATCGAGCTGCAAAACGTGCTAAAAATTGTTAAGCCCAAGGAGATGGGTAAACTTTGGCCATTGATACCTCTAAGAGTATTAAGAGGAAATCTAAATGGACCGTTTAGAAAGGATCCAAGAAGGCCAAATCTGTTGAAAAATAGTTAAGCAAAGACAAATCCAAGTATGATGATCCTTGTTTTCACTGTGAAAATAAAAGGACATTAGAAGAGAAATTGCAAGGCATAAAAGAGATAAAACTAACAACTCAAATCTTTGGCATTGCAAACTCGGTCATATAAATGAAAATGTATCACCAAATTACATAAAGATGAATACTTGGATTCAAATGATTATGAATCGTTTGATAAGTGTGAACCATGCCCGTTGGGCAAAATAACCTAGACCCTATTTTCTGGAAAGGGAGACTCAGTTACAGATATTTTGGGTCTTGTACATACTGATGTATATGGACAAATGTCTAAAGATGCTAAAGGTGGTTTTTCTTACTTCATCATATTTACAGATGACCATTCTAGATATGGTTTTATATGCTTGATGAAATTCAAGAGTGAAGCCCTTGAAAAGTTCAAAGAATTCAAGCAAGAAGTAGAAAGGCAAACCGGAAAAATATTATAACACTTAGATCTGATCGAGGTGGAGAATATTTGAAGGATGAGTTTTAACCATCTAAAAGAGAATAGGATTCTCTCGCAGTGGACTCTACCTTATACATCAATACAAAATGGTGTATCTGAAAAACAAAAATGCACCTTATTTGATATGGTGCGATCAATGGTGAGTTGTGCAGTTGTTCTAAAAATTATTTTAGAGATATGCACTTAACACTGCATGTTATACACTAAACCGTGTCCTGTCTAAATAGGTCAATTAAACTCCATACGAGTTATGGAAAGGGAAAAAGACCCAATCTTTCATATAAGAAGGATTAGGAATGCGACGCTTATGTGAAGCGCGTTGAATCGGATAAGCTATGAGCTAAAACTGATAAAAGTTTATTTGTGGAGTATCCAGAGTAAACTGCAGGATACTATTTCTACAATCCCATCGCGATGAAGGTCATCATATCGAGACTTGCTATATTCTTAGAGAAGAAAGTGGGAGCAAAGTAGCTCTTGAAGAGGTTCAAGAAACAACAAATAAAATTGACCAATTAGATGTTCCAGTGGCTGAGCTTACATCCGATGAAGCACATATTAAGAAAGTGGGAACCACCAATTCCCAAGGACACACTAGCTCTGCGTAAGTCGAGCAGAGTCATTCATTTTTCTCTTAGATACGATCTCCTGGTTACTAGTAATATATTACTAATCGAGGAAGATGAACCTACTACTTATGCAGAATCGAAGTCAAGTATTGACTCAAAAAGATGGCAGGAAGCCATAGAATCCGAGATGAACTCCATATACGAAAACTATGTTTGGACCTTGCTTGACCCACAGGGTAAAACCTATAGGCTGTAAATTAGTTTACATTAAAAAGGTCGACATGGATGGTAATGTTCATACTTACAAGGTAAGATTGGTTGCGAAGGGTTACAAGTAAAGACAAGGGATTGACTTTGACGAAGCCTTCTCACCAGTAGCCATGTCTAAGTCAATTTGGATTCTGCTTGCGATAGTAGCATACCATGACTATGAGATCTGGCAAATGGATGTCAAGATTGCATTCCTTAACGGGAATCTTAGCAAGGATGTGTAGGTGACGGAAATCTTAGCAAGGATGTGTAGGTGACACAACTTGAAAGTTTTGAATCCACATAGCCAAACAAGGTATGCAAACTCCAGAAATCCATATATGGATTAACGTAAGTCTTTCGGAGTTGGAATCTTCATTTTGATAAGACAATCAAAATGTTTGATTTTATCAAGAATGAAGATGAACTATGTGTATAAAAGGTCAGTGGGAGCAAAGTCGTGTTTCTAATTTTGTATGTGGATGACATACTTTAGAAAACGATGTCTCCGATGCCAAAAATCAATAAAATTGTGGTTATCCAAAATTTCTCCATGAAGGATATGGGAGATGCAACGTACATTTTCGGTATAAAGATCTATAGAGATAGATCTAAGAGAATGCTTGGCCTATCTCAAGATATGTACATAAATAAAATCTTGAGAAGATTTAGTATGGAAGAGTCCAAGAGAAGACTCTGTCCCATCGGGTATGGGATCTCTCTCTCAAAAGAGTGTTCAAAACACATAATGTGAGAGATAGCATGGATATGATTCCTTATGCATCAGCAATAGGATCTACCATATATGCGATGTTATGTACTCGACCAGATGTTTTATACGCTTTGAGTGTCACAAGCAGGTTCCAAGCGAACCCTGGCGAGAAATATTGAATCGCAGTCAAGAACATCCTTAAATACTTAAGAAGGACTAAAGACATTTTCTTGGTTTATGGAGGAAATGAACTTAGAGTTCAAGGTTATGCCGATGCCAGCTTTCAGTCTGATAAAGACGATAGTAAATCTCAATCTAGATATGTATTTACTCAAAATGGTGGTGCAGTCAGTTGGAAAAGTTCCAAACAAGAAACGACTAATGATTCAACTATAAAAGCCGAATATATAACTGCTTCAGAAAACGGTCTGGATCAAGAAGTTCATTACTGAACTTGGAATAGTTCCTAGTATTGTTGATCTAATAACTTGTATTGTGATAACAATGGAGTCATCGCACAAGCAAAGGAACCCAGGTCTCATCAATGATCCAGATATATATTGAGGCAGTATCATCTCATCAGGGAGATAATCTTAAGAAATTATATAAATATAGAATTGGTCCTAACATACGATAATGTAGCAGATCCTTTGACAAAGTTGTTGTCCCAGCACAAGCAGATGGTCATGCTAAATTTGATGGTATTAAGATACCTGAGTGATTGAATCTAGTTTGTATGGGACATTTTGTGATATACTCTTTGTTAGACATTGAAGTATATAAACAAATTAATTAGTAAAATGCATGTCTACATTTTAATGACAGATCTGTTATTTTTTAAATTTTATTATTTAAAATAATAGAGTATGAAGAAAAGTTCATAGTAACTTGTTAATCACAAGGTGTTGTGATTGTGAGATACATGTTATAAATAATTTATTCTTAAAATATTCCTAGTCATAGTAATAATGAGATACTGATATCATTATTGCAGATAGACTAGCATGTGTTGCATTTCTTTTGAAGAAAGTAGTTGATCTCACGAGCAAAGATGTAGAGGGACATCTTAATGAACACATGAATGCATCGTTATGAGAACATGACATTGGATGATCCGCCTAGAGATTCTACATGGATAACTATCCAAGCATCAGTGGTAAATCTCTAATGCGTGATTGTGGATTTGGTCCTTTGACTTGAGGACATCATAGAATCTTATGTGAGGACCACTATACTTTGGCGAGCGTTTGATGGGACTCGAAGATTTGAGTCACCAGGAAGACGTCGTACGGGTATAGCGAGAATCATATAAAAGTTGTGAATGTCCAATATGAGGATTCGTCACTCTTAGAAAGTAGGAGATTATAATCTGTATTTTGCCTACGTAAGTTGATATAAATTTCCTCGGCCGGGGTAGAGTTATGAGTTGAAAAATGTTTCAATCATAACTAGATTAGATCAACGAAGAGTTGAGGTGAATAACATAATTGGTTGAAATGAGTTTGACGTTGATCCATATTTCTTAACCAATTGGGTTATATTGATGAAGGGATTATATTTCCATGGTAGCCGTACATATATTGGTTCTGTCATACCACATGACATTTTCCTTCACATGGATTGCCTTGAAACGTTGCTAGATGTCAATCTTGGACGGAGACATGAATTGATCAATCTCGGTGAATCGATGAGAATATCACTGCGTTTGCCATCTTGAATGGAAACCTAATGGGTTACACACATAAAGCGAGAATTGAGCATCTGGAGTTGGACCTTGTCAAAGTGGGAGATTGTAAGAATTAATGTTGTCCAAGGTCCAATTAGTTGGGTCGGACTTAATTATTTATTGGACCAAATTAATTAATCTGATTAATTAATTGGACCCATTTGTTGATGGGTTCTAGTTTGACTAAAACTAGGGCTAAGGTTAGCCCTACCTATAAATACAAAGGCCACGATAGATTAAATCACAAGTTGGTTTTCATTACTTGCTAGCACAAGAAAAAGACAGTCAAATACAAATACTCCAAAAAGGTTCCGTTTTCATCTGTTCTTGATCGTGGAAGTCCAGATCTGTTCTTGCTGTGTGGATTACCATTGGAAGCTGGACAATTGGACAACAGTGGTATTGAAGATCACATCTCCAGATAGTCAAAAATCAGATTTCACGATATTCATCAAAGGTAAACTTTTATCATGAATTCTCTCTAAGTACAAGGTTGATCTGGCTTATAGGAATTGAACATTTAATTTCCGCTGTGCATATATACCTCAATTCCTTACACTAAAGCCATACATCTATGACATAAAATTCCACCATAATCAGTGCTATAATATATTCCAAACGTAATTGAAACTCCAAATTACCTCTTTAAAATATTAAAATTAAGAAAATACTCATAACACATCATACTACGACATTTTAAAATTTCAGAACATAACTAACTCAAACAGGCCTCCGCATTAACTCATAAAATGCACAAGGAAGATTTTCGGTCATAACTGCCACCATTACAAAAATATGCATATTCCATTGCACGTTCTCCTATTGAGGTGATTCTAATTCTCAGGGAACTCATCAATATATCAATCCTAACTGGTTTTACCTAGAAATTTGAATAAACAACCTAGGGTGTTCTTTCAAAGTCAGACATGCTTGCACAGATTCTCTGTTTTAGCTTTAAGTCCATTAAACAACATCTATCATCATATAACTTGGTTTTCTATCATGAATAAACTCTAAAATAATGATCAAACATAAATGAAGCATAGGAGTTCATAAAATCATCCAATCTCTCAAAAATTCAGCAAGCAATAAATATGAAAACTTATAAAAATGGTCAATTAATGTCTTGTAACTCTCTTTATTTTCCAAGGCTCCTCATCGCCATCATCAAGCCTCTATCCATGGCCCACGATTAACCCATAAGAGAAGGAAATGGATCATATCATATATTCTTCATTTGGGAAACACAATAGGAGTACATATTTCCTTGTGCAATCCCAAACCAAAAAGTAGTTTCAACCAAAATAAATCATATCACATATTCTTAATTCGGGAGTTCAAGGGTCTCAAGAAGCCGTGTTCTCTCTTTCTTGTGTTTAATCATAGAAGATTAAACTAGTTCTTATTTCTTTCTTGTATAATCTGTTGGTGGATTTATGTGGAATGACTCCAAAGCAATCAAACCGAATGATGGATGAAAATTAAGCAGAGGCAAGAGTTGAACTCTTTGTCCTTAAGTCAATATTGTCCCGCAAAGGTGCCTTCGGTCTTTGGCAATTGACTCCCAAGATACAACGACTTCGCTTGAATTTTGTAGCACTTCAAAAACTCAAGTACAGTGAACTAAAATTGGTTTTGTACTCCAACAGATGAAATGAAATGGAAATCTGAATTTTATGCAACTAAAATGCAATAATTTTGGTTAAAGAATGATGAAATATGAGTTCTTAGTGTTTGCATATAGTTTCTGTATCAATTCTCTGTAAATATGGACGTCCAAAGGTCCTATTTAACGCTGAAGATCAGTTGGAAACGAAAAGGTATTGTCTCCATGCGATCGCATGGTCAAAACTTTGACCCAAAATTGTCCTTTTTTCGTAATTTCTCATTCATTCGATATTGGTTTCGAAATGTCAAATATACCCTTTAAACATGCAGATAAATCTGAATTTTCTTTCCCCGAAGCGTCGAAGTGGCAAACTAATTTGCCTAAACGGATTGGGTCGGGTCTTGTATATTTGGCCAAGTTGACACGAAGTCACTTTAGTTGTTTTTAACACTTAGTTAATTTCTCGACATATTTAAACCAATTTCCAACAATCCCCCACATGAATGAAAATTCTTTGATACGTAAAACACGATGCAAATGAAATGCAATGATATGCAGACTCAACAAATGGAGTACATGCAACAAGTCATAGCATCAAGATAGGTAGCTTGTGGCTTTGAACCTTCTTTAATTTCTCGACATATTTAAACTAATTTCTAGAATAATCAAGATTGATTACACTTCTTTCTAGTCAAGATGGCCATAACAAATTCTCAAGCATGTAATATTCCACATAAAATGTACAAATTGAAAGGGAATGAAATCAATTTTCATATGTATTTCTACCTTGCCTCTTTGATGGAAAAAAGATGAAATTCTTGTAAACCATTTGGCTTTTATGATCTTTATTCTTGTTGTTGTTTTTCTTTAAGAGATCTTATGTTTGTGTGTGTGCGTGGCCGAAGGAGAGAGGAGGGAGGCGTGGGTGAGTATGGGGCTATAGATGGCCGAAATTGGGGATCAAGTGAGGGGTTTTTGGAATGTTTTCCTTACTCTTGTGCAATGATCTGCGGAAAGGAATTGATTGAAGGAATATCTTGCAAGAATCTATGGAAAAGTTTCTTCCTTCTAATAAGGAGAAAGTCCCGAAGGTGAAGTCCCCCACTTGTGTCAGAGGCCCCTTTCACCAGACGGGTTGTAAATCGAGAGATGTGCACGAGTGGCAGGGACCTGAGGGAGAGAGCCAATAGACCAACCCCCAGGACAGACCCCCACAATATTTCAGTGAAAATCTACCTCACACGGGAATCGAACCTACATTGCCGGAGGATTTATCCCCACATCATCTCAGGCCTTACCAACTCGCCTATGCCCTTAGGGGCGGAAAAGTTTCTTCCTTAGCTTATGGAAAGTTTCTCAATACTAAAATTTAAATTCTTTTAACTTGTAGAACCTTATATGAAATTCATTAATTGGTTGAATAAATTTAAAGGTTGAATTTAAATAAGCTATTTTCTTAATTCTTTTCCAAATTATTCTTCTATATACTAAATTTGAATTTTAAAGGGTATAATAACAAATAATCAAATCTGTTTAAAATAAATTGGGCTTTCTTTTTATTATTGCGTGTCTTGATTGAACTTTGACTTGATTTGGACCTTCTAGTGACAAATAATTCAACTTAAACAAAAAAAATACTTAGGCCTTGAATAATTCAACATAAAGAGAAAATTTGGAGTGTTTCATGTCTCATGCTAAGCTACCTAAACACTTATAGGTAGAGGAAATAAGATCCTTCAGCTCCTTTAGATGATGTTCCAAACATATTTGGAACGGGAAAAGACGTCTCTTATAATCATTTGAGAGTCTTTGGTTGCAAAGCATTTGTTTGTGTTCCGAAAGATGAATGATCAATGCTTGATGATAAGGCAAAACAATGTATTTTCTTAGGGTATGTGTTGTATATTTCAATTCTGCAAGTGGACGGATCGTTACAAGTAATAAAATGAGAAGTAGAGTGTCGAACCCATGTAAACTAGCTACCAATTTAACCAATTAATTTATAATTCAAATTTTAACAATGTAAAGAACACAGATTCGTTTTTGAATTTTAATTCTAAAACTATTCTAATTATGTTTAAATAAATCTAATTTATCACGCAATTAAAGTACATTGTTGAGGACGATTTCAAGTTTTACTAACACTAGGATTCACGAATCCACCTACACGTTTCTTAATCAATTATCCGTTTAATCGCTTTAGTTTATAATTACCTTGGATTGAAAATTGGTGATCCTATAATAATCAAAAGTCTCTCTCGATGGTCAATCAATTCTATATCGATATACGAACCTAATTATCTCTAATTAAGATTCGAACATAAAAATATGCATTAAAATCTCAAGAACACCTAACCGGATTTCAAAAAGCATAATAGTAATTTCTATCTATTATTGGACTCTATGTTATTCAAAAATATGTGCCTATCTCTATTGAATCTTTCGACTTCAATAAAGATCACAAAATATTCTAATGGTGATCAAGCATTAAAACATTAGAAAGAATGAATAAAGAATAATCAATCAATAAGCAATTAATTACTAAAACGAAAAACTTCTAATTAATTAAAAATACGAGATTTTATCGTTCATCCTAGCAATGAGTAATTTAGCCGGACATGAATTTGTTGATTATTATAATAATTGAATTCATCATGTTCCGAGAAAAAAAAAAAAGTAAATAAAACCCGTGATTTCGGCTCAAGAATCTTCAATCCGTTCCTTGATCTTCGATTCTTCTCTTCTTTCTTTTGTTCCCAAAATTCATTTCTCGCGATTTGTCTCTTCTCTCACTTTTATATTCCTCCTTTAACTCTCTGAAACGTGTGTTTAAGTTGTTCCTTACCCTAGACTTGCTAGAATTCTATTTGTTCTAGGAAACTGCCAAATTGCTGCCGCAGAAAGCCTTGCGATCGCATAGCTTGTCTCCATTATGTTCTGCCTTTGAAAAGCTACCCTTGCAATCGAAGCTGTGTATAACCATGCGATCGCATGGTTATTTTGGTTGATTTCTTGGATTCCATCCTTTGATATTTGCACGTCAAGCCCCTAAAGTCTCTTTATCTTTGCAATTAGGTCCTCTTTTCTTCTGTTTTCTATCTTTTCGTTAGATCGACACTTGAATTTGACTTTTTCCTAAAATAATAAGAAAACAACTCACCATTAAACTGAAAACAATTAAGAGAACTCATAATCGTCCCTTTTTGTGAATTTAGATAAGTACGAATTTGTACTTATCAAACACCCCCAAACTTGAACTTTTATTTGTCATCGAATAAACTAGCTAAGACAATCATGCATATAATAACAAAAATAAAATATAGTCAAAATATAAATAGCTTGTCGTTCTTGCTTCAGCATTCGCAACTTATAATTCATGACGAGTGCTCAAGTGTTACTATTGCAAATGTGATTCTACTCAAACCATACTTGATATGTGTGTGATAGTAGTTAATCCAATTCACTTAATTTTTATGCTGATGATAGTCCAACCATTTGGTCAAGTATTCATTTCCCTCTCGTAAGGTACACTTCCCCCCAAAATGATGTTCTCTTTCAATTCCTAAGATTTTGGTTCAAATGTTATCGTTTACTCATTATTTTCTTGCTCTAAGCAGGTTGAGAAAGCTAATAATCGTGAAAAACTAGGTTTATGAAGATTCTTTTATTTTTGAGTGCTCTTGACCAGAAAGTTTCTACTAATTAAGTCAAATTCATTAGTTATCTAATCCCCATGTTTACTTTGCAAATGTTTTTTTTTAATCTTATGTGCAAAACTCAATCCTTTAAGCTTTCTAGATGACTTATGTAACGAGCTTTAGGTCGATGACTTTCAGGTCTTTTGAACCTTAGGACATCGGATTTTGAAAAACCCCTACGGGCCTTTTCACTCAAGTAAGAAAAGGCTACGAAAGAGTTATCAGATATTAATAATGTACGAAACTCAGTCCATTAAGTTTTCTAAATGACTCATGTAACGAGCTTTAGGCTGATGGGCTTTATCACTCGAGTCAAAAAGGCTACAAAAAGAGTTATATAATAGTAATAGCCTTGTTCTTTGCGTGCAATAAGTTCATGCTCGGGGATTAGATTCTTAACATTCGGTCAATACCTAGCTTCCTCTAACTGGTCTAAAGTGCTCCACACAATTTTTCAACAAACATGGAATCAACACAAGCCTAGGTAGCCACCATCACAGTTTAACTACAACACTTACTCACTCTATTGGTTACTTGTCGAGATACAAATGATTCTTAGTTTCAAGAAGGTATCATATTGTTTTCAACTTAAGTGCACCAACATAACTAAAATTCATCATAACTGGCCAACACAACACGTTATCAGACATGGTTAAGTAGCCTCACATTTAAACAAAGTAATAATCTGTTCACAAGTCATGATTAAAGCTAAACGTAAATAAAAAGTTCCATCATTAGCCGGCAAGGCTATTCATATCACATAAACATGCAAATAAACATCAAAATATATTTTTTTTTTTTTTTTTATTTTTTAGTTAAAAATCAAATATCAATTATCATCATCGAATCAAGCAAATATTTCATTTTAATCCACCCCCAAACTTAAAATATACATTGTCCCTAATGTAAAAATTCAAAAAGAAATATAATATATAAAAAATTCAGAGACTTTCCGGAGGTGGATCGGATGGTGCTGGTGAAGTAGTGTTGACGGATTTACTGGTGGAGGGTCTTGGCTCGATGTCGGTTTACAAATCTGGTCATGAATATCATCTAGCTTACTCGCACATCTGTCTAACCACCTCTTGACCTGGTCATAGTCGGATCAAATTCGACTCTACTCCAGGCCAACTTATCGCTGACTGCTTCTTGATATTCATCTGAGTGTGTCAGACTGTATCTATACGAGATCGCAGCGTCGTTAAATTCCTACTTCACCGTGCGCAGTTCAGTCTGTGTCGCGACAATGAGCCGTGACTCAACCTAACCTTCTAGTAGTTGACATAGCATCCATGCTATGTCTCCGAGAGGTGCGGCTGGCTAAGGTGTGGCTGGATGCTATTCTTGAGCCTACTCTTCTCTGCGACTGGGGCTGACCCTACAACTCGTATAGTGTGTCTTCTTGTATTTTCCAATGCATAGCGATTGATTGATCCCTTGGATTTCAATATTAGCTCTGCTGCAGAAATCTGAACCCCCGCTTCTTCACAAATGTCACTAATCAGAGTTGGGAATATGGTAGTGTGTCTCTTGTCTATTTGGAAGCCCAGAGTACTGATCAGGGTGTAGATGTAATTTTCCAAGTCTATCTTCTCTTGTGAGCGAGATGGTATAATAATCGAGTCCTCACATCATTAATAGTAGTGTGGTGTATGGTCGGGTTGATATTGTGGATCACGAACACATTCAAGTTGAGTAGGGAGTCCGTCAATTGGCTATGCTCTAAGTCTCTCCTGGGTAGTGGCCATGCATCGTCTCGACCATATATAAATTGGGCCACTTCACCCATATCTTGAATAGTGTGTAGCGGTGAACATCTTCAGAAGTAATCCCATTGTACTGGTTAATGACCCTCGGACTAAACATAAACCATTTACCCCTCACCTATGTCTACTCAGTAGTGCTCTGTCCCGTGTATGTCTATTTCGTGGTTAAAGTTGGTGTAGAACTCATGGACGAGCTAGGAGTAGATTTTGTGCGATGTTTCTGCAATTTTTAACCAGCTTGTATAGCTCGAAGTGAGAAAAAATCCTCCAATTATATAACTTGAATAGATTATATAACTCGAAGTGGGAGTTTGATCTTGTGGGAGTAGATCACGTCAATCAGATTGTATAACTCGAAGTGAGAAAAATCCTCCAATTGTAATCTCCGCTCCCCCCATATGGTCCACTGGCTAGTGAGATTCTTGAATCTTTCTTCGTGCTCCTTAGATAGATAGTGGGAGGAATCAGTGTTTTCCACCCGTGCTCTTTTTTATGTGCCTCCGGTTGCCTTTTTCTTTCTTTATTCTGTGGCGATTGGGGGTCATTTTGGAGCCATGACCTGTAAAATGAACAAAAACAAGTTAGATATGAAAAATGACATAAATGGTATTATTAGTCACCCCAAACTATCTCTCACTTTGTGTTCGAGTAAGCTACTTCGGATCCCGAGAAAATTATGCAAGAATGTTCAAAAGCCAAACGGCAAAGGATGGTATGGAATTGCATGTCTTGATCTACCACATGTTCAAATTTCATTGGATTTCGAGGCCATTTGGGCTAAACAGACTGGGATGAAAGTGCTAACGGAGGCAGGCGAAAGTGGCCTGCAATGGACTGCCATGGCAGCCGTGGTCCCTAATGATCACGGTTGGATTTTTCTTGTGATAAAAGTGTGTCCAAGCTAAGGTGAAGAATCCTAGACGATAGTGTTGGTTAAAGAGATTGGCCTATGATCACATTTTCCCCAAATTTGGCAAAGATTTTGGTTGGGGCGTTTCGTCGAACACCTTGAATGCTAGGGATTGTTCTTCATAGGGTGAATGAGTTGGATAAACTATGCAAACCCAAAATTTTTCTCACTTTAATCATCTAAACCCAATCAATAACATATTTTCCCTCCGGTTCACACCTAATCTAAACCACATTTCTCCAAATAAGTCTTTAAGCACGAAATTAATTGAAAAACGAATGAAAAGAGAACATTTGACCAAAAATATTGAATCTTACCATTGAATTTGTGGACTAGATTTAATAGAGGATTGATTTTGATGACAATATGGAGAATTTGTACTTGTTGAAGCTCGAGGTCACGGATTGAGGTGGGAGAACTCGGTTGTAGTTTGAAATTTATGTTTTGAAATGGCTAAGTCTTATTCCCAGTTTTATTCTTAACTGGTAGTCCTTGCAATCGCAATGAAGAAAATTCCTGCGATCGCAGGACCACTAGTTTCTAGGCAGAATGTTTTCTGCCCAAACCATGCGATCACATGGTCTGCACCTGTTTCAAATATTTTTTTTTAATTACTAAATTTTTTTGAAAACATGCTTATGCAGAATGAATGATGATGTTAGTCCTCATTACCTAAGAATTGAAAGTGCCTACTTTAAATCCTAAAAACATAAAACATGCAAAACGTGAATTGAACCCCTAAAACTTAAATGATGCGTAAATTTAAATAAAAGGGTAGAAAAATGGGTTGCCTCCCATTGAGTGCTTGTTTATAGTCTTTAGCTCGACTTTGTCGTGGTGATCATTCTGGATTTCTTAAGGTGGTGAAAGACTTTTCTTTCGAAAAATCACCCTCCAAGTACTGCTTTAGCTTTTGTCCATTTACCTTGAATCTGCCCTTTGTGTTATGAGCAACTTCTACCCCTCCATGTGGATAGACTTTGACTACCGTGAATGACCTAGACCATCATGAGCGTAGTTTTACCGGAAAGAACTTGAGTCGTGAATTGAATAAGAAAACATTTTGTACCGCCTCAAATTGCTTTATTTGAATGTTCTTGTCATGCCACTTCTTCGTTCTCTCCTTGTATAGTTTGGCATTTTCATAGGCAACAAACTAGAATTCATCCATTTCATTCAATTGAAGCATTCTTTTTTCACCGGCTTCTTTCAAATCAAAGTTCAACTTCCTCAATGCCCAGTAAGCTTGATGCTCCAACTCAACCGGTTAATGGCACGCTTTTCCAAAAACTAGGCAGTATGGTGACATTCTAATTGGAGTTTTAAATGCAGTTCAATATGCCCAAAGAGCATCATCTAGTTTGTTCAACCAATCTTTCCTCAAAGTACTAACGGTTAGCTCTAGGATCCGTTTTAACTCCCGGTTGGAGATTTCCACCTGGGCACTAGTTTGTGGATGGTAAGGAGTAGCCACTTGGTGCTTCATAACGTATTTTGCCAAGAGAGTTTCAAACTCTCGGTTGCACAAATATTTACCTCCATCACTTATGATTGCTCGAGGAGTCCCGAACCACGTAAAAATGTTCTTTTTGAAGAAATTCACCACCACCCGGCCATCATTAGTCGGTAAGGCTACAACTTCTACACATTTTGAAACGTAGTCCACAGCCACCAAAATGTAAGAATTTGAAAACGAGGGTGAAAACGGTCCCATAAAGTAAATTTCCCAAACATCAAAAAGTTCAACCTCTAAAATGCTTCGAATGGACATTTCTTGCTTTCGGGATATGTTTCCGGTCCTTTGGCACCTGTCATATTTTTTACCAAACTGTAAGCATCCTTGAATAATGTCGGCCAATAAAACCTAGATTGTAAGACTTTGGCTGCTGTTTTGGTAGCACCAAAATGACCTCCGTATGGTGAAGAATGACTTTGCTGCAAGACAGTCTCCATTTCTTCTTAAGGTATACATCTCCGAATTACTTGGGTGCAAGATCTTCCCAAAAATAGTATTTAAGTTCTGAAAAGAAATTTTTTCGGCATTGATGATCATAATCAGGCGGCACGATGTTGCTTGCAAGGTAATTCACATAATCTGCATACTATGGTGCACTTTTCAACTGCTCTATCCCAAAAATCTACTCGTCTGGAAATTTTTCATTTATTTCACCTTCTTCATTCCCTTATGACTACTCTATTCTTGACAAGTGGTCAACTACCACGTTCTCGCTCTCCTTTTTATCCCGAATTTCCAAGTCAAATTCTTGAGAATTAATAACCATCGAATTAGTCTTGGTTTTGCTTCTTTTTTGCAAAAAGATATTTCAATGCTGCGTGGTCCGTGTGCACTATCACTTTCCATCCAGTGAGGTAAGATTAAAATTTTTCGAAGGCAAATACTACTACTAGTAATTTTTTTTCTGTAGGGGCATAATTCATTTGAGCGTCATTGAGAGTTCGGCTGGTGTAATATATGACATGTATGACTCTTTCTCTTCGCTACCCCAAAACTGCCCCGATGGAAAAGTCACTAGCATCGCACATGAGTTCAAACGGTATATCCCAATCCGGGACCACAATGACTGGTGCTAGAGATTAGGCTTTCTCTGAGAGTGTTGAAGGCTTTAAGACAGTCTATGAAAAAATCAAATTTGACTTCTTTTTCCAACAAACTGCACAACGGTTTAGTTATTTTTGAAAAAATCTTTTATAAACCGTCTATAGAACCCTGCATGTCCCCGAAAAGACCGAATTTCCTTAACTGTTGTCGAAGGAGGCAGTTTCTCTATAACTTGAATTTTTGCTTTGTCAACCTCAATGCCTTTAGCTGAACTCCTGTGTCCCAACACAATGCCTTCTTGGACCATAAAGTGGCACATTTCCCAGTTAAGTACCAAGTTTTTTTCACAACGCCAAAATACCAGGGTCAAATTTTTTAGGCATTCGTCGAATGATGATCTAAAAATTGAAAAATCATCCATGAAAATGTTAATGAATTTTTTGACCATATTGAAGAAATAGACATCATACAACGCTGAAATGTGGCAGAAGCGTTGAATAGGCCAAATGGCATACGAACGTGATTGTAAGGACAAGTACAGGTCGTCTTTTCTTTATCTTCTAGGGCTATATGAATCTGATTGTAGCCTGAATACCCATCAAGAAAGCAATAATGAGAATGGTTTGCCAAACGTTCCAGCATCTAATCAATGAATGGTAGATAAAAATGGTCTTTTCGAGTGGCATCATTCAACTTTCTATAGTCAATACAAACTCACTAGCCGGTAGTCAATCTGACTGGTAGGAGCTCGTTATTGTCATTCTTCTCAACCGTAATTCTTCTTTTTTAGGCACTACCTGAACTGGGCTTACCCAAGTGCTATCTAAAATTAGATAGATGATATCGGCATCAAGTAGTTTTAAAACCTCAACTCAGACTATCTCTTGCAAATGAGGATTTAATCTACGTTGATGTTGCACTGTTGGATTGTATGCATCTTCCATTAGAATATTGTGCATGTATATGGACGGGTTGATACCTCTGATGTCTGCTATAGTCCAACCAATGGCTAATTTGTAATTTCTCAGGACTCGGAGTAATTTATCTTTCTGATCTTGATTTATAGAATTTGCAATAATGATTGGGAGAGTAGATGACTCAACGAGATAGGCATACCTAAGGTGAGAAGGTAATTATTTTAATTCAAGAGTTGGAGCCTGTTGAATTGAAGGTGGTTGTTGAGGAGGTGTGGTGCCCAAATCCATGTATTTATTTATTCTTTCCATCTGTTCAGCTTCTTTGTAAATATCGGGCACATTCTTCGAGAACTGGAGAGTTGGAATTTTCTTCTTGAGAATGCATAATACACGCTTCCCATGGATCTAAAGGATTTTCCAAAGCAAAGGTGTTAGCTATCTCGTGATCGATGATATCGATCTGAAAACACGAGTCAGAGGAGCTTGGATATTGAATTGCTTTGAATACGTTGAAAGTGACTTGCTCTTCATTTAATCTCAACATTAGCTGGCCTTTTTGCACATCAATTACACTCGTGTAGTAGCTAAGAATGGTCGTCCCAAGATAAGTGGTACATCCCTGTCTTTCTCCATATCCAAGATAATGAAGTCAGCTGGGAATATGAACTTGTCCACTTTCACTAAAATATCTTCAACAACCCCGAGTAGACGTTTAACTGATCAATCACCTAACTGTAGTGAGATTGTGGTTGGCTTTGCTTCTTCAAGACCTAGTTACCTGAAAATAGAGTATGTCATCAAATTAATGCTAGCGCCTAAAGTACATAATGCTTTCTCAAAAAATGAACTACCAACATAGTACAAGGAATAGAGAAACTCCATGGATCTTTTAATTTCAGAGGTAACTTGTTTTGCAAGATAGCACTGCATTTATCGGTAAGCATAACTATTTCATGCTCTTCAAACTTCTTTTTATTTGACAGAATTTCCTTCATAAATTTTGCATAGCTTGGCATTTGAGCCAAAGCGTCAACAAAAGGTATGTTGATTTGGAGTTTCTTGAATACATCGAAGAATTTCTCGAATTGCTTGTCTAGATTATGTTTTCGCAACCTTTGAGAGAATGTAATCGGAGGAACATAAGCTTTGACCGGTGACAAAATATAATCTGGTGGAGAGCTTCTTTTTCTTGTTCAACTTCTACATCTGATTTGTCATCTCTCTTTACTTAACACAGTTTCTTTTTCAACACCCGGTCTTTTCACATGAATCTCTGGCAACTCAACTCCGCTTCTCGTGGTGATTGCATTGACTTGCTCTTTTGGATTGACTTCGGTATTGTTTGGCCATGTGCCTAGTTATCACTCGGTTAACAGTTTAGCCCAGTTTGATTTTCTATATTCTTTATTGCAACATCTTGTCTTCTCTGCATCTCCTTTAATTCAGATCCCATGCGTGTGACAGTTTCTTCCAATCCTCCTTTTCTTTCTTGTGGTCTCTCTTGATTTGGCAGATTTTTGAATGTTTTGGGTATTGCCATAGGAGAATTTTGGATGATTTCTCCATCCTGGATTGTAAGTCTGTGAGTATGGATTATTCTGTTGTCGCTGAAAGTTCTGAGCATATGCAGCTTGTTCAGGTGATGACATAACAACTTTGGTTAAAGGACATTCTGATGATTGATGGTTTGCCCTGCATGTTACACAAATTGGTGGGGACATTTGAACCAATTGGTTGAGTAAGAATATTTCATTGCTTCCATCTGCTTTGCCAATACATCAATTTTCGCCAGTACAAGCAAATTGATTTCCACTTCGTGTATTCCTGTTGCTTTCTTCTGCAATCCTCTTTCTAGCCACATAACGAACTGTTTACTTATGGTTTCATATAGATCGTAAAGGTCACTGGCGGATCTATTTTGGATAGAGCCACGTATTTTAGAATCTACTGAACAACGACTAGTTGGAGCTAATCTAGAGTAGAAATAATGATTATGAGCTGCTAAAGAAAAAGCATGACTTGGACACTTTTGAAGTAGTTCCTTGAATCTTTTCCATGCCTCATGATAGTTTTCCAACTCAGATTGTTGAAAATTGGATATATCAACTTCAGTCTTTTTACTCTGGTTGGAGGAAAATATTTTAGCGTGGATTTCTAGATCAAATCTGTCCAAGTAGTGATGCTCCCAGACGTTAGAGAATCTAACAATTCTCTAGTTTTATCCTTTAGTGTGTGTGGGAAGAGCCTCATCTTAAGTGCCTCTTCATTAATATTGTGGTATTTAAAATTTCTACAGTATTCATCGAAGCGAGAAATATGGTAATGATGATTTTCATCTGTTCTCCCATAGAACGGAAGATTGTTCGAGAACAAATTAATCACATCTGGCCTCAACTAGAAGTTGTCGTGTCCATAAGGTGGATAGATTATGCTGGACCAATTTTCAACAATCGGTGGCATCATATACTCACCCATAAGGATATCTCGTTCATTAACTTTAACTGGTCGAGCTATTAGTGCAATATTATTTCTCACATCTGCAGGTAATGGATTCTAGATTCGGTTATCTTCTATTGTGTCTTTTCGCTGTTGTTTATTTTCTCTTCACTCACGTTGTCGTTGGCGAAAGTTCCGTTCGATTTTGGGTCTAAATCAAATAGAACAAGATCTTTTGTATGACGCATACACACTTGACACCTGAAACTTTAGAAATACTTGGAATTCAGCAATAACACGAAGAACTGAGAATAAAAAAAACTAAAGATCTAATAAATAATAATAAAAATAATTGTTAATGTAGTAATTAATAAAACTAGTCCCCGGTAACGGTGCCAAAAACTTGTTGTAGATTTCAATCTCGCAAGTGAACGGATCGTTACAACTAATAAAATGAGAAGTCGAATGTCGAACCCACGAGGACTAGCTACCAATTTAACCAATTAATTTATAATTCGAATTTTAACATTGTAAATAACACAGACTTGTTTTGGAATTTTAATTCTAAAACTATTCTAATTATGTTTAAATAAATCTAATTTATCATGCAATTAAAGTAAATTTGTGATGATGATTTCAATTTTTATTAATACTAGGATTCGCGAATCCACCTACACGTTTCTTAATCAATTATCCGTTTAATTGCTTTAGTTTATAATTACCTTGGATTGAAAATCGGTGATCCTTTAATAATCAAAAGCCTCTCTGGATGGTCAATCAATTTTATATCGATATACGAACCTAATTATATCTAATTAAGTTTCGAACATAAAAATATGCATTAAAATCTCAAGAACACCTAACCGAATTTCATAAAGCATAATAGTAATTTCTATCCATTATTAGATTCTATGTTATTCAAAACTATGTGCTTATCTATATTGAATCTCTCGACTTCAATAAAGATCACAAAATATTCTAATGGTGATCAAGCATTAAAACATTAGAAATAATGTATAAAGAATAATCAATCAATAAGCAATTAATTACTAATACGAAAAACTTCTAATTAATTAAAAATACGATGTTCCATCATTCATCCTAGCAATAAGTAATTTAGCTAGACATAATTTTGTTGATTATTACAATAATTGAATTCATCATGTTCTGGAGAAAGAAAAAGAAAAAGTAAATAAAACTCGTTGTTCCGACTCAAGAATCCTCAAGAATCTTCAATCCGTTCCTTGATCTTCGATTCTTCTCTTTTTTCTTTTGTTCCCAAAATTCGTCTCCCACGATTTGTCTCTTCTCTCGCTTTTATACTCCTCATTTAACTCTCTGAAACGTGTGTTTAAATTGTTCCTTATCCTAGACTTGCTAGAATTCTATTTGTACTAGGAAACAGCCAAATTGCTGCCACAGAAAGCATTGCGATCGCATGAGCTTATGCCTTGCAATCGCATGGCTTGTCTCCATTATGTTCTGCCTTAGAAAAGATACCCTTGCGATCGCAGCTGTGTATTTTGATGGATTTCTTGGATTCCTTCCTTTGATATTTGCATGTCAAGCCCCTAAAGTCTCTTTATCTTTGCAATTAAGTCCTATTTTCTTCTATTTTCTATCTTTTCATTAGATTGACACTTGAATTTGAATTTTTCCTAAATTAATAAGAAAGCAATGTGCCATTAAACTGAAAACAATTAAGAGAACTCATAATCGTCCCTTTTTGTGAGCTTAGATAAGTACAAATTTGTACTTATGACTATGGTCAACAAATAATATGGGTACATATAATGTGATCCAATGAAATTGAAAATTATTAGAAGCAGTGTTGTTATATTTCTTACAAATCAACTTGTTGACGATATTGAAAAACTTGAAAAGCAATCCTCTGCTGAAATTCCAGTTAATTTGGGTCTAGTTCCTCAAGTGTAGAGAATGATGATCATGGGAGAGATGTACAAAAAGACCATCTCGACACTACTAATGATAATATTCCTGTAGTGGATGATGTGGATCCACCTGAATAGATTGAGCAAGTAACGCCGTTGCAAGTTCACCCCACAGTGAGGAGATCTAGTAGAGAACATCAATCTTCTATAAGGTATTTTTCTAATGAGTATGTGATGCTTATGTTCAGGTAGAACCAAAAACTTACAAAGAATATGTGTTACATGAGCAAAAAAAGTGTGTGGAAGCCATGCAAGAAGAGAAGGAATCCTTGCATGAGAACCACACATATGACTTGACAAAGTTATCATAAGGCAAGAAAGCTATTAAGAACAAATGGATTTTGTAATGCTAAATTGTAAGTGGACAATATCATATACAAGTAGTAAAGTATAGAAGTAGACTGTCGATTCCACGAGGGTACATACGAGGACTATGTACCTCATATCGACTTTAATCAATTCTAACCTAATTTCAACAGTTGACTGAATATTTTAACTAAAACTACTTAAAGCAATTTAAAATATTTAGTTGGAATCAATAAAGTTGAAATGCTAGAACATCATGATTTCACCATAGTTTATCTGGTTCAATATCACTTTTTAGACTTTGACAGTATACATTCATTCAATAGATCGAATTCCTCTAATTCAATTGATAATTTCTCTTGAATAAAGTCAAAACTACTTTTAAATATGAATTCACTATATCTGTATGTGAACTACAATGAATAAAAATACATTAAAAGCTAAGAAATTATTGTGCGATCACACAAATAGAGTATATTTCAATCACTTAGCCAAATTTATGATTTTCTTTGTTTCGGTTTAAACTCATAAATTTCTTCTTGGGCTCACTACGGTTCAAAAAACATTCAAATGTACATTTAAATCATTAAACTGAACTAATGAAAACAAAACAATGAAAAATATGGAGTAATAACAAAATTTGAAAGTAAAAATTAAACTATTAAAATTTGACTACATTGTTCATTCTAATTATAGATTTTAACTAAACATATTGATAGAATATAAACACATAATATATGAAAATGACATTACCCATATTAAGAATAAATTATGAAAACGAAGAGTTGTGGTTGAATCCTCACTTCGACTCTTCAACTTTCCAATTATTCTTCTTATCTTCCAAATCCTAGTTGAGTCAACTTTTTTTTGTTTGTATGTGTTTTCTCTATTTTTCAACCCCCTTAATGTTTAAGACATGTAGCATGTATAAAAGAAAATTTAGGTCATGAAAAACCATGTAAAAACTTTCCAAAATTTGCATATCTTTTGATAGAAAATTTTAAATTGAGATCTATAAAGTGCGTTGAACTCTAAATTTGATGAACTTCTTAATGTTATATTATATGCCTGGTAGAAAACTCTGAATCATATCATGGTGCTCTAAATTGTCCACTAGTCCGGCCATTCACTCTTTCGTTGACAATGAGTTTCTAAGCTCGGGATTGTTCTAATTAGGACATGAAAGTAAGTAAAATCAAATAGAAATATACTTAAATTAACTAACAATTATTAAGATTGCAGATACAAATAAGTGAAACTTTTACACTTATCAAATAACCCAAAACTTAGCATGTTGCAAATTCTCAAACAAAATAAAACAAATAAGGAAACAATAGATAAATAATGGACTCAAGCATACCAGTTGAACCTCCTACCCTATATGCATCAAAGTTGTGTTCAAGAAGTAATTTAAAGAAAACATTCAAATATAGCTAATCCACAAAGTTGAAAACTTAGCTCATGTTCGACTCTCCAAGCGTGTGTACAACCAATTTAAATCATTACTTTTCATTTAGAAAGAATTGAGCAATAAAACATGCATCCGGCTTCTAAATTTCAATCATGAACCATGTTAGTAATTTATTTTGTATCGCAAGTGTACGGATCGCACAAGTAACATAATGGATTTGAAAGTCCAAGTATCGTACTTACAGGAATTTAGATAGTTCAACACAATTAAATTAACCATAACTAAATTGAATTAACTTTTGAAGTTTTGTTTCTTAAGAACTAATTAAAATATTAACTAAAAATAATTAACTAATTATAATTTAAACAAATAAAAGATTGGGTTTATACCGAATTACTTTGAATAAAAGAAAGAAAAACATACTAGGATCTCGAATCCACTTGTACCAATCCCCTTTAACTTGAACCGTTGAATTTAATAACACAATTTAATTATGAAGATCAACATTCCTAATTTGTTTAACACTATCTCTCGAGTAGAATTAAACATATCCCTATATGTGACTCGACTATATCTCTATGACAGATACGAACATACAAGAATGTATTAAAATTTGTGAATACATAAATATCAAATAAAGCATAGCAGTATATTTCTATCATCTATCGGACTCTACGATAATTGATATTATATTTAACTTATTTTCAATCTATCGATGGTAAAATAAGCCACAAAACTCATACAACTATTGCACATATAGTTATAGAGAAAAAGAAATCGATATCAATTATTCAAAATTAAAAATATGCTTGAATATAAAAAATTAGGTTCAAAGAATTAAAGGCTCATGATATAAGTTTCATCATGATCGTATCATACTAAGAAGAAGAAAACAAAAAGGAAATATAGAATCCATCACCCGGATAAGAAGAAAACTCAAAAGAATGGATCTTGATTTCCGTTCAATCTTCGTTTCTTATTTTTCTTCTTGAAATCTCACAATAATTCGACTCTTTATTTTTGGGTTAAAAACTCATATATATACCATCCTAATTACCCCAAAATATCTCAAAAAATCATTAAAATCATGTCCCAAAAGATTTCCTAATTGGATTCGAACTCACAAAGGTAACAAAATCCTCGATGGTCATAAAATACACTGGGTTTTCGCCTAGTGCAAACCTAGGCGATCGTCCTAGTATAGAATTTCTTCGCTGGGCCATTGCCTAGCTTAACTTTTTCAATATGTTCCATTTAGTCCTCCAACATTGAATTTTGGCTTCTTTAGTCCCAAAAACTTTCCATAACTTCTAATGTGGTCCTTCAAACTTCAATTGAGTGCAATGTGATCCTCGTACTTCCGAAACATCTTCCAATTTGTTGTTTTTTTCATCCATTCTTCAACAATTGCTTATAAACAAGTCCAAAATTGAAATATAAAGGACAATACACTAAATTAAGTAGAAATTAATAAAATAACGAGACAAAAATTTAGTTTTAAAGCTCAAATAAGTACACAAAATGTACTTATCAAACACCTCCAAACTAAACATGTGTTCATCCTCGAACAAAAACAAAATTAAAATACAAAACTAAACTAAGCTAATTGAATCACTAGAGATGGATTTAATGCTAAATTTCTTACCAAATGCATCATGTTCGAAAATAAAGCAACACTTTTAGAAAGATATTGAATAACACCACAAATAAATTTTTACTTATCTGATGCTCGACCTTTAGTGAGTGTGTAATTTGCCAAATATTAAACTTACACCTACAGTAGACCATGACCAATATTGTGTTATTGATATATTTACAATCATGAACCATTTGTAGTCATTCTTTCCTTACACCTCTCGTACAATATCACACTTCTAATGCTTTTCTCTCAAATTCCGATGTGTTCCAGGGAATTTGATTTCTATTTATCAATACAATGCTTTTTTCAAATAAAGTGGTAAAAATTAAAAGTTTGTATTCCTAGAACTAGGATGGTGAGCAATTTCTAAATTATCATCTCCAGTCTCTAAGGTCCTAACCTAGTAATCCTTACCGAGCACCTTTAACTCTTTTTATTTATTTGACTAATATAAACAGTCTTACATCTTGTATGCAATACTTCTCTCCCGTAAGCTTTCTATGCGACCCATGTAGCGAGCTTTGGGCCGATGACTCCCAAGCTAGATGACCATAGGACACCAGGTTTTAAGATATCATAACAGGTTTAATTGCCGAGTCATACAGGCAATAAGAGAAGTGAAATATGTAATTTTTTCTCTTTTTCTCCTCTTCTTTTTCTTTAATGGTGTTCGATTCTCAGCAATGATTGGTGCTCAGTTTAAATTACTTGACTAGAACCTATTCAACCAAAGATGAGACCTAGAAAACCCAAACCATCAAAATTCTATGAACACATGTACTAACTTTAACACTCTCAAACTGTTCTCAAACAGTTTGGTTACTAGTTTAAGGATTTGGGAACAAAGTTTTTCATAATAATCCTAGGTCAATAATATCAACACATAACCGCATACACTCAAGTCATGTCCCTATATAAGTGATAAGTTAATAATGACTATGTGCTTCATTAATCTAATCTAACATGCATAAGTATTCAAGTAAAAACACAAGTTAATGTGTTGTCCAGTATTCTAACTAAAAATTTACTCAATTTCAAACAAATACTACAATCATTGGCGGCAAGTGTTGTTCAAACGTTGACAAGTAATAAGTGATAAATAGAGTGTCGACCCACGAGGACCAGATATTAATTTAAATTCAAGTGTCAATCGGCGAAAAGACGGAAAAAGCGCAAAAAAAAAGAAAATAGGACTAAATTGAACATACAAAAGAAACACGAAGGACTTAGCAAGCAATTATCAAAGAAATAAAATCGGAACAACGCCTAAGTTAACCATGCGATCGCATGGTTAACGAAAAATTCGCGATCGCAAGTCGCCCGAATTTCTGCAGAACACATTTTGTACCAACCATGCGATCGCATGGTTGGTAACCATGCGATCGCATGCAAGGGGAGACGAATTTTGGAAACAAGATACAAGAGGAGAATCGAGGATCAAGGCTCGGGATTGAGGATTCTTCACCGAGTCACGGGTTGTAATTATTTCTTCTTCTTTTTCTTTCGCGGATCATGATGAAGTCAATTATTGTCATAATTGACCGAAATCATGTCCGGCTAATTTACTTTTTTTCTAGGATGAGCGATGAAACCTCATGATTTTTAATTAATTAGAAGTTTTTCTGTTTTAGTAATTAATTGCTTTTGGATTGATTATTCTTTATGCGGTTTTTTCTATTATTTTAATACTGATCACCATTAGAATATATTGTGATTTATGTTGAAGTCGAGAGATTCAATATAGATTAAGCACGTGGTATTGAATAACATAGGGTCCAATAATAGATAGAAGATTACTATTATGCTTTATGAAATCTATTGAGGTGTTCTGAGATTTTAATGCATGTGTTTATGTTCAAGCTTAATTAGAGATAATGAAGTTCGCATAACATATAGAATTGATTGACCATCGAGAGAGCTTTTGATTAATTTAGGAACACCGATTTTCAATCTATGGTAATTATAAGCTAAAACGGTTAAACGGATATTTGATTAAGGAAAGTGTTGGTGGATTCGCAAATCCTAGAGTTAGTAGATCTTGAATTCGTTCTTGCCTTTTTAAAGTTATTTATTGTTTAATTAAAATAGTTAAATTAGTTTAGAATCACAAAAATCAAATTGAATCATGTTTTCTTTTATTGTTAAAATTTAGGTTATAAATTAATTGGTTAAATTAATATCTGGTCATCGTGGGTTCGACACTCTATTTATCACTTTATTACTTGTCAACGATCTACTAACTCTAGGATTTGCGAATCCACCAACACTTTCCTTAATCAAATATCCGCTTAACCGCTTTTAACTTATAATTACCATAGATTGAAAATCGGTGTTCCTAAATTAATCAAAAGCCTCTCTCGATGGTCAATCAATTCTATATGTTATGCGAACTTCATTATCTCTAATTAAGCTTGAACATAAACACATGCATTAAAATCTCGTGAACACCTCAATAGATTTCATAAAGCATAATAGTAATCTCTATCTATTATTGGACCCTATGTTATTCAATACCACGTGCTTAATCTATATTGAATCTCTCGACTTCAACATAAATCACAATATATTCTAATGGTGATCGGCATTAAAATAATAGAAAAAGCGCATAAAGAATAATCAATCCAAAAGCAATTAATTACTAAAACGAAAAACTTCTAATTAATTAAAATCATGAGGTTTCATCGTTCATCCTAGAAAAAGTAAATTAGCGGACATGATTTCGTCAATTATGACAATAATTGACTTCATCATGATCCGTGAAAGAAAAAGAAGAAGAAATAATTACAACCCGTGACTCATGAAGAATCTCAATCCCGAGCCTTGATCCTCGATTCTCCTCTTGTATCTTGTTTCCAAAATTCGTCTCCCTTTTGTTATGACTATCATCCGGCTTTTATAATGCTCTCCAAAGACTCCAAGACGTGTGTTTAAGGATCGCAACCTTAATTAACCATGCGATCGCATGGTTAACTTAAGCGTTGTTCCTGATTTTATTTCTTTGATAATTGCTTGCTAAGTCCTTCGTGTTTCTTTGTATGTTCAATTTAGTCCTATTTTCTTCTTTTTGCGCTCTTCTTTTTCCAATCATTTTGATTATTTCCTAAAATAATAAGAAAACAACATGCAATTAAACCTCATAATTGTCCCTTAGCCCGGATAAGACAAATATTGTACTTATCGACAAAGCTTCCAACAATAATTAGACAAATATTTTTGGGTTAATTTTTTTTCCTACTATAGCATTTATACAGATGTGAATAGTAAGCAAATTCAAAAGTTATCAAATAAGTATCCTGATATTTAACCCACCCAAAACTAAAACATTACATTGTCCCCAATGTAATACCAAAAATAAGCAAATAAATGAGGAAAGACTTCAGGTACTCTCCAGAGGTAGATGTGTAGAAGATAGATTTGGCTAGTTGAAGGTCCGACTGAAGTGGACTCAATTGTTGTGCTGGGACTCATGGTTGAAAGTACAGCATTCTGTGGTTGACATATATCATTCATGCGGCTCGCAAAGTGGAGCATTCTACAGTTGACATGGTGAGGACTTATAAGTATAATCAACAATTTATGGAAAAACTAATGCATTATTTAACCTAATTTAATTAACTAGGCTATAAGAATGGGTTACCTCCTATTAAGTATTTATTTATAGTCATTGACTTGACTTATTGTCCGTTTGCTCAAGTGGAAGAATAAGGGATCTCGAGATTATCGAAGGTGTCATTCTCCAAAAAATTTCTTGATTTTCTTCTCCATGTTCTGTAGCTTGTCCTTCCTCTTCTATTTAACAATTGCAATCTGTGCATCATGGATGTCTTCTCAAATTCAACCACATGTACTGTTGGCTTCGTCACCCAAAGCCTTTTAAAGAAGTTTTTCTTGAATTTTTACAGGGTCTCGACTTGATATTTTATCCAATAAGGGAGAGGTGGTGGTGTCTCATCTCTACCCAACATATGAAATACCTCCATTTCATCCTAAACTCTCAATCTCAATATCTCTCGTGAAATATCAATGAGAACATCTGAAGTAGCTAATAAGGGGCGGCCCAAGATAATAGGGAGTTTTTCATCCTTAGGCATATCAAGAACAACGAAGTCAATGGAAAATAATAACTTCCCCACTCTCATCACCACATCTTCTACCATCCCAAACTGTTTTTAATATATCGGTCAGCCAATTGAAGAGTGAAATTTGCAGGTTTGATTTCACCAAGTCCTAATCGCCTAATAATAGAAAGAGGCATTAAATTGATACTTGCACCATGATCGCACAATGCCATGTCAATCACGAGATTACCGATGGTAATTGGAATTGTGAAGCTGCCTGGATCATTTCTTTTGTCGGGTAGTTTCTTTTCCACTGTAGCATTTACTTCCCATGTCAATTTTATTGTATCCCCCTTCTGCTAACTTTTTCTTATTTACAAGCAGTTGTCTCATATACTTGGCGTAGTTTGGCATTCGAGTCAGAGCCTCCACAAATGGCATGTTAATATGAAGCTTCCTTAGATGATCAAGAAATTACACACACTGCTAATCCTACTTCTTCTTCTGTGAACTTAACCTCTGTGAAAAAGTGATATGGAGTACATATTTCTTGATTGGCTCTGGAGCTTTTGTTTTTCCATGATTTGCCACTTGCTAATGATTAGTCTACACATTTGGAGTTATTTCTTCATCCCGCTCTTTAAAACTTGTTTTTTTTTATTGGCCTTTTTGCATGTATTTCTAGTTGTTATTGCATGTACTTACTCTCTAAGGTTGACCTCGGTGTTTCTTAGCAAGGTATCATGTGGTCTACTTGATATAACAACTGGCATCTGACCCATCTGCATCTCTAAATTCTTTATTGAAATGCTCTGATTTTGGAGAGTAGTCTCTATCCTCCTTATTAACTAATTATTTACTTCTATGTACTGCTCAATTTTCTCCACAAATTTACCAAATGTATCTTCCAGTGAGCCTCTCTTTTCTGGCGGCTGAAACTAGGAACCTGTGGTCTGCCATTATTCTCCCTCCAAGAAAAATTTGGATGATTACGCCAACCTGGATTAAATGTAGTGGAGAACGGATTCTTTTGCTAGTATTGACCACCTTGAACATATTCGGCTTGCTCGGGGTGTTGTGATAGAATAGGACATTCTGATGTGTTGTGATTTGCCCCACTCTTCACAAGCTAATTTCTTCGTTTGCATCGTATTTATTGAATGCGATATGCTCTCCACTTTGTGTGCCAATGAGTCCATTTTTGTAGATAATGTAGTGAAAGTGTCTACTTCATGTACCCATGCAGCTTATCTTATGTATAGCTTGGTTGATGCCCACATGGCAGTGGTGGTAGCCATTCTCTCAAACAGCTCAAAAGTTTCAGCAATGGTTTTGGTGGATAATGAACCATTGGATAAAGAATCTACCATGCTTTTACAAATAGGAAGTAGTTTTGCATAAAAATACTGTACTTGTAGGCCCTTACTAATGCCATAATGATGGCACTTCCTTAGCATATTTTTTAATATGTTACACGCCCATCAAAAGATTCGGATTCTGCCTATTGAAATATTGATATGTCATGCTTCAACTTTGCAATCTTGACCGACGGAAAGAATTTTGTGCAAAACTTTTAGGCTAAATCATTCCAAGTGGTAATGCTACAATCGACTGTAAGTCCAACCACTCAAGAGTTTTTGTCATGAAGAGTATGTGGGAACGAACGTAGCTGGATGGCGTCGTCTAAGATTCTTTGATATTTGAAATGTTAGCACATTTCTAAGAATTGTGAAACATGTGTATGTAGATTCTCGTCGGCCCTGGCATAGAATTGATGTCCATTTTGAAAGAGATGAATAACATTGGTTTACAACTGAAAGCCTGACTGTCCAAAAGGTGGGTAGACAATGCTAGATTGGCTCTGGATGATCTATGAAGTCATAAAGTCTCTAACTAGTATATTGTCTTCATTAATGGCTATCTCTCTATTATCCCATCCTGTTGGAGCAATCTCATTATTATTCATGGTGTCGTGCTGTTTTTGGTCTTTTTGGTGTGTCTTTCTCGCTTCTCTCTACCTACGATGGAAAGCGCGTTTGATCTTTGGATCAGCTAGTATTAGAGACTTGTGTCCCAAGCTTCGCGTGCAAAGGCTTGAAAAGAAACAATTTAAATACTGAAACAAACTGAAAAAAAAAGAGATTTTAGAGTCCAAGTATTGTACCGCAAGTGTACGAATCACACAAGTAATATAATGGATTTGAGAGTCCAAGTATCGTACCCACATGGATTTAGATAATTCAACACAATTAAATTAACCTTAACCGAATTGAATTAACTTTTGAATTTTTGTTTCTTAAGAACTAATTAAAATATTAACTAAAAATAATTAAATAATGATAATTTAAATAAATAAAAGATTGAGTTTATGCCGAATTACTTTGAATATGAGAAAAAAATAACTAATTAGGATCCCGAATCTACTTATACCAATCCCCTTTAACCTTAACCTTTGAATTTAATAACACAATTTAATTATGAAGATCAATATTCATAATTTGTTTAACAATATCTTTTGAGTAGAATTAAACATATCTTTATATGTGACCTGACTAGATTTCTACGACGGATGCGAACATACAATTCGCGTTAAAATTTGTGAATACTTAAAGATCACGTAAAGCATATCGGTATATCTCTATCATCTATCGGACTCTACGATAATTGATGGTAAAATAACTTATTTTCAATCTTTCGATGGTAAAATAAGCCACAAAACTCATACAATCATTGCAAATATAATTATCGAGAAAAAGAAATCAATATCAATTATTCAAAATTAAATATATGCTTGAATATAAAAAAACTAGGTTCAAAGAATTAAATATTCATGATATGAGTTTCATCATGATCCTAGCACACAAAACAATCTAGCCTAGCATACTAAGAAGAAGAAAATAAAAAGAAAATATAGAATCCATCATCCAGATAAGAATAAAACTCGAAAGAATGGATCTTGATCTTCGTTTCTTGTTTCTCTTGTTGAAATCTCCCAATAATTCGGCTCTTTATTTTTGGGTTAAGAACTCATATATATATCATCCTCATTGTATCCCAATAAATCCAAAAAAATTATTAAATTCGTGTCCCAAAAGATTTTCTAATTGGAGTCAAACTCATAAAGGTAACAACATCCTCCTAGTCATAAAATACATTGGGTGATCGACCAGTGCAAACCCGAGCGATTGCCAAGGTATAGAATTTCTTCTCTGTTGGGAGCTCGCCTTGCTTAACTTTTTCAATCTGTGCTATTTAGTCCTCTAACTTTGGATTTTGGCTTCTTAGTCCTCAAAACTTTCCATAACCTCTAATATGGTCCTTCAAACTTCAATTGAGTGCAATGTGATCCTCGTACTTCTAAAACATCTTCCAATTTTTTGCTATTTTCATCCATTCTTCAACAATTGTTTATAAATGGTCCAAAACTAAAATATAAAGGACAATACACTAAATTAAGTAGAAAATTAATAAAACAACGAAACAAAACATAGTTTTAAAGCTCGAATAAGTGCAAAAAATGCACTTATCAAACCCCAAAGACATGGGGTATTAACAATATTGGAATAAGCTCTTTGATGCAAATTAACAAGCATTCAATTTGTACATGTACGGTCCACGTGTCCAATAAATAGGACAAAAATACTCTCCAAATATAAGAATTAAGGTCCATCATGTTCTCTATATCAAATCAATGTGTCACGGATCACATCTTAACTTAACGTTAATATCATAATCATCGAGGATGATGGAAAAGTTGGCTTGACATGAGATTATGGTGGCCGCAAATTCATACGATGAGTAGAGAACTTTAATAATAGATTTTGGAGAAACTGGTTTACGGAAAGCTTTCCTAAGGGGTTAGGAATGTTCCTACCAAGGCAGATGACAATCAAAGTCCGTTTGGTTATAAAGTATAGGGGCCGAAGGCGACAGTGTCAAGCAGTGGTATTGTCGTAATTTCAAAATATTGTGAGTACAATAACTTAGCGGTCGAGCCAGCCTATTCTGCACTTTCTTTATGCACTATATGTGCAAACCTTAGGGGCCGTAGGGACATCTAAGGGCCTACTTTAGGCACCTCAAGAGAATGCTAAAGTACATGTTTAAGTTCAGGAATTCATTAGGCGGTGTTGGCTTTCGTGGACTTCGTTGGGCACTTGAAAGAGATATGAGGTTACCGATAGAGCATAGCTATGCTCCGAGGGCTAAGCTAATGATACGGTAACACCTCTAGGTCGAATGAGCTATCGATGAAAGCACTCTAAAAGGCCTTGTATGCTAATTCGTGTGCTTTGGCTATGGGTTCAAGCCTTGCCGTGGGGGTCCGTTGGCTAGAAGTGCGGTCGTGAGGCAATCCTGCATAGTTGGGCGAATATGGCAAGATGCCGATATTGTTGGAACGAGTATGCTATGAAAGCACTTCAAGTTAGCCATAGATTATTAGTTGGCCTTGCTTGGGTGAGACACTAACGATGGGTGTTGCGGCTCGCAATGAGCTAATGTGTTCGTAGGAAGTGACGAGCACAAGGATTGTATTGTTGGGCATGAGAATGACCTAAATACTTTAGATGGAGTTATGAGAGCTCTCTTCCATCGAGTATGCTTCGAAAGGACCATATGTGTGCATAAACATACGGGTAAGCTAGCTAAATCGGGTCCAAAAGAGTTGAGAGTGCATTACGAATAGGCGAGCGTCATGGCACCAAGTGCAGAGCAGGAAAGTGATCAAGTGTTTACACGCTAGTAAGTTTTATGCGCAAAATAAGCAATGGGTCATTTATAAACTCGTGATCGAGAAGGCGAAAGGTAGTTGAATAGAGTGAGACTACTTTCGCATGGGCAAAAAATAGTTGTACTGCACGACTTAAAGAGTCGACCCGTGATAGTTGGTATCAGAGCACAAATTTGTGCATTATCAAAGTATTTTGTGCAGACCTCGACACTACTGCAATATGGAATTGATCAAAGAACTCGTCAGATGGAGGCGGTTGAAACCTAGAATCAGAAAACATAATTGTGCTGGTTTGCAACACAAATGTGAGAGATTATTGCCTGAGCTTTAAACTGCTTCAATAGTTTTAATGGTGCATTGTGCATGATTTTGGAGATGTCGAGCATCTATTGAGTATCAATTGGCATCCTTATAAGAGTAGCAAAATGTTGGCTTCAGAGATTGAGCTTATAGTGCATCAGTTTTGCTCTGAGAGTATTGTCGTACTACGTTGTTGACAGCTATAGACTAGGTGAAGTGTAGTAGCCTTGTTTATGGTTATTGGTTTCTATTGATTGGGTAAAGTTTATTAGCCTGATTTATGGTGAGCTTGTTGATAGCATCATATAGAATCTATGAACAGCTTCAATTGACAATTTGTTTGGGCTTGATACCATCTTTATTAGAAGTGTCAAACATAGGATGGTTGTGTTATTGAGGACGTAATGAATTGTTGGCTTTTTAGTTGGCAGTCAGATTCGGTAAGAACCTTAGCTATCTGAAGTAACTTGTGTTGATAATATCTTTGAATGGATAAGGTCAAGAAGATGTTGTTAACCTTTTCCAATGATACTAAAGGCGGAATCTAACATATCCATACATCTTGACTTCCGAGTGGGAACATGCCGATTAGTTGGGTGGATGTTGGTGCTACGATTGTAATTTATTGCAACCATATTGCAGATAGGTTGTGAGTCAGGAGGTGAAAATAATGCAATGTTTCCGTATGGTGGTAAGAAACAACCCTTTCGTGGGAATCTTCCAAGTTGAGGAAGACGGAGTTTTCAGAGGCATATGAAAGCAATGAATTGATGTATGGTGGTAATATACCACCTTGTTGAAGACCTTCCAAGCAGTTGGAGGATGTACTTCAGAAAAAATGGTGAAGAGTTGCCTTATGGACGCTAATAGGTGTTTTCGGTGTTGTATAAGCAATTTCCCTCACATGTTTTATGATTAAACTTGAATCAAAGAGTTGATTGCTTGTTTTTTTCGAGATGCGGTTTGAGTTAAGTGATTAATTTCTTACCCGTATCTATTTGGCCGTTAGTCAGGTTGGCTAATTGCGATGCTGGAGTTGGTGTTAAACCAAATGATTGATTAAATTTTTTTTGCTGGACAAGCCACCCTTTAGGCTACGAAAGTGGATATTAAAGGCCTTTACCTTAGGCATTGGACACCAATGATTCGAGAAAGCCTTAACAAACAGGCAAGTATTGAACAGAGATGAATAGAATTAGAAAGGTCATGTTAGTCCCTACCTTAGGCACTAGGCACAAATGACATGCGAGTCTTAGCGAACAAGAAAGGCATGTGCAGAACTGGGCGCCAATGACATGAGAGCCTTATCAAATAAGAAAGACATGTGAAAAATTTGAAGATTAAGCTATTGAGCTGTTAAGTGCAATGCGCAAATGATTTGAGAACCTTTGCAGACATGCATGGTACGAGCTGAACAGAAAACTAAGTTGTGTCAACTAAAATTTGTTCAAGTTGTGAGCTTTTAATGTAGATTTGAATTTGGTATGTAACACATGGCACTACGGACATATGTATCCATTTAGTTGAGAAACTAATGCTTCAGGCATAGGGTGAAGATTGGGACCAAAGATAATCTAAGATTTTTCATGGTGGTGGTGTGAGGGGTGCGGTTGGTTAGGGTAACCATACCCGACGGGGGTGTACCAAACTTTTGAGTGGGACAAACCTGAATTCTTTCATGTTGACGTGTTTTCGAGGACGTCAACACCTTTGAGTGGAGGATGGTGTCACAGATGGATCTATAAACGTTATTTGGAGGATATTGCATCAGCAATAACTAGACATTTTAGGATGGCTTGGTTCTGAGTTGATTCAGTGTTGTAGATTCAAGGGTCGACTAACTTGAGAGCCTAAAAGAGCAAGACTATGCAGGATGCACAAGAGTTGAGGTAGAAATCCCATACACTAAATTCTTAGTGTACTCCATGTCAACGAAGACGTTGAAAGAATTGAGTGGAGAAGGATGTTAAAGATCGCATCTTAACTTAACACTAATATTTGTGACCAACGAGAATGATGGGAGAAGTTGGCTTGACATGATATTGTGGGTGGCCGTAATGGCAACAACTTCGTGTGATGAGCACAGAACCTTAACAATAGAGTTTGGAGAAGCTTCTTTATGGAGAGCTTACCTAAGGAGTTAGGAAGCTTCTTACAAAGGAAGACGACAATCATAGTCTATTTGGTTATGAAACGTAGGGGCCGGAGGTGACAGTGTCAGGCAATGCATTGTCATAATTTTAGAATTATGCGAGGGTAATAACTTAACAGTCGAGTATCTGTTGGGGTTAAAACTTTGTGAACTTGATATTGAAGATGTTGGCTTCGCAGACGTCTATTGGCATCACTTGAGTTATTTCTCTACATCTAGTATAAGGGAGGCATGCTTGGTGAGCAGTCAGTCAGCCTAACCCGTGCTTCCGTCCTAACAAAGGAGCAGCCTGTGGGCTAGCCTTATGCACTAGATGCGCAAACCTTATGGGCCGCAAAGGGCAACTAAGGGCCTACTTTAGGCATTTCAAAAGGGGACTAAAGTACTCGTTTAAGTTTGGAAACTTATCAGGTGGCATTGGCTTTCGTGGACTTCATTGGGCACCCAAAAGAGGCATGAGGTTACAGATAGAGCATTGCTATACTCCGGGGCTACGCTAAGGATATGATAACACCTATAGGTCGAATGAGCTATTGATGAAAGCACTATAAAGGCCTCGTATGCTAACTCGTGCCCTTTGTCTATAAGATCAAGCCTTGCCGCGGGGGTCTTTTGGCTAGAAATATGGTCGTGGGGCAATATTGTATAGTTGGGCGAATATGACAAAATGCTGATATTGTTGGAATGAATATGCTATGAAGGAACTTCAAGTTTTCCATGGATTATTAGTTGGCTCTGCTTGGGTGATACACTAACGAAGGGCATTGTGGCATTGCAGCACGCAATGAGTTAATATGTCCGTAAGAAGTGACAAGCACAAGGATTGCGTTGTGGGACATGCGAGACCCTCAATCCTTTGGACAGAGCTATGAGAGTTCCCTTCCATTGAGAATGTTTTGAGATGGCCGTATGTGTGCATAAACATGCAGGCAAGTTAGCTAAGTCGGGTCCAACAAAGGTGGGAGTGCATTACGAATAGGCAAGCGTCTTGGCACCAAGTGTAGCGCAAGGATGCATTAGAGTGTTTACACGCCAGTAAGCTTTGTAGACAAAATGAACAACGTGTCATGTCTAGACTCGTGATGGAGAAAGCAAAAATTAGTCGAATAGAGTGAGACTATTGCCACACGGACGAAAAATAATTATGATACGTGACTTAAAGAGTTGACCCGTGACACAATGTCCCTCTGAATGAATACCGAACAAACTATGAGGTAATTTTTTAGTGGCTACACCAGGCAAAACTGAACTCTTAGATCCAATAAATAATTAATATGCCAAGAAATTAGAAAAACAGTAGACACTAAGTACTTAGCAACGACTCACTTTGTGCCACTAAATGCAATAATATTGCACTCTCATTGATAACCCTAAATTTGTAAGGAGCCACCTTGATAAAATCTTGAGTTTACACCTTTTATAATGGCACGTGTAATTGGTTCCTTGCTCTTTGTTTTTAACTAATCCTTCTCCAGCAATTCTGATTTCCAAGTACACATGTGACATTATAAAATATGTGAACACATTTCATTAACAACAAAAATTTACAAAATTCGGTTTACATATATCCAAACTATAAATAATATTATTAAATATTTTGAACTACTAATGTACAAAATCCGATTTACATATACCCAAACAAGAGTAATCCGACGAAGATGATTAGTTCGTTGACAGTAGAAGAAATAGTGACGCGTTCTATTCCTGCAATGGAATGTGACCAAGGGCGGTGATGGAAGAGCTACTTCATCAATGCCGGGAAGAAGAACGAGAGACAGTTATTGTGATATGACCTGTCCGAAATCATCTTAGTCGATCCAGAACATGATGTGTAATATTCTATAACATGCTTCTACCGAATACAAAAAATAGTAGAACTTACTTGAAAATCCAAGATCAATAGGTTGAATCACTTGTCTTGTATACTTGTTTACTCTATGATCAAAATGCTGCTCTTTGGTCTAGAAACTCAATCACAATAGAAAGAGTTTTAATCTCCACAATCCAAGAACCAATTTTTGAGTTATTTTTCAAACCACCAACTTCATGTATTCATCTATTTCTCCTCTTCCATGAAATTAACTTCCATTTTAGAGATTATGTAGAGGTGTGGGAGTTGTATGGAAGTTATATGTAGTGGGGAGTTAAAATTAAAATTAAATCTTAACTCCACCATCCAAAACCATTTTCATATTACTTGGGTCGGGTCAACCTACATGAACGACCCATTTATTCTAACATCTCCCACTCGCACATGATGGTGTTGACCTGAATCTAATATAATATCAATTAGATTTATCTCAATATCTCGAAGTTCATACTAGTAAATGGATCGTGCGACCAGCGAGTTTATTAAAAACAAAAAGCACACAACGCCATACACCTGTTACGAATATATAACAACTCTACTAGATGAAATACTTTTCTCGCTATACCCGAAATAATTTTTCAACACTAATTTAAGTATTTTCGATCCTCAAATATTAATAGAACATACTTGAACTCCATACTTATTTCTTGTATTCATAATTGTGTTCTAAACCCTACATGGTCAACACAATTATCCGACCGATGAATAAAAATAGAAATGTTGGTCAAAATGATTTTCCTTTCCTGCTCAAATCCTTCAACTTTAAACCAGTTGCTTTCCTAGACGTGTTCCATCAAACCGAATCAATCATAGTTATAAGCAACATACTAAAGTAGCAACACTGAAACAAAATTTTGAGAAAACAGTCAAACGTCATAAGGGTATATATAAGGTTATGTAAACCACGGGGTCTCACACAATGAGGAAGTAGGGATCCATTTACTCATTTACTCCATATTGGTCGTAAAAGCACACACAGTATGAAACATGTGCTACGGCGTTATCTCACTTTTTAGGACGTATGTCATATTCTGTAAATTAAAACAGACCGTACAGATTTTAGTTCAGGTATCCTTGATACCTAACTTGAATTCTCCTTTTATTCATTCCTCAAAGCAAACCCATTCGAGAACTCAATCTGGCTACTAAATAGGTATAACGTATAGTGGAATCTATTTCGAGTACTTATAGTAATCTCATCTCGATATCTCATCAAGGCAACCAGATCATTTATAGAACATTATCACTTTGTCTCATCCCAACACAACCTAAAATTGTCTGAGGTAATTGCTCGTGTAACTGAGCCAATCTCAACCTGTTCGACATACTTTTTGTGTACATAAAAATATATCATCTATTAATTACAACAATAGATTATACATAATATATGAACTCAAAATATTGTTCATTAATGGACATTAAAGAGTTTACAATATACGTAACTAAATTCTATGTAATCCTAGAGATTTGACATGAGTCATAAAGGTATCTCTAGGTATCGGTTTGGTAAATGGATCAGCTACCATATTATGTGTAGAAATATACTGCAAAGTCACTTCTTTCTTTGCTATGATGTCTCTTACAAAATTATATTTTGTATCAATATGTTTGGTTTTGCTATGATACTTTGGATCTTTCGTTTATGCAATAGCAGCCTGACTATCACAATAAATCGACGTAGGTCCCATATCACCAAGGACTCTCAGATGCTAAAAGAATCTTTTTAACCAAACAGCTTCTTGTACTGCTGAAGCACAAGTTACAAATTATGCCTCCATTATAGACAAGGAAATGCATGTTTGTTTCTTGATACTCTAAGAGATGGCACCATTATTAAGCAAGAATGCATATCCAGAAGTTGACTTGCACTCATATAGGTCTCCACCCCAGTCAGCATCTGTGTATCCTTTTAAGCGCAAATTATTTCCTTGATAACATAAGGAATAATCAGCAGTATCTTTATTGTATCTCAATATCCTCTTGACTGCTTTCTAGTGTCCTCTTCCAGAATTAGACTGATACTTGCTGACCAAACCAATGGTATAACAAATATCTGGGCGAGTACACATCATAGCGTACATCAAACTCCCAACCGCACTTGCGTAAGGTACTCTGGACATTTCTTCTTTTTCTTCAGAAGTCTTAGGACGCATGCATAGGCTTAGAGTTTCAACTTTAGATATATGAGTATCAATTGGGTTGCAATTCTCCATTTTGAAACGTTCAAGAACCTTCCTTATATATGACTCTTAGAACGATCTCTGTGGATTTTAACACCAAGTATGTAATCTGCTTCGCCCATGTCCTTCATTTCAAAATTAGAAGACAACCATTTCTTAACGGTCTCAACATACTCCTTATCATTCCCAGCCAATAAGATATCATCTACGTAAAGAGATAAAATTACAAATTTTCCATTGTACCTTTTCACATAAATACAGTGATATTCATCCATCATAACGAAGTTATATGAGATTACAGCTTTGTCTAATCTCAAGTACCACTGTCTCGAAGACTATTTTAGGCCATATATTGATCTTTGCAATTTTCAAACTTTATTCTCTTGCCATTGTTTGACGAAACCTACTGGTTGTTGCATGTAGATTTCTTCATCCAATTCTCCATTGAGAAAAGTAGTCTTTACGTCCATTTGATGTAATTCTATATCTAAACGCGCCACTATGGCTAAGAGTAGGCGAACAGAAGTAAATCTCACTACTAGTGAAAAGGTTTCTTCATAATCTATACCCTCTTGTTGGGTATAACCTTTTACCACCAAGCGAGCTTTATACCTCTCTATGGACCCATCAACCCTTCGCTTTATCTTGATAACCCATTTGTTCCCAATAGCTTTCCAACCAGACGGAAGATCAACCAAGTCCCACACTTGATTAGATTTCATGGACTCCATTTCTTCTTCCATTGCTTTTTTTCACTTTTCACTTGCAGGGCTTGATAGAGCTTCATGAACAAATCTAGGCTCTTCGTCGTCTTCTGGAGATACTATAAAACATTTCTCTTCAATTTCAAAATGACATTTAGGCATACTTTTCCTAGTACTCTTACGAAGTGGAAGCTCCGTAGTGACCTTGTCACTTGGATCAGAAGGTGGAAGTGCAACTTCTTGCACCTCAATCGATTTATCGAAGACAGTCCTATAAACATCTAATTCAAATAAAGGTTATCTCTTTTTAATTTCTCCTATATTAGGAAAATCATTCTCAAGGAATGTCACTTCGCGTGACTCTGTCTTAGTTATAGTCCCATTCTGATTTTTACCTAGAAACACATATCATTTGGACTGGTTTGAGTATCTTATAAAGATACATTTCTTGCCTCTTGGACCCAACTTTTCAAATTTGCTTGAGGAATCATGGATGTATCTAGCTGATCCTCAAGGTCTAAGACAACTTAAATAAGGTGATCTACCTGTCCAAAGCTGATACAGTGTTGTAGGTACCGATTTTGAGGGAACTCTATTAAGGATGTAAGTCGCAGTTAACAAAGCATCTCCCCAAAAGAAAATAGGTAAGTTAGCTTATGCCATCATGGACCTCACCATTTCAAGCAATGTCCTATTCATTCTCTTAGCAACACCATTTTATTGTGGTGTATTAGGAATAGTTGACTGCCTAATAATTTCTTTATTATTACATAGTTCTTTGAACTCATCGGATAGATATTCACGCCATTGTTCAGTTCTTAAGGCTTTCACCTTTCTATCTATTTGATTTTCTACCACATTTAAAAAACATCTAAAGCATTCTAATGCCTCCGACTTATGATAAATCAAATAGACATAACCATACCGCGTGATATCATCTATAAAATTAATGAAATAATAGGCTCTATGTCTTGCCCTCACATTCATAGGACCACATATATCTTAATGGACTAATTGCAATGGAGGTTCGGCTTTTAAAGCTTTACCGAATGGTTTTTATGTTATTTTTCCTGCTAGACAATGAACACAAGTAGGCAATGAAACCTTAGAGATTGAACCTAGTAAGCCGTCTTTAGCCAACCTATTCATTCTCTCTTGCCCAATATGCCCTAATATAGCATGACAAACACATGTATCAACAATCACATCTTTAGAAGAAGATACATTCATAGAAAAACAACGATTAACATAATAGTTATAAGTGTTTGGTTCACAATCTTACACTAGAAAACCACCAGACAAATATCCAGATCCATAATATAAATCACCATTGCTAATACGAACAAAAGTACCACTAAAATTCAAATTGAAACCTTATCTTAAAATAACAATAACTGAAATTAAGTTTCGTCGTATTCATGGTACAAACAGGACATCATGAAGGAGAATAGTACGACCATCACGCAAATGCAACTTGCATGTACCGGTTCCTTTCACCTCCACTCTATCATCGTTGCCGACATATATCCATTTTGTACCAGCTGAAAATCGACAGAACTCCACAAACGCCTATCTATCCCTAGTTATATGGTTTATCGTTCCTGAGTCTACAATCCATATAGGATAAGATTTAGTAAGCAAAATAGTGCTAGAAACATAAACCGCACTAAATGAAGTATTAACAAGAGCTACCTTCTTTGGCTCATGGCAATCTCGAGCAAAATGACCCAGTACTTGACAGTTGTAGCATTTCAGCTTGCTCTTGTCTTTCTTCTTACTAAACCATTTTCTCTTTTTGTTGCATTTGGGCTTGTTCTTGTTAGTTCCCTGTCCAGTCTCTTTTCTTTTTCTTTCCCACCTTTTTTAAGTCCCTGTCCAAAGCTTTGCCAGAACTAGACTTAGCTACAAAAGCACCTCCTAGAGATTTAGCTGCTCCAAGCTGCTCATCCACTAGTTCAACATGGCGGACAGCATTATCAAAAGTTTTGATGCTATCATTATGAGTCAGATTGACTTTCAGATGTTCCCAGTTATCAAGAAGAGAGCGGATCAAAGCCTGAACTTGTTGCTCATCAGAGAGAATATGACCAGCTGACTTCAGCTCCCTGATCATGGTAGACATAATCCTCACATGCTGTTTGATATTGTAATCATGAGACTTTTTATAAGTGTCAAACTTAATAGTCAACTATCTTAGCCTAGTCACGCTAGTACCACCATATTTCTCTCTCAAATACACCCATATATCATGAGTAGTTAGAAATTGCTCACACTCATGAATGAGATCGTCTGCAACAGAACTTACCAAAATCCCACGTGCAGTGGAATCTTTCTTTTTCCATGCTTGGTAAGTTTCACGATCTCTTCTCTGTTGAGCAGTCTGACCCACACCTGGGTCTTCCATCACGTGGTTAATGCCCTCAAAGCAGTCCTGTTCCTCCAGCACATACCAAATTTTATGGCGCCAAGTGTTATAGTTATCGTCATTCATTTTGTCACCATTATTTAGGTCAACAATGATATTCTTAGATGCCATGGTCTGTCAAAATTTTAGAGACAATCATATAAATGTCCATTTATGCACACGCGTCATTTTACACTCATTCAAATTAAATTTTATGATAATTTAACACTAGGCATAGAGTCAAAAGTTCACTAAGTTCCCAATCATCATCTATTAACCTAATGTTTCATTATCACAAAAATTAATTTCATAACATAAAACAATAAGTTCTAGGTGAGAATTACATAAACTCATCCAACCTTAGAATTCCCACTGAATAAATCAATTAAACATGTACTATGTAAACAAGACATTTTGATTGTATGCACTAAAACATAAAACAAATGTCATATGCATACATGCGATTATATCGAATTATTCTAAATATAACTACTAGGCATTGAAAGATGACTTGATACATTTTCTTCTCCTCACAAATATATTGTCCCAGATGCACTACTTCTAAGTGCATTGCTTCGAGATACTTTATGTATTGTATTAGGTTATATCTTGAATTCATTTCACAATTTTGATAAGCTCGTAGCTTTTCAACATGTTCTTTAGCCCGTAATCTTTTAGCCTTCCTTCCATAGATGGTAAAAGTGTGCATAAATTCAACCATATCTAATTAAGCACGGGAAGACGGGAACGAATCAAATGAATCACATAACCAAAATAGGACTCACACTACTCAAGAACGCATATTATTATTTTATTTAAGATCAAAAAAATTTGACACCAAAAAACATAATTTTCTGACTTAAATCCAATTTTTTTTTTAATAAAATTACACCTTTTTAAAAAATAATAATAATATACGAGCATCTCGAAAAAAACCTCCCACTAGGAAATTTAATCCTCAATTAAATATTCTGAATTTAATATGAAATTATTAGAATTATAATTCACTTAGAAAATATTTATTATGTATTTATAAATGAATTTTCTTTAAATAGAAATACGTAAAAAAAAATATTTTCATAAGAAAAAATTATATTGAACTCAAATAATAAATTCAAAATATTATGGGGACCATTCTGAAAATTTAAGAATTGCAGAAAGGTCCCTCACGCACTCTCACCGTCGAAATAAAAAATCTGCCCTTTTCTTTTTTTAAATCCATTAAAAAATTAAGAGGATCAAATTGAAAATATCATAATATTAAATGGAGCAATCTGCAATTTTATAACTTTCCAAATAATCTCTCTGCACGTCAACTTTTTCAAAGGTAGATTTTGGATTTTATTTTATTAAAAAACTATTTCACACTCTCGGTGGTCGAATAGTGCACCACGCTCGCCACCTTATGAGAAGTCTCCGGCGACTTCATGGATTCCGTTCCTCTAATTTCAACGTTTTGAGTTCATCTGTGTGGTCATATTTTGAAAATAACATACATAATGTAGCGTTTGGGACAACATAACGGAATAATAGTGAAGACATGTAAAGTTACTGTTCATCACCTTCCTCAAAAATTCTAAAATTTCCTACAAATAGCTGAAACTTTAAATCTTCATAACTCATTCGTTTTAAATCCAAATTAATTGTTCTTTATACCGTTAGAAAACTCATGAAAATACCTTTCTAACCATACCAATTTCATAATATGAAAAACAACGAACAAAAAACGATCATGTTATAAAGTTTTGATTATTTTAACTAGGGTTTTGATTTTCTCTTGAAATATAAATCCAAACTATGTGAAATTTTGTAGACATGTTCTAAATCATGATATGAACATACAGTATAAATTTCACGAATTAATATTGAGTATTTTATAATATGCCATTAAAGTGTGTTCAAACTTTAACAAATGGCATGTATTCAGATTTCTTGCATATATTTGCATACCAAAACATTTTCAGTATATTAACATGCAAGGAAACAACCTTAAATGGCTCTGATACTAATGTAATATTCCATAACATGCTTCTACCGAATACAAAAAATGGTAGAACTTACTTGAAAATCCAAGATCAATAGGTTGAATCACTTGCCTTGTATACTTGTTTACTACGTGATCAAAATGCTGCTCTTTGGTCTAGAAACTCAATCACAATGGAAAGAGTTTTAATCTCCACAATCCAAGAACGGATTTTTTGAGTTATTTTTCAAACCACCAACTTCATCTATTCATCTCTCTCTCATCTTCCACGAAATTAACTTCTATTTTAGAGATTATGTAGAGGTGTGGGAGTTGTATGGAAGTTATATGTAGTGGGGAGTTAAAATTCAAATTAAATATTAACTACTCCCTCCAAAACCATTTTCATATTACTTGGGTCGGGTCAACCCACATGGATGACCCGTTTATTCCAACATGATGTGTGCCGATGATGGATGTCAGCGAGATGCCACACCCACCACCAAAACAAACTTTGACCTGCCTTTAACTATAAGGATTTAGCGAAAATTTGACAAAGTTTCCCTTATAATATATTATAAACCAACTAGGAAAGCAACAAAAAATTAAAACAAAAATATATACAATATAAATTGGGGACATCTGCCGCTCTAATATGTACGAATCAAAATAAAGTGTAGCCAACTCAACCATTTTAATATCCTTTCCAAAACAATCCAAATGTAATGACGTGCGTCAAAAGGCGGCGACAAGCTCATCTAACTTCTACATGCCACAAGTGAAACAAAAGACATATACAAAAACTAGTGGACATGTGACACACGAATGACGACAACTTATTTAGTTAAATGGAATCATACAATCTATTAGGTCATCTAGCTCTAGCTCTAGCTCTGGCTCTTGCAAGTGGAGTTTCTCCCATAAAGCTGCTCAAATCTCAACTGCGTCCTAATAATAAAAATGTGACAAAATATATGAGTTTGTAACTTAGCAAATGGAGAGTTCGCAATTAAGTATTCTTTTCCAATTTATACATATATACTAAAATTCTGAATTTTTTTAATAATACATTTAAGCAGTTAAACTATTATAATAACTATGAAAATTATAAGCAGTAAAGATTAGAAAATCACGTATATTTGATTTAAGTAAGGCAACTGTAAAGCATAGAAAAATTGAAAAATACTGGTACGACTATACTTCTCAAATAAACTATCATCTGATTAGACTATAGGCTGAAAATTAAAGTTTGAAACTGAATGATCTTAAATCTATAATCTATATACTGATTATTTTGAAATATATTATACCAAAATGTACTCAATGAATAACATTACACAAGTACATAGTACTCTCCTTTAACAAGGCAAATCTATTCCAATATGGTAATCTGGTCATACGTGAGCAGAGCTGTCTGGTCATACGAGAGCAGAGCTGTCTCCAAAGGGCTAAGCACCCTGGTACAAAGCTCAAAGATAGTATGTGTAAGAGAGTGGATCCAAAATACCTCTAATAATCTAGTCATACACTGTGAGAACACATTCACACTAGTTCAGAACGAGTAAAATAACCTCTAATAATCTAGTCATACACTGTGAGAACACATTACGTCAATGCAGAGCGGGGTAAAATCACTTAGGTACTTGTTGGTAGTTTTAAAATTAACTTTATATTTACTGAAATATTTAATAATGATATAATATACTAATAAAATGTTTAACAAAATTGAATTTAAATCTTTAAAGAATTACTTACTTATAAAAGCTAAAAACCAAGCTTATCTACTAATTATTCTAAAAAATAGTTAACTTTTGCAACTTATTTAATTTACTAGAAGCATTGTAGTAAATAAACAATTCATATAAACTTTACAACCTTATATAACATAATTAAATGCTTATTTTATGAGAAATAAAATTTTCCACCCACAGAGCTTTTGACTACAAACTATTTGGCAGGTACACGGCACCAACCTCCTCGTAACTTCGTGAAAAAAAATATGATTTTCGAATCAAAATTTTAGCCATATCAAATAATAGACACTTTTTTCAAAGTAACCCCATACTCTAATTACTCTCCTACACTCACTTATTTTTTTCAAAATATCATTGCTGCCCCTCTTTTATTTAAGCAAGAAACACCTTATTTGCGGTGGCAAAATCGGTCCGACTTGCGGGCTGGCTCATATAATCCAAATTTTGGGTTGGACTATCCCTGGCCCAAACAAATCGGGCCACATGGCCCGGCCCGTCTAGCCCGTCTGGGCTAGTCGAGCTGGCCCACAATTTATTTATTTATTTTTACTCTAATCACTCATTTTGTGAATAGTCCCAATACATAATACAAATAATATCAATATAAACTGGCCTAAGCCTATCTCCAACTTAAATTGTCTTTTTTGGAAACATTAGTCCAAGAATCCCAAACTCTAATAGAAAATTGTTTAGATTTAATTAAAATTTAGTTTAATTCAAGTTTCAATCCAAATTATGTTTGGTGTGACAAATAAATTATTTATTTTAAATTTACTTATAAGTGAATTTTTTAATTTAAGTCAAACATACTTATATCTCAAAGCAATAGACTAGCATGCTATTACTATTATTTTTAAAAAGGTGCCAAGAAATAGTTTACAATTAACCAAAAAAACATTATGATTTTGAAAGAAAATTGATGTTTATCTATTGATTAATATATAAGAGTCCCAATTTTATAAATTAATCTTTTAAAAATCTCAAAATATATATTGTCTAAGTTAATCTAAAATTGTAATTGATACAATGTATTATATTGTATAAAAAATTTATTTAAAAATAAATAAATAAAATTAAGACCGAGTTGGCCCAATGGACTGGGCTGAGCTAGCATATTTCTAGCCCGTACAAAACTGAGATGGGCCGGTCTAGTCTAGTTTCAAGTGTGGTCCTGCTCTGGAGGATCAGATTGTCCAACCCAACCTATTTGTCAACTCTACACCTTATCATAACTAATCCATTCTCCATATCACTTGCAATCTAAAGAATGCGCGCGCGCGCGCACACACACACACACACATATATATATATCCCCACAATAATATAGGAGTCTTATTTTTTCATTGTTCAATTTTCATCCAATATGACTTAATTTTTAGTGAATACTGTTCAATTTTCCATAGTTTTGGCTGACATTTTTTTTCACGGCTCAATGTTTCTAGTTTCTCCAAAACCTCTCCATTCCTTGCAAATCCCAAACCACAAATTGGCGAGGCTCAAGCTCGAAATCTCATCAAATATTTGTGATTTTTACGAAATCGCCAGGGCTCGACTTGAAGGTAAATTCTTTACATTTTCAAATAGGGTTTTCATTTTAATTTGCTTATTTCATTTGTACAATAATAAAGTGTTGTACTCTAAAAATATATATCTACATGTATGTGGGTGTATATATGTGTATCTCCTTTTCAGGAAGAGAAAGAACATCAAACTGTATCTGTATAGTAGCTGTGGAGATTAAAGAATTAAAATATCCTTAACTATACTAAAATTTACACTTTTGTCCAAGTTTACTTATTTCCTCTTCTTTATTAGATTCACTTCCGTAAAATTTCTGAAGTTTTTTTTTTAACCAATTTTTGACATTTTTACAACTCGTATTTGTCAACTAACTCGATAAATTTCCCATTTGTTTGTCGAGAATCTAGACAAATAGGAGTCCATTTATCGAGTAACTTGACAAATTGGTAATTTTACCAATTTGTCAAGTTACTCGACAAATTGGAGTATGATAATATACTTTTTTTTGTCGAGAATCTCGACACTGTCCAAAGCAAGCAAATGATGCCAAGTAAAATGGGTTGACAATTTTTTTCCCTTAATTTTTAACCACAAATGCCTACAGAATTAAAATGTTAAAAACATATTTTTAACCACAGATGCCTATAAAAAACATTTTACTTCTATCATCTTTTTATTCAAAGCTTATTCAAAGCTTATAGGCATTTGTGGTTGCATATGTTTAAAATATGTTTTTTATATTCGCTTACAGTTAAGTTTTTTTTTTTTGGGACCAATTTTAGGCATTTTTACAACTCGCATTTGTTGAGCATCTCGACAAATTTCCCATTTGTAGAGCATCTCGACAAATAGGAGTCCAATTTGTCGAGTAACTCGACAAATTGGGTCAAATTACCAATTTGTCGAGTTATTCAACAAATTGGAGTATAATAATATACTTTTTTTGTCGAGAATCTCGACATTGCCTGGCAAATGATTCCAACCAGCCCATTTTGACAATTTTTTCCCCTTCACTTTTAACCACAAATGCCTATACAAGTAAAATGTCAAAAACATGTTTTTAACCACAAAATATATTGGCCAATTTGCCATTTTGTAAGTTTTATATTATAGCTCCTGTTATGAAATTGGAGGAAGAAGACAGAGAGAATATAAGAGATACGAAAGAAATTGTGTATTTTCATTATGACTATGGACCTATATTTATAGGATTCCAAAGTAGGTTACAAAGAGATTTGGATACAATCAAACAAGGCTTATCTAAATATACTGATAAGACTAAGTATCCTGATAAGTCTAAATAGTCATCAATAATTATCTCATAATTTTACAACACTCCCCTTTGATGACTATTTCTACAAAAACTGTCTCGCTAAAAACTTTGCTTGATAAAAACCCAATGGGACAAAATATCAAACGAAAAGAAAAAAGAGTACAGTAATTGTTAAAGTTTTGGAGTATTAAGAAAATACTGCCTCATTAAAACCTTGTCAGGAAAACCCAGTGGGACAAAACCTGGACTAAGGAAAAAGAGTACAGCTACTCCCCTAATATTAATCATTGAAGATCTTTGAGTCGACGTATCCCAATCTCGTGCACCAATTTTTTGAATGTGGATGTCGGCAATGCTTTTGTGAATAAGTCAGCCAAATTGTCACTTGAGCGAATTTGTTGAACATCGATGTCACCATTCTTCTGAAGCTCGTGTGTATAGAAGAATTTTGGAGAAGTATGATTTGTCCTGTCCCCTTTGATGTAGCCTCCTTTGAGTTGTGCAATACAAGCTGCATTGTCTTCATACAATATTGTTGGACTATCATTTGTTGAAGGTAATCCACATGATGCTTGGATATGATGTGTCATGTTTCTCAACCATGCACATTCTCGACTTGCTTCGTGCATTGCAATAATTTCAGAATGATTTGAAGATGTTGCTGTCAATGTTTGCTTCACAGATCTCCATGATATAGCTGTTCCTCCACGTGTAAACACATATCCTGTTTGTGATTTAGCTTTATGTAGATCGGAGAGATAACCCGCATCTCGCATATCCCACTAAAGATGATCCTAATTTTCGTGAATAAAATAATCCCATGTCAATGAGTACCTTTTAGGTAACGAAGAATGTGTTTAACACCATTCCAATGTCTTTGAGTGGGTGCGAGCTATATATCTTGCAAGGAGATTTACGAAAAAAGCTATGTCCGGTCGAGTACAATTTGCAAGATACATTAATGCACCAATTGCACTTAAGTATGGTACTTCAGGTCAAGAGTTATTTCCCCATCTTCAAGTGGGCGAAATGGATCTTTTTTCACTTCAAGTGATCGAATCGACCATATAAAAACGTTTTAAGACTTTTCCCGTATAAGAAGATTGATGAACAAATAATCCTTACGGGAAATGTTCAATTTGTAATCCAAGATGTAATTTGGTTTTCCCAAATCTTTCATCTCAAATTCATTTTTAAATAATCTGCGCTTTTTGTTGAGCTCTTCGGGAGTTCCTATAAGGTTTAAATCATCAACATAAACGCCACAATTGCAAAATCCAATATTTGTTTTCTTTATGAAAACACAAGGACATACATCGTCGTTTTTATAACCTTCTTTCAACAAATATTCGCTAAGACGATTATACCACATTCGTCCAAATTGTTTTAATCCATACAATGATCTTTGCAATTTAATTGAGAACATCGTTCTGGGGAATGAATCATTTGCTTCCTAAGCACTTTAAATCCTTCAGGAATTTTCATGTGTATGTCACTATCAAGTGAACCATACAGATATGCAGTTACTACATCCATGAGGCGCATATCGAGCCTTTGTGACACAAATCAAACTTATTAAAAATCTAAATGTGATGGTGTCCATTACGAGAGAATATGTTTCCTCATAATCAATCTCGTGTCTTTGTGAGAAGCCTTGGGCTACTGAGTCGGGCTTTATATCTTGTAATTTTATTGTTTTCATTCATTTTTCTTACAAAGACCCATTTGTATCCTCTGAGGATTATATTTTTAGGGTTCGAACTACGTGTCCAAACACTTTTCGTTTTCTATGGAATTCAACTCCGCCTGTATGGCTTCTTTCCATTTTGGCCAATCATTTCTATTTTGACAATCTTTAATAGATTGTGGTTCAGGATCCTCATTTTGTATGATATCTAGTGCCACATTAAAGGCGAAGATATTGTCCACGACAATATTATTTCGTTCCCATAATTTATGAGATAATAAATAATTTATTGAAACCTCATTGTTTTCGGACACTCGTGGTTCTTCAAGAATCACATTATTAGTGTTTGATTGATCAATCGTTTCTACCATTGTTTCATTAAAAGTTTTTAGTTAGGTTTTCTCTTGTACCTTTTTCTTTCGAGGTACAGAGTCTTTAGCACCAACTGGTCGACCACGCTTCTGGCGTATTTGAGATTCATTTGCTACTATGATGATTGTCCTACAGGGACATCAATTTTTGCGGAGTATTTTCTGCTGGAATATATGACTTTGTCACTTTCCTTGTATCAACGAATACATCAGGTAATTGGTTTGCAACTATTTGCAAGTGAATGATTTTCTTAACTTCTTGCTCACATTGATTACTGCGGGGATCAAAATGAGATAGAGTGTTTTCATTCCAAGAAATTTTATTTTGTTTTTCAGGATGCAGTTTTTCCCCTCCCAAAGTTGGGAAATTCATTTCATCAAAATGACAATCTGCAAAACGTCTGAAGAAATAAATCACCGCTTAAGGTTCAAGATACCTAATAATGGATGGTGAGTCAAACCCGACATAAATTCCAAGTCTTCGTTGGGGACCCATCTTTGTACGTTGTGGGGGTGAAATTGGGACTTGGACAACACAACCAAAAACTCGTAAATGAGAAATATTGGGTTCGTGACCAAATGCAAGTTGTAAAGGTGAGTATTCATGATAAGCAGTTGGTCTTATACGAACTAATAATGCAGCATGTAATATAGCATGACCCCAAACATATGTTGGGAGTTTTGTTTTCATAAGTAAAGGCCTAGCAATCAATTGAAGACGTTTGATAAACGACTCTGCTAAACCATTTTGTGTATGGACATGAGCAACTGAATGTTCAACGACAATCCCAATTGACATACAATAATCATTGAATGTTTGTGATCTAAATTCACCGGCATTATCAAGACGGATTGTCTTGATTGAGTAATCGGGGAATTGAGCTCGTAGTTTTATAATTTGAGCAAGTAGTCTAGCAAACGCTACATTTCTAGTAGAAAGTAAGCAGACATGTGACCATCTAGTAGAAGAATCAATTAATACCATAAAATAATGAAATGGTCCACATGGTGGGTGTATCGGCCCACATATATCTCCATGAATTCTTTCTAAGAAAGTTGGAGATTCAACACGAACCTTCGTAATAGAAGGTCTAATGACTAACTTGCCTTGTGAACAAGCAGCACATGGATAATCATTAGGTAAAAGAATCTTCTGGTTCTTTAGAGGATGTCCATGTGAGTTATTAATTATTCGGCGCATCATTATTGCTCCTGGGTGTCCAAGTCGATCATGCCAAAGCATAAAACTTTTTGGTTCAACGAACTTCGAGTTCGTGACATTGTTTGATTCAAATGTTTTTATGAATGTATAATACATGCCAGATGGGAGTGCCATGAGTTTGTCTTTTATCTGCTTCTGGCCAGATACAAAAGAAATTATGTAAATATATTCACAATTATTTTCTTGCATCGTCTCAATGTGGTATCCATTGTTTGCGGATATCTTTAAAACTAAGCAAATTTCTTCCGGACTTGCTAGAATAAAGTGCATCATTTATATGCAATTTCGTATTATTTGGTAAGATAATACTAGCTCTTCCTTGAGCCTTCAACGATATTTGATGTACCGAGATATCGTATTAACATTATTTTCGCTAATGTTAAGTCCAAAAATATTTTTATCTTGAAGAATTGTATGAGTAGTTGCACTATCGCCTAAACAGATATCTTGACAATTCATCATGAATCTATAAACATGATCAAATAGATAATTTTAAGAATGAGTTTAAAACTAAAAAAATTAAACATAAAGAAACATTCAATCAACTAAGAACTAGTTTAACAACGCAAAGTTTCAAACTTTAAAGGAACCTATTTCAAACTAAAATTTTGAATCAAAGTAAATACTACTATATCGAAAGTAAACTAGTCTATTTTTTCTATCACACCTCCCCCGATCAAATGATTGATATTTCCACTTTGATCAGCAAAAAAATCAGAGACATCTAGATGAGTCACATCAATTGGATCATCATAGTCAGCAAAATTTGTCTCCACATTTTCTTTTCCCTTGATTGATCTTTGGTAGAGATCCACAAGATGTTTTGCCGCATCTGACAGTGCGTGACCAATGTCCTTTCATTCCACATCTAAAGCAATTTTCTTCGTGCTCCTTTTTGGACGAGTTATTTTCATTTATTTTTTGCTTTTTAAAGCTGTCACCTTGTGGTTGATAATGTCTATTTTTTCATCCAAATCCGCGTCCTCGTCCTCGCCCACGTCCATTTTCGTGTCCGTGTTTGCGTCCACGTCCGTGTTCGCGTCCGCGTCCGCGTCCGCGTCCATGGCTTGATATTGCATTTGCTTCAGGCAATGCAGTACCATTTGCTTCAGGCAATGCTGTGGAACCAGTTGGACGTAGCCCATGATTTTTCATCAACAGTTCATTATTTTGTTCAAAGAACTAGCGGGCGGATATGAGTTACGGTATTTTTAAAACCACGCTCACGATATTGTCTTTGAAGGATCACATTGGACGCATGGAAAGTGGAGAAAGTCTTTTCCAACATATCTTCATCGAGATTTTTTTCTCCACACGAGTTAGTTTTGAAGTTATTCAATAGTTCGTAATTGTACTCACTAACTGCTTTTAAAGTCCCGCATCGTAGATGCATCCATTCATACCGGCTTTGGGAGGACTATAGTCCTCTAATGGTCAAACCTTTCGGTCAAATTTTTCCAAAGTATTTTTGGATCTTTTACGATGAAGGTACTCAATTTTCAATCCATCGTGGAGATGGTGACGAAGGAAAATGAGTGCTTTTGCGCGATCTGCGAGGATGCTACGTTTCCTTCTTTTATTGTCTCTCCAAGACCCTTTGAGATAAGATGAATCTCAGCATCGAGGATCCATGACAAATAGTTTTTGCCAGATAGATCAAGTGCAACAAACTCAAGTTTTGTGATATTCGCCATTTGAGTAACTACACAATGAACAAGAAAATATAATTAATTTTCTATTAGACATTGTATAATCATATAATTCACACAAATCAATGTCAACATAACATGATTTATATACTTTTCTTCGAGAATAAGCATTAGTTGATTAATTACTCATTTATATCACAATTTAATTATGTGATATGATATATTCTTCAAGACATGTGCTTCTTCTAGAACACAATAAAATATTATTTCAAATACTGCTCAATATTCTTCTGAAATATAAAAATTATAACGTCATATTTTCGTAAAAATTATAATGTCGTAAAAATTAATATTCTTCTGGAATATTTAAATTGTAACGTTATGCTCTTCAGGAGCAATTAATATTCTTCTGGAATATTTAAATTGTAATGTTATGCTCTTCAGGAACAGCTAATATTTTGTCAAAATATTATACGTTGTGCTTCTTCAGGGACAACAACAAATCATTATTCTGAAGTAAAGATTTGCTCTTCAGAGCAATATTATAATATTATAATAGAATATTATATTTTATAAAATTAGGCTCTTGAGCAATTAATATTCTTCCGGAATATTAATGTAATATAAATCTTTGTTTATTATAAAGCAACAAAAAAAATATTCTTCTAGAATATTTATATGTTAGGTTTGACATATGACTCATCAAAATATTAACGTTGTGTTTCTTCAGAACACCAACATACTATTTGTGAATATATGCTCTTCGAGAGCAATAGTAAGATATATATCAAATTAAAATTTATAAAAGATATCAAAAAAAAAAATTTATTCAAGTTAAAGATAGAAAGAATATTCAAAAAATAAAGAGATATAAATATTACTTTCATGGATGTCACGTAAAGTCGTTATCTAATGGCAAATATTTTCGCTTTGAATTACGAATATTAATTCACGCATAAAAAAAAAAAATTTAAACAAGTCTTCTGTCAAGATTGACATGCATGGATTTAAATATTAGTTTAAGGACTTTCTCTTAAACAACCCAAAAGCACCAATTACGATTATATAATTCATGTAATGATATTGAATTAAGATTAACATAAAAAGAAAATTTTATGCTTGTCCCTGTAATCTTCAACAATTGTACAATTATGATTAGCAGTTAATGGACATTATGATAATTAAGCACAACAACGTTGAATGCAAATCATTGATTAAACGTAAAAAAATTTGCACTCGTAAATATCACAAATAATTACATAATCATCAAATACATGCAAATCTTTTCTAATTACATGAAATTTGTAATATAATGAACAATAAATATAAAAGCGAGTATTCTAACCTTTTTTTTTTTTGAATAGTAAAGAAGGATTACTTTGATAACTCAATTGGTTAGAACGTCGTGCTGATAACGTGTTATGAAATTGGAGGAAGAAGACAGAGAGAATATAAGAGATACGAAAGAAATTGTGTATTTTCATTATGACTATGGACCTATATTTATAGGATTCCAAAGTAGGTTACAAAGAGATTTGGATATAATCAAACAAGACTTATCTAAATATCTTGATAAGACTCGAAGATCCCGATAAGTCTAAATAATCATCAATAATTATCTCATAATTTTACAACAGCTCCTTCATTCTTTTTTTTTACTATTCTTTTTTGGTATCTGAGGAATTTTTGTAAATGATTTTTTCGTTTTCTTTTCACTGCATAATTGTTCAATTTTGTCCTATTTTAAAATGTCCACAATATCGACACAATTGAGAACCAATTTTTGGTTCCTAATTTTATCGAGATTCTCTTGTTCCCATTTTTGTTGAGAATCTCTACAAAATTGTTCCCAATTCACATCCCAGGGCCTCATGGCTTAGACTGCCTCTCCACTCATTGTCAATTGCGTTTGTGGTTTTGATGGAGGTCAACCAGCCTCTGTGCTCATTTTCAATGGGTTTCAAATTAGATTCTTTGACGTGTTAATAAGCTAGGTTTAGGAGTTCTTCGTCAAGTCTCATTATTTCAATTCCCATCAATTTAAATTTTATTCCCATCAAGATTTTCTCTTGTGTTCTTATATTTGTTGAGTTTTCAATGTCTTTTGCAATTCTCAAGGCCCCGTAACTATGTGATATTTAACCTGATCATAGTGGCGATTGCTAATGATTCAGTTTGATAGTGGCAAAGTTTTTATTTTTTACCTCGTCTTTTTCCTGCACTTTGTCTGATATGAAAACTTCATCTTTTAGTTGCTTGGCTGTTTCAAATTCATGCTGGTTTTTGTCCTTCTTTGCCTCACTTTCTTCATCTCCTAAAGATTCAGAGATGGGCAGCTTCTCATTTTTTGTGTCAGTATCGTCTTGCTCTCGCATAAGCATAACAATTTCTTTGTTACTTTTTACAACCCTCAATGGTTTCATGGATCAACTTTGTAGGCGCAGATTAGCCATAACATAGAGCATTTTCGTTACTAAATAATGGATTAGTAATGGTTTCTTAGTTATTCTTCATCTCTTATAAATTTAATTATTGTTCAAGGATTAGCAATGATTTAGTGATGCTTTAGTGATCTTTTCCTTTTGAAATAATTGGCCATAACAATAATTGCATGTTTTATCTTCTTGAAATTTTATGGTTTCTATTTATTCATTTACTTATTGGGTTGTGAATTCTGATAATTTGACGAAAATTCTATGGTCTCTATTTTTGTCACGTGCAATTTGATGTATGTTGTTATGGTTCTTGAAATGTTTGCCTTTTTTTGTTGTTACATTAAATCTTCAGGTTTATATGTCTATTAGGTAAACTTATTTTTCTTTTCTTATTTGTGCGTATAATTTACACATGAAAACTCGCTAGCAATTGCTGGAATTTTGGCCTACGGTGAATTGCCAAGATAAGTACTGCAAAGTTTAGAAATGTGGTTCATTCACATAGAAAACTTCAACTTTGCAAGCATTGAATTTCACATAATCATTTTCCCTTGCACGCTTGATTTTTGTTTTTGTGGCCGGATTAATAGCTTGCAATCTTTTCTTGGAAATATGTCTGAGATATGTTATAGACAGCTTCGGTTGAGCCCTTTGAATTAGTACTTGCAAGATTGATTAAAACTGGGATATCTGGTTTCCAACTCAATTATTCGAAAATATACCTTGTCCCCCTTCAAATTATGAGGCACCAAACGAGTTTGTATTTCATTTGGCTTTTTGATTCAGTTGTTGAAGTATATTCAACAAAGTACTATAATGGACCCTTTAATTCTATTAGTTTACCAGCTTGGGTTAGTAAACATTGGATGAATGGAAATGCAGACATTTTGCTTATTTGAGAATAATAATTTTCCATCATTTTGTGACTATAATTGTTTAGTATATGAGATTGATGAATTTGTTTTGGGACTGTATAATAATATATGTTTCAAGTTATTAATACAACTTCTTTCACCAACATGCAACCAAAAAGTGACTGGACTTTGATAATCGTCTTTGGATTTCCAATAGCATGCCAGATCAAAGCCTAAGCCTGTTTCATTTAATTGTGTATGTATCCTTACTTATCAGTTTGATGGTCTATGTATTGATGTCATTTTTTAGCTTTATTATCTGAAGGATCATAGTTACATAATCTATTTCCTTTATATGAAAGACTATTTCTTGAACTTCATTATTCTATCAATGCTGGATTATATTCATTATGATTATGTTTTGTTGTCATGTATTATTTTATAACTCCGCATAATAAAAATGCTAAAAAAATTAAAGATCACAAAAAATGTTGAGTCTGGGACACCAAAATTTGAAGAGATGTGATGTGTTCCATTATCAAAAACTGATGAGTGTACTTTAAGATGTTCTCATCTATAATGGTGGCTCCGTGAGAAAGAAATATATGAAGTAACTCAATCATTAAATTTGAATATAGATTTAACAATGTCTATGTTATAAGTGAGTTTGCTAATAATGACCCTTGGAATGTTAGAAACAATTGTCATGTCAAATCCTGTATAGAGAGCAGTCTTTATTCTTTTCTAGGTAGTAATTTGATGTCAAATTTTAATTAACTCGCAAGTGTACGAATCTACTGGAATATAGATAAGTAAAAACGAGGTCGATCCCACAGAGACTGTTATGAGGAAGGTGTAATTTAATCCAAATTAACTGTTATTCTAGGCTAGTTGAGTCGAAAAGAGTTTTGTTGAAATTATTTAATTTAATGACTAACTAATTATGCGAAAATAATGAGATTGAATAATCAAGAAGTGTAAAACACCAAGGTTTCGGAATCCACCATTGTCTTAACTTAGCAATCATCTAATCATTCATTAATTCCCAAAGAAAACACATACGACAACACGAAATCAATCTATTGTCGTCCCTAAAGATTTATCAATTAAGTCCAAAAGAAGAAAATCAAATATAGGCTCCCCTTATGCTTCAAACATAAATTACTTAAGCATTTTTCATATCAAATTCCATTGAAAGAAGACAAAGAATCAAAGATTACCTAAGCATTCTATGTATCCCAATAAGAATAAAAAAGATGAAAATCAAAAGCAATTAATAAAACTTATTTAAGCATCAAGCATGGATTAATTAAACCAATATCTAACTATCAAAAATACATGATATTTAAGATGAAAGAAATTATATTTAATTAATCTAGTTAAGAACGAACCATGAACGTTAAAGCCCTAAAAAGGAATTAAACGAATAAAGAAATAATTACTTAATTAAAACAAGGTTTCATCGTCTACCTTGGCTAAAGAAAACTAGAAGAACATAATTAAACTAGAAAAACAATAATTGGTAAAACCCGGCATGGATTGAAGGAGAAGAAATCTTCGAAGAAGTCTTGATAGTCGAGGAGGTCTTGTTCTCTTGTTCTCTTCCGTCTTCTCTTGATTTGCTCCCCAAAAATTCAACCTATGATATGAGAATATAACTTATATTTATACTACCTAGTTGTGCCCCAAAATATCCCAAAAGATTACAAATTTCGTGGGCCAAGAGTTAGGAAAAGAGATTAGAACTAAAAAGGAAAGAAAATCAAAAAATACAAAATCAGACGAAATTGGCACAGGAGATCGCCCAGGTCATTCCCGGCGATCGCCCAGGCACGTTTTTGCTCTCTGTTGGCGAAAAATTGTACTGGGCGCTCGCTAAATATAAGCTGGGCGATCGCCCACTTATTTTTCCCGGCGGCTGATTTTCAAACGGCCATAACTTCTTGTAGGAAACTCAAATTGAGATCCGTAAAAGTGTTGGACTCATAATTCCATTATATTTCCAATGGTATATCATTTTCCTTGTGGAGATTTTAATATCAAAAGTTTTACTCTAATTTCTCCACATGCTTCGGTAGGTAGTTTCCCAATTCGGTTCTTTGGCTTTCCAGTGTTTGATCCATTGATTAAACTCTTCGTTGTCACTCCAAAACACCTTAAACTTATTGATTTTCCCTTCTTCCTCATCCTCAAATGTTTGGCTCTTGATATTCACTTCAAAAACTCAACTTACTCGTCGATTTCGCCAAATTATTGCTCTTTTCGTCCATTCTTCTCCAATTGTTCACAAACGCATCCAAAACTAAAATAGAACAATAATATACTAGATAAGTAGAAAACAAACTATATGACGACATAAAGGATTAATTCAAATGCCAAAATAAGTGCATAAAACGCACTTATCAAACACCCCCAAACTAAACCTTTGTTCGTTCTCGAACAAAAACAAAACTAAAATATACTTTAACTAAGCTAATTGAATCACCGAAAAATTAGTCAATGCTAAATTCCTTACCATACGCCTCAAGTTCAAAAATAAAGCAACACTATTAGAAGGATATCAAACAACAACATAAAAATTTTCACTTATCCGATGCTCGACCTTGTGTGAGTGTGTGAATAGCCAAACATTAAACTTATACATGTATTAGATCATGACCAATATTGTGTTGTTGACATTTTAGCAATCTCGAACCCTTTGTAGTCATTTATTCCTTACACCTCTTGTAAGTTATCACACTTCTAAAGCTTTTCTCTCAAATCCCGAGGTGTTCTAGCGAAATTGGTTTCTATTGATCATTACAATGCTCTTTCTTTTCAACAAAAGTGGTAAAACTTAGCACTTGTATTCTGAGAATTAGGATGGTTAGAGATTTCTAAATTCTCATCTTCAGTCTCTAAGGTTCTAATCTAGCAATCCTTTCTCGAGCACTTCTACTGCTTTATTTATTCAACTCATGTTAAGAGTCTTACATCATCCTGCAATACTTCTCTTTCACTAGCTTTACATGTGACCCTTATAGCGAGCTTTGGGTCGATGACTCCCAAGTCGAGATGACCATAGGGCACCAGGTTTGAAAATACCCTAGCAGACTTAATTGCTCGAGTCCCACAGGCTAATAGAGGAGTGAAGATGTAAATTTATAAATGTCGCTCTCTTTTCTTTTTCTTGTTTTAGATACAGGACTCATGTAGCGAGCTTTGGGCCGATGACTCCCAAGTCAGATGATCATAGGGCACCAGGTTTTAAGATACCCTTACAGGCTTAATTGCTCGAGTGAGATATTTCATTTAAATTTATCAGCTGCGAGTAGTGCTCAGTTTAGATTCCTTAACTATAACCCATTCAACCAAAGATGAGACCTAGAAAACCCAAACCATCAAAAGTCTTAGAACAAAAGTAGTAACTTTAACACCCCCAAACTGTTCTCAAAACAGTTTAGTCACTAGCTCTAAGAATGTAGGAACGGAATTTTTTTATCATGATACTCAGTCAATAATATCAACACAAACACTCAAGTCATGTCTCCAATAAACGATAAGTCAATAGTGGCTATGTGCTTCCTTAATCGTGTCTAACATAGATAAGTAATCGATAAAAGAATGAGCTCAAGTGTTGTCTAATAGTCGACTAAAAATGTGCTCAATTTTGAACATATATCATCATTGGCGGCAAGATATTTAACAAGAACTAGAGATTTTTTTTTTTTTTTCAAAGTATTTTAGTTATGGAGACAAGAGTGATAAGCAAATCAGAAGGACTTAAGTAACATGATACTTTATAACCCACCCCCAAACAAAAACCTTACAATGTCCTCAATGTAAGAACAAAGTAACGCAATGAAAAAGAGGGAAAAGATCAGTTACTCCCCAGAGATAGATGTGGAGAAGAAGGATCTGACTAGTATGTAGTGGACTCAGATGTAGTGCTGGGACACTTGGTCAAAAGATGATTGCCTAGATATTGTCCAAGCGGCTCGCAAAGTGGGACATCCCGCACGTGACATGGTAAGGCCTAATAAGTGCACTAAATAAAATAAAATTAATAAATTATTTAAACTATCTAAAACTACTACATATAAAGCAAGTAAATAAAAGGGTTAGAAAATGGGTTGCCTCCCATTAACCGCTTATTTATAGTCATTAGCTTGACTTATTGTCTGGTTGCCTTACGGCACTCTGAATAGTGATTTGGAGGACCTGATTTGCTTGCATCTCTTGACATTGGCACGCGTTGGAAGTGGCTCAATTTTCTGTTTCCATCTAGTTGCATCCACGGCAGGTCTTGATACAAGCAAAATATCAACATCTTTTATATAGCATTATCAACATCGAATAAGAACCCAAATGAGTTAAGCACATGTTTAACGATCATCATAATTAGTATAAGCAAGACAATCATCATCTAATGCTTCTATCATGTCCAAATCAAAGAACATCCTCATTATCATGTGGTAACTTCTTGACATTAAAAATATTCATCGATTCATTGTCATGTTGCCAAAGGATAGTTGCATAACTCCATTCACCGCAATTGATAATAGCATTAGATGTTGCCGAAAAGGCCGACCAAAAATTACAGGGAATATGTTTTGTAGAGTCTCGTCTTGGTTGAGTATCAAGTACAACAAAATCAACAGAAAATAAAACTTGTCAACTTGTATCAAAACTCCTCTACAATTCCTCGGGGTACTTTCACGGATCTATCGACAAGTTGTAAAATCATAGATGTTGGTTTTAACTCGCCTAGTCCAAGTTGCATATACACGTAATAAGGAAGAAGATTAACACTAGCTCCTAAATCTAGCAAAGCTTTCTCAATTTTATGGTTTCCTAAGATGCATGAGATAGTAGGACAACTCGGATCTTTATATTTCGGAGGAGTATTGCTTTGAATTATAGAGCTAACTTGTTCGATTAAAAATGCCTTTTTAGCATATGTAGTTGTCTCTTAGTTGTACATAGATCTTTCAAGAATTTAGCATAGGCGGTACTTGCTTAATAGAATCAAGTAAAGGAATATTTACACTTACCTGCTTGAAGATTTCCATCATATCATTGATAGAATTACCTTGCTTTACCTTTATGAGCCTCTGAGGATATGGGGCGTTTGGAATGTAAGATGGCTCATTGTCCTATTTGGTAGCTTCTTGGATTGAATCATCGGTTGGAGCAATTACACGGAGAAAGTGGGTGAGAAGTGGTTTTCTTTGAGATGTCCACTTTGTTGTCAAACAGTTTTCCACGTCGCAAAGTCATGATTGATTTAGCCTCTTCATGTTGCACTCCTTTAGGATGAGGAAATGGCTGACTAGGAAACTTTCTTTTCTCAATGGTTGTTGCCAACTGTTGGACTGATGAAGCAAGTTGTCCCATCATGTTTTCAAGATTGGAGATGGATTGTGCCTGAGAGTTCTGGCTGGCGCGTATTTCATTCTTAAACTCGGTAATTGTGTGATTCTGATGCTCTAATGCAGCTTGTGTAGCTTTTGTCAAGTTTTGAATTGCCTCCTCCCATGGTTTAGGCGTGAGAAGTTTTGGTTGAACTGTCTGTAGGTCAACGAGGGGCTTGACTGCTTTGTGTTATCCTGTTGATTACCCCGTGACCAAGAAAAGTTGGGGTGGTCCTCCAACTTTGGGTTATAGGTGTTGGAGTAAGGATTGTAAGGAGGCTTCCTCATCATGTTGAGGGCATTAGCTTGCTCAGCGCACCGCTCCGGTTCTGGAGGACTATTGACTGTCAATGAGGTCAATTTGCGAGAGATGTCCTCTATCATGCACTTGACTTCTTTGATTTCTGAGCTAGGTTCACTGCTACGAATCTCATAGATACCCCTTTTCTTTGGCTCAGTTCTAGAGGATCTGCTCCGCTGTTGTGAATTGTCAGCCTGCTTTTGAAAGAAGGTCCAGATCTCTGTGGCATTCTTAGACATAAGCTCTCCACCGCTTGTGGCCATCAACCATTCTTGAATATGTGGTAGCAATCCCTCCAAAAAGTATTGGCATAAATGCCATTTTTCATACCCATGATGTGGACACTTCATGAGAAGCCCGTTGAATCTCTCCCAAGTTTCATAGAATGGCTCATCGTCTCTTTGCACAAACTCTGAAATTTCTCTGCGAATAGCATTAGTTTTGTGAACAGGAAAGTATTTATTCAAAAATTTAGCAACCATTTGTTCCCAAGAAGTAATACTATTTGCAGCAATGTGTTAAACCAAGATCTAGATCTATCTTTCGAGAAAAGGAAATAGACGAAGTTTAACATTATCACGAGACACATTCTCATATTTAAATGTTTCACATACAAAGACATAAGTCGATCGAATGATTATAAGGTTCTTCACTATCTAAACCATAGAAAGATGGGAGACAGCTTAAGCACCTCGGTTTAAGCTCAAAATTCCTAGTCGTGACACGAGGGTATTGTATGCATGAGGTGCTCAAATTAGCTAATGGACTAAAATAGTCCTGAAAGGTCTCTCCTCAATTTCATCCCCATAGCTACTATTTCTTGGTTCCCTTCAATTTTATCTAGATCGATGGCACGCTTTTGTTGGTGAAAAGTCCTTTCAATTTCACTATCTAGATGTTCTAGCTTAAGTTCTAAAGATCTACGACCAAGCATGCACAATGAAGATTTTTTGATTTTTAAATTTTTTTTTTATTTATAAAAACGAAAATAAAATAAATAAAATAAAATCCTAAATTATAACTAGTCAAGAGTAAAATTAACTAAGATTAGATTAACCTTCAGACGCAGTCCCCAGCAACGGCGCCAAAAACTTGATGTCAAATTTTAATTAACTCGCAAGTGTACGAATCTCTACGGAATATAGATAAGTAAAAAGCGAGGTCGATCCCACGAGAGATCGTTATAAGGAAGGTGTAATTTAATCCAAATTAACTGTTATTCTAGGCTAGTTGAGTCGAAAAGAGTTTTGTTGAAATTATTTAATTTAATGACTAACTAATTATGCGAAAATAATGAGATTGAATAATCAAGAAGTGTAAAACACCAAGGTTTCGAATCCACCATTGCCTAACTTAGCAATCATCTAATCATTCATTAATTCCCAAAGAAAACACATACGACAACACGAAATCAATCTATTGTCGTCCCTAAAGATTTATCAATTAAGTCCAAAAGAAGAAAATCAAATATAGGCTCCCCTTATGCTTCAAACATAAATTACTTAAGCATTTTTCATATCAAATTCCATTGAAAGAAGACAAAGAATCAAAGATTACCTAAGCATTCTATGTATCCTAATAAGAATAAAAGAAGATGAAAAATTAGAAGCAATTAATAAAACTTATTTAATCATCAAGCATGGATTAATTAAATCAATATCTAACTATCAAAAATACATGATATTTAAGATGAAAGAAATTATATTTAATTAATCTAGTTAAGAACGAACCATGAACGTTAAAGCCCTAAAAAGGAATTAAACGAATAATGAAATAATTATTTAATTAAAACAAGGTTTCATCGTCTACCTTGGCTAAAGAAAACTAGAAGAACATAATTAAACTAGAAAAACAATAATTGGTAAAACCCGGCATGGATTGAAGGAGAAGAAATCTTCGAAGAAGTCTTGATAGTTGAGGAGGTCTTGTTCTCTTGTTCTCTTCCGTCTTCTCTTGATTTGCTCCCCAAAAATCCAACCTATGATATGAGAATATAACTTATATTTATACTACCCTAGTTGTGCCCCAAAATATCTCAAAAGATTACAAATTTCGTGGGCCAAGAGTTAGGAAAAGAGATTAGAACTAAAAAAGGAAAGAAAATCAAAAAAATACAAAATCAGACGAAATTGGCCTGGGAGATCGCCCAGGTCATTCTTGGGCGATCGCCCAGGTACGTTTTTTGCTCTCTGTTGGCGAAAAATTGTACTCGGCGCTCGCCCAAATATAAGCCTGGGCGATCGCCCAGCTTATTTTTCCTGGCGGCTGATTTTCAAACGGCCATAACTTCTTGCAGGAAACTCCAAATTGAGATCCGTAAAAAGTGTTGGACTCGTAATTCCATTATCTTTCCAATGGTATATCATTTGACTTATGGAGATTTTAATATCAAAAGTTGTACTCTAATTTCTCTACATGCTTCGGTAGGTAGTTTCCCAATTCGGTTCTTTGGCTTTCCGGTGTTTGATCCATTGATTAAACTCTTCGTTGTCACTCCAAAACACCTTAAACTTATTGATTTTCCCTTCTTCCTCATCCTCAAATGTTTGGCTCTTGATATTCACTTCAAAAACTCAACTTACTCGTCGATTTCGCCAAATTATTGCTCTTTTCGTCCATTCTTCTCCAATTGTTCACAAACGCGTCCAAAACTGAAATAGAACAATAATATACTAGATAAGTAGAATATAAACTATATGACGACATAAAAGATTAATTCAAATGCCAAAATAAGTGCATAAAACGCACTTATCATAATTCTTCTTCATACACTATGTAGGTGATTAGTATTTTAAGAAACTAGAAATTTATTATTTTTCTATATTTATTGTTTTCACCATCCTGACTAATTATTCACATATATCTCTTTTCTATTTTGCAGTGAAGGCAATACTGCTTATGGAGTCAATTTAAGCATTGATACCTGACTAGCGAAAATGCCAAATGTGCATTATTGTATCTAGAAATAGCCTTCATGAATTTTGAAATATAACACCTTTAGGAGTTTGCCTACGTTCGTATCAGTTACCTCTTTGTGGCCACATTCATAAGGATTAAAACTTTTTAGCTAAAATCTTTTTATATTGCTTGTAGGTTCTTTGGAGTCTAAAGATAGGGAAGATTTTGGGACCTCAACTATACTCATTCACTTCTGCTTTCTCTCCCCCCTAACCACATGCCACTTCCAATTTTTTATGCTTCTGAACAATTGTATTTAAATCTAATTAGCACGTGTAAACATGCAATGTAAATTCTTTATCGGCCCATGCTTCCATTCACTACATAGTTAATTTGGTTGTTTGAACTTATTTCAAATTTCCTTATGGTATTCAAAACATTCCGTATTCCCTCATGGCTAGTCACTTTATGCTTGCTGTTTCTAAGTAGCATAAAAATAAGATGGCTTATAAGTTGAGTTATATTATAACTAATTATCCAATTTATGCGTTGAATTATATTTGTCCAATTAGTGCCCATGACGTGCATCGCACGTCTTCAAACTAGTATATATATATATATATACACCAAAGGCTTTTTCCAAAAGCTTCAAAGTAGTCTAACACATAAACATATACATGTGGTTGTACTAAACTTTTATTAAACTCCACAATTTCAAAGCTTTTAATATGAAAGAAACTAATGAATCTTAGTAGGCTTAATATAGCTTAAATCTCAAATTTAACCCACTAGCTCAACAATCCTAAAATTCATCCTTTAATTCATTTATTTAACTTGCAAAAATAGCTCATATTACTAAAATCAACCTTTTTTCCTTTCACAAATATCACATTTAAGCCAATAATAAAAATCTTAAAAATTTACACCATTCTTGCACGAGTAATTTTTTGCTTACCTCTTAAAATTGTAGAAGAAATTGAAGAGCCCAAACTTAAAAAATGTGTTTGCTCCTCCCCTACACAAAGATCGACCATCGATCATGGCCTGATCTCCTTTTCTCCCCTCTTTTTTCCCCTTCTTCTTTTCTCTCTCTCTTTTTCTTCCTCTCCGTCGGTTCACTCTCACTGCTTCTCTATATGGACATGTTGGCTAAAAGGCCGTGTCAAACTTCTCGAATTGCAAAAGCACCTAACTTATATCAAATAAGTTAAAAATGTTTATTTTACGTAAAAAAGACTTAAATACCCTTATTTAATAAGTACTGTTTACAGACCATTAACATACCACAAGCCTGTTAACAGAGATGTGGTCTATTAAGGCCAATTTTGGCCTTAACAGACTGGTGGTCTGTTAACAGGCTACTAGTATGCTAAGAGGTATGTTAACAGACTTTAAAACTGTTAACACGAATTTACACATTTTTAATTAGCCCATTTCAAATGAACTCAGATTTACATAAATTTAAAGCAAAAATCACTACTTAGTCCTCAAATGACTTTGACTTTGATTACAATAAATACTTTGACTATAATAAAAATTTGACTTTGACTATATGAAATTGATTGTATCATATTTGTAAATCAAGGACGACCATTATCAAAATCGATAATAATGGAAATAGTCCTGAAGTGATGAAACTGAATAATGGCAAAGAAGTAAGTGGCCATTTTATAGGATGAGCATTGGAATCGATGATGATAAGGGTTGAACATGAAGAACCCAGGGTGGTTAAACTTGAATTATCATCATACGATGTCATGTTCTCTTTGATGTCAACTTTGTTCTTATTTATGAATTACATATAGCTAGAGAAAATTTTACAAACTCGTGCAATACTAAATGAACACTCTTGGCTTCTAAAGAGAACTACGATAAAATGATTCCAACTGCCTATTAAAGGCTAACTACTAATCTTAAACACATTTATCCTTTTACTGACATGAATAGACGTAGGTGGGAATATATTTGTACTTGGAAGAGTAAATTTATTTTTGTAGTATTAAGTGTTTTGGTGGAAAAATGAAGTGACTTCTAATATTTACCCACACAAATACGTGCAATACGTAAACATATATAATGTGGACATATTACATGTAGACGATATTGTGCAACATATACAAAAATATGTCTATATTATGTTATATAGATATATGTCAAGATTTTGGAAATTGTTGACACGCTTCAACTCGCCAACCACTTGTATTTTATGTGATTTCTCATACATACAAAATGTGTAATATTCTGAAGATATTTTTTAGTGTTGGTAAGTCTAACTTAGTCAAGATATGAGTGTTTGAGGTTCAGCCTACAAATCAAATAATAGTCCAAAATATGAAGTTTAGTTTTAGTCCACAATTGAAGTAATTTAAAATTTTATAAGGATTTTATTTTTATTCTTTAACAAGTAAATGAGTTGTTTAGTATAATATTGTTATGTATGGTTTGACAGTTCGAATCACCATGCATATATATTTAAAAAGAATTTTATTTTTAGTCATTTGAGAGTTACAAAACTCTCTAACTACATGATAAAATCCTTTAATAACTAGCACTTTAATTTCATTGAAGTGTAGCAATTGTCAAATGAATAAAAATGGGTTTTCCTCTCCATCTGTCTTTCAATCTCGCCTCTAACTCTCTCTTTTCCTCCTATCAATTTCTTGATTTTTAGCTTATTTTCAATGGGTAAAACAAGAATTGTTTTTACTGCACTTTCGGTTGGAGAACTTTTAAATCTGAACAAGATCAGTTGGTCAGATATTTTGAGAAACTAAAAATCAAAGTTGTTTCATCTTTGAACCTAGTCTCATCCCAGATAGCAATGGTTCGATCCACCCTTAATCGAATCATAGAAGCACATGATAAGGATTTGTTTCTTCAAAAGATTAAGAATGAGGGTAGCTCAAGTAAAAGGAAGGATTTTGAGATGCAAAGCTTTGAGGTTTCGGGAAGACTTTGAGTATGATGAAACTATGAAAGGAAATATTGGACAAATCTTACTCCACCACATATGCATTTCATCTTGACGGTACAAAAATGTATCAAGATCTTTGAGATACGTTTTGTTGGAGGATTATGAAATGAAGTATTGTCGATTTTAATCTCGAAAGTGGACGGATTATTAACAAGTAATATCGGTACAAAAATGTATCAAGATCTTTGAGATACGTTTTGTTGGAGGATTATGAAATGAAGTATTGTCGATTTTAATCTCGAAAGTGAACGGATTATTAACAAGTAATATAATGATGAGAAAAATGTCGAACCCATGAGGATTGACAATTAATTAACAAATTAATTGTAACTTTGTTTTAACAAAATTAACACACGGTTTTTTATGATTTCAATTTCTAAGATTATCTTATTCTAATTCAACTAAGTCTAAATTATCAAATAAACAAAAATAGAATATTTACCAAATTCAAATTTCTACGGGCACTAAGATTCACAAATCCACCATCACGTTTCAATAATTAATTATCAATTACTCTTCTTCGCAAATTATTGCTCAAAAAATAAGAATTTTTCTTTTCCTTGCTCTTGCTCTTGATCTCTATATCTCTTCAATTGTGTAACCCCCTCAAAAGACCTAGAAGATGTCTCTTTATAGTCCTTGGGAAGCCTTGAAAGTTGTGTCTTAAAAGAGCTATAATCCCACTTAACTTTAAAAAACCGCACTTATGACATTCATCTAGCATAGGTCGCACATAAGACGCAAAATGCATTCTACTTCCTAGGTGTGACCTCCAGTAAGTTTTTCACAACCGCACCAGGTCACACAATGCATTGTGCTACCTAGGTGTGGCTTCTAGTAAGTTTTCACAATCGCACCCTAGGTCGCACAATGTTTTGTGCTACCTAGGTGTGACCTTTTTCCAAAACTTACAATTTGGTCTTCGATTTGGCTTTTGATGTACGGTTTTTGTTATTTCTTCCTTAAATCTTCTCAATTCAATCCAAAAGCTTCCAAATGCATTCTAATTGGTCCTCACCCTTCTAAAGTCTTCCAAAGTGGTCTTCCAAATATTCGACAATGTGCAAATTAGTCCATGAACTTTTCAAAATCTGATTCTTGCTCTCGAAACTTTTGAATTCACCACAGTTACTTTCTAATAGCTTCAACTTATATCTGTGCAATCTGAATAAATGTCAATTAAGAATCAAACTCTTCTTTTTTGCTCCACACTCATCCAAATTGGGTTTTATACCTACGCACACAATAATTGAACACATTTAAATAGAAATCTGCTTATATAGTGAATATATAATAAGTTTACAAGCATAAATAAGCGTGTAAATACACTTATCAAGAAATATGAGTTTGTTCGTTGGGAGGTGCATCGTTTGCCAACAAGTTAAAGCTGAGCACCAAAGACCATTAAGATTTCTTGAATCTTTTGGTTATACCATAATGGAAATGGGAGCACTTCTCTATGGACTTTGTAGTGGGTTTTCAGTGTGTAGTGCCATATGGATTATAGTTGATCGATTGACTAAGACGACTCATTTTCGCCAGTGAAAATGACCTTCAATTTGGATTAGTTACTACAACTTAGTATTCGACAATAAGATCCATTAATTAAGAAATAAAGAGATTATGTTGGTTAAGTTTAAGTGGCATAATCATGGAATTCAAGAGGCTACTTGGGAAAGGGAAGAAGAAATCAAACTAAGTATCCTACACTTTTTACTTAATCGCAAGATAATTTCGAGAGAGAAAATATTTTAAGATGTAAGTGATGTAATATTCTTGAAAAAAATTCTAGCATTGGTAAGTTTAGCCTAGCCAAGAGACGAGCTTTTGAGGTTCAGCCTACATATAAATTAATTGCCCAAATTTTAAAGTTGAGTTTTTGCCCAAAAGTGAAGTCATTTAAATTTTTAAAAGAATTTTATTTCTAATTTTAAACAAGTAACTGAGTTGTTTAACTTGATGATAATTGCATGGTTTGACACATGAATAACCCAGGCTCGAATCACCCCTGGAGATAAATCTAAATGAGATTTTATTTCTAGTCATTTGAGCGTTACAAAACTCTTCCAATTTCCATTTTAAATCTCTCAAAGCCATGTTAAATCCTACAATAATCACGACCTTAAGTTTATCATTGAAAAGTTGACAAAAGAAAATATTATTCTCTCCTTCTCCGTCTCTCAAATTCGTCCCTTTGTCTCTATTTCTTTCTCAATTTCTTGGTTTTTAGCTTATTTTCAAGAAAAGCAAGAATTTTACTGCAGGTTTTGATTACAAAAGAAAATTAGATTTCCATTTGTTCAAGGCAAAAGTTTTTCATTTCCTAAACAAGTTTTTGAGGTAGGGATACGTGTGGGTGAAGTTTCCCATTTCATTAATTGACTGATACATGTAATTTAACTTGTTTTATAAAGCAATGAGATGAAAAAATGATTCTATGACCATAGCTGGTTCTACATGCAATGGGATTCTTCGGAATCAAAGATTTTATCGGTAATCCATCTACGCTTTATAAAATCTACAGTATGAAACTATGTTGATTATGCGTGTGAAGATTTGATCGATCGGGATTGCATTATCTAGATATTCTTATTGAGTATTTTTGTACTCATCCCTTCCTACTTTCCAAATTAAGGGGGTTTCGAGGTTGGCAGCTGATTGGAGTCACGGGAGGAGAAAAAGTCTTGTTCCTATGTTGATGAAATTATTTAAGGTTCTTATGTTTATGTTTCCTTAAATGAAATGTTATATTTTTTACTGCAAGTTTAAGTTTGAAGTGACGTAAAAGACCATGTGGTATTAAAAGTTTTATGCTATATATGCTTTCGTTATATTCATGTTGAAGTTTTATTTTTTAATTCCATGTAAAAGATATTTAAATTTATGTTCATCGAATTTAGATGATATGACTTAATATTACATAGTTATGGATTTTCGTCGCAAGTCTTGCATATTATGTAACGACCGCAAAATTTTTCTTCTTTTTATTTCAAGGAAATAAAATTTTAACTTCCGGTATCGCTACGAATTTTCGTGTATGATTTAACGTATTTTAGTCACGATTATTTTGCACAAACTTGCCTTTTATTTTATATGACATACATGATTCTATTAATCACCGAGACTATTTAAATTTTCTTAACTCGAATAATTTATCATGAGTTAATTTAAGATTTATTTTAGACCAACCGAACATCTTCTCTACCAATTTTTCAGTCAATTAATTCATCTTAGTTTCGACCATTTTTCAGCCAACTTTTTACTTAGAATCAACTTCATTATCGTGTTATTCTACAGGAAGAGAGACTTCTTCAAACAACCCCTTATTTCTTGCCAAATTAAACACACCAAACAGCCCCTTAACCCTGCCAATTTGTAACTCCAAACAGCCCCTAATGACTAAGCAAAAAAATCCACTTCCTCCCATTTCCTTCAGCCATTTTCTTCCCCGTGGTCAACACTTTTTACCCACTTTGTTACCCACCTATTGCAGCTAATTAACCACCAACCAATTGCTGAAAACCGTTCCCAAAGATCCACACTTTCACTCATTAGATAGCACCAAAATCCCAACTTTTTACTCCAGTTTCATCTCCTTTTCCCTGCAGATTTTGGTCCTAAGTTTCTTCAACAAGTTAGCCCTTTTTTCTTCTCTTCTTTCCCAGCAATGAACCCCGTACCTTTTCCTTAAAATCAATCCACAAAAGTCCCAAGAAAACTACTCATTTCCCCCCCTAAAAAGTCCTGCCAAAAACTAGCTAAAAACCAGCCCCTATCAAGTCCTTTCTCCATTAGATTTTTGGCCATAAAGATCATCAAATTCCAGCACCCAAAGGTCCTCCTTTCAGACCCTAAAACTCTGATTTTTTTCTCTGCTCTTCAACCACCAAAAACCGGCTACAACATCCCCATATTCTACTCAAATTTTTGGCCATCTTAGTCACATATTTCCAGGCCAAAGGTCCCCATTTTTTGCCAGCAAAATCAGAGTTTTCCTCCTCTTTTTTCACTTCTCTTTTTAATAACTCAAACCACACTACAAAACTCAGATTTTGAGATACACAAAGGCAAGGACGGGGTCACTATTTGAGGAAAAGAAACAACCATTTTTAAACCATAAATCAATTCAACGGGAATTCCATTTTCAAGGTAGTTTATTATCTACTTTAAGCATGACGTTATGAAAGTTATTTTGAGAAATATACGTGAATTTGTATGCCTTGCTTAATGATTAATGATGGAAAATGATGATAGTGATTGAAGGTAATCATTTTTTTTTTGTTGTAATTGAAGGTAATTATTTATTTTTTCACGTGGTGCCGGTTACCAAAAATCTTGTTCCTATATATGTTTAAACGGTTGGCATGTCGCATATTATTTTTGCATATTTTCTCATGAGTTAATCCAATTTACTACTGAGTGTTTCTTAGGAAATACTCACCCCAAAATAATTAAATGTCCAGATTGAAAATGTTGGCATTGAGAAGACGGTGTAAAGTACGATCACTACAAGAAAAAGAGCCTTTTGCAATGGGCAGAATATGTTGCAAAAGGTTTTTAGCAACGTTCAGGCGTACGTTGTGTCCTTTGATGTTGTCGAAAATTATCTATCTACAGCAACAAGCATTGCTCGTTGTTAAAACAAGATATGTGCATTGCCATTTATTTTTTAACAACAGTGTATAATATACGTTGTCTTTTATGAACGAGTGGTATTTTGACAACGTATTTTTAGCAACGTTCAGCTGTAGTTATATCTTTTTAACAACATTCAATGTGCGTTGTCATTTAGTTTTTCAGCAACGTTCACTGTGCGTTGTCATTTAGTTTTAGCAACGTTCCACTGTTCGTTGTTATATCTTTTTAACAATGTTCAATGTGCGTTGTCATTTAGTTTTTCAGCAACGTTCTTTGTGCATTGTCATTTATTTTTAGCAATGTTTATTTGCACGTTGCCTTTACCTATGTTCATTCATTTTCAACAACGTTCTAATGCACGTTGTCTTTACCTTGGGTTTTTTTTTTTTTCTATTATTTTGAAACATATTTTATATATATTCCTGTTCATTTAATTTCTCTGTCATTTAAATACAAATTACATTGTAAATATAATAAAACTCAATCCATACTAATCACCAACTCTTAACTGAAATTTATACAATATTAATGAAAATTTTCATACAAAATATAGCCCACAAATTTTTTTAAACATACAAAATTTGAACCAAACCTAGCAAAACATGTCCTCGAAGTTTCTTACAATGTTGTACATTTAATCTACAATAAATCTAGCAAAACAAACTTGAAAACTAACACCCCGAATCAACAAATCCATAACATCAAACATTTGTTGTTCGAAGATTCAAGTTCGCGGCTTCTGACTGATCACCAATGTCCAAACAGGGATTGCTACAAAATAGAAATAAGACTATTTATATCTAGCTCTAAAAATAAAGTCTAACACTGAAATATAGAGATGATATAATTACTGTAAATAAACACCCTTTTATGATTTATTATTCCTTTTAACCTAAAGGAACCAAAAATAACCACTGAAACAAAATTGAACACGAGACTAGAACATTGAAATTTAAACATATTACATATCAACAAGATCATTTAAATAGATAGCGGGTGTTTTTCTAATGGGAAAATTTCTTAGCTAGTAAATTTGTAGAGGATGAGCACAACAGTAAAAAAATTATTTGCCCTGCTAAAGAATTTACAAAATAACATAAAATGTTTGATTCACCATAAGAGGGGAAAAGGTGAAGACAAGATCACGCGAATCAAAATAAAATATGCACAATGAAAAGAAACTAAAATTTAAATAAAATAAATTTGATGAGTTGGTCAATTTTCTTCTAGGGCTGACGATACTCCCTGCTCATATAGCCATTATGGGTTTATCTTACGTAAATACTAGAAGATTAAAACCTGTTATTTTCATCTCAACACACCAACTAAACCAAAACTTACAATCAACACTAGGACTGACTTCATGAACCAAAGAACAAACAAACTCTGGAAATAGAAAAGTGCAAAATAAGAATGATTAACTATAACAAAACCTAGAAGGCGAGATTTCACTAAGGTTTGTCAAAGATGGAAAGACAGATAATCAAATCAGATTTGGATACTTCACAGTGAGTTAATAAATAAGTATTTTCTCGAGTAAATTTACCTTCACAAATAATTTTAATATCGCTTTTTGCCAAGCAACCAGACTTCCCAAGGCTTCACTAAGAACTCGAATCTCATTTGTAGGTCTATATAAGTTTAAATTTGCATTGTAGACATCTTCAACCCAAACCTTTCAATAGTCTCGTCCAAGAGGCATGTGATGCACCTTTGTACTTGAGTCTGTTGATGCAATCTTCCTTCATTACAATTTCTTCGCGTCATCGAGAGTTGACAATGTGTATTATCCATTTGTGCATTGCCTCCATGAATACCACTTGCTTGTTGTGACTACAAATTGACATTAAACCAATAGAAAAGCTTGTAAATAGCAATACTAGGAAGGAATGATTGTCTGCTAGAAATTAATTAATTAATTGATTAGCAATCCTCAACTTAAACTTGAGAAATGAGATACCATCCCAGCACTCACCTACAAATCATGGGAAAGGGGTGTGAAATTCGCCATTATTGTCATCTTCCATGCGCAATACCATCATTTCACAAGGATATAATTTTTTATTGTATATTTGCTAAACATGATAACAAATTGGTTTATGCATAAAATTTCTTGAAAATGCAGCAGCACTGTCTTTTCATAGTTTCATGTCACATGCTCTTTAATTATATGACAGAGAAAATGAAATTAGATTATTGCACCATGTTTATTACATAAAACTTGTAAATTATTAAAGAATTGATAACCAATATACCAAAGATTATGATCTACGAATGATATTATAGTGAGGTGGGTATAGGCTTTTTGCACATATAAAAGCTGTATCTTTTGCATGAAATACCCAAGTAGTAAATGTAGGATCCATACCCTTAATGACCAGATGTTCATACACTACATCAAAGTGGTGATGCTTTAGATTTCTACACTTAACACAAGGGCATCCAGTCATATCTGAATTTAAATGTTCATGAGCAAGATCAACAAAATTCCATGCACCATCTCTATATTGTTCTGAAAATCTACAAACAAATTTTATGATCAGTAATAAAATAAGATGTTTCAATTTTATAATTAAAAAATTCATGAGATTTTATTTATCAAAATAACCTTGATAAGTGCACCCATTCTTTGTCCATTACAAGCAATGAATTATCCAATGACAATGAAATTTCAAACTGTGCGGCAAAAATCTAACTGGGTCAACTAAAGAAGATAAATTTGGAAAGAAGATAAATATCATAAATGAAAGATAAAAATTGCAAAAAGGTGCATTAATACAGATAATAACTATGGCCTTCGACAAACATCACAAGTACAAGCAATGTTAGAACATAGAAGAGCTAATAACTATGGCCTTCGACACTTTAACTTAGAACATCATTTAGGGAAAAGAAAGTTTTCCAATTGGATTGGACTTTATGATAATACTTCAATTCAAAAAGTAACAAGGTTACCCTAGTTCCTATGCAATATGGTAATAAAAGTCAACATGGGATTAAAGGTAGCTTTGTACAGCCAATGTGTTCTCTATCAATTCTGGAAGCAGCAGATAGCTTTTTTGGCCTTGCTGTACAAATATCAAAAGTTGACCCACTATTGGTAAGATAGCGATGTCACGGAGGAAACTGAATTTATAAACTAAGGAAAGCATCTAATAATCCATGAGGTGAATAGGCCTATAAGAAGAAATTACAATGTCATCACAAACGAAGTATCGACTATATTTGCATGAGATTTGTGCATTCATATGTTGTCTCCTATAGGGAATATGTCTAAAAGACTTATGTTCACACTAAGATTTTTAGAATCAACCAAAACAAAAAGTCTAGGCAGAAGAAACAGTTGTTTATCCAATGTCCAGTAAGGTCGAATGTGACCATAGTATACACCATGTGGCTTTGCCACCGCACAGGCACATGCACGTGACAAGATTTATGATGTCTAAGAAGAATGCGAGACTCACTACCTCGAATTCAAATACGAACTGGGTGGAACTGGAAATGACTCCGCTCGGAATGTCTTCCTTGCTAGTATCCCACCAAGTGCACCATTATTAACTGCACTATTTCAATTGGCAGCATGATATCTTTGCATCTCTTCCAACAATCATCTGCATGATGCCTCTAGCATTGAGCAACAGAAAAAATTCTAGGCAACCTGTGACAGTAGTTTCTTAAAAAATTACAAAACATTGTGGAAATATAATAGAGATACTAATAGAACTTAGCATGCAAATTACTCAAAACAAAATACTGATGAGAACATGGAAGTCAAACCACGTGGTATTAAGATATTAATTATTTACTACTAATACTCTACCGGCCACCTTATAGGGTAGAAAGAGTATTATTTTGACTTAAAACGAAATCATGGATGTGTGAACATCAGAAAGTTAGCCAAAAAAATTCTTGATTGCTCGTGTTATGTTGACCAACTTGACAAGTTTCTAGTGCATTAGACATCAATGGGTAGAGATGGATAATATAGACAATATAGCCAAAAGAAAAACAAAAAAGCATATAATAAGGTGTGTGGTGGCCTAGTAATGGGTTGTCTTGATTTTCCTTCATTTAATGTAATTTGGATTTATCAAAAATAAAAATATAAGGATCGATTCATGTCATTGGGGGTACGAGACTCTAATTAACAAAATAAAATTACATCATTGGCAACAAACTCAAAAGAAACAAAAGTCCAAAAAGTGTCAAGTTCTTTATTTATCGTTCTAATCAATACAACCTTCATTCTCGGAGCTTCAGCTTCATCTTCGTGCAAGGATAGATTGACAGATCCTAAGGTACTTTATCCACTACTAATACACTATTAATAGATGCCACAAATAACTAAAAAGTTAAAGTAAGCCCCCATCAGTGGCCAGTGTAATGTTATATTTAATCTTGTATACATGTACTCAAAATGAAAAGCAAATGCCCGTGTCATGGTTATAGTTCTGTCAATATATTGAAGAGGTACAGGATAATGACAGATCACCAACTACGCATGTTGTGATGGTTAAAAACGTGCAAAGCAGACATTATATATTGGGGAAGAGAAATTAAAGATCAACCAAAGTTGTTCTCCTATTTTGAATTTCCAGTCCACCTCCTTTTTTTGTTCTGGACGTTCCGGTTGATCTCTGAATCTGTTCGGGTTACAGTTTGCCCTAAAGGCAAAGGCTCACTTTCAATTTTCTTTATCACCATGGCATCCTTTTCACTTGGCATAGGGAGCTTGAAACTAATGTTTGAAAGCTAGCACAAAATTCTACCAAGTGTACTCTAATGTTTAAAAGCTAGCACAAAATTCTACCAATACATTCCACATGATAAAATAACATAACAACGAAGACAGGTTCTATCATCACACATTATCTTTCTTTCAACCAAGAATCAGCATAGCCAATCGAACTTGCTAAGTAAGAGAGTCTTAAGTTCAATTCCAATCGTAACACTAGAATATTTCTATTTCACCAACATTAATTGAAAACAGAATATCTGCTTCGTTATTTCACAAATTACAACACCACATTCTATAGATTATTGATAATGGAATCATTACCTCCAGATAACAACCTCGTGTGCAATAGCAAAAAGTTCCAAATAAATGTACTATTTGATTTCAGTCATAAGGACTAAACCTCTGTTCCCTTATTCATGTTGCAAGCACACATATTCCCATATATCACATTTCAGAATACAAAATGCAACAGGTTGTATCACTAAATGATGGCTATCCTTGACACAGTAACAAAGTTTCAGGTTATGATCCAAAACTCAACAACACATAAGGTACATTATAAAATAACAAAATACAAGAATAAATCAACAACATTCAAAACCTACAAACTCAAATACTTCTAAAAACTAAGGTATTCTGTTAAGCTTCCAACATAAAATCGGATTATAGAAATCTAAACCTAAATTTTCAATTGATTAGCAAAATTGGAGAAAAGTGATGGAAACTCCACTAAGTAATTCAACCCACATATAAACCCAAAGTTAAGCCCAAGCATATAAAGAGTTTGATTACCTATATCAGATTTACGATTCTCCAAAATATCACCGTAGCTCTGAGTTGGTAAATAAGGCAATAGATATGAATGCTCAAAAGCTTACTTTTCTTCCCAACCCTAGCATTGAAAACATAATTAAAATGAGGTTTTCACAGATGATACAGAGAAAGAAAGGAAACAACTGGTTAAATTTACATTTAATTTCACATACGATACAGAGAAAGAAAGAGAACGACTGGTTCAATTTTATATTCAATCTCACCGATGATACGGAGAAAGAAATGGGCGAGTTCAATTCCTGGCTCAGTTTCACAGATTTTCCAGAGAAAGAAATGAATAGAAAAAAGGTTTTCAATTTGATTTTGGGTTGGAGCCAAGAAAATAGTTTTCGCTGGTTCATTTTCACATTTTCACGCTTCAATTTTACTTAAAAATGGGCCAACGTTTTAACAACGTTCAGAAAACGTTGCCAAATAGTTAATTTTTGGCAACAGACGTTGAATGTTGTAAAATATCCAAAATACCGCCATTTTAACAACGTGCGTGAACATTGTGAAATATTCTTTTTTTTTTTTTTACAAAGGTCTCTGCCCGTTGTTAAATGTCAAAATAATTTTTTTTTTGCAACAGACTGAACTTTGCAAAAGGTGTTGTTGCCAAATCTCAATTGTGTTAACCAATGGCAACATACATTTAATGATTGTTGTCAGAACTATTTTTAGCAACAAGCAATTAATGAATGTTGTTTGTTTAAATGTTGCAAAAGGCTATTTTTGTTGTAGTGGATCTTGAAGGAAAGACTTAGTTTATTTATTTTTATGGTTTGTCGTCGATATAATGGAGCCCTTTATGATGTAAAAACTTATGTACAATGTTTTATTTATCATCTTTAATTATTAAAGTGCTTGAAAATACGAATCTGTATTTTAATTGCCGGTTGGAATTTAAAGATGAAGAATTGTGAAGTAGTTTCTGAAAATTTCAGCTTTCTGTCCTTATTTTGAAAAATCATAACTCTGTGTACATTTGAAATTTTTGAGTGAAATCAGTAGTTATAGAAAGCCTTATATTTTGTCTAATAGCAATAATTGGAATCACTAAAAATTCCATCATATGAATTTATTATGAAACTTTTAGCAGGATACCATAAGGCACTCTTTGACATTTTTTCAAGTAAATTTGACCAACTTTTTCACCAACCAAATGACATTGCTAAGATTTGAAATTTTAACATGGCCTAGTCCAAGGTCTCAAGTATTTACAGTTCAAATATTGTAATCTTTGGAGTACGTTTGGGTAGTCAAATAATTTGTAGCGAAACATATCGCGATGTAGTTAAAAACCTTCAGTTTTAGAAGTAAATTTCTTTTCCCTTGCACGCTTGTTATTTTTTCCGCAATAGTTACATTTTGAAACCACTCAAGGGCGTGGGAAAACTGTTTGGAGTCGTCAAATATTATTTAAAGATTATTTTAGTGATCCTCCAGGTTGAGAAATAGATAATTGTATATTTGGTCCCCAACCTTTCAAAAACGTTGGGGATATACCCCATAACCTTTAAAAATAGTACCAGACATCCCAACGTTTGAAAAACTTGTCATGGTAGATCCTTTATGACAAAATTATCATTCTCTTTATATAAACAAAAAATACAAAAAAAAGAAAAAAAATGATTGAAAACTAATCAAATGTACCCCAAAAAATAAAAAGTAAGAAATATACCCAAAAAAATAAAAAGTAACAAAGAGGTCATCTTCTTTATTTATCTTACTTTTTTGATGAATGATAATTTGACTAGTTGCTTGCCTCTACATGGTCGCTGAGAAATCTCAAGGTGTTTGATGTTAGTTTTAATGGATAATTGCATAATAGGTCCCCAACCTTTCTAAAACATTGGGGATATGCTCCTAACCTAAAAAAATAGCACCACACATCCCCAATGTTTGAAGAAATATGCATCATAGGTCCCTCTTAACATTTTCCATCCATTTTCTCCGTTAAACCTCAGAATTGGACTCCACACGTTTTCTCTCTCCAAATTAAGCGATTAGAGATTTTTTTTGTAGAATATGTTTCTTTATTTGCTTCCTGAACATCTTTTCATACGCTTCTTCCAGGATAAGGAGGGTATCCCACCGAAAAGAAGCTCGAGAACGGCCGCACCCTTGCTACTATAACATCCAGAAGGAGTCAACTTTCCACCATGTTCTCCGCCTCCACGGTAGTGCCAAGAAGCGCAAGAAGAAGACGTACACCAAGCCAAAGAAGATAAAGCACAAACACAAGAAAGTAAAGCTCACCGTCCTCCGGGGAAGAATGATCGGAGGGCAGCTAAAGAATGCTCTTCTGATGATGCTAAGCTATTTGATTGTAGCAAGTCCAAGTGTGGAGGTGGCGGCAGCGGCTTTGCACCAAAGCCAATCAGAAGGCCAATTACACAAAAAGCCACCATCGCTCACGGGCCAAGGCCATTTATTAAGCTTACTCCACCACCTCCGCCTACATCAAGGTCGTCGTCAAATACTAAATCACACCCTCCACCACCTCCAGCTCCAGCTCCAGCTCCAGCTCCAACTCCGACCAAGTAATTCCACGCGCTATCTTTACCTCCACCACCTACTAAAAAAGTCTCTCTAGGGACTCATCTGCGACCTTCTCCTCCTCCTATTCACCACGAGAAGCTCTCTAAGCATATGCATCCACCTCCCTCACCAACTTATGAGCACGTGACACCATCACCACCGTTGCCGTCTCCTCCACCACCAGTGTCCTATGAGCCCAAAACTTCGCCACCCCACCACCAACAACTCATTAGTTTTTTGGGTACATTTCTTACTTTTTATTTTTTGGGTACATTTCTTACTTTTTATTTTTTTTTGGGTACATTTATTACTTTTTATTTTTTTGGGTACATTTCTTACTTTTTTTTAGTTAATTTGCACTTTTGGTCCCCAACCTTTCAAATCTATAAAAAATCTACCCCCAACTAATATTTTTAGCACCAGACATCCTCAACCTTTGAATTAATTGCAAATTAGGTCCCCAATCACAGTTTTATTAAAATGTGCCGTTATCTCACTAGCGTGGACCTCACGCATCACAATTAACTCAACCAGTGCGTCTGAGCACTTAAGGGTAGATCTGTCGATTCACCAAAAGGCTTCCTTTGAAGTTTGAAACCAAAATTTACGTGGACATATTACATAACAGACAAGAAAACCCTCAAAATTCTTCTAGAATGGTTGGAAGAGAAGTTGCACCATTTTCACTCCGGTGAACCAGGGACATCCTTTGAAGGAGAAGACTACCCACACCCGACCAGAAAACAACACGAGGTCTCCATTTCAAAAGAGCACTCATATCGTGCATTTGCAGAAGAGCATTCGAACATTCGCTAATAAACCAGAAATGAGGCCTTTCGAAGAATACCAATATCGTAGAGAAGATGAAGAGGATCCACAATATGGTATGTTTGTTGTTTAATTGTCGTTAATCCTTAGTTGTTGTTCAACTTTACTAACTCAAAATTTAATTTTTTTTGGGGTTTTTTTTTATAGCCAATGAATCTCTTTACTTCACAATTAAATGCATCCATGGAGGTGGGTTATTCATGAGAATGGCAAACATCATGTACTTGCATGGACAAATACAGTACATTAACTGGGTGGACTCCAATTGCCTATCAAGGTTTGAGTTAAATGCCATGGCTAAATATTTGGAGTACAATTTTCCGTTCATATTCACCTATAGGATACCAAATATGAATCTTATGAATAGGTTATTGAGGTTGATGACTGCTGAAGATGTGTTGTGCTTGATTAAGGATCTTAGCAAATCTAAGACTATAGAAGTGTATATGGTTACATATCCTGAAGTGTTAGCCCTACCTTGGAGACCAAATAAGGAGAATGTGGTCATTACTAAGTTAGAATTAGGGGCAGAAATTGATGTAAATCTCCCAACTTCACATTCTGACATTGATGGCATCGTAGAATTTTTTGAACTTGAAGAAATGGAAACAAAAAGTGTAAGTATGGAGGAAAATGAATTAGATGATTTTTGGAGAAATGTTATTTTCGAGGAGGATGCTGACCAATTAGAAGACGGAGTGCAAATGGCTAAAAGCCAGCCACTAACTGGTTCACAACCTCCGATTGTATCCCAAGACAACCCTTTTCAAGAAATGGGTACGAGTACATTGTTAGGGAGTGGAAGGACATACTAGCAAATGATAATGGGAACTAATTTAGTGATAAGTTTGTAAATATAATAACAAAGCCTGCGGATGTGGGGGTAGGTAGTAGTTCTTATCAAGATGGAGGTACTGGAGTTAATGAAGATCATGCTGCAAATTTGGAAGATGAGAATAGAGAAGATGATGTGGGAGAGAAGGAGAATCTTGTAGATTCAGACTACGAGCAGGAGGATATGCAACTTAATGATGATGAAAATTTGAGAGACACTACACTTGGGACAAGTTCACAGATTACCAACAAGAGGATGGGGCAGTGAACGAAGCTGACGAAGAAGATTCAGCATGAACTACAAAGTGTAGATGGTGACGACCCTATTTGGGCGAAGAAGGACAAAGATCATATCTTTGTTGAAAACGATGATTTCAGTGATCCACATTTTGAAGCATCTACATTTCCATGCAAATTGACAACTGTTGAAACTATTATTTTATGTGTTTTGCAAAATAGGTCCCCAACCTTTGTGAACTAAGTTCTGTTGTTTTCTGGACTTTTTGTGTCAATGCAGGTCAAAAGTTTGCTGAAAAGAAAGTCTTGAAGAAGGCCATTACACAATACTCCATGAACTATTCTAGAGAGGTGAAGTTTGTAAAGACGACAAGCTCCGTGTGTGAGCTGTATGCAAAGATAAGAATTGCAAGTGGGTTATTTATACTCGATTCCAGAAAAAAATTTGTGCATTCGGAATCAATACTCTAAATTTGGAGTACTCATATAGTATGACATATGAAACTAGGCATGCAAGTACATCTTACTTGACGACGAGATACTTGGATCAGTTTAAGAATGATCCCGGTTGGAGAACGAGAGGGTTTGTGGAGAGTGTGAAGAAGGATTGTGCTTCTAATGCTTCGAAATGGAAGTATTATAGAACGAGAACCAAATGTTTGGAGGTTATAAGAGGAATAGTAAGGATCAGTTTCAAATCTTGTCGGATTACTATGAGTAGTTGCAGAAGAGCAACGTACGCAACATAGTTGTATTGAAGACCAGATGACGGGTGATGTAAGAGAGTTTTGAAGAGTTTACATTTGTTTGGCTGCTTTGAAAGAGGGATTCATTAATAGGTGTAGAAATGTGGTTGGATTGGATGGGTGTTTTCTGATGGGTGATTTTGGTGGCCATGTATTACCCGCAGTTGGTATTGATGGTGAGAATGCAATGTACCAGATTGCATATGTGATAGTTGAGGCTGAGAACAAAAGTAGTTGGAATTGATTTATGGAGCTTTTAGTGGTTGACATTGGTGTTGGAGACTTTAAGTTGTGGACTTTTATTAGTGATAATCAAAAGGGCTTGATAGATGCACTTGACAAGTGGGTAAGTGGCGTGGAGCATCAATTATGTGTTAGACATCTACATTCTAACTTCAAAGAGCAAATCCAGGGTATTCACTTGAAGATGATGTTGTGGACAGCTGCTAAAGTAACAACCGTAGTAAAATTTGAGACTTGCATGAGGAAAATACATGATGTAAGTGAAGGAACATTTAAATGGTTGGAGAACAAGTCGGCATCGCAATGGAGTAGGTCACATTTCAGGGACTTGACCAAATCTGACATGCTTCTCAATAATAGGTGTGAGAGTTTTAATGCTGCAATCTTGCAGGCGAGGGACAAACCAATGGTATGCTTGCTAGAGAAGATACGCTATTATCTCATGACGCGGATGGCAACCAAGATAGAATTAGTGAACAAATGGCAGCATGGATTTGCTCCTAAAATCTGGAAAATTATTGAAGAAAATGTGAATGACTCCAGGCACTGTATACCTACATGGACAGGTGGCAGGAATACGAGGTAGAAGATAACAATGACCAAAAATATGTTGTTGACCTTGTTCAGAATACATGGTATTGTAGAAGATTTCAGTTGACCGGAATACCATGCTGCCATATCATGTGTTGCATTCAAAGCAGGCATCTGAAGGTTGAGGACTACGATGATGAGTGTTACAGGAAGAAGATTTTTATGAAGGCTTACGATCCATTCTTTCATCCAATGTTAGGACCTGAATTTTGGGCAGGAAATGGTAAGAATCCTATTGCTCTACCCCCTCATTGAAAACAACCGAGAAGGCCCAAGAAATTAAGAAAAAGAGAACAGAAGAGCCTCCAAAGTCAAACAACAAGAGAGAAAGACAAGGGATGGACATGACTTGCAGTATTTGTGGAGACATTGTTCACAACAAGCGTTTATGCAAGACCAAGTCAGCTAGTTCCAGCCAATAACCTGGGAGTCAAAAGAAGAGAACTCCATCTAAGAAACAAAAATCTTGAAAAGGCTGTTTTGAACTTATTTGAAAATAAAAGCATGTTTTGAATGTAAATGCTGTTTTGAATGTCTAAATTGCATGCTTTTTTTGAATGTAAAACTTTATTGAATTTGATAAATGATTGTGAAGATATGTTTATGTTTTGAATGAATGATCTGGAATGTGAAATTGCTAGAGTGTTTTGTGAAATTGTTGCCCAGTGAATGTAAAACTTTATTGAATCTGATGGATGTTTTAACTAGGGAGTTGTGCTGAGATGAGGAATATATACGTCTTTTTTGTCATACAACGTTTGGCAAAACAGGTCCCCAACCTTTGTGGATGAATCGTAATTTTAGTCCCCAAGCTTCAAACATGATTGCATAATCTGTCCCCAACCTTTTACGTTATTTCCATTTTTCGTCCCCAACAAGAAAATTCGTTCGCAAATTAGGTCCCCAATTTTAGGACATGAATTGGATCTAAAACAAAGACATTGACGACACTGTTGACCTATGGTTAACTTTAAACCTTAATGTTTTGATTATAACAAACAAATTGGTTATGTTTACTAACAATCTACTTTCAAGAAATATTCAAGGCACTACAAATCGAACTCTCGTGCAATGTCAAGATCAAGTCAAAATCAATACAAGAGTTCAAGTATCTCACGATCCGAAATTCAAGATTCGAAGATCAAGAATGAAGAATTTTTTTTTAGATGAAATTGTAAAGGTATTAACTCTTTAATCCTTAGCAATTAAATGAACAAAAGCTCAAAAATAATTTTTATCATTTGCATAAAAATATTTGGATCAAAGCCAAAAATCAATTTTTCAAAATCGTGGAAACGGAAAATCCGTTTGTTAAACCGGTTGAACCGGCGACCGCTTTGAGCTTAACCGTCGACCGCTTGAATGACACTTTTCAAAAAGTGTCCGCTCGATTTTCTGCGCACCAACGGCTAGTCTCGACCAATCGACCGGTCGACCGCTTTGGTCATCCATTTGGTCATCCGTTTTAACAGTGTGACAAAATTCATCTCTATAAATACCACTTCATTTATTATCATTCAATAACACTTACAAGAGCATTTATAGAGAGAATCATATTGAAAAACTTCATTCAAAGCTTCATTGCATTTATATCTTCAATATCTCTTATTGAAAAACTTTGTTTGATTAAATCAAACTTTTGATTCATCTTTCTCAACAAAGTTTTCTTCTAACACTTGAGCTTTCCTCATCTATTGCTATTCATTAAAGTGTTAGTCTTTCTTAGAACTAAACTTGTATCTATCATTCATCTAGAGAGAAATACTCAAATCAATCTCTTTATATTTTTGGGTCATATTGAGGTCTCTTGAAAAGCTCAATATTGTATAAGGATCGGTGCTCTTTGTTTGTAAGTCACCGAATACATTGTAAGGGTTTGGATTGCACCATAAGTCAATCAAAATAGTGAAAAGGCCGTGCTCGTGTTGGAGAGCTTGGTAACGGGGGACGTAGATCATTGGTTGGATCGAACCTCCATAAAAATATCGTTTGCACTCTCTCTTCCCTTTTATTTACTTATATTGTGCTTATATTTTTGTGGATTAATTTTCATTTATTGAATATCATTTTATTTTGAATATTTTTCAAAAGTTTGAGAATACCAATTCACCCCCCTCTTGGTTAGTTATTCTTGGGCTATCAATTGGTATCAAAGCAAGGTGCTCATTTTTTTTTATTACACAATCTTGAGTAATGGCTAACCAAAACTTTCAAAACCTTGAGGGTCATTCTACAAATCATCCTCCCTTCTTTAATGGCACCCATTACAATTATTGGAAAACTAGAATGATGATTTACATTCAATCAATTGATTATAACATTTGGGAAGTCATCGAGTTTGGTCCATTTGTGCCTACAAAAATTATTAAGGTTGATGATAAACCGGACCAAACTATTTCTAAGCCTAGAGAAGAATATGATGAAGAGGATAAAACAAAATTGTCTTTGAATGCTAGAGCTAAAAATTTACTTTATTGTGCTTTAGATAAAAATGAGTTTAATCGTATTAGCACATGTGATTCCGCATATGATATTTGACATGCTTTAGAGATAACTCACTTAGGCACCAACAAGGTTAAAGAAACTAAAATAAATTTATTGACAAAAGATTTTGAAAATTTCTTTATGAAGCAAGATAAACCCATTGTTGATATGATTACTCGCTTTACCGATATTATCAATGGCCTTAAGGACTTTGATCAAAAATTTACTAACGGTGAACTTGTGAGTAAAATGCTTAGGTCTCTTTCGGAAGATTGGAACTCCTTGAGGATGTTGATAGAGAATACAAAAGATATCAACACTTATCCATTGGAGGAGCTATATGGAACGTTGATGACATATGAGCTCAACAATGCCGAAACGAAGGAGAAAACAAGAAAAAGCAAAGAAGAGATGAAGGAGCCTCCCAAGAGGCAAATTGCATTGAAATCGACAAACGATGAAGGATCCTCCAACACTAACATAAGTGATGAAGAACTTGATGATCTAGTTCTTCTTGTCAAGAAATGGAGAGGGTTTCAAAATAATCGACGATTTCAAAAGAAAGAAGACAAAAGTGAAGAGAAGAACAAAAAGATTATATGCTATGATTGTGACAAACCCGGTCACAAGAGGACCGAATGCCCAAACAAGAAGAAGTTCATCAAAAAGAAAGCACTTCAAGCTACATGGGATGATAGTGATGAAGATGATCAAGAAGAAGATGAAATTCAAGAGGAAATCGCCAATATGTGCTTCATGGCTATTGAAGATGAGGTAAGTACAAACAACAATGACTCATATAATGACTTATCTACTTCTTATGATGAAATTCTTGAGGAATTTGAGAAACTTGTTTCAAAATACTCTATTCTTAACAATAAACATTTCTTATTGAAAAATGTAGTCAAGAAACTTTTCATAGCACAAAAAGATTTTGAAAAGGAAAAAGATGATCATAAAACTTTAATCAAAGAAAATCTTTCCTTGAAAGAAAAAGTTGTTGATTTAACAAGCATTATTCACAAGTTTACCGAAGGAAAGATAAATTTTGAATTAATGCTTGGTGAGCAAAAATGTGTGTTCAATAAAGGAGGAATTGGATACAAACCCTTCTTGAAACAAAAATCCCTTAAAATCATATTTGTAAAATCATCTAATTTTTCTCAACAAAACATTACATGTAGTTTTTGCAAGAAAGTTGGTCATATTGCTTATAATTGTTTATCTAAAAAGAAACTATACTTTGAAAGGAAACACAAGTGGATAAAAGAATCCACAATCTCTAACTATCAAGGACCCAAACTTATGTGGGTACCAAAAATCAAAAATTAAAATTATTTTTGTAGGTACCACGAAAGGTCAAGAGCAATTGGTTCTTGGATAGTGGTTGTTCAAAACACATGACGGGAGATCAATCATCGCTATCAAATCTCAAAAGAAAAGATGGAGGTCATGTAACTTTTGGAGACAATGCAAAAAGAAAAATCATAGGCATTGGAAATATTGGTAATCGTTCTTCTCCCTCCATTGAAAATGTTTTATTAGTTGATAACCTTAAACATAACTTGCTTAGTATAAGTCAATTATGTGATAAAGGTTATCTCATTAAATTTGATTCTTCCAAATGCCTCATTGAGGATGCTATATCTAAAGAGGTATTGTTCATGGGGAGCCGAAGTAAAGATGTTTACATCATATCTATTGAATTTGAACTTGAAAAAGAAATAAATGTCTTTCAAGTATAAATGATGATTCTTGGTTATGGCATAGGAGATTAGGTCATGTTAGCATGGACTTACTTTCAAAAATCTCCAAAAATAACTTTGTAAAAGGTTTACCAAATATAAAGTTTGAAAAGATAAAATTTGTGATGCTTGTCAATTTGGAAAACAAGTAAAGAGTTCTTTCAAACTTAAACAATACTCTTCTACTTCAAGACCTTTACAACTTCTTCACATGGACTTATTTGGACCCTCTAGAACCGTTAGTTTAAGTGGAAAACATTATGCATTTGTTATTGTTGATGATTTTTCAAGATTTACTTGGGTCATTTTCTTGAATTTAAAAGATGAAGCTTTAAATGCTTTTAAACATTTTTGCAAAAGAGTCCAAAATGAAAAAGATACACCATTACCACAATTAGGAGTGATCATGGTGGAGAATTTGAAAACATAGCTTTTGATGAGTTTTGTAAATCAAATATATATGAACATAATTTCTCGGCTCCTAGAACTCCTCAACAAAATGGTGTAGTAGAAAGAAAGAATCGAACATTGCAAGAAATGGCTCGAACTATGTTGAATGAAAACAATTTATCAAAATACTTTTGGGCCGAAGCCGTAAACACTTCATGTTATATTTTAAATAGAGTTTTGGTGAGTCGAAAGAAAACCAAAACTCTATATGAGCTTTGGAAAAATAGAATTTTAAATATCGGATATTTTAAAGTTTTTGGTTGCAAATGCTTTATTTTAAACACAAAAGAAAATTTGAGAAAATTTGATCCAAAATCCGATATTGAAATTTTTCTTGGATATTCATCTACTAGTAAAGCTTTTAGAGTTTTCAACAAAAGAACTTTAGTAGTTGAAGAATCTATGCATGTTGTTTTTGATGAAACTAACTCCTCTATACAAGAAAAAGTTATTGATGATGAAGATTTGGAAATCCCATTTAAATAATTAAGTGTTCAAAATCAAGACAAAGGGAATCCAAATAACATTGAAAGTCAACATGAGGAGGAAACAAGTATGCAACAAAATGAAGAAGAACCTCGTGAAGATCTCAACACTTCATCATTACCAAAAGAATGGAGGTTTGTCCCTCTCACCCAAAAGATCTCATCATTGGTGATCCATCAAAAGTGGTAAGCACAAGAAATTCTTCTAGAAATTTTCATAACAATTGTGCATTTCTTTCACAAATCGAGCCAAAGAACTTTAAAGAAGCCGAGTTTGATGAATTTTAGATTCTAGCTATGCAAGATGAACTAAATCAATTCGAAAGAAATCATGTTTGGAATTTAGTTGCTAGACCAAATTCACAAACCGTAATTGGCAAAAAATGGTTTTTCGAAACAAACGAGATGAAAATGGTATAATTGTGCGTAAAAAAGCTAGATTAGTGGCTCAAGGTTACAATCAAGAAGAAGGCATTGATTTCAAGAAACTTTTGCCTCGGTTGCTAGATTAGAATCAATTCAGATGCTTCTTGCTTTTGCTTGTCATAAGAATTTTACTTTATTTCAAATGGATGTCAAAAGTGCATTCTTGAATGGAGTCATTCAAGAAGAAGTTTTTGTTGAGTAACCACCCGGTTTTAAAAATCATAAGTATCCGGATAAAGTTTTCAAACTTAGAAAAGCCCTTTACGGTTTAAAACAAGCTCCTAGAGCATGGTATAAGAGATTGAGTAAATTTCTCTTATCAAATGGTTTTTTAATGGGTAAAGCAGATACAACATTATTTATAAAAACCAAAAGGAATGATATGATAGTTGTTCAAATTTATGTTGACGATATCATTTTTGGTGCTACTAACATTTTCCTATGTGATGAATTTTCTAAGTGCATGAGTAGGAAATTTGAGATGAGCATGATGGGTGAACTCAAGTTCTTTCTTGGTCTTCAAATCAAACAAACTAATGATGGAATATTCATTAGTCAAACCAAGTATATCTTGGATATGCTCAAAAAGTTTGAAATGGAAGAGTTGAAGCCAATGAACACTCCAATTAGCTCATCAATCAAACTAGATAAAGACGAGCAAGGTACTTTCGTTGATATAACAAAATATCGAGGTATGATCAGATCCCTTCTTTATTTAACCGCTAGTAGACCCGATATTATGTTTAGTGTATGCTTATGTGCTAGATATCAATCTAATCCTAAGAATTCTCATCTTAGTGCCAGAAACGCATTTTCCGTTATCTTAGTGGAACTAGATCTTTAGGTCTTTGGTATCCCAAAGAAACTCATTTTGATTTACTTAACTATTCGGATGCCGATTGGGCGGTTGCACAATTGATCGTAAAAGTACTAGTGGAACGTGCCATTTTCTAGGCTTTGCTTTAGTTTCATGGTTTAGTATGAAACAAAATTCCGTTGCCTTGTCAACCACCGGGCCAAGTATATATCCGCCGCTAGTTGTTGTGCTCAAATCCTATGGATGAAACAAACTCTAAATGATTATCACATTTCCTTTGAAAAAGTTCCTATTATGTGTGATAACACTAGTGCCATCAACTTATCTAAAAATCCCGTTTTGCATTCTCGTACCAAACACATCGAGATTAGACATCACTTTTTACGAGACCATGCACAAAAGGGAGATATAACTTTGAAATTTGTAAACACCGAAAAACAATTGGCCGATATTCTCACAAAACCATTAGCACTTAAAAGATTTTCTTACATTCAACGAAATTTAGGTATAATTGATGAATGTGAAATATGTGGCTAACTCCTTATGTTTTCTATAATTGATTGCATTTTATGTGATAAACATGTTTCAAAATTATTTGACAAAAGATCAAATCAATGATTTTTATAAAATTTTGCAAAACTTGTCCAAACGGACGACCGTTCATTAAAACGGACATCCGTTTCATGTCAAACGGATGAAACATTGTTCAAATTCGTTTGATCATCCGTCTAAATAGAGACTTTTTCCAAAATTAAAAAGTTTGAACGGTCAACCGTTTAACTTAAATGGACGTCCGTATTATTTAAAACGGATGACCGCTACTTCATCCGTATGATCATCCGTCTGAACAGAGAGTTGAACATCAAAATTTCAGTCCAAACGGTCGACCGTCTGAGTTTTCCGGTCGTCCGTCTCAGCGGAAATCAGGTTTTTAAGTTGGAAATTTTTCAAATTTCTTCATTCCAACTTCGCGCGAACCCACGTTTTTCACTCCCAATCTCTTTCCATTCATCAAATCTCTCTGAAATTCTTCAAATTTGTGCTTAAAATCAAAAACCCATATCAAATCCACGCTCAAAACTGCAAAATCCCCAATTTTATCCACGGATTCGTGAAAATCCACCCAAACGGACGAACTCAAACCCTAGATTCAAATCATCCGTTCCAACACAATGCCTCGGGTTAAAATGGCTGCCAAGCGTCCTAGGAGGGAAAGGTAACCTTCTCCTTCATCCTCCTCTGAAGAAGATCCTCACACAAAACGAATCGATGGGTGTCCCGTCCTCATAGGTAAGAACGTCGATCTTGCCTCCTTCACACACGATGCACCCTCATTCAACTTGGAAAACCTTTTTATGGGTATGAGTTGGGTTCCTCTTCTTACCCTAAATGATAATGTCTACCCCCCCATTGTCAAAGAATTTTACAAAAATATGGTTTTCTCTCCGGGGTCGGGTATTTCGTGTTTTCTTAGGAACAAACGAATTAAGATCACTCAAGACCTTATTCGTTCCATTCTTCATCTTGAGGATGGTGGTATGCGTCTCTATACCACCAAAACAATTCCTCACACTTCCGAATATGATCCGGTCGCGGCGTGTTGTCACGTCACCGGCAAGCATTTTGAGGCTGCCACACGTCTTACCACAAACCAACTCACCCTTCCATGTCGTGTCCTCCATAACATAATCGCCCACATTATTGTCCCTCGAAAGGGTCATTTGGATGAGGTTAACCATTTTGATGTCTTCGTGCTCGACTCTATCCTCCGAGGGCGTAAGCTCGATTTTTCATACATTATGATCCAACACATGCACTGCGTTCTTAGCGGCACTAGATCTAAGGCGCTTTCCTATGGAATGATTCTCACTAAAAATTTTCAACACTTCGACATCTCATTCCGTGATACGGTCGCCCTTATTCCAAAAGCCACCGATACCATCAATGTCCTTACTCTCAAACGAATGAAGATTTTCAAAGAAAACGAACAATGGGTGGCAAAGTCAAAAGGGTTTGACGATGAGTCGGGACCCTCCACTCTACCCTTCGAAGGTGAAGATATTCACGATGATGAAGATGTTCTTTCCCGTCCCACCGCGACAAAGATCACAACGGCTGTCGTCCTCCACCTCCGGCTTCAACGAGGACCAATTTACTTTACTACATGGACGGATCGACTCGCTTTCCTCTTCGGTCGAGAGTCTACACCATACCGTGGGGACTCTCCAACATTCGGTTGACGGGATGACTACATTGCTCCAAGCTCTTCACTCCCGTCTTGATGCCGTGCTTCCCCCGCATCCGCCACCGGAGACCTAGCTTCTTTCTTGTGTTTTTGATGTTTTTGTCTCTATTTTTTTTAAAAACAATCCTATGTTCTAGCTTTCATTTATGTATTTTAGATCTATGTTTGTTTTTAGACTTCAATGAATGGCATATTTCAATTTTACCTTAATGTTTCGATTGTATCTTTTGTTTATGCCAAAAGGGGGAAAATATATGGTGTGAAATATGTGATGTTAGATGAATTTGAATTTTAAATATATATGATGTGATGAATATGATGATACATAATAATCAACTTGGATATTTGATATATGATGTGAAATAGGTGATGTTAGATGAATTTGAATTTGAAATATATGATGTGATGAATATGATGATACATAATAATCGACTTGGATATTTGATATATGATGAAATTGGCAAGTCAAATGAAAACGGTATACATCAAACCATGTTCACTTGAAAAAGAAAGGGAGAATATAAATGCTTTATTTTATCTCATTATTCTATATTCTCACATTGTTTGTCATAATCAAAAAGGGGAAATTGTTGACCTATGGTTAACTTTAAACCTTAATGTTTTGATTATAATAAACAAATTGGTTATGTTTACTAACAATCTACTTTCAAGCAATATTCAAGGCACTACAAATCGAACTCTCGTGCAATGTCAAGATCAAGTCAAAATCAATACAAGAGTTCAAGTATCTCAAGATCCGAAATTCAAGATTCGAAGATCAAGAATGAAGAATTTTTTTTAGATGAAATTGTAAAGGTATTAACTCTTTAATCCTTAGCAATTAAATGAACGAAAGCTCAAAAATAATTTTTATCACTTGCATAAAAATATTTGGATCAAAGCCAAAAATCAATTTTTCAAAACTGTGGAAAAGAACAATCTGTTTGTTAAACTGGTTGAACCGGTCGACCGTTTGAGCTTAACCGGTCGACTGTTTGAATGACACTTTTTAAAAAAGTGTCTGTTCTGATTTTCTGCAGACCAACGGCTAGTTCTGACCAATCTGATTGGTCGACCGTTTGGTCATCCGTTTCAACAGAAAGTGACGAAAATTCATCTCTATAAATACCACTTCATTTATTATCATTCAATAACACTTACAAGAGCATTTATAGAGAAATCATATTGAAAAACTTCATTCAAAGCTTCATTGCATTTATATCTTCAATATCTCTTATTGAAAAACTTTGTTTGATTAAATCAAACTTTTGATTCATCTTTCTCAACAAAGTTTTCTTCTAACACTTGAACTTTCCTCATCTATTGCTATTCATTAAAGTGTTAGTCTCTCTTAGAACTAAACTTGTATCTATCATTCATCTAGAGAGAAATACTCAAATCAATCTCTTTATATTTTTTGGGTCATATTGAGGTTCCTTGAAAAGCTCAATATTGTATAAGGATCGGTGCTCCTTGTTTGTAAGTCACCGAATACATTGTAAGGGTTTGGATTGCACCATAAGTCAATCAAAATAGTGAGAAGGCCGTGCTCGTGTTGGAGAGCTTGGTAACGGGGGACGTAGATCATTGGTTGGATCGAACCTCCATAAAAATATCGTTTGCACTCTCTCTTCTCTTTTATTTACTTATATTGTGCTTATATTTTTGTGGATTAATTTTCATTTCTTGAATATCATTTTATTTTGAATATTTTTCGAAAATGTTTGAGAATACCAATTCACCCCCTCTTGGTTAGTTATTCTTGGCTATCAGACACAACATGATTTTGCAAAACCAACATAATTACTAACAAGTTGTAAAACATTCCACTAAACTCAATAAATACAACGGGTTCACATCATTAAACTAAGACGGGTTTACATTAACCTAAGAACATCCAACATACAATAATCCCGATTACAACTATGTAAATCAAAAATAACTACTACGGGGTTTTCTTTCTTCAACCAACACCGTACTATTTGTTATTGCATCTACTTGTATCTTTTCTTCTTCCAGGCACTTGATATCTGCTTCTAGCTTCTTTATCTCTTCTTCTAGTCTCTTAACATGTGCTTCTAACCAATTTATCTTTGTTTCATCTCTTTGCCTAGAATTCAACAACTCGGGTATCACCTGCTTTGCCCGATCACAAATAAGAGGGTCATGCCCTCAAAACAACCACAATAATTTTCCCACACACAAAAAAATTAGGGTTTCAACTACTTAAATCATGAAAAATTGAAGGTATGAAGCAATAATATCACCTCACAGGCAAAAAATATTCTAGATGGGTTCGCATCTGTCTACGATGTCTTCATATCCATGCGATTCCACATTTGCATACCCTCCATTCCATATTCAAAATGTCAAAACTGCGAGTGAATGAATAACAAGAACATAGGCGCAAAAGAGAAAATTTTAGAGGAATTAAAGCAATATAAGCTATGAAAGTGTGTATATATATGTATTTTTAGAAGGAAGACTTTTGGTTAATGGACAGATTTTCCCTTAAGTGCTCAAACGCACTAGTTGAGTTAATTGTGATGTGTGAGGTCTACGCTAGTGAGATAACGGCACATTTTAATGGAAACTGTGATTGGGGGACCTAATTTACAATTAATTCAAAGGTTAGAGATGTCTGGTATTAAAAAAATTAGTTGGAGGTAGATTTGTTACAGATTTGAAAGGTTAGGAGACCAAAAATGCAAATTACCCTTTTATTTTTGGGGGTACGTTTGGTTAGTTTTCAATCATTTTTTCTTTTTTCTTGTTTTTTATTTTTTTGTTTATATAAAAGAAAGGGCAATTTCATCATAAAAGGACCTACCATGACAAGTTTTTCAAACGTTGAGGATGTCTGGATGCTATTTTTAAAGGTTAGGGTTATATCTCCAATATTTTTAAAAGATTGGAGACCAAATATACAATTATCCCTTGAGAAAATTCTGGGAATTACATCTTAGCTATATTGGGGAGTCATTATAGTGGCTAAAATTTGTTTGTTATTCAATTTTGTGCCACATGATATAAACTTCAAATTTTTAAACAGGGCTAGTTAGGCTTGACAGTCCATCCAATTTTCTGTCTATAGAATTTAGAATCACATTAAATAGAATCTTGTATAACTATTTAAGGTTTTTCTCGTGGGTTGCGACAGGTTTACCGGGGAGCAGAGTTTATGCTCAATATAAAATAATTTTAACAACATAAACGAGTTATTTAGATTGTGAAATTTTACTATGTTGGACGTGTTAGATTAATTATTGAGTCTCTGTACAAATTTTGAAATTTTACGAGTTGGTTTGAAGGGTCAAAGAATTTTTGGCAAAAAATTGTGCATCTTGAGAAACTGTTTTGATAGTAGGGTTCGTTAGCTTGATACTTTCTTTTGTTCTTCTTTTATGATTCTGGATGTTGGATGCTAAGGAGAAATGTAGTTGAAACATAATATAATTTCTATAGCATAATTTGTGTTGTTAAAATGAAAAACATCAAGGATGAAAACAAGGGCATGGGACAAACAAAAAGCTACCCGACGTGGCAAGGCAAGCTTGGCAGCCTTCGTCCCCAATGCTGTTTTGTTCAATTTTTGTCCATTTTCATTCTATTTCATAATATAATGTTGTAAATTTTTAAAAATTAGTATTTCATGATATTAATTTCTATATAATCATGTTTAAATTATTTTTTAAAATAAAATTTTACAAGAAATTTTCCAAAGGCATGATCGAAGCTAAATTATTTTTTTCGCACAAAGTTTATAAATGTAAGTTATGAAATGTTTCAAGTAACGTTCTGTGTCTTAAGACTCGGGGCATTACAAAAAGATCACAGGCAGATTGGTTGAAGAATATTTATATGAATATTATAGTATTTCTCCTGAAAAGTAAAAGTTTACATATGAATATTACGTTGTTGATATGAATATTACGTTGTTGATCCTAAAGAAAGCACTTTTTACTTATTAATATTTTAGGAAATGTTTTGTATTGTTTAGAAGAACCACAATTTTATATATACCAAAATTGATAAGAATATAATATACATATTAAAAAATAATATACATATTAAAAAAAGTAGAAATTTATACACATCAATTTTCTATATAAATATGGCATTGATGTTGTTGAAGAAACACAACTCATATATATAAATATTTAAGAAAAATATTGTGTTGTTATTCTGTTGAAAAAGTACAATTTTATAAAAACCAACTTCTAGAAAAATATTGTGTTAATTCTCCCGAAGAAACAGGACACATTCTAATACTTTTAGCCAAGGCTTCTAGTCAACGGGAAAAAAATAAGCTCCTTAGAGCATCTCCAATGCAACCGTAGATTGTACTAAAAAGTGTGTCATGTCATCTCAAAATACTTACATGGCAAGAAAAAAAGTAGATAATGTCTTGTACACACCGTCCACACTTGGACGGTGTACTAGATATTCTCCATTTATTTTTTATAATTTATTTCCATCGAAATCGAAATGTGTGTTAAACCCCTTTTATTTAATTTTTTATAATTTATCTCTATCGAAATATGTGCTAATCATTTTTTATTTAAATTTTATAGTTAATTACACTCGCAGTCTCCATTCTTTCAGCTTTGTAATAATATCATCTCCATTTAATTTTTTCGCAGATATCGTCCCATTCTTTCAACTTTGTAACAACGAAGATTAATGTTGAAGGAGCCATTATTAGATATATTTATTGCGATCGGGAGATTTTTCCTCCTCCCCGATTTCACTCGCCCAAACCCCAAGGTTTGTCTTTGGCAAAAGAAGCGCGGAGAAATCCCGGTTGTTTGTGGTGTGGTGTGGTGTGTGTGGTGGGGGGGGGTGGGGTGGGGTGGGGTGTTGTGTTAGGAAGGTGATCCTTTTTTTTTTTTTTTTTTTTTTTTTACTTTTTTTCTTTTTATTTTTTTAATTATTTTAAATAATAGAATGTGAATAGACTATTTTTTGTTAAATTTGTCAAATTTAGACCAAGAGCTTGATTTTTTGTCAATTAACAGACATCTGGACGAAATTTGACCAAACTCCAAAGTTCCTTTTGGTGCACATAATTAAAGGGTTTGAGACTTGATGACACTTTTTTTATTATTTTGAATAAAAATCTGTAAAAAGAAATAAATAAAATATTTAGAATTTATTTATACTTTTGAAAATGTTAGGGTCCAAAAATCATTTGGGGACCATTTGTACGAGTAAAATGAAAGGATGGAGACGATATCTGCGAATAAAATTGAATGAGGATGACATTGTTACAAAGCTAAAAGAATGGGGACTGTGAGTGTAATTAACCCTAAATTTTAATAATTTATCTACATCCTACAATTGGACCATAATTTTCTCAATCCACAACCTCATTGGTGATGTTCTTCTCTCGGTCTCTATTTTACTTACCACATGTACAACAACTCACATTGTTGCATTGAGATGCTCTTAGATTGCAGGATAGGCATGGGGTTTTGCGCTAGGTAAATAATCAAATTGTTAGTGTGTTGGAGGATAACTTCAGGATTATATATCAGAGTGCCAATCCTTTGTCAGCGGATTTTGAAGAGGGACAAAAAGTATTACTTCATTGTTATCTAGTACAGATTTGGATGCGCTAGAAAATCCATTTTCTATTGATGAGCTCACTGAGGCATTAACAAAAGCTCCAGTCTCTGATGTGTTCCAGGTAATCTCAAAAGCATTGGCGTATGATTTGCCTGTCAGTCACAAAGTCATGCCAAATTGTGCTGAACAATGATAAGTCTATGAGATCTATTAGTCGCACAACATAGTGATCATCGTCCTTTTAGTCTTCATAGTGTAGTCAATAAACTGATTACCAAGACAAGGTGTTGCCACATCTTACTGCCAACAACCAAAGTGCATTTTTTTTTTGGACGTTTGATTACTTATAATTTATTGTTATTGGAAACTGGCACGAGAATTAGTTGAAAAATAAAAATTATCTTTAATTCAATAAACTAGGATCTTTGCTAGATGTTCACATGTTTATTATAATTAAATACCAAAAGTTTAGTATTATATCTAAATCGATAAACGATACTGGATCTCGTTTTGATTCACGAACCTCTCGCTTTTGATTCACGAACTTGGCGCTCTATGGTATTCTCCAAAGTATAGATTACATTGGCGTGTGAGAACCTTTTATACTGGACAGATTTGGAAAATCAAGAAGATAAAATTCAAGCCAAACAAGACTTAAGAATTTTTTCTCTCCTCTTTTCTAAATTTTTGAAATATTTCACGTCACATGCAATGTGATATAAATAGGACAAAAGTTCTAATTGCATTCAAGTCTAATTAACTTAAGATTGATTTAATTACACATGTAATCTTTGAACTTATATCAAAATTACAATCAAGTCCAAAACTTTCATAGTAACTGTGATTAAGCCTAAAACTTTATAGAGTTACCACATGACATATCCGAACATATATTTTCCATGCTCCAATAATTAGATTTTATCAAGTCAATCCTAGATCGCCCAATCCAATTATTAGTCTATTACTTTTTCTACTATAGGCAAACGACTGCACTCTCTGAATATATAAGATTACAGAATTTGTAATACTTTTCTCTGACCTACCGTATATATATTTCATATCTGTCCGATGTTCGATAATTAGGTACGAGCATAAATGATCCATTTTGCCCTCTAATTATTCTCACTAACTTTACATTTTCTTCAACGGTCCTACGAACTAATTTACATAAGTCGAAGTTTAATTATCGCTAAACACTGAGCTCAGATTTATAACCGTTCAACATAAAATACTTAAGTTGTCACTCAACCCATTTTTTAGGACGGCAGTTCTCTGACACGAATTCGTGTTCTCTACTTTGTTCATTCTCAAACTCCCAACTCATCGAGATATTTGTTCAATCAAATTGATCTCACCACCCATTGGTCAATCAAAAAACCATCAAACTAACAAAAATATTTACACAATCATGTCAAGGGATTTAGATGAAATAATAGGTGATCAAGTAGAATTTAATTCTTTGCACGGTCATACTATATAATTAAATTAGACACGTGGTCCATTCAATATACTACAAGTGTACTAGTGTCACCATTAAACTATTTCTGCGATAAAGAAAAATCACATACGTGAATGATTAAATAGTCAACGCTACAACCTTGTGATACAGGGCGTCAACCCTCATACATTAACTGTGAACAATTTTATCACAAGTGATCAAATTATAGGTTGTGTCATACTATGCTTGTCAACGCAAGCACACGACTTATATTATCACAAGGGATCATTGACACTTTATTTATACACTCAATATTAAACAAATGCAATAATAATAAATGAATATAAATCAAAGTTTTATTCAATCTAAATTGTCATTTTATTATAGCAAAATTATACTATTTAGGCATACAACCTAACAATTCTCCTACTTTTCCTAGAGTATAATCTTAAAATATAAATCTATATATCCAAAAGAAACAAGATCTCGTGAAGAGTAAAACAACATATAGTTTATTGTTCTCTGAAGGTACTTAATGATATGCTTTGCAGCCACTCAATGTTCTGGTCCAAGGTTAGATTGATAACGAATTACCATACCAACAACATAACAAATGTCAGGTCTAGTTCATAGCATAGCATACATGAGACATGAGACTACCCACTGCTGACGCATAAGGTATTCTACTCATGTGTTCTATTAGGATTTTTTGGAGATTGCTCACTAGAGAGTTGGATTCCATGTCTGAATGGCAGATTGCCTTTCTTGGAATCCTGCATAGCAAATATGACAAGTATCTTGTCAATATATGTAGCTTAGGACAATTCTATCAGCTTTTATCTTTCGATCCCTGAAGAGGGTAAAAGCATAGAACGAAGCTAGCTTCACCCTAATACTTCATATGAAACTGTTGGGCCAACCACGCTTTCGTAGACAATGACATTCTCACATAATTTCCTATGAGTAGAATATCATCCACATAAAGCACCAGGAAAATTACCATTTTGTCCATAGCCTCCATATATAAAGTCTGATCATCTACTTGTTCTACGGAGATCGCCTGTTTGGATTTTTGACTAACAAGTACCTAGAAGGTTTCATGATGATCCTATTACTTTGCCTAAGGAACAGTGGATCTTAGATAGTGGCATCATTTGAAATCGTAACATTTTCATCAATGTTGGTATCACCATCAGGTGACACCAGTATCTCCTCATTACCTTGAACATTTTCTTAATCATTTCTTCCACTCAGATCATGTTCTCTAGGTGTTTACGATATCATGGGTTGTTTGTCACTAGGTTGTGTTTCAGGAATTGATAGTGTAGAATTGCTCCTACTTATTTCTTCTAAAACAACCCTACACTTGGATTGACGTTCATTAATATACTTATCCTCTAGGAAGGTCATATTTGTACTGACAAAACCCTTCATATCTAGAGAATATAAAAGTATCCCTTGGTACCTTTAAGGTATCTCATAAACAGTCATATTTCTGACATAGACTCCAACTTTTCTATCTTCCCTTTCAGCACATGAGCCAAACATCTCCAAATTAGGATATGACGCAAATTTGGTTTGCACCCACTCCAAAATTCTAGGAAAGTCTTGGGAATAGACTTAGATAGAACTAGGTTAAGAAAATATATGGCTGTCTCCAATGCATACCTCCAAAATGAGAAAGATAGAGTTGAAAAACTCATTATTGACTTAACCATACTAACAATGTCATGTTTCTTTTTGAAACGTTGTTCAATTGAGGTGTACCAGGCGCACTCAGTTGAGAAACTATACCATTTTCTATCAAGTAGTCCTTAAATTTCCTGAGATATTATTCTCCATCTCAATCTAAACAAAAATATCTTTATACTTTTACCCAAATATTTCTTGACCTCTGCCAGATATGCTTTGAATTTCTCAAAAGCCTTTGACTTTCGAGTCATCAATTAATATTCGAATTTAGACTAATCATATGTAAATGTGATAAAATACTTATAGCCCACTCTCACAGGTGTACTCATGGGTCCACATACATCAGAATGAAATAGTTCTAATACTTCTTTAGTTCTATGTTTATTTGCTAAAAAAAAAAGAATAACTTAGTCAACTTTCCTTCCAAACAAGAATAATAGACTAGCAATAGTTCGACCTCAATTAAGTTGAGGGGACCATTCATTGCCACTCTTTGTATCCTATTAAGGTTGATGTGTCCAAGTCTAAGATGCCATAGATAAGTATCACTAGTATTGTATGCATTTTATTTATTATGGTTATCAGAAGTATTATTAATTTTATTTGTGGAATAGTTTAATATATAAAGACCATTCAACAAATATCTAACACAATAGGAGCTTTATTCATCAAAATTCCATTGCATTCGCAAGAAATATGAATCAAATTCCGTTGCATTCGTGAGACATAACAACAATCTTTAAGAATTAAACACTTACCACTATTGAAACAAAATAAAATATTCATACAGCTCTTGCCGAAACAACTGCTCATGTGCCAATTGTGAATGTAAATTGGTCTTCACTAAGGTTTCTTCTTCCCTGAATCATCAACACCTTGCTTCTTTTTAGCTAGTACGTCAGGACAGTCTTTATTCGAGTTTAGTTTCTAACCGTAGTTGAAACACTTACCTTTTGGCTTTTCAATCACTGCATAAGCATCACCACCACTAGCCTTAAGACCACTTTTCACATTTTGTAACTTATTCATCAACTCAATCAATGGCATATACATCTTATGTAAGTGATAATCCACAGTAAACTGTGAAAACATATTAAGTAGATAGTTCAATACCATATCAACCTGAGTATCGGAATCAATAGTTGCACAAACAATCTTCGCCATATTAAAGTGTCCAATCATAGTCAACATATAATCCTTCACGGGCGAAAGGAGTTTCATGCAGATGTTATGTAAGGTACGAAGGACTTCAAATCAAGCTCTCTTACATTGATGTGCAAACATGTCATTGAGGATTTTCATTATGTTATTAGAGGTTTTCAAATTGTCATGTTTCTGCTGTAACACATTTAGCATTGCCAATGAGCCATCTTGTCTACAGCCACCCACTTATCATAAACATCCATCTTTGCCTTGCTTGCAATCTCAGTAAGTTGCTCAAACCAATTTTCTTCAAGCACAAAATTAGTTTTCTCAACGATGAGGACAATCATTAGGTTACGTTTCCAATCCACATAATTTTCTCCAGTATCTGGTTTTGTTTTGTTTAGTTTAATGATAACAAAAAAAGGACTTAGAGACATTTTGCTAAAAAGTTTACAAAATTATTGCATATTAAAATTGTGCAGCGTGAATTTAACATATGATGCATAAATGCACATGTAGATCCATAAAACTACAACAATGTAATGACTACTTGATCCTTGTGATCCAACAAGCCTCTTTATAGGAAAGGTCACTGTGTCCACTGATTAAGTTGGAACCTTCCCACTAAACAAATCATACCTGACAACAAATGCCAAGATAAGTTCAGTATCATTTTATTTGGTCACCAAGATCATAAACGATAGTCTCTATAGGAGATTCGTACGATTTGAGTGTACAACATTTGTCTACACTTCATGATACTTGAAAATAATCCCCCCCATCTATAGGATATCACAAATTATATTCTATCTGGACGATCTTACCAAATATGATAGAGTAACCTGAATCATGTAGTCCTTCTATATGGAGTCTATTGCGTTACCAGTACGAGGCTAACGTATTCTGCTGCTTATGGATTGATTAAAGGAGATTATGAGTTGTTATTTAAATAAATATCCTCTCACACTCAATATTTTAAAATAATAGATTTTAATCTTAAATAATTACTAACTGTGCATATTAATCTAATTAACATACAGTTCAATTATTACGAATTCTCTTTATAGAAAAAATTTAATTTTAACTAAATTAATCGAGAGAAATTTGGTATTTCGATAACATGCATTCTATTCTTAGTTGTACGAGTGATGTCAAACTTAATTCAATATGCCATGACTTACAAAACAGTAATATTTGAAGCAAACATTTAAAGCATACATTAGCAATAAATTAACAATTATTTGTGGCCTAAAACAAGACTCAACAATTAAATTAAAATCTAATTGGGCCTAAAACCAATATTTAACTTGGATCTTTAGCCGAAAATCTTGATTAAATTGCCAAACAAGCCCAAAGAACAACAGAAACCAAACACCCAAAAAATTGAACTTGTTGCCAAACATGCCCAGCTACAAATACAACCAAACATGGACTATTCCAACAACCAAACATGGATCTTCTGGATCTTCTTCTTCCTTAAGACTTCTTCCCAAAGCAAACAACCACGAAGCCGTCGGAAACCACTACCAAGACAATACATCTGAGACACCATATTTGTACGGTTGGTGCCTTTCATATCCTGGATCTTCGCAACCCGACTATCACATATCTAAGATCTGACTGCAGATTAGAGATCTACGTGGCCCGATGGTCACACAGATATGTGCAACACGCGTCGACCACAGATCCTAGATTTGCTTGGCACCGTCGCCAGATCTCGATATCTACAAAGTGCGCCCGACTATGCAAATCTAGCTACCACGCCCAACCATGCAAACTGATCTGAGTGACCTCGTTGGTCCCAAAGATCTCTGATCTATGTAGCCGCCACAAAGATCCATCAAGATATCTGTCCAGCCAGTTCAATTTTTTTTCTACTGCCTTTGTTGCATGTAGTTTTTTCGGTTTCAATCTTGAATCTTCAATCATTACAAAATTTCTAATTCTAATTCTAATTTAAATATAATTTGTAGTGAAAAAATTAAATCAAGATAATGAAGTCGTGATCCACCAATCTTGTTACAGACTCAAAATAACGAAATATAGTGAACAATTGGGGCCACAAAATAATTGGATCACAATTTAAAATAATTTCAATCATTCAATCAACATACGAACAAATAATCATAGATATCGCTGGACTAGAACATACAATTATCATATCCATAAAGTATAACAAACATGTGAACAATCTAGATCTCTTTGATATCACTTGTTGGAAGCTGGCACGAGTATTAGCTAGAAAATAAAAAATTTCTTTAATTCAACAAACTAGCATCTTTGCTAGGCGTTCACGTGTTTATTATAATTAAATACTAAGAATTTAGTATTATATCTGAATCGATAAACGATACTAGATCTCAATCTGATTCACGAACCTTCCATTTTTTATTCACGAACCTCTCACTTTTGATTCACAAACTTAGCGCTCTCAACGCTCAAGTCTTCTATGTATTCTCCAAAGTATAGATTGTGGAGTGTGGGACCCTTTTTAATTAAATCAAAAACTAATTTATGGAGTGGACAAATTTAGAAAACCAAGAAGCTAAAATTCAAGCCAAACATCTTTCTTTAATTATTGGATTATTTCACGTCACATTCAATGTCTTATAAATAGGACAAGAGTCATAATTGCATCCAAGTCCAATTAGTTTATGATTGATTTAATTACACATGTAATCTCTGAACTTATATTAAAATTATAATTACATCCAAAATTTTCATAGTATCTATGATTAAGTCTAAACTTTATAGAGCTACCACACACTTGTCTAGACATATATTTTCTAAGCTCCAATAATTAGATTATGTCTAGTTGATCCTAGACCATTCGATCTAATTATTAGTCTCTTACCTTTTCTACTAAAGGCAAAAGACTGCACTCTTGGAATATATGAGATTGCAGAAGGTGTAATAATTTTCTCTAACCTACCGTATATATATTTCATCCTTGTCCAAGATTTGATAATTATGTACGAGCATAAATGACCATTTTGGCCCTCTAATTATTCTCACTAACTTTAAGCTACATTTTATTCAACGTTCATGTGAACTAATTCACAGATGTCAAAGTTTAGCTGTTGCTAAACACTGATCTCAGATTTATAACTATTCAATAGAAAATGCTTAAGTTGTCACTCAACCCATTTTTTAGGGCGATAGCTCCTGACACGAATTCGTGGTCTCTATTTCTTTCATTCTCGAGCTCCCAACTTAATGAAATATTTGATAAACCAAATTTATCTCACCCATTAGTAAATCAAAGAACCATCAAACTAACGAAATAATATACACAATTCCGTCAAAAGATTTTGATGAAATACTCAGTAATCAAGTAGAATTTAATTATTTGCATGGTCATGCTATATATTTAAATTAGACATATGGTTCGTTCAATTCATTTCAAGTTTACTAGTGTCAATATTAAACCATTTCTGAGATAAGGACAATGTATACCCAAATAATTAAATAGTTAACACTACAACCTTCCAGTACAAGGCGCCAACTCTCATACATTAATTGTGAATAATTTTATTCATGATCAAATATAGGTTATGTCAAACTATGCTTCTCAACGTAAGTACTCAACTTATATTATCACCAATGATCATTGACACTTTAATTACATGCTCAATATTAAACAAATGTAATAATAATAAATAAATACAAACTAAAGTTTTATTCAATATAAATTGTCATTTCATCACAACAAATTTATACAATTTGGACATAGAACCTAACAATTGCAGATTTTGAAATATTATATTCCATCAGCAAACTAAATAACGAAGACATGGTTTTATGGCATTGAACTCGACATGAGCAAAGCTTATGACTATGTAGAATGGAGTTTTGTGACAAAAATAATGGTGTGCATGGGTTTCTTAGAGAAACAAACTCAATTTATGTATGAGTGTATTTTTATAGCTACTTTTACCTTTTGTGTTAATAGCTCTTCGCAAGTGTTGTCTCACCGTACGTCATGAGGCCTCAAACAGGGATGCCCTCTCTCGCCCTATCTTTTCATTTTGTGTATTGAGGTTTTTTTATTGTAAAAGTTCTAACAATAATATAAATCGAACTAGGAAGAGAAGAACAAATAGGGAGTAAGTAGAACAAATTTTATTAAGCAAACGACATAATCAAAATATTGATACAACTGGTTTATATAATCAATTAAACCAATCATCTAATATATTATAATATATTGGGACAATATTCTAATATATAATCCTCTAATATATATTCTAACATCCCCCTAAAACTCACGATGTTACATCAATAAGCAACAAGAGATTGTCAAACAAGAAACGAAAATGATGGATCGGATATGACTTTGTGAAAAAGTCAGCAAGCTGCAACGATGAAGAAACAAAAGGTAAGGAAATAGTGCCATGCTGAAGATGGTGGCATATAAGATAATAGTCAATCTTAGTATGCTTAATGCGCTCATGGAACACAGAGTTGTGAGAAATCTAAATAGCACTCTTATTATCACAATACATAGTGGTTGAAGAAACAAGAGAAACACCCATGTCGACTAGTAACCAAGGCAACCACACAATCTCAGTAGAAATGAAAAGAGAAGAGAAAAAGGAGATAAGAAGGGAAGAGAGATAGACCGTGAGAGAGAGAGAGAGAAAAATAAAGAGAGAAAAGATAGTCTTTATTCAATAATCAAATTATCAAATACCAAATTCCAAATTAACCGGAAACAAAACCAACCAAATTCCAGATTACTCAAAAAATTTCCAAATCTAAATTAATGGATGCAAATACCAAATTGCAAATCTAGATTTCTTGGAATCAAATTCTAAATCCAAATCACTAGATGCAAATACCAAATCCTGAATCCCATATCAACAAAACCAAAAAAAATTCTATATTATCACCTGGATGCAAAACCAACCAAATTTCAGAACAGAACAACTGGACATATTCTAAATTCTAAATTCCAAACTGACTTGGACATACTGGAAGCAAAACCAACCAAATTCCAGAACAAAACAACTGGACAAATTCCAATCCAAATTCCAAATTGACTTGGACATACTGGATGCAAAACCAACCAAATTCCAGAACAGAACAATTGGACAAATTTCAAATTCCAAACTGACTGGATATAAATACCTCAAACAAGCTAAAGGGTCCAAGTAATCTAATCAGTAAAAATCAAAACAACCCGACGAACCTACAAGAAGACTAAAAAATAAAATTTAGCCAAATGACAGTATGTAAAAGAAACAAAAAAAGACTTAGCCGGACAAGTGGCACAAGGCCACTCGTCGGAGAATGGAAGCGATTTCAAGTTTAAACCAAGTCGGATCAAACTTACTCTGATATCATGTGAAAGTTCTAAGAATAATATAAATCAAACTAAAAAGAGAAGAACTAATAGGGAGAAAAAGAATCAATATTATTAAAGAAACGATATAATCAAAATACTGATACAACTAGTTTATATAATAAGGTAAACCAATCATCTAATATATTCTAATATATTAGGACAATATTTTAATATATATGTGAATCCTCTAATATATATTCTAATATTCATTGTTCATTTGTTTATCACAAAGGTAAACCAATCATCTAATATATTCTAATATATTAAGAAAATATTTTAATATATATGAGAATCATTTAATATATATTCTAATATTCTTTGCTCATTTGTTTATCAGAAAGGGATAATCAATTCATGGGTATGCAGTGTTCACGTATTGGTCCCCAGGTGACTCACGGATTATCACTTGATCTCTTATTTTCCATTGTGCAACAGAGCAAGATTACAGGGTTATTAAGGAGATTCTCACAAGTATAGCTCCAATTTATCAAATGAGGAACGGGAACATATATGACACGTGCTGCCTACAGTTGTAGGAATAAGAGATAGACGTTTGCATCAGTTAAAGAGAAGGTTTTAGTAATTGTCCAAGGGTGGCAACAAGGTCTCTTTCCAAGTTTGTGAGACTTGAATTATTTTTCTATGTGGAAATATGAACTGGGTAGTGGAATTGTACTAAGCTATGTGTTGGTGATGCCATTTTTAATTCATTATCAATATTTTTCACCGTCTTACTTGCACTGAATTCGATGGAGTTGGATGCATTTTGTGGGCATTTTGGGCTGTGTTGTGCAATTATAATCCCGCAAGTGTACGATTCGTTAACAAGTAATAAAGTGATGTGTAAAGTGTTGAACCCACAATGATTAGATACCAATTTAATCAATTAATTTATAACTCAACTTTTAACAAAATAAAGAAACACAGATTTGATTTTGGTTCGTGATTTTAAAACTAGCTTAACTATTTTAATTAAATTTAAAATATCAATAAGCAACTTTAAATGATGAGAACGAATTGAATTTTACCAACACTAGGATTCACTACAAGAAAAGCAGCCTATTGCAACGGGCGAAAAACGTTGCGAAAGACCTTTCGCGAACGCACATGCGTTGCTAAGGCCCTTCGATGTTGCCGAAAAGTATTCATTTACGCAACGGGCATTGCACGTTCAATGTCCGCTGCCATTTAGTTTTTAGCAACGCCACCGTATGCGTTGTCATTTATAGTTTTTAGCAACGGTCAATGTCCGTTGCCATTTAGTTTTTAACAACGCTCAATGTCCGCTTGCCATTTAGTTTTAGCAACGTACATTTGCACGCTGCCTTTGCTCTATGTATTCATTTTCAACAACGTTCTTGTGCACGTTGTCGTTACCTTGGGTTTTTATCTATTATTTCAAATATATTTTATATATATTCTTGTACTTTCTCAATCATTTAAATACAAAATTACATTATGGATATAATAAAACTCAACTAAGTAAAAGACTAAGACTCACAGAAAATAAGAATAAGACTAAGTAAAATAAGAAAGATATGCCAACACAACTTTATTGTACATTTGGATAAATATACTAACACGAGGTTATAAATATCAACACAAGATTTCTCCCTCCCGACTAACACATCCATCACGCAACTTATTCTCAATGTTAAGAAAATGCAAAGATAATACTCCTTCAAAATGCAAACAAAATTTACACAACACAAGCGTGAGAAGTTCTAGAATAATTTTGAAGAAACTAGAATATGAAAACTACGCTATCATGCACTCTGGACTTTTGGTTACGAGCAACACATTCGAGATATCCACATCAAGTTCACGATCTCCACTCTCCTCAACCTCATGTAGGCAAAAACACACCATAATGGAACCGCAATGACGATAGAATACGACAATCAATTCATCATACAAAATCGCAAAAAGAATAAAAATAAATAAATAAAGAGCACCAAATAGACTTGTGAACATAACCATTTATATTCTAAAAGCAAATTTAAGATTAAGTACAAATTAATGAAAACTTATCCTCATTTGGTAACTAAGGAAAGTGTATATTCTTTATAACGGCAATTCCTAAAAGCGATATCTAATAAAAATTATGCTATCATGTTAGACTTGTATGAGAAAAAACGAATCTTACCTCCAAGTGGGAGGCCTGCTCAACAATAATAATTGGAATTTGAATCTAGGTTCTAGGTTCAAGCTTTTAGATGGCTAAGATCCTAGATTCAAGTATCACCGCCACCCATAATGCTTATCACACCATTTGAATCTATTTGTCTTGGACTCACATTTTAATATCCAAAAATTTTACTGGCAAAAAGCACAATCCTCTCAAACTGAAAAAATACAGTTGTCGTCTTTTGTCATCTCAAGTCAAGAGGGCGAGTCGTCTAATAACGGGAGGAAAAGATATATGTCATCACATTCTCGGAAGTATGATTATTGTATTAAAGAATGTGTTAAAAAGAAAAATTCAAGCAAGAAGTGGCCCATTTGGATGTGCTAAACACACATACTTCAAATATCAAAGTGTGGCTTGTGGGTTATTTTAGTATTTCTCTAGCTTCTCAATAGATATTCGAATCCAATACCTTCAAGCTATACAGAAAAGGTAATAGAAGAGGAATATTGAGAATTCATCTTATTTGCAATGAGTATAAATTGTATAAAACATAGAGGAACTAGGATTCAAAATGCGAAATTCGTGAAATCCATCACCATCAATTGCCAATTACATGGTAAAGCAGTAGCAAATAGGAAAAGAATACTTCATTACACTTACTTGCTCAAAAGGCTCAAGTGCACAAAGTTGGCTTGCAATTCCTTTGCTGATCGAACATAGCAATAATGAATATATAGGACAAAATAATATGATGCCATGGCTGAATATGGTATAAAGATCAAGACAACTCTCTAGAACGTAAGCTAAACACTACACTATGCAATTACCTCAAGTCTTTTCTCCCAATCCGCACCATAGAGGTTCCTTAAAATCACCCCAACCTTGACAATGAACCTGAGGAAGTTCTTTGAAAAAATCAACAATCTTTAAAGCATGGAGAAAAGTTGCCGCTTTTATAATTGTCCAATTATAAGACAATAAAAGAAATGAAGTGGATCCACAAGGAAAATACTTGAGTTTTGCAGCCTCTTAGTATCTCGGCATAAAGTAAATCCATTTTCCCACTTCCTCCATTCGAATTATCGCCTTTTCTCTCATCACTCACCTTTTCACAGAGTAGAGAACAAATGCAAACCAATAACGTTCTACTTCTTACCGATCATGACATCATTAAGAATTTAATAACATAATAGAATTAACTAAAATTTCATCTCAATGACCTATTTATTATATAAGCATGCAATCAATTGAAAAGGAAACAATTAGGAAAGAGACAACCAATGGCAAAAAAGTTAAAAAGCAAAACAAAGATTGCCATTGGGGTGGATGAGGGGGAACCACATACCATCCCACTTCCAATGTAAGAAATACTAGTCGATGTAATATGCTTGATTTCATTAAATTCATTCTTGCACCAAAAACTTGTCGTCAATGATAATTCATTCCCGAGAAACCCCACCCAAATTAAAGAGAAATTAGAAACGCCAACTAACCTAAACTACAAAACTAACAACATATGCAATTTTAGTATATTTTGAAAAGCGGAAGCTAGAAAAGCCAAATGACTTAAATTTCAAAACTAACAACATATAAACATTTTATATATTTGGAGAAACAAATCACCCAATTACCGTTCAGTTAGTAAAATCTTAATCACAATTCAAGCCATAAAAAAAAGCGACCATCTAAACCGAAATAAACAAAACCCAAAATATGGAGCTTTGAGGTAAGAAATACAACTATTCGGCATTTCTTTCTTGAATTTTGAGGAGGACAGAAACTCGATTGTTCCTATTCAAGTGTCAAAATTTTGAACCTCCCAAATCCCACAAACAACAAAAAAAAATAAAAATAAAAATGACGCAATTTAGGTTAATAAGGACTAGAACTACCGAGCAGCAGCAGAAAAAGAAATGTAAAAGATACATCGATACGTGAATTATAATTAATCAAACCCGACAACCGATACATCTTAAACCCCAAAACAAAATCCCAAATCTAGAAACACACCAAATACGTGTGTATGTGCGTGAAAAGAGTTGGAACTTGCCGAACACATTGGGCTAATTTCGAAAACCATCCAGGATAATAGTGGAAATACATCACGGCGATGCGGCCGGCGCCTGCTTTTGTCTCCCATTTTGACAGAAACACATAGAGATTATCATATTTGAAGGGGTGAGAGATGAAGTATTTACAGAGAGGAGAACAATCGTTGACAAGGAGAAGATTATTGGTTGGAATGGTTGGGCGATTTCACGTGAAAAGGAGAATTTGGGTTGGAAGGGTTTGGGAGATTTCTCGGGTTAGATGTAGGGAGGAGCAGAGATGGATAAAGAACGTATTTTAGGTTAGAACCAAATAATTTTAGTTTCATGGCAGTGAATTTGTTAAAAGCGCCAGATTTGGTTTCGCATTTGCAACGCAGCAAAGAACGCTATGTAAATCGCTTTTAACAAAACTTTCCGCAATGCATAAATGACCGTTGCCAATTGTTGTATGTTTTAACAACGGTCAAAGAACGTTGCCAAATATTTCTTTTAAAAGTTTCGCAACATGCAAAGACCGTTGCAAAAGAGTTGTGGTATATATGTTCACAACGCTCACAAACGCTAAATACTATAAAGAGTTGTTTGACAACGGTCACCGACCGTTGTCGATAAGAAAATATTTTATTTTTTTACAACGGTCATTTTAATTAAAAAGTTACATTGACAACGGTCATCAAACATAAGCAAATGTCAATTGAATTAACCAATTGCATGATTTTGATGATCAAGCCAAGACCTCTGCTTTTAGCAACATGCTTTTAACGAATGTTGTCATTGACATGTTGCAAAAGGTCCTTTTTGTTGTAGTGATTCACAAATCCACCTACACGCTTTATAATCAATTATCCGTTAATCACTTTTTAGCTCTTAATCACCTTTGATTGAAAATTGGTGTTCCTAAAATAATCAAAATCCTCTCTCGATGGTCAATCAATTATATACGATATGCAAACCTAATCATCTCTAATTAAGCTTCGAACATAAACATATGCATTAAAATCTCAAGAACACCTAAATGGATTTCATAAAGCATAATAGTAATCTCTATCTATTATTGGACCATATGTTATTCAATACTACGTGCTTAATCTATATTGAATCTCTCGACTTCAATACAGATCACAATATATTCTAATGGTGATCAAATATTAAAATAATGAAAATAATGAATAAGGAATAATCAACCCAAAAACAATTAATTACTACAAAAGAAAAACTTCTAATTAATTAAAAACGCTAGGTTTCATCGTTCATCATAGAAAAAGTAAATTTAACCGGACAGGATTTCGTCAATTATTACAATAATTGAATGCATCATCATCCGGAGAAAGAAAAATAAAAAGTAAATAAAAATCATGATCCCGGCTCAATGATTTTCAATCCCGTGCCTTGATCTTCAATTCTTCATTTGTATCTCCTTCCCAAAATTCGTCGTCCGCGATATGTCTATTATCTGACTTTTATACTCGTTTCCCAACTCTTCAAAATGTGGCCTAGATAGTTGAATTAATTTGGACTTGGTAGAATTCTAATCCAAACAGAAACTGCCAAATTGCTGCTGCGGGAAGCCTTGCGATCGCATGGTTACGCGATCGGGTTGGTGCAAATTGCTCTGCAGACAATTACGCCCTTTCATGATCGCACCAAATGTTTACCATGCAATCGTATGGTTAACTTTGATGCTTAATTTAAATTTTCCTCTTTGATATTTGCACGCCAAGTCCTCCGAGTATCTTTATCTTTGCAATTACATCCCATTTTCTTCTATTTGGTCTCTTTTCGTCAATTCGACACTTGACTTTGATTATTTCCTAAAATAATAAGAAAACAACGCACCATTAAACTGAAAACAATTAATATGACTCATAATCGTCCTTTTTTGTAAGCTCCAATAAGTACAAAATTGTACTTATCAGGCTGCATAGTGGTCATATCCAATCCAAGGAGCGCATTTGTTGGCATTTCTATTAATCTGCTCCATGGATGGAACAATTCTGCTTATGATGATGATGAAATGTCAAGTGACACACCACAGTGGCTCCTCTTTGAGAATTAGTTTGTAGAAATCAAGAATAACAATTTTTTTTTGAAATTACAAAATAAAACTGACTAGATGTTTAAATTCGCTTTACAAATATTCTAATTAATCACATAAAAGTTTTAGCGAAATTTATCTTTAATCATGATTATCTTACACTCACTTGGCCAATATACATTCCTGCGTTGTTCTTGAATTTCGTTCTTCCAACCTCAATATGTCTTCTTTAATATTGTCCTAAGGTACTAAATATAACAATAAGTAAATACAAACACTGTGGAGATAGAGGGGGCACCTGGGGAGACCTGGATCACCAACTTTTTGAGTTATTTTATTTTTTTTTATTTTTTTTTTTTTATATACAATTTAGCTTTGACCTAATATCAATTTAATTAATGACAATTGGACCCATTGACCCAATATCAATTTAATATAAGGCTATTGGACTCATTAGCATAATAAAATTAATAATACAAAATTACAAATGATTGGCTCATTCCTCAATTTCAGTATACGTTCACCAATCTGAAATCTGAATCTCTCAGTTCTCATCTCCGTTTTTTACATTAAGTAAAGAAAAATAGATTACGACATTCCAATATCTACAAATTTCTCTCAAATCACTCAACAATCGCCCAATATTAATTTCCTCCAAATTTTTAAATTCAATCTCTAAAGTTTACCATAAAATCTTCAATTGTTAGACCACTGAAAAAAATCAAAACGACGTATGCATGGAACAAATTTCATGCCCGTTACTCTATTGGTAAATTCTTTAAGGTAAAGGAGATACTAAAAATAAGTTTTTTTTTTAATAAATAAAAATTAGTAAAGGCACTTTGCTTTTGAATGCATATCGTGTTCAATTAATATTTTTCTTTTGAGCTTGAGTGATATTTAATATCATCTATGTGCCGGGGTTTTCCTATTTTCGAGTATAATATTGTAGAAGGCAACGTGAATAATAAGAGTTTGATATTTGTTTCTTTTATAGTCTTATTTTAGACATTGCAGATTAGTAGTCTAAGTTATATATTTAGAAGAAAAACCGACATATTGATGCGAAATCAGGTCAAACAATAATGCAAGTAAATTTGTTTATCTGTTTGTGTATAGTATATTGTATAAATAAAATAATGTACTAGTAAGGAACGTTTGTAAAAAAAATATCACTATTATGTTGTTTTAAATTTTTTTCATGTTAATTTGGGACCCCCGACTCATAATGTCTGGCTCCACCACTGAATACAAAGAAACTAAAAACGAAAATCTAGAACTAAGTTTTAAGAGACTGGAATCACACAAGATGAACAAGGAAACAATTTATCTCTTTCTAGCAGTAGGCGTTGGCCAGGGCAGTAAGGAATACCCTGGTTGACCACCCCTGTGTCTATTTATAAACTTCAGTTTTTTTTCTCTTTGTCATGTTCTCTCTAGGATTGTTACTTTGGCCTTTTAGCATGTGTAGTTTCTAAACTTTCGTTATAGAGCAATTAGGTATAGGATTTTTTTATTGAAGCACTTCTGATCACTCATCTCTTCTGATTCAATGGTCTTCTAACGATGATTTGGTACCTCGTCCTTTTCGATTCCTCAATGTTTGGTCTAGGCATCACGATTTTCTAGGCTTTGCATCTCAGAAGTGGTCATTTCCTATCCATCTTACGGGAATAGCTACTCTTTGGGAGAAGATTTTTAGGCTCAAATAGGGCATTCATTAGTGGAATCGACATATATTTTGTGATATTTTTCAGAGGGTCAGGGATGCAAGGTGTAGGGTGAACGAGGCAGAGTTAGACCATGATAGAGATCCTTCTCCTTCTCAGCGTGATACTTTGCATCAGGCTCAGGCAGTTTTGAACCGTACTTTATCTATTGAAGAGGCCTTTTGAAAACAAAAGGCAGGGGCACGTTGGACTTGTGAGAATGATCATAATACCCGATATTTCCATTCTATAGTTCAGGTACGACGTATTCGAGCCAAGATCCGGTCTATTACTTCAGCTTCGGGTGAGGTGTTTGAGTCTCTTGAGACTATTCAGCCTTCAATCTGTCGACCCTATTCGACCTGGTATTATACCTTAGATTGGTGTCCGATGAGGACAATTTGTAGCTTAATCGGACTTTTACTTTGATTGAGGTGTGAGAGGTTATTTTCAGTATTGATCCAGACAGTGTCGCCGGACCAGATAAGTTTTCATCTCACTTTTTTCAGGTCTGTTAGGATATAGTATCAAATGATGTGTTTCAAGCAGTCTTGGACTTCTTTGCTTGAGGGCACCTACTTAGAGATTTTGCATCTACTTCTATTGTCTTGCTTCCAAAGTTGGACAATGCCTATAGGTGGTTAGAGTTTCGTCCTATCAGCTTATGTACAATGTTTAATAAGTTGATTACAAAGCTGATGAATTCGTGACTAAGTACATTAGTAACTCAAATCATCTTAGCTTCTCAAAGCGGATTCATCTCGGGACGGCTCATTGGAGATAATGCCATCATTGCACAAGAGTTACTACATACACTTGATACGAAAGTGCGAGGGGGTAATGTTATCCTCAAACTTGATATGGCTAAGGCCTATGACCGCATAGATTGGGGCTTCTTGATATCTATTTTAGAGGGTTTTGAATTCGATGATCTTTGGATTGATCGGATACGGATGTACATTTCAAAGTGTCAATTCTATGTCCTACTTAATTGCAAGCCATGTGGTTTTTCTCATCATCTCGGGGGTTCATACAGGGTGATTCCATATCTCCATAGCTGTTTATTATTACTGCAATTTTTTTTCCGACTACTCACTCAGTAGTATCAGCATATTCTTTCAATGGCATACAAACATTAGGGTGACGCTCTCATCTCTCATTTCTCCTTTGCACACGATATGATTATTTTCATTAATGTTAGAAATAGTCTATCAGACGAGTTTTATAGTGTATTGAGCACTACGAGGGGGCTTTTGGGCAGTTGATGAACAAAGATAAGAGCAGGATTATCTTACCTAAGAGATTTTCTACTAGTCAGATACATAGGCTAGAGCATCTACAGGGTTTCGTCATTAGCAGCAACCTTTCACTTATCTTGGTGTTCCTTTATTTAAAAGAGCCAGGAAGATCTTCTTATATGATGGCTTAGTCCAAATAGTTTAGAGTAAGATTTCTGGCTAGGCCTCGAGACTCCTATCATTTGGGGAGACGTATTACTTTGATACGAGCAGTGCTATCCTCTATTCAATCTCTATCTCATTCAGATTATGAAGCCTCCCAATGCTATTTTGAAGAAGTTAGAAGGCATATTTGTTAGGTTCCTTTGGGACTCTAGAGACCATGCACACAGATTACATTGAAGGAGATAGAAGGACCCTTGTATTTCTACTGAGGAGGGTAAACTGGGCTTTAGAAGACTACAGGATCTTGTTGATACATTCTCCATAAAACTCTGGTGGTTATTTAGATCTTAGTGGTCATTATGAGCTCTGTTTTTACTGAGTAAGTATTGTTAGGGTACCCATCCAATACTGGCTACTATTCTTTACTATGCTTCAGCAGTATGGAAGAGACTGAAGCACTTAGGCCCACAGGCGGAGACACACGTAGCTTGGCAGTTAGGGTGTAGGCAGATATTCTTTTGACATGACTGCTGGATGAGCGAGTCTACATTAGCTGATCAGCACCCACACTTACCACATTCTTCTATCTATGTTAGAGACTTATTTGATGATACTGGATGGAACATTGACCAACTTCTTCAGCTAGGACCATATATTATTGTTGAGCAGATAGGGAGCATCCCTATCACTGCTGAGGTGTACAATCAGATTATGTGAAAAGATATTTCGGATGGTAGATTTCCTACCAAGTCTACATGACAGCTAGTTCGCACGGGACATACTATTCGGGCTGTATACAACATGATTTGGAGTTCTAGTATCCTGACGACTATCTCTTTCTTCTGCTGGAGACTATGGCATGGTCTTATCCCAATTGATGTTGTGATTCAGAGGTGGATTGGGAGTCATATGGCTTCTCATTGTCAGTGTTGCTCGGCTATTGAGACTATTCAGCATTTATTTATTGACAGCTATATTGCCAACCAAGTTTGGTGCCATTTTTCTGACATTTTTCATATAACCCTTCGGCGGATAGAGGGTATTCAGTATCACTTTTAGTCTTGGCGTTTCTCGGGTCAGTTTTTCAGGCAGGGTCATAATCTCACAATCATTCCTCTTTTGATTTTCTGGTTTATTTGGACTGCGAGGAATGATGCGAAGTACTAGGATATCTCTATGGAGCCGAGACGGATCATCTGGAGAGTATACCATACTATCTCCCTACTAGATATAGGACGTTTATTTCAAGTTATTCATTGGCAAGGGGATGTGGATATTGCTCCTCTTTTTGGTATCTCTCTTACTACTCCATCTCTTGGGTTTTGATTCACCAGTAGGATCTTACAAGGCCAACACTGATGGATGCGTCAAATATGAATTTACGAGTGGATGGAGGATTATTAGGGATTCATCTAGTCAGTGTGTTCGCACCTTCTTCTCGTCATATGGTGAGTGCCCTATTCTGGAGGCCGAGCTCAGGGCTATTCTTGATGGTATCATTCTTGCTTAGAGGATTGTTCTCTCAGATTTATGGATTGAGTCCGACTCTACTTTGGCCATTCATTGCATCACCAGAGGTGGAGGACCTTGGTCTATTTAGGCAACTCTTGGCCACATCAAACATCTCCTTGCCTTCGACCGTGATACTATTTCTCATATTTATCGCGAGGAGAACCAGGTGGCTAACTTATTTGCTTCAGAGGGTTGGGATCGTTATTGCTATTTCGAGTACAACGCTTAGTTCAGATTGATAGACATGAGCTTCCTTCAATTAGGAGTCTATAGAATTTTTTAGGACTATTTGTTTAGGAAGTAGTACTTTATTATTTATTTATTTGTTTGTTTGTTTTAGCTTTTATGATTGGAGGTCAGGTTTTATGACCCACTCTCATGTATTTTTTATGAGTTATTTATATATGGTTGAAATATCCAAACTCCCCATCCTTTCCTAGTGGATGCCTGGCAACCACAATGGGGATGTGATAATATGTCGAAAAAAAAAAGTATAGGATTTTTTATGGAGCTATCAAAACAAGGACCTATATAATTTGAGCTCCAATAATTAATCATAGTCAGGCTGGCCCAAGACTGTCGAGTATAATTATTGATCTCCGCTCACCTTACTAAAGGCGCAATACTACACTCCCAAATTATACAAAATCATATAAGCAAACTTATTTTCTGCAATTACATCCTCTTAACTTGCCATATTTTTGTCTTATACCTATGGGACATCAAATAGTTAGAACTTGGATAAAATAATCATTTCCCTTTTTAAATAATTTGTTCACTTAAGCTTGCATTTTTTTCAACATTTTCTTGGAAGACTCAGATTTAGCCGTCACTACATAGTGAGCTCAAATTTAAATTGTCTTGTAGAAAATACTTAAGTAGACTCATTTGTCTTTTCACTGGGTGATAGTTTTCTAATGCAAATACATGTTCACTACTTCACTTTCTCTAAGTTCCCAACGTATTGAGGCATTTGATCATATCAATTAATTTCACTTATTGACACATCAAAGACCCTCAAGTTCTCAAATAGCAACTACTCCCACTCACATTGAGTTTAATTCTTCACACATCATATTATAGAATTAGAGTCTATATATTGGTCTTGTCCAATACACATCCAAGTGTACTAGTGTCACTACTTCTGAGATTCACTTGTCATAATAGAAATAAGAGGAAATTATATAAAATGACCATTTACATGTGGTAATTTTCAAATATGGCAGATTTTTATAACAACTTCAAAAATGACCATTTTAGAGAAAAATACCCTTAAGCATTACAAATATTCCCTACATATCACATTCAAATAAAGTCAAAACGTAATTCAAAAGCAGATCTACAATTGCACACTTAAAAATTGAAAGTGAAACTTCTCCACTGCCTTGCGCCACTACTAGCTACCACCCAACCCAAAGTTTTTGATAGATTTATTTGGATTATAAAAGAACAAAAATTCATATGGATTTTGTTAGATTAGTTTCACTTGTTTTTAGATTTGAAATTATGTAGAATATAATTGCTAAAAAATTGTTGGAAGAAATTGAGTTCATGGATTAATATCTAGTTGAAAAAGAAGAATGTAGAAATAGAAAAATCAAATGAAAATAGTGGTTTGAGCTGCTGTTGAACGGAAGCTTGAACTATCGTTCGACATCTTAAACTATCGAGAAAAAAAGAGAGAAAATTTAATTATTGGTTTGACAATTTAAACTGTCTAGCCGACACATAATTTTTTTTCACTTTACCGACAATTCATATATTGTTCGACAGCTCAGGCTGCTCAAGAAGTCATTTATTAATTTAACTGTCTTTTTTTTTTAAAGTCAATAAGTAGCTTTTCTTTGAAGCCAGAAAAAAAAAAACTTGTCATTTTTTGCAAAATGGTATATATAACTTTTCACATCTAAATGTTGCTATTTTTACAAATGTTAATAAAAGTTTCTATTTTAAAAAATCACCATTTGCATTTGTTTTGTTTTATAAATTTTTCTAACACTAAAAATATATGTTTTCCCTACAAAATTTCCGCAGACAAATTGAGATTTGTCTACGGAATTAACTTGTCCCCACAAACTCATTTTTTGGTAGGGCTATAGTTTGTTCTGAAATTTTCAAAAGTATGATAAATTGTGCCCACAAACATATACATTTTTCCCGATAAAAATATTAGTCGGGCAAAAAGTATATCTTTCACGACAAAAAAATAAGATTAATTTGTAGGGTAATACAAGAGGAAAAATTCGGTTTTTTTGTTGTTGGTATTTTTAGCCCACATCATTAATTTGAAGGAAAAGTATAATAAATAGAAATAAAATATAACATATATAATTAAAATCAGACGTCAACACCTTCAATAGAAAATTTTCCTCTTCATTCTTCCAATTTCTCTCCTCCGGCTACCGCCTAACTCCATCTCTCACGGTTCCTCGAAACATAAAATTATTGTAGTGCCACTCTGCCGACCCCCATCACGCCACTCACCGACACCATTCCTGCAATCGTACTTTCTTTCACACAGTACGCTTTTATGCCCTAAATTTTTGTTTTGTTTTTCACATTTAGCCAATAAAATTAGGATTTTATGAATAAAAATTGGGGTTTTAATTGTGAAATTAGAAGTAGAGTTTTCTTATTGTTTTGTTTTTGGTTTTGGTGATTAAAATTGAAATTTTTTTAGAGTCGTTCTTCTTTCAAGAATCGGTTCTCTTCTTGCACAGGATTGGGTCAATAACATGACTCTTTGTCTTTGAAGGTATGTGGTTGTAGATAATTGATTTTTTCTTTTTGATTATGCTTTGGGTTTAAATTACTTGCGATGCATCGATTCAAATCTAGCTACCGACAATTGATTAGCTCAAGCGATTCTCAAAGAACTCTGTATGCTTTTTCTTTCTATCTACATATGAAAATATACTTATAAAGATCTGATACTTTGATTTTGACTGAATTAGAAGAAACTAGGGTTTTAACTGATCGATTTTGAAATTTGGTAAAGTTCAGTTTATTCACTTGGTTGAAACTATCTTCATGTATTTAATGAAATTTCGATTTTTTATATATTTATTCTATGTGTGCATGTCGTTTTTTGTTTTCCTAATTCATTGTATCATTTCCTCCCAAAATTTATGTTTGTGATTTGGTTGTGTAGGCGTATGTGGCAAGGACGTCAGTGGTTGGCATCAAATACAAGGATGGTATACTATTGGCCGCCGATATGGGAGGTCAGATCCTGAATCTGCATTTTATTTTCATTTTAGTAATCAATCGTTTATAATTGTGTGGGCATGCATGAATACACATGCATATAAATTTAGGCATGCGCATGTGTATACAATAATCTTCTTTTTCTTTGATATTGATCTTCTACCAGTTCATGGGTGGCCTAGATGTAGTTCTATAAGATACCAACATTTTATGAAGTATTTGTTGTTGTAATAGATAAAATAGTAGCTATTGTTTGTCCTGATAGCTTCACATGCCAGTGATGGAAAATTTAAAAAGAAATGAAGTTATGCCAAAGAGTGTGCCCTTTTTTCTTCTGAGGTGACTGGCAAATGAGTTGGATATTCCATCAATCTAGATGTGTCTGCTTGCACTGTGTCTGAAACACGTTTTAAACTGTGATATTCCCTCATAAGTCATGAACTCATTTCTTTAGGGAATTGATTTTTCTCGTTTTGCCGTTTCTCTACTTCTTGCTTTTTCCTAAATTTTTGCTTGATTTGTCCTTAAATATGTATTTTAAAAATGGTGAATGATTTCAGCTTCTATTTTAGCATTTATGTGCATATGGGTTGAGAATCGATGTTCAATAGGACCACAAGATGTTGGATAGTTGAAAAGCTTTTACATAATTTGAATGTAGTTGATGTGAGGAAGTTAAGATGGATTTGTGGTAAAACAAGCAGAGCTACAAGAAGAATTAAGAATATATGCCAGTTAGTTAAGGTCATGCCAATTGAGTATACTTTATGAGGGAATTGATTTAGATGTTTCAGGCATATTAACAAAGGCTACTAGTGCTCTGGTTAGAACTGATTAAGATGGAAATGAGTTTTATTACATTAATTCAAATTTCAACAAGTTGTGTTGGGCGAGATATAGAGGTGGCGAGATGGAAACAAAATCACAATTAAGCATGTCGTGTTAGCTAAATTGTCGGTTATTGAATCAAGACATGTAGGTTTGCCGGATGATACAAGCAAGCTCGTCCTTGGTATAACTTTGACATTGTAATGTTTAGGGAGAAAGAGACACCACGGGTCTCATATATCCGACATGGAATCGTTATATGCATTATTCTTTCTTTTGATGTACATATATATGTATGTCGTGTCGACTAAGTTCTGAGTCAAATGTGAGTCTTATGTTTTCATGATTTTCATTTGTAGGTTCCTATGGATCTACCTTGCGTTACAAGAGTTTCGAACAATTGAAGCCAGTGGGAAAACATTCTCTCATTGGAGGGAGCGATGAAATAAGTGATTTTCAGGAAATAATGCGTTATCTTGATGAGCTTATGTAATTGTACTCAGCAACTTGAGAATAATAAATTTGAGAAGTAACTCGTCTTCTTGTTCCCCATATCTATTGGTACATCCTTTTGTGAAAATTCTAACTGTTTTTTATACATGCTTTGTGGATGTAGCACATCTCGATAAGATGTGGGATGATGCACGATGGGAATTCCTTGGATCTTAAAGAGGTGCACAACTATTTATGTATAATCGTCGCAATAAGTTCAACCCTCTCGGAATTCACTTGTCTTTGGGAGGAGTGAAAAATGGTCGAAATATCCGGGACGGTGGTTATAGATTTATGAATTTGTTGTTATACTAATTTGTTTTGAAGGTGTGGCTAAAGTTTTGAAGCAAAATCACTATTTATCTTTTTCTAGTTAGTTCGGATCTGTGAATTCCATTTACAATTCCACTAAATTGTCTTTTCTTATTTTTGATCTTGGATTTTGTTTCTTTGAGAAACAAAGTGACAACTTATCTTCTTATTTATGGGATTGTCAATAGAAGATGATGTTATTGGAGGTGAGACTAAAGGATTTGTAGGAGAGACTTTAGCACATAAACAATTTGTCTATACTCTTGCACTTCTCCACTTAAGTACCCAACTTATATTATCACCATGTGATCGAAAGCACTTAATTGCATGCTCAATTAAATAACATAAATGCAATTTTTTTTAATAATTAAACAATATTATTTATTTAATGACGATCAAAATGTCTAATATTTATTTCAAGATCTCTCAATTAATATTTTTATTTTGACAACGTGAGTGTGCTAGAGCTATCAAGAAATGCCTTTTATTTTGCTCTACTTTAAGATCTTGACATTTGAGGATCAATCTTTATTCTCTCAGACCATTCATTTTGCCGGTAACAGGGGTTGACTTGAAATTAGAAAAAATATAGTTTTTATTATCAAAAAGTATAGAAATCACTTAGTAAAATGATCCACTAGTTCATCCAATAACTTGATGGTTGAACCACTTACACATTATGTAAGAATTAATGTTCAAGGTTCAATTAGTTAGTTCGGACTTAATTACTTATTGAATCAAATTAATTAATTAGATTAATTAATTAGATCCGTTAGTTGTAGGCTAACAAAGTTCTAGTAAGAATAGAACACACAATTTTAGTCAGACAAGACCTATGGTTAGCACCGCCTATAAATACTGAGGCCATAACAGATTAAGTAAGTCTGTCTTCATTACTTGCTAGCACAAGCAAGAGATAGAACTCAATACAATTATTCTCAACGTTTTGCTTTCATCTGTTCTTGATCGTGAAAATCTAGATGTGTTCTTGCTGTGTAGATTACCATTGGAGACTGGACAATTGGACAGTTGTAGTATTGAAGATCGTACCTCCAGCTCAGGGGTGGAGCTACCAAGGGACAAAGGGGTTCAATTGACCCCGCAAAGATTTTGAAAAATTACCCAAGTCCAATTACAAAAATGTAAATTAGCCAAATAACTCAAGCCTAGGAAACAACCCAAATTATTTAATTCAAGCTTCAGCCTAAATTAACCCCAAGTCCAAGTTTTGATTCAATTGTTGACCCAAGTCCCAAGCCCATTATATCATTAGCATCAATTCTCTTCATTTAGTGTGCATCTCTACTGCGACCTAATCTGCTTGAGCTTGCTTCAAAATTTCACTCCATTCTACAATAAGCAAAAATCAGCCATTAATCCATTAACCTAACTAGCTAGCTCAGAGATGGAGGAGATGAGAGTTTATCGTGCTTTGTTTGTGAGTTCGTGGTCATCATTTCAAATGAAAGACGTTCAGACCCACATAATTTCTTCCTAAATCAGCCCTAAATCCGTTAGTATTTATGAAAATTTTAATCTTTAGGGTCTTAATTGAAACAATAATTAGGAAATTCATTACTTTCATTCCTTATCTTTTCCAGAATGATAGGATTGAATTGGAGCCATTTTATTCTCCCGCATAGACACATCAGGATATGGAAATTCCCTACTTTCATTGCTGGTCTTGAACTTAATAAGAAAGAAATTGCTTTAAAAAATTTAGAAAATGAGAGAGATTATCCCAATTAATTAATGATATATAAATTTATCATAGTTCAATGGTCTCTTTAAATCACTAAATCAGCCATATTGTTGCTGGTTTTCTTCTTTAGAATTTGTATATTTGCTAATATTGATAATAGTTTATATGTAAATGAAATTGTTGAATAAAAGTTTGATTGTATATATTTAAAAAGATATATTTCACGAAATTGATAATAATGTAATTATACAATGTTTTTAAAGAATGAAAACGCGTAGGGAACAATTGTAATAATGTATCAAAATATTTTTATTAGTATTATATTATTTCAATTTTTTTTTTACTACTAAATTTTTGCCTACCCAAAAAAAAAAAATTCTTGCCCCACCCCTACTCCAGCTAATCAGATAATCTGATTTCACGGTGTTCATCAAAGTAAACTTCTGTCACGAATTTTATCTAAGTACAAGGTTGATCCAGTTGACCTATGGTTAACTTTATGGTTAACTTTAAACTTGATATTTTGATTATAACAAACAAATTTGTTATAATTACTAACTATCTATTTTCAAGTAATATTCAAAGCGCTACAGATCAAACTCTTATGCAATGTCAAGATCAAGTCAAAATCAATACAAGAGTTCAAGTATCTCAAGATCCAAAATTCAAGATTCGAAGATCAAGATCGAAGAATAGATTTTAGATAAAATTGTAAAGGTATTAACTCATTGATTTTTAGCAATTAAATGGATGAAAGCTCAAAAACATTTTTATGCACAAAACCTAAGTTGATATCACTTGCATAAAATACTTTTATCAAAGCAACAAAGCAATTTTTCAATATGTGGAAACGGTCATCCGTTTGGATGAAACGTTCATCCGCTTGGAGTGAACCGGTCGACCGTTTTATGAATCGGTCGTCCGTCTGGCTGTCATTTTCCAAAAAGTGTCCGTTCTGATTTTTTGCAGTTCCAATGACTAGTTCTGACCATCTGACTGGTCGACCGTCTGGTGGTCGACCATCTGGTCATCCGTTTCAATAGAAAATGACTAAAATTCATCTCTATAAATACCACTTTATTTATTATCATTCAACAACACTTACAAGAGCATTTATAGAGAGAATCATATTGATAAAATTCATTCAAAGTTTTATTGTATTTATATTTTCAATATCTCTTATTGAAAAACTTTGGTTGATCAAATCAAACTTTTGATTCATCGTTATCAACGAAGTTTTATTCTAACACTTGAGCTTTCTCATCTATTGCTATTCATTAAAGTGTTAGTCTCTCTTAGAACCAAACTTGTATTTATCATTCTTCAAGAGAGAAATACATTCTCAAATCTATTTCTTTATATCTTTGGGTCGTATTGAGGTCCCTTGAAAGCTCAATATTGTATAAGGATTGGTGCTCCTTGTGTGTAAGTTACCAGATACATTGTAAGGGTTTGGATTGCACCATAAATCAATCAAGATAGTGGAAAGGCCGTGCTCGTGTTGGAAAGCTTAGTAACGGAGGACGTAGATCATTGGTTGGATCGAACCTCCATAAAAATATCGTTTGCACTCTCTCTACCTTTTTATTTATTTTCATTTTGCTCATATTTTTGTGGATTAATTTTTATTTCTTGAATTTCTTATTTTGAGAATATTTTACGAAAAATTTTGAGAAAACTAATTCACCCTCTTCTTGGTTAGTTATTCTTGGGCTATCAATTGGTGTGAGAGCGAGGTACTCATTTTTTTTTAGGATTATAAAATCTTGAGTAATGACTAACCAAAATATTCAAAACTTTGAGGGTCACTCTACAAATTGTTCTCCCTTCTTTAATGGCACCCATTACAACTATTGAAAACTAGAATGATGATTTATATTCAATCAATTGATTATAACATTTGGGAAGTCATTGAGCTTCGTCCATATGTGCCTACAAAAATTATTAAAGTTGATGATAAATAGAAGAATATGATGAAGAGGATAAAAGAAAATTGTCTTTGAATGCAAGAGCCAAAAACTTACTCTATTGTGCTTTAGATAAAAATGAGTTTAATCGTATTAGCACATGTGATTCCACATATGATATTTGGCATGCATTAGAGATAACTCACTTAGGTACTAACAAGGTTAAAGAAACTAAAATAAATCTATTGACAAAAGATTTTGAAAATTTCTTTATGAAGAAAGATGAACTTATTGAAAATATGATTACTCGCTTTACCGATATTATTAATGGCCGTAAGGGCTTTGATCAAAATTTACTAACGGTGAACTTGTGAGTGAAATGCTTAGGTCGCTTTTGGAAGATTGGAACTCCTTGAGGATGTTGATAGAGAATACAAAAGATATCAACACTTATCCATTGGAGGAGCTATATGAAACATTGATGACGTATGAGCTCAACAATACCGAAACAAAGGAAAAAACAAGAAAAATCAAAGAAGAGATGATATGAGCCTCCCAAGAGACAAATTGCATTGAAATCAACAAACGATGAAGGATCCTCCAACACGAACATAAGTGATGAAGAACTTGATGATCTAGTTATTCTTGTCAAGAAGTGAAGAGGGTTTCGAAATAACCGGCGATTTCAAAAGAAAGAAGACAAAAGTGAAGAGAAAAACAAAAAGATCATATGCTATGATTGTGACAAACTCGGTCACAAGAGGACCGATTGCCCAAACAAGAAGAAGTTCACCAAAAAGAAAGCTCTTCAAGCAACATGGGATGATAGTGATGAAGATGATCTCGAAGAAGATGAAGTTCAAGAAGAGATCGCCAATATGTTCTTCATGGCTATTGAAGATGAGGTAAGTACAAACAACAATGACTCATACAATGACTTATCTACTTCTTATGATGAAATTCTTGAAGAATTTGAGAAACTTATTTCAAAATACTATATCCTTAACAATAAACACTCATTATTGAAAAAGGTAGTCAAAGAAACTCTTTATTGCACAAAAGGACTTTGAAAAGAAAATAATAATCATCAATCCTTAATTAAAGAAAATGTTTCATTGAAAGAAAAAGTGGTTGAATTAACAAGCATTATTCACAAGTTTACCCAAAGAATTTTTTTTTTGAATTAATGCTTGGTGAGAAATAATGTGTGTTCAACAAAGGGGGAATTGGATATAAACCTCTCTTGAAACAAAAATCCCTTGAAACTATATTTGTGAAATCATCTAATTTTTCTCACTTATAATTGTTCAACTAAAAAGAAACTATACTTTGAAAGGAAACATAAGTGGATAAAAGAATCCACAAACACTAACTATCAAGGACCCAAACTTATGTGGGTACCAAAAATCAAAAATCAAAATTATTTTTGTAGGTACCACAAAAAGTCAAGAGCAATTGGTTCTTGGATAGTGGTTGTTCAAAACACATGACTGGGGATCGATCATTACTATCAAGTCTCAATAGAAAAGATGGAGGTCATGTGACTTTTGGAGACAATGCTAAAGAAAAATCATAGGCATTGAAAATATTGGTAATCATTCATCTCCTTCCACTGAAAATGTTTTATTAGTTGATAATCTTAAATATAACTTGCTTAGTATAAGTCAATTATGTGATAAAGGTTATCTCATTAAATTTGATTCTTCCAAATGCCTCATTGATGATGCTATATCTAAAGAGGTATTGTTCATGGGGAGCCGAAGTAAGGATGTTTACATCATAACTATTGAATTTGAACTTGAAAAAGAAATAAAATGTCTTTCAAGTATAAATGATGATTCTTAGTTATGGCATGGAAGATTATGTCATGTTAACATGGACTTACTTTAAAAAATCTCCAAAAATAGCTTTGTAAAAGGTCTACCAAATATAAAGTTTGAATAAGATAAAATTTGTGATGCTTGTCAATTTGAAAAATAAGTAAAAATCTCTTTTAAACTTAAACAATTCTCCTCTACTTCAAGACCTTTACAATTTCTCCACATGGATTTGTTTTGGACCTTCTAGAACCGCTAGCTTAAGTGAAAAACATTATGCATTTGTTATCGTTGATGATTTTTCAAGATTCACATGGGTCATTTTTTTAAATTTAAAAGATGAAGCTTTAAATGCATTTAAACATTTTTGTAAAAGAGTTCAAAATGAAAAAAGATACACCATTACCACAATTGGGAGTGATCACGATGGAGAATTTAAAAATATAGCTTTTGATGAGTTTTGTAAATCAAATGGATATGAACATAATTTTTCAGCTCCTAGAACTCCTCAACAAATGGTGTAGTGAAAGGAAGAATCGAACATTGCAAGAAATGGCTCAGACCATGTTAAATGAAAACAATTTACCAAAATATTTTTGAGCCGAAGCCGTAAATACTTCTTGTTATATTTTAAATAGAGTCTTGGTTAGTCGAAAGAAAACCAAAACTCCATTAGTCAAACCAAGTAAATCTTGGATATGCTCAAAAAGTTTGAAATAGAAGAATTGAAGCCAATGAATACTCCAATGAGCTCATCAATCAAATTAGATAAAGATGAGCAAGATACTTCGGTTGATATAACAAAATATCGAGGTATGATCGGATCTCTTTTTTATTTAACCACTAGTAGGCCCGATATTATGTTTAGTGTATGCTTATGTGCTAGATATCAATCTAATCCTAAGAATTCTCATCTTAGTGCCATAAAACGTATTTTCCGTTATCTTAGTGGAACTAGATCCTTCGGTCTTTGGTATCCTAAAGAAACTTATTTTGATTTACTTAGTTATTCCAATGTCGATTGGGCCGGTTGCACAATTGACCGTAAAAGCACTAGCGGAACTTGCCACTTTCTAGGCTTTGCCTTAGTTTCATGGTTTAGTAAGAAACAAAATTATGTTGCTTTATCAACCTCCGAAGTCGAATATATCTCCGCCGCTAGTTGTTGTGCTCAAATCCTATGGATGAAACAAACTCTTCATGATTATCACCCATCTTTTCAAAGTGTTCCTATTATGTGTGATAACACTAGTGCCATCAACTTATCTAAAAATCCCTTTTTGCATTCTCGTACCAAACACATCGAGATTAGACATCATTTCTACGAGACCATGCACAAAAAGGAGATATAACTTTGGAGTTTGTAAACACCGATATTCAATTGGACGATATATTTAAAAAGCCATTAGCACTTGAAAGATTTGCTTATATTCGACGAAATCTTGGCATTATTGATGAAGGTGAAGTTTGTGGCTAACTCTTTATGTTTTCTATAATTGATTGCATTTCATGTGATAAACGTGTTTTAAAGTTTTTATCAAATGACTAAATCGTTGAAAATGCATGATTTTTCAGAAAATCTGTTGAAACGGACAACCGTATCCCCAAACGGAAATCCGTGTGAAAGAAAACGGATGACACTTTGTTTGTCTGCTTCATCATCCGTCTAAGCAGAGAGTTATGTAAAAATTGAAAAGTTCATATGGTCGACCGCATCATGAAACGGTCGTCCGCTTAGGCTCAAACGGATGATCTGCTTATGAATCTGTTTGAACATAAACTTAATTTTGAAATTTTAAGTTCAAACGGTCGACCGTATCAACGGAAATCAGGGTTTTAATCCCAAAATTTTTCAAATTTCTTCATTCCAACTTTGCGCAACCCACAATTCTTCTCTCCCAATCTCTTCCCATTCATCAAATATCTATCAAATTCTTCAAATTTGTGTTTAAAATAAAAAATCCATATCATTTCCACACTCTAATTCGAAAAATCCCCAATTTCTATTTCACAAAAATCGTGAAAAACCACTCAAACGGATGCACCCAAACCCTAAGCTCTAAAATCCTTTTCCACCACAATGCCGCGAGTTAAAATGGCTACCAAACGCTTGAGGAGAGAAAGGCCACCATCATCATCATCCTCCGAAGAAGAGGACCTTCAAACGAAACGGATTAACCGTTGTCCCGTCCTCATAGGTAAGAATGTCGATCTTGCCTCCTTCACTCTCGATGCTCTTTCGTTTAACATTAAAAATCTTTTCATTGGTAAGGGTTGGGTTCCTATTCTTACCCTAAAAGATAAAGTTTATCCCTCTATTGTCAAATATTTCTACACCAAAATGACTTTCTCTCCGGGAACGGGTATTACGTGTCTTCTTAGAAACAAATGAATTAAGATCACTCAAGAACTCATTCGTTCTATTCTTCATCTTGATGATGGTGGTATTCGTCTCTATACCACCAAAACAGTTCTTCACATTGAAGAATAAAATCCAGTCGATGCATGTTATCGCGTCACTGGAAAACACTTTGAGGCTGCCATACGTCAAATCAAGTCACCCTCCCGTGTCGTGTCTTACACAACATCATCACCTATATCATTGTTCCTCGAAAAGGTCATCTTGATGAAATCAATCACTATGACGTCTTCCTTCTGGACTCTATCCTCCGTGGGCGTAAACTCGATTTTTCATACATTATGATCCAACATATGAAATGCGTTCTTAGCGGTACTAGGGCTAAGGCGCTTCCCTACGACATGATCCTCACCAAAATCTTTCAACATTTTGACGTTTCTTTTCGTGATTCGGTCGCCCTTCTTCCCAAAGCCACCGATACCATAAATACTCTTATTCTTAAACGAATGAAAATCATTAAAAAGGACAGGCAATGGGTGGCAAAGTCCAAAGGATTTGACGATGAGTCAAGACCCTCTACATTACCATTCGAGGGTGAAGAAATGAATGTTCATGAAGATGAGCCGCCGCCTAGACCACAATCACAAAGGCCGTCGTCCTCCACTTCTGGGTTCACCAAGGACCATTTTAACTTGCTAAATGGATAGATCGACTCACTTACTTCTTCTGTTGAGGGTCTACACAATACGGCGGAAGACCTACGACGTACCATGGGGACTCTCCAACATTCGGTTGACGACATGACTTCATTACTTCAAGCTCTACATTCCCGTCTTGACACCGTGCTCCCTCCGCATCCTCCACCGGAGATCTAGATTATCACTTTCTTCTTTTAGTTTATGTGTTTGTTCTAGTCCTTCATTTATGTCTTTTGAACTATGATTGTCTTTAACTTTCCCATTTATCAATGCATGGCATATTTTAACTTTCAAGTTTTATCGATGAATGTTTTTACCTTAATGTTTCGATTATGCTTTTTTGTTTATGCCAAAAGGGGAAAAATCTATTTGAATATGAATGTGATGTGATATATATGATATGATGAAAATTTGGTAATTGACAAACGACTTACATTTGATATGTGATGAAATTGATAAATCAAAATGAAAATGATATTATGCTAGAAATTTATCAAACCATGCTTACTTGAAAAAGAAATGGGGAATATATATGCTTTATTTTATCTTATCAATCTCTATATTCTCATTGTTTGTCATAATCAAGAAAGGGGATATTGTTGACCTATGGTTAACTTTAAACCTTAATGTTTTGATTATAACAAACAAATTCGTTATGTTTACTAACTATCTATTTTCAAGTAATATTCCAAACGCTACAAATCGAACTCTTATGCAATGTCAAGATCAAGTCAAAATCGATACAAGAGTTCAAGTATCTCAAGATCCAAAATTCAAGATTCGAAGATCAAGATCGAATAATAGATTTCTAGATAAAATTGTGAAGGTATTGACTCTTTGATTTTAACAATTAAATGGATGAAAGCTCAAAAATATTTTTATGCACAAAACCTAAGTTGATATCACTTGCATAAAATACTTTTATCAAAGCCACAAAGCAATTTTTCAATCTGTGGAAACGGTCATCCGTTTGGAGCGAACCGGTTGACCGTTTTATGAACTGGTCGTCCGTCTGGCTGTCATTTTTCAAAAAGTGTCCGTTCTGATTTTTTGCAATTCCAATGGCTAGTTCTGACCATCTGACCAGTCGACCGTCTAGTCATCCGTTTCAACAGAAAGTGATGAAAATTTATCTCTATAAATACTACTTCATTTATTATCATTCAACAACACTTACAAGAGCATTTATAGAGAGAATCATATTAATAAAATTCATTCAAAGCTTTATTGCATTTATATCTTCAATATCTCTTATTGAAAAACTTTGGTTGATCAAATCAAACTTTTGATTATTGTTATCAACAAAATTTTCTTCTAACACTTGAGCTTTCTCATATATTGCTATTCATTAAAGTGTTAGTCTCTCTTAGAATCAAACTTGTATTTATCATTCTTCAAGAGAGAAGTACATTCTCAAATATATTTCTTTATATCTTTGGGTTGTATTGAGGTCCCTTGAAAACTCAATATTGTATAAAGATCAGTGCTCTTTGTGTGTAAATCATTGGATACATTGTAAGATTTGGATTGCACCATAAGTCAATCAAGATAGTGGAAAGGCCGTGCTCGTGTTGGAGAGCTTGGTAACAGGGGACGTAGATCATTGGTTGGATCGAACCTCCATAAAAATATCGTTTGCACTCTCTCTACCTTTTTATTTATTTTCATTGTGCTCATATTTTTGTGGATTAATTTTTATTTCTTAAATTTCTTATTTTAAGAATATTTTACGAAAAAATTTGAGAAAACCAATTCACCCCTCTCTTGGTTAGTTATTCTTGGGCTATCAGATCCGACTTTAGAAATTCCAAATTTAATTTCTATTGTGCATATATACATTAATTCCTAACAGTGGTATCAAAGCCTACATTGTTTTTTGTTAGAGTTCGTTATATTGCTTTGATGAATTGAACAATAATTGTTATTGGTATATTAATTTGATTTGAGTTTTGACAGTAAAATAATGTTATGAGTTTTTGAAATGAAAAATCTAAAATTAAACGGGTAGAAGAAGAAGAAGGGAAAAAAATTAGGGAGATGTTGGCAACCGGCGACCGACGATGGCGCTTTGGAAGTGGCCACTGCCGGAGATTGGAACGAGGGTCAGGTCCACTGGCTTTTAAGGCAGTGGACACAACCGCGAAGATTAGATGCCACCGCTTAAACGAATAGGAACTGTTCGCAATTTTTAATAGGTGGCTGCCGGTCTTTGACACCAGCGGAACACCACTCCTTCCCTGGTTCTTCTTTGACTAGCAGTACCGGTAGAGCTGGCGTCGCCAAGGTCGTTCGTTTAGGGTTTCGACCTTGTTTCAATTGGGGATAGAAGCATCCATGCAATTTTAGAAATTGCATGGAAAGCTCTCCAATTTTAAAAGACTTAAAAGAGCTTTCTATGCATTTTTAAAAATTGCATAGGTAAGGACCACTGTTTTCAAATTAAATGGGCCTTCCATGTAATTTCAGAAATTGCATACGAAGGACTTACTGTTTTAAAATAAGAGAGGGCTCTTCTGTGCAATTCTACAAATTGCATTGAAGGACCCAATGTTTTAAAATTTTAAGAGAATGACTGCAATTTTAGAAATTGCACATTAAGTCTCAAACTTTAAAAGAAAAGAAAAATAGGTCTTAAATGCAATTTTGAATTTTTGAAGGAAAAATATAATTATTTAATTTTAATGCCGGTCAAGTATTTATTATTGAATAAGATTCTTTTTAAACCATATTTTGAATTTTTGACTGGATTAAATTTTGACTTTACTTTGTAAAATTGTAATTTTAACCCTATACAAATTTTAACTTCAATTAGGGTATGTCTTTAAATTGGGAGATAAAATAAATTTTGAAAATTCTCTTTATGAATAAAATTAATTAATTAATTACTTAATTTTATTGTTGGAAGATTATTTAATTAATTAGATTAATTATATAATTATGTCTTGTCCATTCTAAAATGTCTAAAATATTTAGACTTACACGGTCAAAGCTGTAAATTTAGAAATTAATAAATTTTTTAATATTAGATATTAAAATAGAAGTTTAGTGGATGATTATGGACTCAACCCATGTGATTGGTTGTATGGTTAATTATTGTTGTTGATTGTTGGTTGGGCCTACGAGCTTATTATTTAATTAAATGGGACTATGAGCCTATTATTTATTTGGGTTTTTGAGCTCTTTATTTATTATGGACCTACGTGTCCATTTATCGGTGCCGCATGCCAACTAGTATATAATACAAGTTAGAGTTGGGCCACAAGGAAGCAATTAGCATAAGATATAGGTTTGCAGCAGGATATGGAAATGATTGCATCTAGCATTCGATGATCGAATGCAACATTCCCTAGGAATTGACCAACTAGTCTTTCTTTTGGCTTTGGAAGACTAGATAGATAAAGTTAATAATCGTCCACAGTTATTATTATGTATGATTGATTGCATGTTAAATGTTAGTTGATATACATAAATATGGTGAGACAAACCCCTCTTTATCAAAATATTAAATTCGTATTAAATGGTTAATACAACGTGCTTTCTATTGTTATAATGAAAAATCAGAGTCTATTATCGATGTCAGTTTGTTGAGTCGCTCAAGACTGCTCGCTCATAGAAATGCTTATTACTATGAAACATTCAATGTTTCTGAACAATGGGTCGAATTTAACTAGAATTTTATTTTTTATTGAGTCATTCAAGGAAATAAAATTTTAGGGGCACAATCAAGTAAAACACATAGGATGTGAGCCGCAATAAGTTGTCTACTTGATGATCTAGGAGTCACATAGAGATGTGATTGATAGAGTATCTACCTGGATATTTTATTAGGGCTTATTGAGTCGCTCAATGTTCTAATAAAATAAAAGAGATCCTAGCCCACTGGAAATCCAACTGATTCTATTGATTATTGTTTGAGGCTTATTAATTCAATTTAAACAGTAAGAGTATAATTAATTTAATATAAGTCCATGTTAAATTAATTTATGCATTTAATTAATTATTCTATCTTGTTATTTAATTGTTGAATCATGAGTAATCATATGAGTTTGAGAGGCATATTGGATGCTAACAAACATACCAGACTATATTTTTTGGCCTAGCACCACAATATGAGAATTGTTCTCAAGTATAAAAAGGAAAATTTGGATATGTCATTGAGCAGCTAATGTCGGAAGCTCCTACTGAAAAGGCTACGCCAGAGAACGTACAGGCTTACAATAAAACATAGTGATGACGGTAACACTACAACATGTGATGATTGCAGTATGTCACATGAGTTAGAAAAGATGCACAATGGTATAGATGCCTATACTATTATAATTCATCTCAATGAGTTGTATGATGAACAATCACGCACTGAATGATATAAGACATCTAAAAAGTTATAAAGATGTATGATGGCCAAAAGGATCTAAGAAGGCAAAATCTATTGGAAACAAATGGCATTAGACGGGGAACTACAAAGCATAAAAGAGATAAAACCAAAAATTCATATATTTTGGTATTGCATACTTCGTCATATAAATGAAAACGCATCACCAAGTTACATAAAGATGGATACTTGGATTCAAATGATTATGAATCATTTGATAATGGTGGATCATGCTCGTTGGGCAAAATAACTAGACCCTTTCTCTGGAAATAGAGTTAGAGTTGCAGACATTTTGGTTTTGTATATATTGTATATGGACAAATGTGGACAAATGTCTACAGATTCTAGAGGTGGCTTTTCTTACTTTATCATATTTACAGATGACCATTCTAGATATGGTTTCATATGCTTGATGGAATTTAAGAGAGAAGCCCTTGAAAAGTTCAATAAATTCAAGCAAGAAGTAGAAATGCAAACTGAGAAAAATAGTTTAACACTTAGATCTGATCGAAGTAACGAATATTTAAGGGGTGAGTTTTTAGACTATATAAGAGACAATGAGACTCTATCGCAGTGCACTCCACCGTATATGCCACAACAAATAGTGTATCTGAAAGGAGAAACTGCACCTTATTTGATATGGTGCGACCAATGGTGAGCCATGCAGTTCTTTCAAAATCATTTTGGAGATATGCACTTAACACTGCATGTTACACAATGAACCGTGTCCTATCTAAATCGGTTAATAAAACTTCATACGAGTTATGGAAAGGAAAAAAAGACCCAATCTTTCATACATGAAGGTTTGGGGCTGCGACGCTTATGTGAAGCGCGTTGAATCGGATAAGCTATAAGCTAAATCTGATAAATGTTTATTTGTGGAGTATCTAGATAAAACTGCAAGATATTATTTCTACAAACCCATCGAGATGAAGGTCATCGTATCGAAACCTTATGTATTCTTAATGAAGACAGTGTGAGCAAAGTAGATATTGAAGAAGTTAAAAAAACCACAAACAAAATTGACCAATTAGATGATCCAATGGCTGAGCTTGCATCTGATGAGGCATTTATTGGGAAATGAGGAACCACCAGTCCAGAATGACACGCCAGCTCTGCGTAAGTCAAGCAGGGTCATTCGTTCTCTTCAGAGATACGATCACCTGATTATTAATAATGTATTACTAATCGAGGAAGATGAACCTACTTTACAGAATTGAAGTCAAGTGTTGACTCAAAGAGATGGCAAGAAGCCATGGAATCCAAGATGAACTCTATTTACTAAAACAAGGTTTGGACCTTGGTTGACCCGCCTAAAGGAGTAAAACCTATAGGCGGTAAATTGGTTTACAAGAAAAAGGTCGACATGGAGAGTAATGTTCATACTTACAAGAAAATATTGGTTGCGAAGGGTTACCAGCAAAGATAATGAATTAACTTTGATAAAACTTTCTCACTAGTAGATATGTCTAAATCAATTCGGATTTTGCTTGCGATAGCAGCATACTATGACTATGAGATCTGACAAATAGATGTTAAAACTGCATTCCTTAACGTAAATCTTAGTGAGAATTTGTACATTACACAACTTGAATGTTTTGAATCCACAGAGTCAAACAAGATATGCAAACTACTGAAATTCATATTTTTATTAAAGCAAGCCTCTCGAAGATGGAATCTTTGTTTTGATGTGACAATCAAAATGTTTGATTTTATCAAGAATGAAGATGAACCATGTGTGTATAAAAGGTTAGTGGGAGTAAAGTCGTTTTTCTAAATTTGTATGTGGATGATATACTATTATTAGGAAACGATGTCTCGATGCTAAAATCAGTAAAATTGTGATTATCCAAAAATTTCTCCTTGATGGATTAGGGAGAGGCAACGTATATTCTCGGTATAAAGATCTATACATATAGATATAATAGAATGCTTGGCATATCTCAATCTACGTACATAGATAAAATCTTGAGAAGATTTAGCATGGAAGAGTCGGGCATGAGATCCATCTTTCAAAAGAGATGTGTCCAAAGACACAAATTGAAAGAGATTGCATGGATAGAATTCTTTATGCATCAAAAATATGATCTATCATGTATGTTATGTTATGTACTCGACCGGATGTTTCATATGCTTTGAGTATCACAAGCAGGTTCCAAGCGAACCCTAGCGAGAAACATTGGATCGTAGTCAAGAACATCCTTAAGTACTTAAGAAGGACTAAAGACATGTTATTAGTGTATGGAGAAAATGAACTTAGAGTTCAAGGTTATGCCATTGCCAGCTTTCAGTTTGATAAAGACGATAGCTAATCCAAATTCGGATATGTATTTACTTTAAGTGGTGGTGTAGTCAGTTGAAAAAGTTCCAAACAAGAAACGACTGTTGATTCAACTACAAAAGCCAAATATATAGATGCTTTAAAAGCAGCATAGAAAGCGGTCTGTATCAAGAAGTTCATTACTGAACTTGGAGTAGTTCCTAGAACTGTTGATCCAATAACTTGTATTGTGATAATAATAGAGTCATTGCACAAGCAAAGGAATCCAGGTCCCATCAACGATCCATATATATATTGGGGCAATATCATCTCATCAAGGAGATAATATTAAGAAATGACATACACATAGAACGAGTCATAACATACGATAATGTAGCAGATCCTTTGACATAGTTGTTGTCCCAGCACAAGCATGATAGTCATGCTAAATTTGATGGTATTAAGATACCTGAGTAATTGAATCTAGTTTGTATAAGATATTTTGTGATATAATTTTGGTTAGATATTGATGTGTATGAACAAATTGATTGACTAAATACTTGTCTACATTTTAATGGTAGATCTGTTATTTTTAGTTTTTTTTATTTAGAATAATAGAGTCCGAATAAAAGTTCATAGTAACTTGTTAATCACAAGGTGTTGTGATTGTAAGATACAAGTTATAAATAACATATTCTTGAAATATTCATATTCATAGTAATAGTGAGATACATATATCATTATTGCGGATAAACTACCATGTGTTGTATTACTTTTGAAAAAAGTAGTTGATTTCATGGGTGAAGATGTAGAGGGACATCTGAATGAACACATGAATGCATTGTTATGAGAATATGACGTTGGATGATCTGCCTAGAGATTCCACATGGATAACTATCCAAGCGTTAGTGGTAAATCTGTAATGTGCGGTAGTGGATTTGGTCTTTTGAGTTGAGGACATCATAGAATCTTATGTGAGGACTGCTATACTTTGGCGAGCACTTGATAGGGCTCTAAGATTATGAGTAACCAGGATGACTTCGTGCGGGTATAGTGAGAATCATAGGAAGGTTGTGAATGTCCAATGTGAGGATTCGCCACTCCTAGAAAGTAGGATATTATGACCTACATTTTGTCCATTTAAGTTCATATAAATTTCATCAGCCGGGGTAGAGTTATAAGTTGAAAATATTTCAATCATAACTAGATTATATTAACGAAGAGTTGAGGTGAATAATATAATTGGTTGAAATGCAATTGACGCTGATCCATATCTCTTAACCAATTGAGTTATATTGACGAATGGATTATATTTTTACGGTAACCGCACATTTATTGGTTCTGTCATACCACACGACATTTTCCTTCACATGGATTGCCTTGACACATTGATGTCAATCTTGGATGGCGACGTGAATTGACCGATCTAGGTGAATTGATTAGAATATTACTGCGTTTACCATCATGAATGTGAACCTAATGGGTCACACACAAAAGGCGAGAATTGAACATCTAAGATTGGACCTTGTCTAAGTGGGAGATTGTAATAATTAATGTCTAAAGTTGGATCAGACTTAATTACTTATTGGACCAAATTAATTAATTAAATTAATTAATTTGGATCCGTTAATTGTGGGCTAACAAAGTTGTGGTAAGATTAGAACACATAATTCTAGTCAGACTAGAACTAAGGTTAGCGTTACCTATAAATACTAAGGCTACAACATATTAAGTACGTTTGTCTTCATTACTTGCTAGCACAAGCAAGAGACACAACCCAATACAATTACTCCCAAAGTTTCGCTTTCATTTGTTCTTGATCATGGAAATCAAAATCTGTTATTGCTGTGCGGATTATTATTGGAGGCTGGATAATTGGACATATGTGGTATTGAAGATCGTACCTCCAGTTAATCAGATAATTAGATTTCACGGTGTTGATCAAGGTAAACTTTTGTCACGAATTCTATCTAAGTACAAGATTGATCCGACTTTAAGAATTGCAGATTTGATTTTCGCTGTGCATGTATGCGTTAATTCCTAACACATGACCCAGTCAATATTCGTGGCGGGTCTGCTAAGTATGTACTAATCATTAAATATCAACATATAAGTAGTTCACTAGATTGTATTTCCTTTTGTGTTGTTCATTTATTTTATATGAATCGTTTTCCATACCAATGATTTTTTTGAATGAATTTTATATAATCACAACCCTTGCCCATGATTTATACTTATCTAACGGTCTAAATCTATTAAAACCTTTTAAAACTCTTATATCCACATTGAAAACACGTCTCAATAAATATTTAATACGTCTAGACCGTCAGATTAATTTAAATCAAATGCTATGATTATTTATTATGTTCATTTGTCAAATATATTGATAGAAATAACTGTCTCTTTATTTTTATAAATCTTTGTATTTATAAATCAGATTAGTATTTAAATAAATAATGTTATACATATATACATATACTTTGAAATATAAATAAGGTTATAATATTTTCAAATTAAGTTTCTTTGAGCTAATTAGTTCAGTGGATTTTATTTCCATTGAAATATTTGTAACTAGCGCATGAATAGGTAACTAATTAACTATCTTCCACTAATATATCAATGACTTTTCCCTAAACCATAAATGAATCTCAAATGTTGATAAGCCATATATCATCAGCCAATTTCGAGTTCAATCAGCATCTATATAATCCCTCACAACAACCTCAATTCTTTCATCCTCTTGCAGCATCGTCCTGACACTCCAATAGAAGTTGTCAGGGCAAAGAAAAAAAAAAAAAAAATAAAACAGCAGGAGGAAATTAAATAAAAAAAAAAAAAGAAATATATTTTGTGTAATAATGGTTGGAAAAGTAGCCATCTCGGTTGTATCGTTGATTCTTGTGGTGGGTGTTGTCATCGGTGTGGTGACAATTGTGCACCGCAATTACTCTCTAGATAATGATCAACATAATATGTCATCCTCAATGAAGGCTGTTACCACCATTTGTGCTCCTACCTCATACAAGGATGCTTGCGTTAGGAGCCTCGAATCCGTCGCGAATAATCAAACTGCCACCCCAAAGGACTACCTCATGGCGGCAATTCAGGCTACTCTAGACGAGGTGAAAAAATCATTTGAAGTCACCAGCAAGACTGTTGTTAACAAGGATGCCGATCCTTACAATCACATGGCAGTTGAAGACTGTAAGGACTTGTTAGATGATGCCATCGATACACTTCAGGCGTCGTATTCTACTGTAGGTGACAGCGATATGCACACTGTCCAGGATCGTGCAAATGAGCTTCGGAGATGGATGACGGCTGTTTATGCCCTTCAATCGTCCTGCCTTGATCAAATTGAGAAGCCCGAGTACAAATCTGCCATTGAGAATGGCATGATAAATTCTACTCAGCTTACACACAATGCCATCAACATAATTGCTGAGCTTTCTGAAGTCCTAAAGACATTCAACGTTCCTGTGAATCTGCAGGCTAACCGTCGTCGTCTGATGGATGTGGGTGAGATTGGTGAAGATGGCTACCCAACTTGGTTCCGGATGCAGAGATGTAAGTTGATGGCAGCAACTTGAATTGAGGTCCGGGATGCAATTCCTATAAGCCGTCAACCTCGTTGATGGTGATAGAATATTACCTTTGATGAATGTCTTGAATCTGATTATCTGATTGGCTGGAGGTGCGATCTTCAATACCACAGCTGTCCAATTGTCCAGCCTCCAATGGTGATCCACACAGCAAGAACAGATCTGAGCTCCACAATCAAGAATAGATGAAAGCGGAATTTTGGGAGAAGTTGATTGGGTTGTCTTTTGCTTGTGCTAGCAAGTAATTAAAGATCAACTCTATTAACCCTAATACGCTATGCCTATGTATTTATAGGCGGGGCCTAACCCTAGTCCTAGTTCTAGTCCAACTAGAACTCATCAACAATCGTGCCCGATTAAATAATCTTATTAATTAATATGGCCCAATGAGTAATTAAGTCCCACCCAACTAATTGGACCTTGGACATTAATTTACAATCTCCCACTTGGACAAGGTCCAACTCCGGATGCTCAATTCTCGCCTTATGTGTGTGACCCATTAGGTTCCCATTCACGATGGCAAACGCATTCTCATCGATTCACCGAGATCGATCAATTCACATCGCCGTCCAAGATTGACATCTAGCAATGTGTCAAGGCAATCCATGTGAAGGAAAATGTCATGTGGTATGACAGAACCAATATATGTGCGCTATCTGTGGAAATATAATCCTTCATCAATATAACCCAATTGGTTAAGAGATATGGATCAACAATCAATCTCATTTCAACCAATTATGTTATTCACCTCAACTCTTCGTTGATTTAATCTAGTTATGATTGAAACATTTTCAACTCATAACTCCACCCCGCCGAGGAAATTTATATCAACTTAAGTGGGCAAAATGCGGTTATAATCTCCTACTTTCCGGAGTGACGAATCCTTATATTGGACATTCACAACCTTCATATGATTCTCACTATACCCGTCACGACGCCTTCCCGGTGACTCAAATCTTCGAGCCCCATCAAACGCCGCCAAAGCACAAAGATGGTCCTCATATAAGATTCTATGATGTCCTCAAGTTAAAGGACCAAATCCACAACCGCATTAGAGATTTACCACTGACGCTTGGATAGTTATCCATGTGGAATCTCTAGGCGGATCATCCAATGTCATGTTCTCATAACAATGCATTCATGTGTTCATTCAGATGTCCCTCTACATCTTAGCTCGTGAGATCAGCTACTTTCTTTAAAAGAAATGCAACACATGCTAGTCTATCCGCAATAATGATATCCGTATCTCATTATTACTATGACTAGGGATATTTCAAGAATAAGTTATTTATAACTTGTATCTCACAATCACAACACCTTGTGATTAACAAGTTACTATGAACTTTTCTTCGGACTCTATTATTTTAAATAACAATAATAAAATTTAAATAATAATAGATCTGCCATTAAAATGTAGATAAAATATTTAATTAATAAAATTATTCATACACTTCGATGTCTAACAAAGAGTATATAAATCGTCTCATACAAACTAGATCCAATCACTCATGTATCTAATACCAATAGATTTAGCATGACTATCATGCTTGTGCTGGGACAACGGCTTTGTCAAAGGATCTGCTACATTGTCATCAGTTGGGACTCTTTCTATCTTTATGTCATTTCTCGTGATTATCTCCCACAATGAGATGATATCGCCTCAATATATGCTTGGATCGTTGATGAGACACGGGTTCCTTCGCTTGGCGATGGCTCCATTGTTATCGCAATACAAAGATATTGGATCAACAATGCTAGGAACTACTCCAAGTTCGAAATGAACTTCTTGATCCGCATCAGCTTCTTTGTTTGCTCAAGCGACCTATATATTCGGCTTCAGAGTTGAATCGTGATCGTTTCTTGTTTGGAACTTTTCCAACCGATCGCACCACCATTTAGAGTAAATACATATCCGATTGAGATTTGCTATCATCTTTATCGGATCGAAAGCTAGCATCGGCATAACCTTGAACTCTAAGTTCATTTCCTCCATACACCAAGAACATGTCCTTAGTCCTTCTCAAGTACTTAAGGATGTTCTTGATCACGATCCAATGTTTCTCGCCAGTGGTTCGCTTGGAACACGCTTGTGACACTCAAAGCATATGAAACATCCGGTCGAGTACATAGCATGACATACATGATAGATCCTATTGGCGATGCATAGGGAATTCTATCCATGCGATCCTTTTCAATTTGTGTCTTTGGACACATCTCTTTTGAGAGATAGATCCCATGCTCGATGGGACGAGTCCTCTCTTGGACTCTTCCATGCTAAATCTTTTCAAGATTTTATCTATGTATGTAGATTGAGATAGGCCACATTCTTTTAGATCTATCTCTATAGATCTTTATTCCAGAATGTACGCTGCCTCTCCCATATCTTTCATGGAGAAATTTTTGGATAACCACAATTTCTTGATTTTAGCATTGGGACATCGTTTCCTAGTAATAGTATGTCATCCACATACAAAATTAGAAATACGACTTTACTCCCACTAACCTTTTATACACACATGGTTCATCTTCATTTTGATAAAATCAAACATTTTGATTGTCTCATCAAAACGAAGATTCCAGACTCGAGAGGCTTGCTTTAATCCATATATGGATTTATGTAGCTTGATATCTTGTTTGGCTCAGAGATTCAAAACCTTCTCGGTTGTGTCATGTACACATCCTCACTAAGATTCCCATTAAGGAATGCGGTTTTAACATCCATTTGCCATATCTCATAGTCATAATATGCCGCTATTGCAAGCGTAATCCGAATTGATTTAGACATGGCTACTGGTGAGAAAGTTTCGTCAAAGTCAATTCCTTGTCTTTGCTTGTAACCCTTCGCAACCAATCTTGCTTTGTAAGTATGAACATTACCATCCATGTCGACCTTTTTCTTGTAAACCCATTTACGCCTATTGGTTTTACCCTTCAAAGGGTCAATCAAGGTCCAAACCTTGTTTTCATACATGGAGTTCATTTCGATTCCATGGCTTCCCGCCATCTCTTTGAGTCAACATTTGACTTCGATTCTGCGTAAGTAGTGGGTTCATCTTCCTCGATTAGCAATGCATCATTGGTAATTAAGAGATCGTATCTCCTAGGAGGACGAATGACCCTACTCGACTTACGGAGAGTCTGCTGTGTCCCTCGGGGACTAATGATTCCCCACTTCCAATATGTGCCTCATCAAATGTAGGCTCAACTATTAGCTCATCTAATTGGTCTATATTTGTGGTTTCTTGAACCTCTTCAAGATCTACTTTGCTCCCACCGATCTCTTTAGAATGAACTCTTTCTCTAAGAATACGGCATATTCGATACGATGACTTTCATCTCGATGGGATTGTAGAAGTAGTATCCAGCAGTTTCTTTTGGATACCCCACAAATAAGCATTTATCAGATTTAGCTCCTAGCTTATCTGATTCTACGCGCTTCACATAAGCGTCGCAGCCCCAAACTTTCATGTATGAAAGATCGGGTCTTTTTCCTTTCCATAACTCGTATGGAGTTTTATCGACCGATTTAGATGGGACACGATTTAGTGTGTGACATGCAGTGTTAAGTGCATATCCCCAAAACGATTTTGGAAGAACTGCGCGACTCATCATTGATCGCACCATATCTAGTAAGGTGCGGTTTCTCCTTTCTGATACACCATTTAGTTGTGGTGTATACGGTGGAGTCCACTGCGAGAGAATCCCATTCTCTTTTAGATAGTTTAAAAACTCACCCTTCAAATATTCTCCACCTCGATCAGATCTAAGTGTTAGAATATTTTTCCCGGTTTGCCTTTCTACTTCTTGCTTGAATTCTTTGAACTTTTCAAAGGCTTCATGCTTGAATTTCATCAAATAGATGAAACCATATCTAGAATGGTCATCTGTGAATGTGATGAAGTAAGAAAAGCCACCTCTAGCATCTGTAGACATTGGTCCACATACATCGATGTACGAGTCCCAAAACGTCTGCGTACACGACTCCTTTTCAAAGAATGGGGTCTTGGTCATTTTGCCCATCGTGCATGACTCACATCTATCAAATGATTCATAATCATTTGAATCCAAGTATCCATCTTTATGTAACTTGGTGATGCGTTTTTCATTTATATGACCCATCAAGCAATGCCAAAGGTATGAGTTGTTAACCTTATTGCCTTTATGCCTTTTGTTGTCTATACTCATTATAGGACATTCCAAGTCTAGAATATAGATGCCATTAAAAAATTCCCACATCCATAAAACACATCATCAAGATATAAAGAACAACGCTTATCCTTAATCTTAATGAAAAACCCATCCATGTCCAAACATGAAATGAAATGATGTTCTTAGTAATAGCGAGAATGTAATAGCGCCTCTCTTAATTCTAAAACAAGGCCCAAGGCAATGGTAAAAAGTATGTTCCTACAGCCAAGGCAAAGAACTCTTGCTCCATTCCCAACGCGTAGGTCTACTTCTCCCTTTGCAAGAATTCATCGTTTTTAGCCCCTGCATATTTGTGCAAATATGAGATCCACATCCGTATCTAATACCCAAGAAGTCAAGGAGTAGATAAATTAATTTCAATGAAAAAGATACCAAGTAGAAGCCTCGAGAGACTTCTTTCCCTTCAAGGTAGCGAGGTATGCCTTGCGCCCTCTTCCAATGTCCTTTGTTTCCACAAAGTGAAAACAAGGATCATCGACTTGGATTTTGTCTTGTCTCGCTTTTGATGCTTTTCCAGCAGATTTGGCCTTCTTGGATCCTTTCTCGAAGGTCCGCTTTGATTTCCTCTTAGTGCCCTTAGAGGTATCAATAGCCAAAATTTGTCCCTTCCTTTGTTTATATTGGGCTCAACAGCCTTTAGCATGTTCAAAGAACTCGCATGTGGTACATTGAATCTTATTCATGTTGAAGTTCATGATGAACTCATAAAAGCTATCGAGCGGGGGCAGAGAACCAAGTCAATACTCACTCGTGGTCCATGGCATAACCCAATTGGTTTATTTTTTCAATATAACCAATCATTTTCAAGACATGAGCACCGATCAAGATCCTTCGCCATCATACATCAGTATAACTTTTGGATGTCTCATACCGCTTCGATGCGTGATCGTTCATCATACAACTCTTTGAGATGAATTATAATGATATAAGCATCCATACGCTCGTCTTCGCTTTTGTAACTCAGTGACATAGCTGCAAGCATCACACATGTTGCGAAAGATTTTCGCCATCGCCGTGTTTATTATAAGCCTGCAATTCCTCGCCAGAGCCTCCTCGAGGGAGCTTAAGCATAGGTTGCTCAACGACATATCCAATTTTTTCATGCTTGAGAACAATTCTCAAATTGCGGTGCCAATCCCGAAAATTTGGCCCCAGTAAGTTTGTTGGCATCCAATATGCCTCTCAAATTCATGTGGTTACTCATGATTCAATACTGAAATAACAAGACAGAAAATTAATTAAATATAGAAAATTAATTTAATTATGGACTTGTATTAAATTAATTGTACTCCCACTGTTTGAATTGAATTAATGACCCTCAAACATTAATCAATAGAATCGGTCGATTCCTCGAAGGACTAGGATCCTTTTGTTTTATTAGAACCTTGAGCGACTCAACAAGCCCTAATAAAACATCCAGGTAGATACTCTATCAATCACATCTCCATGTGACTCCTAGATCATCAAGTAGACAACTTATTGTCGTACACATCTTATGTGTTTTACTTGATTGTGCCCCTAAAATTTTATTTCCTTGAGCGACTCAACAAAAAATAAAATTCTAGTTAAATTCGACCCATTGTTCAGAAACATCGAATGTTTCATAGTGATAAACATATCTACGAGCGCGGCACCTTGAGCGACTCAACAAACTGACATCGATAATAGACTCTGATTTTTCACTATAACAATGGAAGGCACGTTGTATTAACCATTTAATACGAATTTAATATTTTGATAAAGAGGATTTGTCTCATCACATTTATGTATATTAACCAACATTCAACATGCAATCAATCATACATAATAATAAACGTGGATGATTATGGACTTTATCTATCTAATCTTCTTGAGCCAAAAAGAAGATTAGTTGGTCAATTCCTAAGGGACGTTGTATTCGCTCATCGAATGCTAAATGCAATCATCTCCATCTTCCGCACGCAACTCATATCCTATACTAGTTGGCACGCAGTTCTCGATCAATGGACACGCAGGCCCATAATAAATAAATAACTCGAAAATCTAATTAAATAAATAATAGGCTCGCAGGCCCATTTAATTAAATAATAGGCTCGCAGGCCCAACCAATAAGCAACAGAAATAATTAACCATTCAACCAATCACATGGGTCGAGTCCATAATCATCCACTAAACATCAATTTTAATATCTAATATTAAAAATATATTAATTTCTAAATTTGCAACTTTGACAGTATAAGTCTAAACCTTTTAGACATTTTGGAACGGACTAGACGGAATTAAATAATTAATCTAATTAATTACTTAATTTTTCAATAATAAAACTAATCAATTAATCAAATTAATCAATTAATTTTATTCATAAAGGGGATTTTTCAAAAAATTGTTTTATCTCCCAATTTAAAGTCATATCCTAAATTGAAGATAAAATTTGTATAGGGTCAAAATTGTAATTTTATAAGGTAACGTCAAAATTTAATCCGATCAAAATTTCAAAATATTATTTAATACCAATATTTGACCCAAGCATTAAAAATTAAATAATTACAATTTTTCTAAAATTTAAAATTACATTTAGGACCCTTTTTCTTAGAAAATAAAATTTGAGGACTTAATGTGTAGTTTCTCAAATTTCACAGTCAGCCCTTTAAAATTTTTAAAACAGTGGTCCTTTAACGCAATTTCAGAAATTGCATAGCTGACCCTTTTTCTGAATTTTAAAACAGTGGCCTTCTCATGCAATTTCGCAAATTGCATCAGAGGCTCTTTTACTTCCCTTTTGAAATTAGGGGGCTTCCCATGCAATTTCCAAAATTGCATGGGAAGCCCTCTTCCCCAAAACACAAAACGCAGAAACCCTTTAGGGTTTCTGCAAGGCGGCGCCGTTTGTGACGGCGCCGCTAACGGACCAGCTGGCGGTGGTCGCGCCGGTGTCCAACACCGGCGGCCACCGCCGGTTAGGGTTGAATGATGCAGCTTTTTGTCATTGCTCGATAAACGGCCCTGCATGCCGCTATAGCGGCAATTGGCGCTACATGACACGAAATCAACGGCGATGATTCGCAGCGCGGTGGTCGTGCTTCCAAAGCACCGCCACCGGTGGTGCTTCCAAAGCACCGCCACGGGTGGTGCTTCCAAAGCACCGCCGCCCATGAATCGAATTTCCGCCGCTTAATTGCTCCCAAATAAACAATTAAAATCTAAAATCCAATTTCAGATTTTGGTCTCAAAATTCACAATTTTATTTATTGTCAAAACTCAAATTAAATTAATATGTCAATAACGATTATTGTTCAATTTATCAAAGCAATCTAACGAACTCTAACAAGTAACAAGGTAGGCTCGATACCACCGTAAGGAATTGAGGTATACATGCACAAATGAAATTAAATGCCACAAGGGAGGCCTTTGATGAATGTCGCACCTAATGCAGTTGTCGCCAAAGATGGTAGCGGACAATTCAAGACAGTTGCAGCTGCTATTGCAGCATACCCCAAGAACCTCAAAGGCAGATACACTATCTATGTCAAATCTGGTGTCTATGAAGAGTTCATCACCATTGACAAGAAGAAGCCCAATGTTTTCATTTATGGTGATGGTCCAGGGAAATCCATTATCACTGGGAAGAGAAACTTTGGAATCATGAAGATTGGCACAATGAATACTGCCACATTCTGTAAGTTTCAATAAATATCCTTGGTGTTTTTCATTTTGCTTTGTCACGTTAATCAATATTAATGAAATACATATATATGCAGCTGCTGTTGGACAAGGATTCATTGCTAGGGGATTGACATTCCGCAACTATGCTGGTCCAGATGGCCACCAAGCTGTGGCTCTTCGAGTCCAATCTGATATGTCAGCTATCTTCGATTGCAGTATTGAGGGCTACCAAGATACATTGTACTATCATGCATTCCGCCAATTTTACAGAAACTGTGTAATTTCTGGTACAGTCGACTTCATCTTCGGCATGGGTGATGCAGTTATTCAAAACAGTTTGATCATAGTGAGGAAGCCAAATGCCAATCAACAAAACACCATTACTGCCGATGGAAGAGAAGTGGCTAGAGGTACCAATGGGTTAGTCCTCCAGAATTGCAGGATTGTTCCAGAAAAGGCACTCTTCCCAATGAGATTCCAAATTCCAACCTACCTCGGTCGCCCATGGAAAGCGGAGGCACTTACAGTCGTTATGCAAAGCGAGTTGGGTGATTTAATCCGGCCAGAAGGGTGGATGACATGGGCCGGCGAGAACTTCCATCAAACCTGCCAGTACTATGAATTTGCAAACCGCGGCCCTGGATCCATCACCAATAGAAGAAGTAAAGAATTCAAACGTTTCAGAGTGCTCAATGCAGGCGAAGCTGCCAAATACACTCCCGGCCAATTCCTTTCTGGTTTCCAATGGTTGAAGCACACTGGTGCACCTGTCCAACTAGGGTTGTGATCAACATCAACAAACATTAATGTAGGACAGTCGCCAATTTAGGATTTCTTTTTTCTTTTTCAGTAGTAATTTTTTGTTAAATATTATATTTAAGCTAAGCCATTCTGGCATAACAATTTTTCTATATCACAAAATAAATAGTGCTCAATATGTATTCAGCCTTCTATCAATTAAACAATGCAATTTTTACATTCTGTTCTACCAACAAAGTCTCCCTTTATTATTATTCTTCATATTTATAAACATACTGACACTATTTTTACCTTCCAAACCTATAATCTCCATGTCACACTATCATGCACAAAAACAAATACCTCATCCGACAATAAAGTTGTGCTTTACAATGTATTTTGATTATATTTAATAAATTATCACTACAAGAAAAGGGAACTACAGGGACGACATCTACAAGAAAATTATCACTAAAGTTGTGCTTTACAATATATAGCATTTATAGGCACTACAAGAAATTTCACTTTTAACAATAAATTTTTTTGTAATAGAAAGTCATTTTTAGGTTGTTTTGTCGAAAAATGGTCGTCAAGAGACTTTACAAGACTAAAATTTTTGTTGTTAAAAATAAAAAATTTTGTAGTGAGGGACGACAATAAAACATCGTCCCTAAAGATTGTGATAGCTATAGCAAGGACAAAAGTCGTCCCAACACACAGTAGTCATCCCTATAGGTCCAGCATCTATAGATACGACTTATTTTGTCGTCCCTATAGAATACAGACCTATAGAGACAACACGAATGTCGCTCTCTAGAAATAAAGTCGACTAATATCGTCCTTATAGCCTAAAAAATTCGTCTCCGTAGGTCATAAGAAATGGCGCCATTTTTTCCTGCTTTGTAAGCTACTGGGATGACTGTTGTCGTCCTAATAGCGTTAAAATTCGTTCGTACATGTCCATTATCTATAGGGACGAATGATTTGTCGTCTCCTTAGATTACAGACCTATAGAGATGACAGAGAATATCGTCTCCATAACCTAAATATTCGTCCCTGTAAGTCCTAAGACCCTCAGCATATATTGGCGGGATTTTCTCGCACCCAATTATAGCAATTGGGACGATTTATTCACCCTATAGAGGCGACATAATGTCCTCTCTATAGATCCAATCATCAAAATGCCAACAGAAGCAACAAAATAGTGCGCTCACTTAGGAGAATATAAGAGAGATGCTACCGAAATTTACACGTGAAACATAGGCAATAACAGGAAAAATTAACACAACTCGTAAATTGCAAATCAATGTCGAATGGCTAGGGCACACACCTGAAATTAGTATTGGAGCGACCAGGAGTTAGGACATTCTCACACCAATTGTATTAAAAATTATTAACTAAAAATGCTATTGTGGCGCCATCTAAAGAGACGAAAATGTGTTCTCTATAGATTGAAAAAATTGAAATTCACACTTTTATTCTTCAGCGCTTTTTTTTTTGTGTTAAATGTAAATGGACGACTTTAGTCTGCCCTTTAGAGCTCACAAATTTACAAAAAGTACACAGAATACGCAATCCTCACAATTATTTATCTTCCCTCACTCTCACTATTTTCAACCATCGGAGAGGAAAAAGGGGGACGTTGAAAAGAGCTGGATTTTTTTGTTTAGCGTAGAGGAAAGAGGGGAATGTTCATAGACCACGATTCAGCCAAGGGTTCTTCTCTCACTCATGTGCAACTTTGGAAGGATAGTATCAGATTTACATGTGTAAAAATGGCTTTATATGCTGATTTAATGGATTTTAATGGGTTTTATAGGTTGATTTAATGGGTTTTATATCAGAGTCTGTGGGCTTTGCCACCGACCAAGGAAACAACCTCTTCTTTGGCTCTCTTCCCATTTAAGTCTCTTTAAGCTAAAAATTTGCATAACCCGATTTCTCAATTTTCTATCTCCATCCGAAATCCCTCCCGCTTTGTCAAGATTCGTTCATCTGAAGCATGTCTCCATCTCTTTGAGATCCCTTGCCTTCCTTTGAAGTTCATAAAAATTAGATATATCAGGAAATTTGGTCCCCACTCCTCGAAGTTCTTATACTAGCCTGCATGGGTCAAAAACTATCATTGCTACGCGTTTCGATTTGGTAACATATATTATTTTTAATGTATTTTTATTTTCAAATTATGAAATTCGTATGAGTTAGTCATTTAATATTGCATACTTATATACCAGGACCGGCAGACCCAGGAGTGGCCGAGTGTCATCGAAACTTTCAAAGTCAACTATCAAAGAAATGGCGAGTGGGTGAACGAAAGGGTTGCGCAAGATTATGTACGTAAAAGTTAATACAAAGTGATGTATTACTGTTAATTTTTTGAGTTTCACATTTAATTGACAAATATTTTAAATTTGATTATTTAAGGAAAAAATGGTGGAGGAACAGGAAGAGCAAATGCAACAAGCTAGCTCCAGCGGCGTGACATTTAACGAGCACGTTGTTGTTCCCTATAACTCTCTTTTCTTGTAGTGTATATTAATAACTATTCTCATCCCACTCTTCGTAAAATTCATGCTTAATAACAATAGATGTATTGTTGAATTGTTTAAATACTGAATTTTTAGCCAACTTTAAGGGACTTTTTTGTTGGATGCCATGACTAATTAATGGAATTGATTAGGAGATAACTAATCCTTTTCGAAAGAAGATTACAACGATATATTAAGAGCTTTGTTTGATTTCACTTAAAATTTTGCTAAAAAACTAAAGTCAAAGTCAACGATTAATTTTAACCACTTATTTCGTTGGACCCACAATTTTTTACAACTTTTTAACAACACGTTTCATCAACTTTTATCAACTTTTAAAAAAAATATGATTTTAATCAAAATCAAACATAACATAAGTTGGTTAAACGGAGATTTGAGTGAGTGTGAATTACTCATTACTAGTATTTAAATGACATTTGTATTATTTTATTCATCTCAAAAACAGCTATAATACAATGATCGAGCACAATTTTAGTATACATGTTACCCGCTTGTCTTATTTTTTTTATTAATTATTTATTGATAAAAATACTAATTAATGTCTTATTTGAATTAGGACAAATTGTGAACAACTATGAAGATTTGGGAACCAAGATGGAAGGTTTTGAAAGTATGGGACCAAGTTTAAAGCTTTGGAGCAAAAAGGACTAAATCTGCAAATAAAAGTTGAAGTGGAGACCAAATTGCAAAAATATTGAAACTTTGAGAACCAAACGTGCAAATTGGGGTTGGGACCATTTTTTGGGGGGGATAATTCTCTGTTTGCCACGGTCAACTATGGAAAGCAAACCGCGGCCCATATGGACTTTTTTGGCTTATTTTCAACTCTAGGTCAGAGTTTTTTTTGTTTTTCACGTACACGAGTTTCAAGATTGATAATACACAGTATAAAGACCAAATCTTGGTCGAATTGAGGGAGGCTGACAGCTAAGAACAAGAGAGAAGAATCACGTGGTAAAGAAGACTTTTGAAAGATTTCTTCTCCTTCAATCCATGCCGGGTTCTATCAAATCTTTTGCTTATAATTTATTTATGTTCTTCATATTTTCTTGAGCCAAAGTAGACGACGAAACCATGTTTGAACGAAGTGATTATCTTGTTATCCTTTTAATTCCGTTTTCGAGCTTTAACGTTCATGGTTCATTTTTGTTGAATTAATTAAATAAAATCTCTTTTTATCTTAAATATCACGTATTCTTGATAGTTAGAAATTAATTTAATTAATTCGTGTTTGGTGCTTGAACTTGTTCTATTAATTTCTTTTGATTTTCTGTCATCTTGTTATCGATTTGGAATACATAGAATGCTTAGGATGCGAAACCTTTGATTCTTTATTTTTTTTAATTGTGTTTGATGCTGAAAATGCTTAAGTAATCTAATATTGAAGCAAAGGGGAGCCGATATTGGGTTTCTTCTTTTGGATTTAATTGATAAGTATTTTAAGACGACAATAGATTAATTTCGAATTGTTGCTTGCTTTTTTGAGAATTAATCAATAATTGTATAATTGTTAAGTTAAACAGTGGTGGATTCTGAAACATTGGTACTTTAAACAACTTGAACCTTCAACTTAACTTTTTAGCATAATTAATTAGTTTTTAAGTTAAATTCTTTCAACCAAACTCCTTTCGACCCAACTAGCCTAGAATAATTGTTAATTCGGATTAAATTAGACTTTCTTCATTCTAGTCTCTGTGGGATCTACCTCGTTGCTACTTTTCTATATTCCAATAGATTTGTGTACTTGCGAGTTATTTAAAATTTGACAACAAGTTTTTGGCGCTATTAGTGGAAGCTATGTCGAAAAGTTGATTTAATGTTTGTTAATTTTATTCTTGCCTAGATATAATTTAGGATTTATATATAGTGCATGCTTGGTCGTAGATCTCTAGAAATTAAGCTAGAACCTCTAGATAGTGAAATTGAAAGAACTTTTCACATACGAAAACAAGCTACCACTTTAGATAAAATTGAAAGAACCGAAGTAATAATCACAATGGGTGATGAAATTGAGGAGAGACCTTTTAAAGACTATTTTAGTCTGTTTGTTAATTTGAGCACTCATGCATACAATACCTACAAGTAGCTGCTAGGAATTTTGAACTAAAACCGAGCGTGTTTAATTGTCTTCCATCTTTCTATGGTTTGGATAGTGAATAATGACATCTTTCTATACTATATGTGAGACATTTAAATATGAGAATGTTTCTTCTGATAATGTTAAACTTCATCTATTTCCTCTTTCTATGAAAAATAGAGTTAGATCATAGTTTAATACATTATCTGCCAATAGTATTAGGGAACAAATGGTTGCTAAATTTTTGAATAAATATTTTGTTGTTCATAAGACTAATGCTATTCGCAGGAAAATTTTAGAGTTTGTGCAGAAAGACGAAGAACCATTTTATGAAACTTGTGAAAGATTTAATAGACTCTCTATGAAATGTCCACATCACAGCTATGAAAAATGGCACTTATGCCAATATTTTTTGGAGGGATCACTATCACATATTCAAGAGTGGTTGATGCCCACAAGTGGGAGAGAGCTCATGTTCGAAAATGCAATGGAAATTTGGAGCTTCTTTCAAAAGCAGGCTGACAATTCACAACACCAGAGTCAATCTTCTCATACTGAACCAAAGAAAAGAGGAATCTATGAGATTCGAAGCAGTGTAAGTAGCTCAGAAACAAAAGAAGTCAAAGACATGATAGAAGATATTTCCTGCCAGTTAACCTCTTTGACAGCCAATAATTCTGCTGAGCCAGATGCATGTTTTGATTAAGTGAATGCCCTTAACATGATATTCACTAAACATGATGAAGAAACCACTTTACAATCCTTATTCTAACACATATAACCCAGTATGGAGAGACCACCCCAATTTTTCTTGGTCACAAGGCTTTATTTAAGGGTTTTAAAAGCTCGAAGACAGTCTATAAAAATTCAAATTTGACTTCTTTTTCCAACAAACTACACAACGGTTTAGTGATCTTTGATAAATCTTTTATAAACCGTCTATAGAACCCTGTATGTCCCAGAAAAGATCGAATACCTTTAGCTGTTGTCGGTGGAGGAAGTTTCTCTATAACTTAAATTTTTGCTTTGTTTACTTCAATGCCTTTAGCTGAAATCATGTGTCCTAATAGAATCCCTTCTTGGACCACAAAGTGACACTATTCCTAGTTAAGCACCAAGTTCATTTTCTCGCAACACTTAAGTACCAATGTCAAATTTTTTAGGCATTCATCGAGTGATGACCCAAAAACTAAAAAATCATCCATGAATATTTCAAGGAATATTTTTACCATATCCAAGAAAATGGACATCAAACAACGCTGAAATGTGGCGGAGCGTAGCACAGGACAAATGGCATACGCTTATATGCAAACGAGTCGTAAGGGCCAGTAAATGTTGTCTTCTCCTGATCTTCTGAGGTTATATGGATCTGATTGTAGCCTGAATATCTATCAAGAAAGCAATAATGAGAATGACCTACCAATCGTTCCAACATCTGATCGATGAATGCTAGAGGAAAATGGTCTTTTTGAGTGGCGTCATTCAACTTGGCACCATCTGAATTGGGCTTACCCGAGTGCTATCTGAAATAGGATAGATGATACCTGCATTGAGTAGTTTTAAAACTTTGGCTCATAATATCTATTGCAAATGAGAATTTAATCTTTGTTGATGTTACACTGTCGGCGTATATGCTTCTTCCATTAGGATCTTGTGCATACAGATGGACGGGCTGATACCTCTAATGTCTGCTATAGTCCAACCGATGGCTGATTTGTATTTTCTCAGTACTCAAAGTAGTTTATCTTCCTGATCTTGATTGATGAAATTTGCAATAATGACTAGAAGATTAGATGACTCATCGAGATATGCATAACTAAGGTGAGAAGGTAATTGCTTTAACTCGAGAGTCAGAGCCTGTTGAATTGAAGGTGGCGGTTGAGGAGGTGTGGTGCCTAGTTCTAGGTATTTATTTCTTCTTTCTATCCGTTCAACCCCTTGTAAATATCTGGCACATTTCTTAAGAACTGGGGAGTCAAAATTTTCTTCTTGAGAATGCATAATACATGCATCCCATGGATTTGAAGAATTTTCCAAAGCGAAAGTATTGGCTGCCTCGTGATCTATGATATCGATATGAAAACACGAGTTAGATGAGCTTGGATATTGAATTGCTTTGATCACATTGAAATTGACTTGCTCATCGTTTAATCTCAACAATAGATGTTCTTTTTGTACATCAATTAGTGCTCGTTCGATAGCTAAGAAAGGTCATCCCAAGATAAGTGGTACATCCCTGTCTTTCCCCATATCCAAGATAATTAAGTCAGCTGGGAATATGAACTTGTACACTTTCACTAAAATATCTTCAACAACCCCGCGTGGACGTTTAACTGATCGATCAGCTAACTAAAGTGATATTGTAGTCGGCTTAGCTTCTCCGAGACCTAGTTGCCTGAAAATAAGTAAGACATCAAATTAATGCTAGCACCTAAATCACATAATGTTTTTTCGAAAAATGAACTTCCAACAGTGCAAGGAATACTAAAACTCCATGGATCTTTTAATTTCGGAGGTAGCTTGTTTGGCAAGATAGTGCTGCATTCTTCTGTAAGCATGACTGCTTTCGTGCTCTCCAAATTTTCTTTTGTTTAAAAGAATTTTCTTCATAAATTTTTCATAGCTCGGCATTTGAGCTAAAACGTCGACAAAATGTGTGTTGATTTGGAGTTTCTTGAATACATCGAGAAATTTCTTGAATTACTTTTCTAGCTTATGTTTTCTCAACCTTTGAGGAAATGGAATTGGAAGAACATAAGCTTTGACCGGTGACAGAATATAATCTGGTGAAAAGTTTCATTTTTCTTGTTCAACTACTTCATTATATTTTTTTCTCCCTCTTTACTTAACACGGTTTCATTTTCTACACCCGGTCTTTTTAGTAACTCAACTCCTCTTCTCATGGTAATTGCATTTACTCGCTCTTATGGATTAACGTCAGTATTGCTTGGCCATGTGCTTGGTTGTTGCTCAGTCAATAATTTAGCTAACTGCCCAATCTGATTTTCTACACTCTTTACTACGACATCTTATCTTTTCTGCACTTCTTTGAATTCAAATTCCATGCGTTCTGATAACTTAGTGATATCTTCTTTCCATCATCATTTTCTTTCTTGTGATCTCCCTTGATTTGGTGGATTTTGAATATTTTGGGTATTGTCATATGAGAAATTTGGATGATTTCTCCATCCAGGGTTATAAGTCTGCGAGTATGGGTTATTCTGCTGTCACTGAAAATTTGAGCATATGTAGCTTGTTCAGGTGATAATGGTTCAGCAGTAGCCAAAGGGCACTCTGATGATTAATGATTTGCCCCGTAAGTTGCACATATTGGTAGGGATATCTAAACCATATTGGCTGACTGAGAGTGTTTTAGTGTTTTTATCTACTTTGCCAATGAATCAAATTTTTCCAGTAGGAGCGAATTGATTTCCACCCTGTGCATTCTTATTACTTTATTTTGTGACCATCTGTCTATCAACATAACGAACTATTCACTGATCATTTCATACAAGCCGTGAAGGTTATCGACGGATCTATTTTGGATAGAGCCACCGATTGCAGAATCTACTGAAGAACGACTGTTTAGAGTTAATCCAGTAGAAATAATGATTCTGAGCCGCTAAAGGAAAACCATAACTTGGACTCTTTCAGAGCAGTTCCTCGAATCTTTTTCCATGCCTCATGAAAATTGTCCAAGTCAGATTGTCAGAAATTGGATATTTCATACTTCAGTCTGTTCGCTCTGGTAGGACGGAAGTATTTTAGTGTGAATTTCTGGACCAAATCTGTCCAAGTAGTGATACTTCTAGATGGTAGAGAATCTAACAATTCTCCAGGCTTATCCTTTAGAGTGTGTGGGAAGAGTCTCATCCTAAGTGTCTATTCATTGACACCATGATATTTTGAAATTTCCACAGTATTCCATAAAGCGTGAAAGATGATAATGAGGATTTTCGTTTGTTCTAACATAGAACGGCAGATTGTTCGAGAATATATTAATCACATCTGGTCTTAACTAAAAATTTTAAGTCCAAAATGTAGGTAAATTATGCTGGATCGATTCTCAACAATCAGGGGCATTATATACTCACACATAAGAATAGCTCGTTCATTAACTTCAACTGATCGAACCATAGATGCGAGATTATTTCTCATATCTACAGGTGGTGGATCACGGACTCGGTTGTTGTCGTCCATTGTGTATCTTTGTTGTTTTTTCTTTTCTTGTTGTTCACTTTGTTGTTAGTGTAATCTCTGTTCGATTTATGGGTCGAAATCAAATAGATCAAGATCTTTTGTATGGCTCATACACAATCGACACCTGAAACTTTAGAAAATAGCTAAAATTCAGCAGTTACACAAAGACTGAGAATGGGACTAAAAATAAAATAAAAATAATGTTTGTTAAAACTAAATTATCAATTAATATAATAATTAATAAAACTAGTTCCTGGCAACGGCGTCAAAAACTTGTTGTAGATTTTAATCCCGAAAGTGGACAGATCGTTAACAAGTAATATAGTGATGTAAATAGTGTCGAACCCACAATGACTAGCTATCAATTAACCAATTAATGTGTACTTTGAGTTTTAACAAGATAAGAACACATATTCGTTTATAAATTCAATCCTAAAGTTATTCTACTTGAGTTTAATTAAATCTAAATTATCAAGTAATCAAAAGTAATTTTAAGAACAAATTCGAGTTTTACTGGCACTAAGAGTCATGAATCTACCTACACATTCATTAATCAATTATCCGTTAATCGCTTTAGCTAATAATTGCCCTATATTGAAAATCGATAAACCTATAATAATCAAAAGTCTCTCTCAATGGTCAATCAATTTTATATCGATATGCGACATTAATTATCTATAGCTAAAGTTCGAACATAAAAATATGTATTTAAATCACAAGAATACCATAAACAGATTTCATAAGCCATAATAGTAATCTCTATCTATTATTGGACCCTATGTTATTCAATACCATGTGCTTATCTAAATCGAATCTCTTGATTTCAATAAAGATCACAAAACATTTCAATCGTGATCAAGCATTAAATTGTAGAAAAGGGAATAAAGAATAATCAACCCAAAAGAAATTAATTACGAAAACGGAAAACTTCTAATTGATTAAAAACGTGAGATTTAAGTGTTCATCCTATCAATAAATAATTTAGCCAAACATGATTTTGCAAACTATTACAATAGTTAAATTAATCATTATCTGGAGAAAAAAGAAGAAAAAAGAAATACAACCAGTGATTTCGGCCAAAGAATCTTCAATCCATTCCTTGATCTTCGATTCTTGTGATGTATTCTCCTCTTCAAAATTCGCCTCCCGTGATTTCTCTATTCACTGCCTTTTATATCCTTCGCCAAACTCTTCATGAACGTATTTTAAGTTGTTGTTTTATCATTAACTAAATAGAGTCCTGTTTCCATTAGGTAACAACAAAACACTGGACGATATAACCATGCGAGATCGCATGGTTCAATACCTTGCGATATCATGGTTTTGTCCAATTAGGTTCTACAGATGAAATCATTGGCTTGCGATTGCACCAATTATTAACCATGCGGTCGCATGGTTAATTGGGATCAGGTTCTTGAATTTTTCTTTTTGGTATTTGCATGACAAGCTCCCCAATTCTCTTTATCTGATCAATTAAGTCACTTTTTCTTCTGTTTGCTTTTTTTTCATTTGATCGACACTTAAATTTGGTTATTTTCCTATAATGATAAAAAAATACGCCATTATGCTGAAAACATGTAAGAGTACTCATGATTGTCTCTTTTTTATGGGCCCCGATCAGTACAAAATTGTACTTATCAGCTATGCTGCTAATATTTCAAGAAATGTGTTAGTTAAAACGGGAAAAATTTAAGGATAGAAAAGCCATGATCATCATGTATTATTCCAACAAATACTTTATGTGGGTATTCGAAAATATTTGCCGAAAGAAGTGGTTGAGTCGATTTTTCAGGTTTCCAGTTTCTTTCAATAGTTATGTGCAAAAACTTTACGTATGGAGGACATTTAGAGGTTGGAGGATGATATTGTGTACATATTGTGCAAGTTTAAACAAATATTTCCATTGGTTTTTGTTTCCATGATTCATTTAATGGTGCATTTACCTGAAGAGGCAAAACTTGTAGGTCGTGTGAGTTACCAGTGGATGTACCAAATAGAAAGGTACATGTTTATTAATTATTATTTATTTTAAGTTTCTAAATTTGTACTAACTTGCACCATGTCTTAAAATGAAAGAATTCATTTATAGAATGTTGGGAATGTATAAAAAATGTGTGGAATCGAGCTCGACCTGAGGGGTCCATTGCAGAGGCATTGCACATAAATCTCTCACTTTTTGTGACATGTACCTTCGAAATATTGAGATACCTTTTAATCGACCTGAAAGAAACTTTGATGGTGGCTCTAAACAAGAGAAACTTTCAGTTTTTCCCAAGTAGTGCGACCATTTATGAGTAGTTCAAGTATTACATTTATGAATGTTGACATGGAGGTTGCTCAATGGTTCATATTGAACAAGTGTGATGAGTTTCTTCCATTCCTAATGTAAGTACACTACCTTTGCATTTGGTTCAAGTAACTATATATGCATGTCCCATGTATATTTAGTGTATACATTCACTTCCTGTGCAGGGAGCATGAGGAAATGATAAAGCGCGAAAGTAGTGTGAACATACAGATAAGGTATAGAAAATTGTTTCTTAATTGGTTTCATGAACGCTTAAGTCATTTTCTAGTTGTAATGAGCTCTACAATTTTTCATGCATCTTAGTAATTTTAATACTTAATTTGTCTTCATTACTTAATCTGAAATCAGGTGAGAAGTTTAGGAGATGAAAAATCACCTTTGTACAATGATGAGCTATTTAAGTTAGCAAGAGGTCCTCTTCGAGCTGAAACATACCAAGTTTGTATTGTGAACGGAGTAAAGTTTGTAGGTGCAGAACAAAAGATAAGTTGACCACGCAAAATATAGGAGTCTTTGTACCAGGAAATCATGATGTTGATGATGTAGACTTCTATGGCAAGTTGATAAGGGTGGTTGAACTACTGTATAGGCAACGCTACAAGGTTGTTCTGTTCAAGTTTCATTAGTTTAATTCAAACCCTCATAGGATGGGAATGCGACTATCACTAAATATATGTGAATTCTAGTAATCAGTGGTCCTTAAATTCTTGCAACAATAGCAAAATAAGTGTTTTACGTTAACGATCCCAAAGTGGGTGGTGGTTGGAAAGTAGTACAAAAGATGGATCACATGAACATACAATATACCACATAAGGAGATTTACAATGACATTGATGACAATAATGATGTGGCGTATCAAGAGACTTCTTTTTCATATGTACCGAATATGGTTGGAGCTCGAAACTATGCTATATTATTAAAACAATGCTTCATATAGATGACGTTCCTTCCGTTTTGATTAATCCAGAAACCAATGATAGACCCGCTATTTGAAGAAATGATAGAGACACAAATAATGTAAGTGATGGACACGATGATGATGATATGGTTGACAAAATTAGTGAACATAGTCTTAAGGATAGTGATTTCGAATAGTAAGACCATTACTTCTTTTGTTGTACCTATATGTATTAATTTTGTCAATGTGACTATATAATAATTTCTTTTTCAATCTATCTTTAATTGTATGTTTTATTCTCTAATTTTATTTTAGTCATTGTTCTGGTATAATATAATGTTAATAGTCTAATTATTATTTAGTTTTTGTGCAGATGAATCTGATTTGTCATAAGAAACGTCCTAATTGTTCACATGTATCTCCAACAACTAAGATGTCTAGAGTGACGAGCACAAATGTACCTCCACTAGCTCAGACGTCACAATCTAATAACACTTCCACAAATAGATTTGTAGCTCTTCTTTCATTGCGATATTCGTTGTAGGCCAATAGGGTAGTACCTTCTTTGTCTCAGACATCTCAATTCCCTAATAGTTCTATACCTCCAACTCGTAAAATTGGGACTCAGTCAACTATTGAAACTATTCCAACTTGCTTTGCTCTTTTAATTGAGACTCTTCATACTCATACACACTCTGAGGTACTGTCGAGGACTCTTCCTAATCCAAGTGCACAATATGGACCCTCCAGCGATAATCTTGATCGGCCACGTTCTCGTCACCCAGGTTGTGAAAAAAGCTTAGGTACCATTCCATATTAACTCATATTGTATTACATGTCTATTTATAATCCTATATGTTTTAGAATCTATATGTTTAACTCAAGTAAGGTCATCCATGGTGTCCAGTATGCATATGGAAACCTTATCAAGTGTATTTCTATGAGATACTTTTTTCTTGAAAAGCATACATTGGTTTGGTTGCATATGTATGCTATTTAAGTTAGACAATGGGGATAAAGTTGCAACAAATTTAGTTTACAGCCTGCAAGAGGCTATGGTTTTCGCGGTTGCTAGGTAGGAAAGGCAAAGCAAGATGATGAAAACTTATAATCTGAATTTTCTGTGGAAATTCATTTTCAATGGTCTTCAAATTTCTCTGATTGCTTTGCTTTTTATTGACATTTATTGTGCGGAAGTAAATATATAATTTATAATTTATATGAGAAGCATGAGAAATTGTGGGTTGTTCAGAGGATAAATGAGTGTATACAATTGGCAATTGCTGGTTCTATAAATTATTTGCTTCTTTATTTTAGTTGCTTTTAATATCTATTTCTTTCAATATTTTAGTGGCTAGGATAAAATGCATAATGGTTGGACCAAAATCGTTGGAAATTAAGAACCAAAATACATGGTCTATTATAAATTTCTAACTGGACTATACGAGCATGCTGCCACATTAATCACTTCTTCATTGAATGCCAAACGAGAGTTTTGTGTCAAATGGCAAATTGTTTTGAATATGAAGAAATACGTTTTGTAGTAATATTTTAAAATTTGTCTATTGAATTTCTATCTTTGCATTGGCTGCACATTGGTTTTCCTGATTTATACGAAAAAGGTCCTTACAGAATTCTTTCAATGCATGTTTAATTTATATTTGGATAGCTAATTTTGTAATTGAAGTTGGAAAGAATGTATATATTTTTGCTACACGCATAGAAAATGCATGATCAGACCTTTCTATGTTGACAATTATAGTCGAATTTGAGAAAATATGACACCGTAATTGAAGAATTTGAACCTTGTATTGGTGTATGGCCCCTTTGCATGCTTTTGGAATCCATCTATTTAATCTTCTTTTTCTCCTTATCTTGTTTTGTTGGCTCTCAATCAGTTGTACCTCCTTCAACTTTGATAATTCCATTTACAATTTCATATCTGCACATGTTTCCCATTAATATTATTGGTTTTGCAGTTATAGGTGCGGGATGCTTGCCAAGGACTCCCAATGATGTTCCTACTCGAGAGGCATGTAAGGAAATTAAGACTTCTCATATCGTGTGTACGACTCGAGAAAAAATTTGAGTTTTATACAACTTAGTGAGCAGACGACCAACAAGTTCTAGAGTGCATAGTTTTCTAGTTCATGATATTGGAGCCATCATTCGGTCACATTGCCCAATGAATACGTGTTATTGGCGGACCATTTCTTCAAGTGAGAAGAAGGACCTTATGGATGAGATCATGGTAAACATACGTGTGGGTGTATATGCTGCTGGATTGTTGGCTGTTTTTGGTCATTTTGTTTTCTTTTAATCTGTGATTTTTTTTCCAAATATGGTAATTTGTAGTAATTATGGTTTATTTTTATTTTGTGATTTGTATTCTTTTAATTCTGTCAATTACAGACAAACTTCGAGATAGATTCAAAAGACTCGAGATGGACTAATTATGTTAATAGACTATACAATGGGAGATATATAAAATTCAAGGCTGAGTTGAGTGCATACTATAAGTTGTGCAAGATGCGTGAGGATGCATTAGCCAACCCCCATTCGGAGATGTTTGATAGAGGTGTAGATCAATGGGTGGAACTGTGTAATTATTTCAACTCCGATAAGTTCAAGGTATTTATTGTGCAATTTTTTTACTAGTTCGTTGTTTTTACTTTTAATTTTTTACGTAATATTTATATTCTTCCCTTAACAAAAGGCATCATCGCAAAACATAGAGAATCAGTTAAAGAAGAAGTATAATCATCGTACTAGTTCACATCCCCTCTCATACATAATGAAAGAGATGGCAGTGGTAATGAATTTATATGTTATAAAAATGTACTTAATTAGTTCCATTTGTTGAGAACTTGAATATATTTCTTGAAACATAAATTTTTTTTCACTATTAGCATGGTATGAAGTTTCCCGAAGTAGACACATTTGAGTTTGCTTATGTGGGAAAGAACAAGTATTGGGCTAATAGTGCAGCTAAGGCTCAACATGTAAGAAACACCATATTCCGCAAGTTGGAGAATTATCTCATGTGAGAACATGAGATTTATAATGCTTATCTATTTTTATCCTTAATGCAGCATTTTCCGTAGTCAATGTGCTTTTCTTATTGTGCTATATGTATGAGATCATTCTTTGTCGTGGATATTGTGCTACTCTATTTAGTACCTTCGGTCAGTTTTCAATTTTGGAGGATTTGACAAATCCTGGATCTTAAAATTTGTTAAATTGCTCTTTTTGTGTCAAATTTCGTATGTATGTTGTCATCCCAGATGAAACAAATAGTTAGTTGATTATCTTCATGGTTATCTTTTCTTGGGGTCAACATATTGGATCCCCATACAATTATGTTTTGGGTATTCTTTGGCAATCATTTTTTTTTTTTTTTTTTTTTTTTTGACAATCTATTTTTTTTAAATTCATATTATCATGACATTTCTATAGGTATTGTTTTTGTGTTTTTTTCCCCTTCCTATTTTAGGTTTCAATTCCTTTCATTAAACCTCAGAGCACAAAAAATCTGTTAAATTCTTTATATTGGAGATGCATGTAGGATTAGCCACCGATAGTTTTGTGCTCGAGAATGGGTGGATATAAGCGTGTAGTAGCTCTGCGTAGTTAGACATCCTTGTGTTTTCTTAAAAAGAATAGATGGGACCTTGATGAGTTTCCTTGTATACTATTTAATATGTTTTTGTAGGTTGTTTTAATTTCTTGTAGGATGAGAAACTTGCTAAAGTTGATGAATATTTTGGAGAAAGGGCATATGAGCAACAATTTTCTGAGGATACTCCTTTGGAGGATATCCTTGTTGACAATCCAGATGTTGGACTGAAAATCATGATGTCCGTTCTAGGTGTGAAGCCTGGACGTCAAATTCGTGGGTTGGGAGATAGTCGTCTTCGAGACGTTGATACTTCTTCCAATGTGCACCATATAGAGAATGAGCTAGAAGCAGAATGTGTTGATCGAAAGGCAGCTGATGCAGCTCGAATTAAAATAGAGCAAAGAATGAAAAACAAGTTGAATGTTTTTGGACAACAATTCAATTCTACACTGCAGTCTTGTCATCATTCTATGCAACAATTATGTAGACAAGTTACTGGTTTCGATCTACCGCCCTTTACGCCATTTTCAATAGAAGACGATGCTATTGGGGGCAAAAAGAACGGCTTTGATGAAGACAACAATCTTGGTGATGATATGTAGCATATCTAATTTACAAGGACAATGAGTTATATATTTTTAAGATGCATTATAATTGATAGAACTTATACTATTTTTAAGTTTAGCTTAGTGAATGATTTTTATTTGCATTTTGCTTCAATATTATGATTTTAATGATATATTGATTGATACTAATAATGTCTTAATTTAATTTGTTGTATTTTTTGCATCTTTGTATTATTTTGAAGAAGGTAAAAAGAATTAACATAATATAAAAAATTATATAAAAATAACAAATTTCTCCCTACAAATTTTATCATTATTGGAAAAAATTAATTCACTTAGCCCACAAATACGCTTTCCCCACAAAATATCATTTGTAAATGAATAGAACTTGGCCCACAAAATTTTTTCGACACAAAAATTTATTTGTAGGGAAAAGTACGATTTGGCCTACTATATAATTGTTTGCCTTGTGCCTACAAACCTATTTTGTGGGCCAAAGTAAATTTAGCAGACAAATAATTTTGTCGAGAAAGAACTTAGACGACAAATTGTATTCGCTTCTAAAAGATTTGTAGGGAGAGACTTTAGCCCACAAAATTTCACCATTTGTCGTCTTATACATTTTTCCACGATGTTTGCCCCACAAATGCCCCTATAAAAAATTTTCGTCGGGAAATATTTTTTTCCACAAAATATTAGCTTTGCCTACAAATATATTTTGTATGTGGAATATAAAATTCTTGTAGTGATTAAAAATGAAAATATCTCAAAAACTATGACTGCATATTTCTTTTTATTTTATTTTTTTATTTTTGAGCCTATCATGAATATGAACATAAATTCTAAAACCTTAAGTTATTAAAACAAGAAATACTTCTCTTAGTGTAATAATCTAAAATTCAGCATTTGTTTTAATAAATCTCATTCAAGAATAGATAGGTGGCTGCATTTGAAGGTGGGAAAAAAAATTATTTGATCTAAAAAAATTTATTAACAATATCCTTGCCGTTAACGTGGGTTCCCGGGGGGGTTGTCTTTATTCCTTTTTCTTTTTTGGTCAATATTTGACTCTTTTTTCTTCCCAAAGGTCATTTTTGGTTTCATGATAGTGTAAGATTGTTTAAATTTGTAGGCTAAATTAGAAGTTTTACTTGGTTTAAAATTATAAAGCTATATTTTCTTGCTATAGTAAAGGAAAATTTGTAATTGTTTAAAATTATCAAGCTATATTTTTATTACTACTGTAATTTGAATTTTAATAGGACTTGTTTTACTTTTTTCTTTTGGATTGCTAGTGTTATTTGAATTTTATAACTATAATGCTAAGAATATTTTTATTGCAAATTCTAATTTTTAATGGCATGAATATTATTAGTACAAGCATGGAAGATCAAAATTTATGGCAAATCAAGAAAGAACTAGAATTTAGTAAATATTCTCCCTTTACATTATAAATATCTTTTTTTCATTTGTTATGTAGTGCTCAATATATCTACTAAAGTTATTCTATTAAGCTATTTTAAGATGGATGACATCACTTTTTCATTATAGAGCTCTTGAAAATTGATTAATAATGTGCTTCTCAATATTTTGGTAGGTGGTACACAATATTATAGCACAAAATGTTTATTACTAGAGGGCTCAAAATCTGAAATTGAAAGTATCGATAAAGACGTGGGGAGGATCGTGTTATTTTTATAACTTCTATATCAAGGGACAAATTAATAAGAACTGAAATAATGTTGTCAAATGAGATTGAAGCAAACAGCTTTTATAATGAATATGCAAAAGGAGTTGATTTTAGTGTGTGTAGAGATAAATATTGAAGATTGGTAGATGTAACTATAAGAAAAAGATCTTTTGTATGTTCAAAATATGGTTTCTAAAAATCTAGTCATCATAAGGTTAATATGTTAGAAACAAGAGCAGGTTGTATGAAAATGATTCATGGATTGTTCTCCGTTTATTCCACATCATACTCATGTACTTGTTCAAAAAAACATGCTTAGATCCAAAGGCATGTGGATGAAGCTCGAGTAGATGTGATTGTGACAATAGAAAATGAGGTATAAAGCCAAGTAATATATTTTCTTACATAGTAGAGCAAGCTGGTGGTGCTCAAAATGTAGGATTCTTGAAGCCAGATTGTGATAATTTCATACGGGATAAGAGGAGATTTACTTTTGACGCTGGGAATGCACAAAGTGTAATAAATCACTTCGAAAAATGCAAGTAGAAGATCCATCATTCTTCTATACGATGCAAGTGGATTCTCAAAATCACATGACTAATTTTTTTTTGGGGGATGGTTGATAAAAAAATAGATTATTATCATTTTGGAGATGTCGTAATTTTTTATACAACGTGCCGCACAAACATGTACAATATGATTTGTGTACCTTTTATTGGAATAAATCATAGACAAAGTATTTTGTTTGGTTGTGCTTTGTTGTTAGATGAGACAACTGTTGAAAAAATATGTGTCATATTTTTCAATTTTTATATCTTGGCTTATTTAATGAATATAACTGATTTTTAATGATAAAAGAGCAGGTCAGCATTTGCATTTTTGATTGGTTTGGTTAACGTCGTTTATGACTGACTGGGTTGATAAGCGGATTATTTTTCCAGATCAGTAAAGATGCGATTTTATTCTATTTTTATACTTGATATATTCTGATCTCATGAATATTATTGACAACTCTTTTTGTAGATTAAAGAATCTTTTCTTATTCTCTTATATTTGCTTAGAAAGGAAATATTTAGTTTCCTAAATTCTTTCCTTCTACAAATCTAAGAATATCTTTCTATATTCTTTCATACTAATTTTCTTACCATTCTTGTTGCATATTTTTAGGTAAAAAATAGTTTTTGATTTGATTTCTACCTTAACTATAAGTAAGAGAGGAAATCAATAAAAATTAGAGTTTTGAAATATAATTTTTGGTCTTATATTCTCTAAGCAAAAACCGGCCGAATTCATTGGTGGAAAACAAGACTCGATGCTTCATTGATTCAACTTTCAAAGCAAAAGGGTTTTCTTCAAACTCATTGAAGAATCAAGAACTAATTGGTGCTCAACGAACAATTCCATATCTTGTCAAGCCACTTGGCGTGAAGTTAAGAACGGGGGTTTTTAATCCAAGTGGTTGTTGTGGCCAAGTACAATAGGGAAGTGGCGATAAAGTCAAGACCGGTGGGTTTGATTCCACTTCATCAACAAGTCAGAAGAAGAAGTATCACAGGGAGTTGATCTTTTTTCTTTTAATTGTTATTTTGTTAATTTTACTAAATTACAAAAACCGATACTATTGTATTTTTGAACAAGATTATTAGTGGATTGTTTTTACCCATGGCATGGGGGCCCGTGGATGTTTTCCTTAGGGGTTTACCACGTTACATCTTGTGTTCGTATTTAATCTTTTAATTTTTGCACTTAACAAGTTTAGGTAAACGCACACGGTTGTGCGAGTCAGAACTGTTATCTCTATATCTTGCCAGTTCTGACTACGATCTGTTCATTACTTGTTTAATTAAGATTAAAATTCATTTTAATTTAATTAATCTAGGTTTTAGAACTTTCAATTGGTATCAGAACGGGTACACTTTTTAATTACGATCCAAAGAAACCTAGATATGGACGGTGCTCCGTTTAGACCACCTGTTTTAGATGGTACTAATTATGCCTATTGTAAAATTAGAGTTCAAGTTTATATCCAATCCCTTGATGAAAAAACTTGGCACTCTATTGTCCATGGCTATATAACTCCCACCATTATTGAAAATAGTGTAGAAGGAGAGAAAAATGCAGACGAATGGGCTATAAATGATTTTAATTATACTAATTGGAATTCCAAAGCTTTAAATGACATATTCTCCTTCATAGACTCTAATCAATTTCGTTTGATCTCTACTTGTCAAGTTACAAAAGATGCTAGGGACATCTTACGAATTGCTCATGAAGGAACCACTATGGTCAAGTTATCTAAGCTTCAAATTCTTACTCTAGAGTTTGAACAACTAACCATGAGAGACGATTAACAATTCAAGGACTTCTATGCAAAACTCAGTGACATCACCAATACTGCTTATACTTTGTTATGCAAGCTAGGGACCAGCGAACCATGGACCGACTAGCCAGGACTCAACACATAGTCCGATAGGAACATTAACGAGGTCAAGGGCTAAGAAGATCAATGAAGACATGCAAGGTCTTGTTCAAGCTACGTGGGCTGAAACCGATACCAAGAATCCGATACCAACTTTGGTACACTTGATTCAAGCTAAGGGCTATATTGGAAGTATATCAGAGTATAATGGCAGATCGGGGGACCAAAAGGAGCGTGAGACAAAGTTGGAGGGCCAAAATGCAGATGGGACAGAATTCCGCGCAGAGGGTCTGGGTAAATAACCATGCGATCGCATGGTTATATAGTTCTGCGATCGCAAGGGTGCTAATTTAAAGGCAAAATGGTTTGGGGCCAAACCATGCAATCACATGGAAAAGGCCTATGCGATCGCAAGGCTTATTTTCAGAGGAAGTCCGGATTTTGGCAAGTTTTAGTTTTCTTTTTGGTTTAGAACTCTTATTTAATTGGTTTTAAGTTAATTACGAATTAGAGTAGGTTTCTTTCATATGTTTACTATTTAAACATCTTTCATTGTAAACATAAGACAATAGACAATTTGAGATTAATTAAAGTGAGGATTCACTTTCTTCCTAGTTCTTAATCGAACTAACCTAAACTTATCAAAGAATTCGCATCTCTTTGTGGCATTCATAACTCTGGTTCGTTGTTTCAAGAATTCATCGGGTCAAGTTTTTACGGCTAGATTTTAGCTTTCTTGGGGTTAAGATCAAACTTGTGGGTCCGGGATTTAATTTGTTCGTGGGTTCGCATCAGTTGGTATCAGAGCTTTGGCTCTAAAATCATGTTTTATCTTTTACTTTGTTTTCATCAGATTCATCTTGAATCATATAAAAAAAAAGAAAACACATAATATATAGATATACATACATATATATCTCTTTCATCTTCTTCAAGAATTGTCGTGTATGATCCATACATGCACCAAAATTAATTATTTCCAGTTCTTGCTTGGTGATTCCTTTTTCTTCGTTTCTGTGTTGGATTGAAAAAAAAACGAAAATTTGTGAAAAATTCTAGAAACGAGCTCTTTGATAATCTTATCTTAAATTATCATTCGCTTATTATTTCTTATTCTTGTTTGCGGTTCATCCTATTCCTTTCCGCTGTCTATCTTGTTCTTGTTCTTGTTTTGAATGCCACGGGAGTTGAAATTTTGATTGAGTTTAGATAGTTCTTTAGAAAACCGGTAAGAAATACAGGAGTGGAAAAAGGCAAGAGTGGTGAGACTATTATCGAGAAAAAGCCATATAGAGCGAAACACGAGTGCAAACACGTGAGGCAGATAATTTTTTTTCTTTTCCTTTTATTTCTTTCATAATTTGTCAGTTTTAAACAATGTCTAATCACGAAGAAACTACCCCTGGGAGTGAAAACAACTAGTTCTTCTTGTTAAAGGCCATGCAACAACAATTTGATCGTATGAACGTGGTGTTTGACGAGATGATGGAGACTAATAATGCTTTAAAGGTTGCAGTTGAACAACATAGTGCTATGTTTACAACCTTATTAGGCGAACAACAACCTGGGGTTACTCATGATAGGAGACAGGGTAGGCAGTATCATAGCTCTATGGCAGATTTTGAGGATGAGGTGGTAGAAGGGAGTGAGGATGGTGAAGCCTATAACTATGGGGCTGAGATGGGTAGGATGAGACGTAGGAGAGACAGACGTGAGAGGCCACCTAGAGCGGTTGATTATAGAGGCCAGGGTGGGGTAGATAGAAACCTTGGAAATATTAAATTGAAAATACCCTCATTCCAAGGCAAGAATAATCCTGACGCCTATTTAGAGTGGGAAATGCGGATGGAATTAATCTTTGATTGTCATAACTATTCGGAAGAAAAGAAAGTCAAATTAGCAGTAATTGAGTTCTGGTGGGATCAATTAGTGACCAATAGGAGGAGAAATCATGAAAGGCCTGTGGAGACTTGGGATGATTTAAAGGCCCTTATAAGGAGGAGATTTATACCTAGTCATTACCATAGGGACCTATATCAAAAATTGCAGAGCCTTACTCAAGGTTCAAGTAGTGTAGAGGATTACCATAAGGAGATGGAGATGGCCATGATTAGGGCTAATATCGAGAAGGATAGGGAGGCTACCTTAGCTAGGTTTTTGAATGGGTTAAATAGAGATATAGCCAACATAGTTGAGTTACAACATTATGTGGAGTTGGAGGACATGGTGCACATGGCTATGAAGGTAGAAAGGCAGTTGAAACGAAAGGGGGCAGCATGGTATTCCTCGGGTTCTAACCCTCCCTAGAAGCCACGGTGGGATAGTACTGACAAGGGTGAGATGACATGGGTGAGATGACTGTTTCAAAGGAGAAGACCAAACCACCTAAGAGAACCAAAGTAGTACCTACCAATAGCAAACCCAAGGCAGATTTTCAACCTTCTAGGAATAGGGATATTAAATATTTTAAATATTTGGGTGTCGGGCACATTACCGGAGGGTAATGATTTTGCGTGACAATGGGAAGGTAGTATCTGAAGTTGAGAGTGATAGTGATGAAATGCCTGAATTGGAAGATATTGGTGTAGAATACCCCGTTGAAGGTGTAGCTCTAGTTGCACGACGTGCTCTTAATACACAAATTAAGGTAGATGATATGGAGCAGCAGAGAGAGAACATATTTCATACTAGGTGCTATGTTAAAAAAAAAGTATGTAGTCTGATAATAGATAGGGGAAGTTGTACCAATGTCGCTAGTACCACGCTTGTTGAGAAACTAGGTTTGTCTATGATAAAACACTCTAGGCCTTATAAGTTACAGTGGGTCAATGAATGTGATGCCTCAGGTATAGGTATTGGAGTTGTGTTAATGTAGGAGAAACGACCAATTGCCTATTTTAGTGAAAAATTGCTGGGGGGCTGCCTTGAATTACCCAATTTATGACAAAGAATTGTACGCCTTGGTGAGAGCCTTGGAGACTTGGCAACATTACCTTTGGCCGAAAGAGTTTGTTATCCATACCGATCATGAGTCCCTAAAGCACATGAAGGGGCAAGATAAACTGAATAGGCGGCATGCCAAGTGGGTAGAATTCATCGATACTTTTCCTTATGTCATTCATTACAAACAGGGTAAGGAAAATATTGTGGCTGATGCGTTGTCTAGAAGGTACACCCTCATTGCTACTTTAAATACCAGATTATTAGGTTTTGAGTATGTTAAGGACTTGTATGCTAATGATAATGATTTTGCTGGTATGTATGGGGCATGTGAGAACAATACTTTTGGACAATTTTATAGACTAGATGGCTTCTTGTTTAAAGCAAATAAATTATGTGTGCCTTTTAGTTCTTTACGTGAGTTGCTTGTGCGTGAGGCACATGGGGGAGGCTTAATGGGACATTTTGGTGTGCGGAAAACTTTGGATGTATTACATGAACATTTCTTTTGGCCTAAAATGAGACGTGACGTGGAAAGATTATGTGCAAGATGTATCACATGTAAACAGGCCAAGTCTAGAGTCTTACCTCATGGTTTGTATACCCCTTTACCTGTACCTACCGAGCCTTGGATTGATATCTCTATGGACTTTGTATTAGGCTTGCTTAGGTCAAAACAAAATAAGGATTCAATTTTTGTGGTTGTTGATAGGTTTTCTAAAATGGCGCATTTTATATCTTGCAATAAAAGATGATGCTACTAACATTCTTTGAATTATTCTTTCGAGAAATTGTCCGCCTCCATGGTGTTCCAAAGAGTATTGTTTCGATCGAAATGTTAAATTTCTTAGCTACTTCGGAAAGTCTTGTGGGGTAAGTTGGGTACTAAGTTGTTATTTTCGACTACTTGTCACCCTCAAACGGATGGCCAAACCGAGGTAGTAAATAGAACTCTATCTATCTTATTACGTACTGTAATCCAAAAGAATCTAAAGAATTGGGAGGATTGTTTGCCTTTTATTGAATTTGCATATAATAGAAGTGTACATTCTACTACGAATATGTCTCCATTTGAAATTGTGTATGGTTTTAATCCATTAACCTCTTTAGATTTGATTCCTCTACCTGTTGATGAAAGGACTAGTTTGGATGGACACACGAAAGCTGAAAAGGTAAAACAGCTCCATGAGAGTGTGCGGCAACAAATTGACAAGAAGAATAAACAGTATGCCACCAAAGCCAACAAAGGCCGTAGACGAGTTATCTTGGAACCTGGAGACTGGGTCTGGGTGCATATGAGGAAAGAACGGTTTCCTGCCCGGCGACGGTCTAAACTACACCCTAGGGGGGATGGGCCTTTTCAAGTCCTTGAACGAATAAATGATAATGCTTATAAGATTGATCTTCCCGGTGAGTTTAATGTTTCGGCTACTTTCAATATTTCTGATCTTTCCCCTTTGATGCAGGTGATGATTCGAGGTCGAATCCTTTTTGGGAAGGAGGGGATGATGCGAGCCGTGACCGGTGAACCATGGACCGACTAGCGTGACTCAACACATAGTCCGATAGGAACATTAACGAGGTCAAGGGCTAAGAAGATCAATGAAGACATGCAAGGTCTTGTTCAAACTACGCTGGTGAAACCGATACCAAGAATCGATGCCAACTTTGGTACACTTGATTCAAGCTAAGGACTATATTGGAAGTATATCAGAGTCTAATGGTAGATCGAGGGACCAAAAGAGCGTAAGACAAAGTTGGAGGGCCAAAATGCAGATGGGACAGAATTCCGCGCAGAGGGTCTGGGTAAATAACCATGCGATCGCATGGTTATATAGTTCTGCGATCGCAAGGGTGCTAATTTAAAGGCAGAATGGTTTGGGGCCAAACCATGCGATCGCATGGAAAAGGCCTATGCGATCGCAAGGCTTATTTTCAGAGGAAGTCCGGATTTTGGCAAGTTTTAGTTTCCTTTTTGGTTTAGAACTCTTATTTAATTGGTTTTAAGTTAATTCTGAACTAGAGTAGGTTTTTTTCATATGTTTATTAGTTAAACATCTTTCATTGTAAACATAAGACAATTTACGTTTTGAGATTAATTAAAGTGAGGATTCACTTTCTTCCTAGTTCTTAATCGAACTAACCTAAACTTATCAAAGAATTCGCATCTCTTTGTGGCATTCATAACTCTGGTTCGTTGTTTCAAGAATTCATCGGGTCAAGTTCTTGCGGCTAGATTTTAGCTTTTTGGGGTTCGGATCAAACTTGTGGGTCCCGGATTTAATTTTTTTGGGTTTGCATCACTTTGGGAAAGAAATATTCCGAGAGCAAAATTGTAAAGAAAATTCTCAGATCCTTGCTTGATCGTTTTCATTCTAAAGTAATTGCAATTGAAGAAAGTAAGGAGATTGAGAATATGAAGGTTGAAGAATTGGTGGGATCATTGATAACATATGAGCTACATCTACAAAGGAGAAAGAAAGAAAAAGGGATCTCGTATTGCCTTCAAAATTAAAAACCATGAAGATGAGGTTGATTGTGAGGAGAGTGAAACAAATAAAAACATGGCCATGCTCACCAAACAATTCAAAAAATTTCTAAAAGGAAATCAAAAGGAAAAACTTGAATACCTCTCTCCAACAAAAGAAGAGATTTCCGATCAACACAAAACAAAACCCCACTACATCTATGAATAGATCTGACAATCGAATTCAATGCCATGAGTATGAGGGTTTTGGTCACATAGCCTCTAAATGTGCAAATACTTTAAAGAAATCTCATACCAAGAAGGCCATGAATATCACTTGGAGTGAAGATGATGAAAAAGATTCAGATAAGGACGAGGATGAGGACGAGGACGACAGAACCACTGTTGATCAGGTAATGTCTTTAATCGTGAACTTAACTTCGTCTTCGATTTCGTGCAAAACTTGATTGCAGGTTCTAACTTCTTGGCGACAACATCCAAGAACCAACCGTTCAGTATATGTTATAACTATAGCAATGTGAATAAAAAATTACAAGATGAACAGGAGAAAAACTTGTCTACTCAAGTCATGATGGAATTTTTGGAAGATGACAAGGCTGAAATTGATTCTCAAAATAATATTCTTACCAACATCTTAAAAGAGAAGGATGATCAAATTGCGAACCTTCTTGATGAATTAAAAGTTTCAAAAGAAAGGATCAAGTAATTAACAATTGGAGCCTCTCGCTTAAGTGAAACCCTAAGCTATGGAAGAACTCCAAACGTCAAAGAAGGTTTGGGATATGTTGGAAAAGGTGAAAGAAAAGTTGGGAATCAGATCAACTTCATCAAAGGAACAAAATCTGCTATATTTTCAGACAAAACTGCTCCCATCACCGTCAGAACTAAGACTGGCTTGCCTATGCAGGTTCTGACCAATGCCAAGACTAAAAAACAGTCACGACCATCAGGTATACAACCAATACAGAGAGGAAAATCAAAGTACTTTGTAAAATGTTGCATCTGTGGTAATCTAGGACACGACTCCTTTCATTGTTTGTTTAGCAAAAACTTGGCTAATAGACAAATGAGACAACATAGCAACACTAAAGTAAGACAAATTTAGGTCAAAAAGGGTGATTTAAATTGTTATATAGTTGATGTTGCCTATAGATCTTTTATTCCTAATTCTTGGTATTTTGATAGTGGTTGTTCTAGACATATGACTGGTAATCGATCTTATCTAACTAACTACAAAAGTCATGAAGGTGGTCTGGTTACTTTTGGTGATGGAGCTCACGGTAAAATTGAAGGTGTAGGCACTATTCTAATTGATGGATTCTCTCCGTTAAAAGAAGTTCTTTTTGTTGTAGGTTTAAAAGCTAACCTAATTAGTATAGGCCAACTCTTTGATGATAAACACTTGGTTATGTTCTCAAAAAATTCTTGTAAAGTCTTGAATTATGATGGTAGTTGTATTCTACATGGTACTAGATCCAATGATAAATGTTATCTTCTTAACACCAAAATTACTTGTCATATTTCAAAGACTGACTCAACCGAGTTGTGGCACAAACGTTTGGGACATTTAAACTATAGTGATCTGTTGAGACTAACAAAATTGAATGAAGTACGAGGTGTTCCTAAGCTTACTGAAAAATTTGAAGGATTGTGTGGTACGTGCCTAAAAGGTAAGCAAACCAAAAGTACTCACAAGCAAGGTAAGTTTCTTACTACAGCTTATGTTTTAGAATTACTTCACATGGATTTGATGTGACCTATTCAAACTGAAAGTATTGGGGCCAAGAAATATATTTTTGTTTGCATGGATGATTTTTCTAGATATACTTGGGTATATTTCTTGAGAGAAAAATCTGATGTTTTTGAAAGATTCAAATTTTTGCACCTAAAATTAACAACAGAAAAATATTTTGAGGGAATAAAAATATTAAGGATTAGAAGTGATCATGGGAGGGAGTTTGAAAATGCTACTTTCTCTTATTTTTGTGATCAAAATGGTATTTTTCATGGATTCTCTGCACCCAAAACTCCTGAACAAAATGATGTTGTGGAAAGGAAAATTATGTCTCTACAAGAGATGGCTAGAGTAATGCTAAATAGTAAGAAACTCCCTCTTAAATTATGGGCTGAAGCTATTAATACTGATTGTTATATTTTGAATCGTGTGTCGTTGAGAACATGAACTACTCAAACTCCGTATGAAATGTGGAAAGGAAGAAAATCAAATCTCAAATATTTCTATACTTTTGGTAGCAAATGCTATGTGTTAAATGATCGAAAATACTTGGGCAAATTCGATTCAAAAAGTGATGAGGGAGTGTTTATTGGTTATTCGAGAACAAATTGTGCTTACGTAATTTATAACATGCGTGCTCGCACTATCATTGAATCAATCAACATAAAAATTGATGATACTTGATGATTTTTCATCTTATTCACGTGAGCCTATTATTCACTTTGGAAGAACATGTAGCACTCAAGTTTTGATGCACTCTGCCTGCCTCCCATCTAGAAAGTTCCGTCTCACCGAAAGTTCACGCACCATAGACAAATAACGAACAGAAAATGAGAAGGCAACCTCCTTCTTGAATTCGTAAAGCACACCCATTGGACAATGTTCTCTCGATTCCGAGACGGCATGATGACTCGGAGGAGGCTTGCTAATGAACTTGAAAATGTTTGCTACACTTCACAAATTGAACCCAAAAATATATATGAAGCTATTATTAATGAAAATTGGGTTCCAGCCATGCATGAAGAGCTAGCTCAATTTGATAGAAATGAAGTGTGGGAACTTGTACCTCGGCCAAAGGACACAAATGTGATTGGGACAAAGTGGATATTCAAAAATAAATCAGATGAACATGGCAACATAGTCAGAAACAAGGCATGCTTGCTTGCACAGGGATACACTCAACTAGAAGGAGTGGATTTTGATGAAACATTTGCACCTGTGGCTCTTCTTGAATCCATTAGACTTTTACTATCAGTGGCATGTCAAATGAGGTTGAAGCTGTACCAAATGGATGTAAAAAGTGCCTTCTTGAATGGAATTGTTAATGAAGAAGTCTATGTTGAGCAGCCTAAGGGATTTGTTGATCCTTATTCTCCCAACCATGTGTTCAGACTCAGAAAGGCTCTATACGGACTAAAGAAAGCCCCACGTGCTTGGTATAAACGATTGACCATGTTCTTGTTGGAACAGTGATACAAGAGAGGAGGAGCTGACAAAACGTTATTCATCAAATATTTCAAAACTGGATTAATAGTTGCACAAATCTACGTCGATGATATTGTGTTTGGTTTTTCACTAGAAACAAAATCCAAGGAATTTGTTGCACTTATGCAAAATGAGTTTGAGATGAGTATGGTTGGTGAACTAAATTTCTTTTTAGGTTTGTAGATCAAACAGGTTGGAACAAGGATTTTCATCTCACAGGCCAAGTATGCAAAAAATCTGGTGAAGAAGTTCGGCCTTGAACAAACCAAGTCAGTCAGAACTCCCATGGCCACGTCCCTGAAAATTTCAAGAGATGATCAGGAAAAGGAAGTTGACTCCAAATTGTGCGGTAGCATGATAGGCGCTTCTTTGTCGCACTGATCGCATGCCGTCCCGACATATCATTCGAAGTTGGAGTTTGTGCACGTTATCAAGCTAAACCAAAATAATCACATTTGCGGCGAAAGAAGCAAATTATTCGTTATATTAACTGTACTTCTGGTTTTGGTTTATGGTATACTAATGATACTAACTCTCATCTTACAGGATACACTGATGCTGACTGGGATGGAAACATGGATGATAGGAAAAGCACGAGTGGAAGATGTTTCTACATTGGTAACAATCTCATTGCATGGTTAAGTAAGAAACAAAACTCTATTTTCTTATCTACTGTCGAAGCTAAGTATATTGCAGCGGGCAGTTGTTGCACTTAGCTACTTTGGATGAAACAAATGCCATGTGATTATGGTATTGATCAGGACTCTGTTACTATATTTTGTGATAACACTAGTGCTATCAATATTTCTAAAAATCCCGTTCATTACTTTAGGACTAAACATATTGATATTAGACATTATTTTATTAGAAATTTGGTCGAAAAAAAAGTAATTACTTTGGAACATATTCAGACTGAGTATCAGTTGGCTGATTTGTTCACCAAAGCTTTAGATTCTATTAGATTTGAGACTCTATGGAAGGCTGTGGACATTTGCTTGATGCATTAGTTTTTTTTTTAAAACAAAAAAAAATTAAAATAAAATTTAGAAGTAGTGTTTTTCTTTTTGTTTGATTTTATCATTGTGTTTGTTTGCATTTGCTTATTTTTTTTATTTTAAAAAAAAAAGGAAGAAGAAGGGATTTTCTTGCAAATAGCATATAATATAAATGTATGATTGGTCTATGAATTTTGAAATTTACTTGGATTAACCAATCAGTATGGTATGCTCATTATACTTATGGTAAAATATGCTCAGATAAGCATACTTTGAGGACATATTATCTTGTTTGATTGTACCTTACTACTAACTAGATTGTTATCTTTAAAGTAGTTTTGTACTTTGTTGTGACCTATGGTCAGTATCTATGTCTCTCAGCACTATAATATGTTGTTGTGTTAAACAGACAATTTCATAGAAGAGAGGGCTACCACCATAGATGTGTGTAGCCATCCTTGATAATGAACATAAATCATGTAGAAAAGAGCTACCTTTCGTAGAAAGTCAACTCCATGATCTTATAAATTCAGTACTTTAACAAAAAAAGGGGATATATATATATATATATATATATATGCAAATTAAGTCAACATTCTGAGTACTCAAAAGAAAAATTGCTATGGTACTCCTGTCTGGCGCGCACATATTTTTTTATTTAAAGAGATGTTCAGATGATGACTGGTTTGAAATACATCTCAGTACTGATCTTCTTGACAAGGTTCAATTTGGCTTAGTGGGACAGGTTATGATCGATTAATCCAGTATGTCCTATCACACACTCACGTTATAAATCTGATCAATTAATTGAATCTAATTATGCGTACATAACTGATTGGAAGACTCCAGTTGATTTTGATATTTTTGGACTGATTGTATAATTTGTAGAACTATGAAATTTTCCCATAAATAAACGATTCAATTTTATCTCATAAAATATTCTCATTATTTTTGTGTGATCATCTTGTGTGGGCCTTTTCGTAGAAATTTCAATCAACAGTCTAATTTTGGCAACACAATCAGCTTTAACTGAAAAAAATATGGATGCATTGTTGTTTATGGAATCCAATCGTATTTTGCTCTGATTTTATCTTCCTAATTTAAAAAAAAAATCTATTTTCTATAAATTAGCATCTTAGGCGGTTTAATTTAATTCAAATTTGACATATCTGATTAAGGAAGGTTTCTGTGTCAATAATTGCCATTAATCAGTTTATTTTTAGTAACTGCTTTCCACACGTCCCAAATTAATTGTTCCCTTCTTGTGCAATTCTGAAAAATTTCCTCTATTAAACCGTGATTTAGGGTTTCCCTCTTCATCTTCTTACGCTTAATTTTCAATTCTAAACTCCGAAGCCCATCATACTTGATCTTGAAGGTTTGTTGAGTTTTCTTCTTCAGATTCAAACAATGGTGAAGACTAAAATGCCAAAATCAAAGAAACATCCGAGAAATTCGTCCAAAGACACTGTTGCTCCGGTGTTTGCTGCTGAAACTACGATGGGGCCACAAATGTCGCCGGCAAGGACTCTTCGGCGAAGTGCAAGAAGACAGAACCCTCAAGTTCAGACCCGGACACTTCTCCAGCGGCAGTTGCATTTCAGGCTGACCAATCGACGGACATTGTTGCATATCAACCGCCGGTCAGCCATTTTAAATCTCAGCCCCGTCCACCATTTAACGACCCAATCACCTTTATGGGCAAGAAAGTTACGTTAAGTGCCCAAGACCTAGATGAAGAAGGAGATGAGGATGATGAATCTGCGGGTGACAGTGGGTCTAACAATGCTGAAATTGAAGAGAAAATTCGTGAGGATGAAGGGTTGGTGATGAGGAGTCTGAACAGCCTCCCCCATTCGTAGAAGGTTCAAGTAAGCCCCCTTCTCAAAAATCAGATTCTGATTTTGATGTTGCTCTTGATGAATCTTCGGAATCTACTCCTACACCTCCTCCAATGAAAAGGGTTACAAAGGCTGTGAAAGGAAAAGGCAAAATCGCTGATGTTGCTGAAAAACCCACACCTGCTGGTCAGAATAGGCCTACCACTACCTCAGGGGGTGCCTACAGAGTACTGCCTACTCCTAGTTCAAACCCCTAGATGTTCAGAATTGACACATTAACTAGAGGTAGACACTCTGTTAACCCCCTCAACTACTGTTTTCTATCAGAGAGTGCTGAGAGTCTGTTTTGTCATTTACCATCTACCGTAAGTTCATCATTGAGTACAAGGTAGCAATTGCCGAATTTAGTTCGTTTGGTCTAGTTGAAATTGTTGATTTTCACAACTTACATAATCTGTTAAGTTTTTCTAGGTCGTTCAATGAAACTCTGGTCAAGGAATATATGGTAAATGTTCCAAAGAATCTGGGGAAGGCTGGAAATGAATTCAGGTTACAGGTTTATGTCTGATTAAGACATGTTACCTTCAGTCCTAACTTCCTCAGGGACTGGCTTAGGGTGACTATTGTGGCTGTCACAAGTGACGAAGAATTGACCAAGGACAGCATCGCGCAGAAAAATGATCGCTCTCACCGCCGTAATCGAGAACCGATCGCTTCCCGCTCTCGCCCAAATACAAAATTCTTCATCGGATTCTTATCAACAATATCGATCCATTAACTCATCAATCTGACATTTCAGAGACAGGGCTATTATGCTATACAAGTTAGGGATGAGGATGCCAGTTGATTAAGTCAAAATAGTTTTTGATAGAATTGTTTATGAAGGACCAAGGAGGGTCAAGCAGTACAGGCTACCGCATCCAACTCTGATCCATCACTTTCTTGTTCATCAAGAAGTGCCTAACATAGATTCAGACCGATTCTCTAAGGATATTCCAGCGCTAGGTATTCATGAGTTTACAAATTTGGGTAGTGCACCACATCCCACACCTAGAGTTCCGAGGCACTTTCTATCCTCGTTGGATCATTCTGGACGTCCGGATGCACTGGAAACTCAGTTGGGGCTGGTTCGAACACAGGTAGATCAAATTTTTACCTTAACCAAAGGTTTTTCTGATGAATTTACTTTCATGTGTAGGGTGTTGGGTAAACTGGAATATCTGGGCGATGAGCATATAAAGTCTACCTACTAAATAGTTACTTTGGAATTCTCTACACATCCTAGAGATCCAATGGAGATTTCAACTTCCGATCTCGTTGTTGAGACAACTGCTACCCCAGTCACTGCACCTCACGGTGATGATCCTCGAGCTGATGCTTCTTTAAATACCCATGCTCGCAGGAGAGTTGCAAATGCATCTACATCCGGTACAAAGAAGTCCAGATCCTCCCGGCACTAATTATTTTCGGTTCTAACTTTTAACTTTCTAACTATTTGGTTATGGATGACTATATTAACTCTTACATTCTGCTTTATTTCCCTTCAAACACTGCTTTACTTATGTTTTTTTCCCTTCCTTTGGCGTTCCTCTTACAAAAGGGGGAGTATTAGTAATTTTTAAATTTTGTGGTTGTTAGGTTTTTCTTGCTATTGATACTTTGTTGGTTAAACTTTAATAGTAGTATTTTTAGGTATGATAGTTTGATCATTACACTTAGATGATATCTCGCTAAGGGGGAGCAATATAAAAGTTATGGCTAATGTGTGTGGTATTTGCATATGTTGTTAACTTCTTTGCAAGAGTTCTTGGTTTACACACTAAGGGGGAGCCATAACCCGTATATGTTGATGCTTATGGGTTCTTTACTTATTCACACACATCACACTTACATTAAAAATCCAATAGTTATGTGTTTGTAATTAAGCAACGCCAAAAGGAGAGATTGTTGAAAAAATATGTGTCATATTTTTCACTTTTTATATCTTGGCTCACTTAATGAATATAACTGATTTTTAATGATAAAAGAGCAGGTTAGCATTTGTGTTTTCGATTGGTCTGGTTAACGCTAGTTCTGACTTACTGAGTTGATAAGTGGATTATTTTTCCAGATCAATAAATCTGCAATTTTATTCTATTTTTATACTTGATATATTCTTATCTCATGAATATTATTGACAGCTCCTTTTGTAGGTTAAAGAATCTTTTCTTATTCTCTTATATTTGTTTAGAAAGGAAATATTTAGTTTCCTAAATTCTTTTTTTCTACAAATCTAAGAATGTCTTTCTATATTCTTTCTTATTAATTTTCTTACCATTCTTGTTGCATATTTTTAGGTAAGAAATAATTCCTGATTTGATTTCTACCTTAACTATAAGTAAGAGTAGAAATCAATAAGGAATTAGAGTTTTGAAATATAATTTTTGATCTTGTATTCTCTAAGCAAAAACCTGCCGAATTCATTGGTGGAAAACAAGACTCGATGCTTCATTGATTCAACTTTCAAAGCAAAAAAGTTTTCTTCAAACTCATTGAAGAATCAAGAACTAATTGGTGCTCAATGAACAATTCCATATCTTGTCTAAGCTACTTAGCGTGAAGTTAAGAACATGAGTTTTTAATCCAAGTGGTGGTTGCGGCCAAGTACAATAGGGAAGTGGCGATAAACTCAAGACCGGTGGGTTTGATTCCACTTCATCAACAAGTCAGAAGAAGAAGTATCACATGGAGTTGATCTTTTTTCTTTTGATTGTTATTTTGTTAATTTTGCGAAATTACAAAAACCGATACTATTGTATTTTTTGAACAAGATTATTAGTGTATTGTTTTTACCCATGGCATGGGAGCCTGTGGATGTTTCCCTTAGGGGTTTACCACGTTACATCTTGTGTTCATATTTAATCCTTTAATTTCCACACTTAACAAGTTTAGGTAAACGAACACGGTTGTGCGAGTCGAATCATATCTCTCTATCTTGCCGCTTCGACTACGTTCGTCTAATCGCTTGTTTAATTAAGATTAAAATTCGTTTTAATTTAATTAATCTAGGTTTTAGAACTTTCAACAACTAACTTTTTTCTTTGGTTGTTTGAATCTCTTTTTCAAGTTATGGGAAACAAACAACCAAAAAAATTATTCACCAATCAATGCCAAGCAATGGCTAATGTGATTAAAATAGTACTCTCAAATACGCACCATTGACTACTTTTATGACATATTGGTCAAAATGCTTCTTAACACCTGTCTTATTATTTAAGAGATCATGTATTCAAAACTTTATTCAATATATGTCTTTACGATTGTGAGATAGAACAAGAGTTCCAAGAAGTGTGGGGACATTTATCAACAATAATTGATTTGTCCAAAAGCTCATGGCTAAAAACACTTTATGAAAATTACGGCATAAATGGTGTCTAGCTTTCAAAAATTATTTCTCTGCTAGTATATTGTCTACACAAAGCAGTGAAAGTATATTTTTTGTGGTGTGACAAGTAAGACAGTGTCTCTTACTGGTTTTGTTCTTCAATATGAGAAGATATTGGAGCGGAGACGTCGTTCAGAGTTGGTGAAAGACTTCCAATGTTTAAAGAATTTGAAGAGGAGTTATGTGGATCTTTGTCTATGGAAATTAAACAAGTTATGGAGATAAAAAAGAATACACTATGAACTTTAGAACTTTTGATTGCACTTGCAAAAAGTTTGAGTCAATGGGCATTCTATATCTTTATGCCTTGAAAGTTCTTAATTTCTATAATATTTTTTCTTCTTCCTCAATATATCTTAAAGAGGACAAAAGAAGCTAATGATGGTTTAGGGGTGAACAACAATTGCAACTCGATCATTGGGACTACAAAAAAGACAATCAGTTTGCATATGAGCCAAATAATGTGCAAAGCAATTCATCTTGCTAGTAAAGGTACACTAACTGCTTATTGCATGTTTGGTATACTTTAATATAAACTCTTTTTTTCTCAAATTTATTTTCAACCACATATTTCATGGGACTCACAACTTTTATCAACTTTTCAACCACACTTTTCATCAACTTTTTTCAAAATCTACTAGAAAACTACTTTAAAACTCTACCAAACATACACTAAAAATACCAAAATGGATTAAAGAATTTGAAATTGACAGTGGGGGTAATGAAGAAAAATTAGATGATCAAAATTGGGAATCGAATCCATTACATGTGTTGGATCCCCCATGTATTAGGACAAAAGGGATTACAAATGCTAGAATAAAAAGCCAAGTTTAAAAGGAAATAAGAAAGTGCAAGAAAATGATACAACCAATTCGTGAGGTTGGCGATGTTGAGAAGGCTAAGAATCAAAAGCTTGGTAATGTTGAGAAGGCTAAGAATCAAAAGGTAAAATGTGTCGTTCAATGTGATGTTGAATTACTAAAGCAAAGAAAAACCTCTTCAAGTATTCCCTTTGCCAACAACTATATGTCCATGCCTAATTTTCATCAAGTTTGTTTTACAACTCTATCATAGGGCTAATTTCAGCAACGACACTTAAGTTTTCAAAAAAATTCAAAATTGTCACTTAGTTGTTTCGTTACACTACGAGTCACTAAAGTTTGATATCCTTACAGCAAAGGTGATTCTGTTAACACCGTCAACCTTAGTCTTGCGTGTCACCCTGAAATACTACGTGATATTGATGGTGTTTTTTTTTCACCACGTCAGAAAATCAATTTTTAATTAGAAAAAAAAATTGAAATGGTCCGCCAACAAAGAAGGAAAATCCATGCCTCCCGTCCCTCCCAAACCAAAAATATATATAAATAAAAATAAGAAAAAAAATAAATAAGAAAAAATCAATTCCCGCAAGCATTTATTTAAGTCAAATATGCAACATTGGTAGGAATTGGTTTTTGCTTATTTGTTGTTCTTTTTTTTTTTTGTGGAGAGAGAGGGGCACGGATTTTCTTTCTTTGTTGGTGGACAATTTAAAAAAACTAAATTTCTAACGTGGCGAAAAAGTAAACATTATCAATGTCATATAGACTACTAAAGTTGATGATGTTTACAGAATGACATTTGTTGTAAGGGTATCAAACTTTAGTGACTAGTAGTACAAGAAAATAACTTCAGTGACCATTGCTAAAATAAACCCATATTATATATGATTAAGTATATCTTTATATTATTATTATTATTTTGTAAAATTAATATATTATTGTATTTTGAGTATATTGATATATGATAATTACTTGCACGTATTGTTAATGAATTTGAATCTTGTTGTGCCTTGTTGTACACGTGGCAGAAAGGGGCAAAAAAAAATCTAGATAGGCGTGGTGCATCATAAAGGATGCATGACCAAAAGGGACCAACGGAGATGCTAGGAAGATAGAAATGATAGAGATTGCTTGACCAACCGATGTACGATAAAGGAGCGAGTTAAAAGCGGTGCTAGTCTCAAATTTTCACGATATTCTTTCGATTATGCGAAGTCATTAGGTAGGATAACTAGCCAATAAAAAATAGGTTCGCCATACTCGCTACCCTTATAGCTTCAAGCACCTTAGATGAAGCACGGACTCGTGAAATGCTATTACATGACCATGGAAAATGGAAAATACTTAACCTAACGATCATAAGCAACTGAATATCTCCTAGAGCGTGTGGAGAATCTCCACGCGATAAAGTTGGATACAAAAGAGAATGTGGAAGAGAGGACATTGATTTTCTTTCTAAGTTGGCGGACCATTTAAAAAAACTAATTTTCTGACGTGGTGAAAAAGTAAACATTATCAATGTCATGTAGACTACTAAAGTTGATGATGTTTACAGAATGACATTTGTTGTAAGGGTATCAAACTTTAGTGACTAGTAGTATAAGAAAATAACTTCAGTGACCGTTGCTAAAATAAACCCATATTATATATGATTAAGTATATCATTATATTATTATTATTATTTTGTAAAATTAATATATTATTGCATTTTGAGTATATTGATATATGATAATTACTTGCACGTATTGTTTATGAATTTGAATCTTGTTGTGCCTTGTTGTACACGTGGCAGAAAGGGGCAAAAAAAATCCAGATAGGCGTGGTGCATCATAAAGTATGCATGACCAAAAGGGACCAACGGAGATGCTAGGAAGATAGAAATGATAGAGATTGCTTGACCAACCGATGTACGATAAAGGAGCAGAGTTAAAACGGTGCTAGTCTCAGCCTTCGCTGATATTCTTTCGATTATGCGAAGTCATTAGGTAGGATAACTAGCCAATAAAAAATAGGTTCGTCATACTCGCTACCTTTATAGCTTCAAGCACCTTAGATGAAGCACGGACTCGTGAAATGCTATTACATGACCATGGAAAATGGAAAATACTTAACCTAACGATCATAAGCAACCGAATATCTCCTAGAGCGTGTGGAGAATCTCCACGCGATAAAGTTGGATACAAAAGAGAATGTGGAGAGAGGGACATTGATTTTCTTTCTAAGTTGGCGGACCATTTAAAAAACTAATTTTCCGGACGTGGTGAAAAAGTAAACATTATCAATGTCATGTAGACTACTAAAGTTGATGATGTTTACGTAATGACATTTGTTGTAAGGGTATCAAACTTTAGTGACTAGTAGTATAAGAAAATAACTTCAGTGACCATTGCTAAAATAAACCCATATTATATACGATTAAGTATATCATTATATTATTATTATTATTTTGTAAAATTAATATATTATTGCATTTTGAGTATATTGATATATGATAATTACTTGCACGTATTGTTTATGAATTTGAATCTTGTTGTGCCTTGTTGTACACGCGGCGAAAAAAGGGCAAAAAAATCCGAGATAGGCGTGGTGCATCATAAAGTATGCATGACCAAAAGGGACCAACGGAGATGCTAGGAAGATAGAAATGATAGAGATTGCTTGACCAACCGATGTACGATAAAGGAGCAGAGTTAAAACGGTGCTAGTCTCAGCCTTCGCTGATATTCTTTCGATTATGCGAAGTCATTAGGTAGGATAACTAGCCAATAAAAAATAGGTTCGTCATACTCGCTACCCTTATAGCTTCGAAGCACCTTAGATGAAGCACGGACTCGTGAAATGCTATTACATGACCATGGAAAATGGAAAATACTTAACCTAACGATCATAAGCAACTGAATATCTCCTAGAGCGTGTGGAGAATCTCCACGCGATAAAGTTGGATACAAAAGAGAATGTGGAGAGAGAGGGACATTGATTTTCTTTCTAAGTTGGCGGACCATTTAAAAAAACTAATTTTCTGACGTGGTGAAAAAGTAAACATTATCAATGTCATGTAGACTACTAAAGTTGATGATGTTTACAGAATGACATTTGTTGTAAGGGTATCAAATTTTAGTGACTAGTAGTATAAGAAAATAACTTCAAATGACTGCTGCTAAAATAAACCCATATTATATATGACTAAGTATATCATTATATTATTATTATTATTTTGTACAATTAATATATTATTGCATTTTGAGTATATTGATATATGATAATTACTTGCACGTATTGTTTATGAATTTGAATATTGTTGTGCCTTGTTGTACACGCGGCAGAAAGGGGCAAAAAAAAATCCAGATAGGTGTGGTGCATCATAAAGTATGCATGACCAAAAGGGACCAACGGAGATGCTAGGAAGATAGAAATGATAGAGATTGCTTGACCAACCGATGTACGATAAAGGAGCAGAGTTAAAACGGTGCTAGTCTCAGCCTTCGCTGATATTCTTTCTATTATGCGAAGTAATTAGGTAGGATAACTAGGCAACAAAAAATAGGACATGCTTCGTCATACTCGCTACCCTTATAGCTTTGAAGCACCTTAGATGAAGCATGGACTCGCGAAATGCTATTACATGACCATGGAAAATGGAAAATACTTAACCTAACGATCATAAGCAACTGAATATCTCCTAGAGCGTGTGGAGAATCTCCACGCGATAAAGTTAGATATAAAAGAGAATGTGGGGTTAACTGTCACTAGAATCAAGTGAAAGAGGTTGCTAGAATAATGGTTGGTAGCCACGTGTCATATAATCGTTCATTTTAGTGACGATGTGGGCAGGGACTTGTTAGCTTCAAATTTCGAAGGTTAAAAAGTTGACTCCTTCTTTGGAAAAACGCATAGTTTCCACAAGACTAAAATCTACTCGTAAAATTGTATCACTGAACTAAGCAAAAAATGAGCGACATAGAAAGAAAACTGGGTGAAAATGAGTTAGAGGGGCAGAGTGAACATCTGCAGACTGCAGGATATGGATATCAAACAAAAGGGACACTAGGAATGGGCTCTAGATTTATCCACTAGTAAGAGAGGGAAGGTACCTCGAAAAAATGCAATCAACAGAAGAAAAAAATAACTATTGCAAAAATCGTGTGAACTTTGGCCGAGCAAATTGAGATGTTGGTGGAAGAAAATAGGGAAAAAAGCGCATACGCTGAGGCCAACCCAGGAATGAAGAGGACATCGAAGCTGGAGCCCAGGCCCAATAGCTAGCCATTCCCACCTGATAAGTGAGCCGTACAATTCTAGGTATCACTAGTCCACTGACCCACTCAGAGAGCAAGAGCGTTGATCTACAAGGTCTGCTATTGCCTGGGGTGATGATGCAGATGCACACCAAAATGAAGCTAAAAAATGCATCATCGGCTTTGAAATGTCAGGCTTTTCATATGACCCTCACGGAGCTGACTAAGAGATGGTACCTGAAGCTAAAGCATGTCTCCATCAGAAGATGCCCCCAGCTGAAGGAAACATTCATGAGTGCTTTTGTGAGCAATACTCTAGGCAAAACGCCTGCCACGAGGTTGAACGACATTAAGCAAGGACTGAATGAAAGTATGAAGACTTATTTCAACAGGTTCTAAAATGAACTCATCGCAGTCGAATCTATATTCGACGAGAAGGTGCTAGATGCTTTACGAAATGGCTTTAGGATGGAGACTATATTCTGATTAGATGTTAGAAATAAAAGACCTCAAACCTACAACCAGTTGGTGGACCTAATTAAGGTAGAAATCCAAATGGAAGAAACTATCAAGAATGGGAAAAAGCATGAAGGGGAGAAGATGATGATAGCGTAGGATGCGGCGAAGGGAATATTTCAGAGAAAATCATTCTAGTAGGTCATCTGAACCCAGACATCGAGAAGACAACATAAACGAGGTTACCTTGCGCGAGGTAAAAGCGAGACTTCTATTCTCTCGTCAATATTTAAGTATTGTAGGGTGCATCGATTTGAAAGCCATGATATAGATAAATGCCTAAATGTAAGAGCCACAATTGACAAAATGATAGAATAAAGATATAAACCACGTGGAAAGACTCAATCGGGATAGACTTTGCAAACCCGAGCCCCAAATTATTTATATCACAAAGGCTGAAGTATGTAGGTGAGAGAAAGAGGCTACTGAATTGCTCCTCATGTGCCTCAGCCTGAGGCCCCGAGAAGGTTGAACATCCTCTCTCCAGTAGCTCAACACTAATAGATGCAAAGAGAGATGAAGCCTAAAGAGCTGACGATAACATTCAACGATAACGAATAAGCTAGTATTCATTATCCACATTGTGATGCCCTTGTGGTACATGTGATAATCGCTTGTAACATCTTCAAACGAATGCTAGTTGATAACGGAAGCTCAGTCAATGTCCTTTTTGGCGGTGCCTTTAATCAAATGAAAAATAGATCTCTCGTGGACACCCATGTCTGATTCATTGTACGATTTTACCAGGGATAGCATTGTCCCCTGAAGAAAGAGCACTATCATTGTTGAGGTGGAAAGAGAACCGTTAGTGGCCAGGAAGTATAAGAAATTTTTAATTATCGATTGAAAGTCCACTAACAAAGGGATAGACCCTAAAATAATTAATTGTGGTCACCATGATCCACCACCAAGAAATGCAGTTCCCTATTCTGATAGGAATAGCTACTCTGAAAGTCAACCAAGAGTCTGCTCGTAAATGCCACTTGACTACGATAAGTAATGAGGCTCAACATGCCCCATGACAAATATGGTGAGGGCAAGGCCCTGGAAGTAGATGACGGCAAAATGGATGAAGGTAAAATGTTAATTGATGATGGTTTAGATCCTCAGATTATTGAATCCAACTCTGAGACTGCAGTAGTGGAGGAACTCAAAAGTTTTCCCATAAGAAATGATAGCCTATCAAATCAGCTCTGAGTTGGGATCGGACTAGAAGAGGGTTTGAAAGAGGAAATGAAACAATTCTTGAAGGTAAGCTTGGACATATTTGATTAGAAACATTTCGATATGGTGGGTATAGATCCGATAGTGGCGTGTCATGCACTTAAAATTGATCTCCAAGCTAGGCCTAGGATCCAAAAGGAAGGCAAATGAATCAAGAAAACCACGAAGCCTTAAGAACGGAGGTAGATAAGCTCCTAGCAAATGGATTCTTTTGAGAAACTCATTATCCCATATGGGTGTGCAATCCAGCGTTGGTGCCGAAAAATAATGGAATGTGTTGGACGTGCCAAGATTTCTGTCTTGAACAAAGTTTATCCCAAAGATAGCTTTCCACTACCGCAGATCGACCAACTAGCAGATGCAATAGTAGGCCATGAATTTTTGAGCTTCAGAAATATGACATACTCAGGATACAACCAAATATCTATGTTTAGTCTATATGAAGAGCACACTTCGTTTATAACACATCGAGGCGTGTACTATTACAAGGTACTACATTTTGGCTTAAAATGTAGGTACGACATATCAGAGACTTGTAAACAAAACATTTGCTGAGCAGATAGGAAAAACCATGGAGGTATATGTAGATGACATGCTAGTAAAAAACCTTAAGGATACTAAACACCTAGATGAAATGTTCACGATCTTCTAAAAGTATCGAATGAAGTGAACCCTTTAAAATGTGCTTTCAGAGTCGTATCGGGCAAAGTCATGGGTACATGGTTAATCAGCGAAGCATTGAGACCAATCTTGAAAAAATCTTGGCATTGTTAGACATACAATCCTCAGCAAGCCTACGGAGGTGCAAAGCCTAACGGGAAGGGTCGCTGTCCTAAACAGATTTTTCTCGAAGGCAATTGATAAATACTTTCTCTTCTTTCAAGTTATCAAAGTGGGAAAAGGTTTGAATGGATAGAGGATTGTGAAGCAACCTTCAATGTTTTTAATGGATAGGGAAGGCTCTTCTTATATCCAAACCTACAATAGGAAAATTGTCTTTGTATTTTGCAACTTCTTATGTATTATGCAAGTAAGGCTCTCCAAGACGCAGAGTCTAGGTAACCAGAAATGGAGAAGCTAGCCCTCGCCTTGATAATGGCCTCGATGAAGCTTCGTCCTTGCTTCTAATAAGATGGTATCAAAGTTTTAACGAGCTATCTATTGAAACAGATGTTGTGGAAACCCAACACCTCAGGACAATTGATGAAATGGATGATCTAGTTGGGACAATTCAACATTACTTTCAAAGTGAGAACCGCCATCAAAGGATAGGCATTGGCAGATTTCATTGCTAAATTTGCAAAGGGCCTGATGACTAACTTAACAACATCCATGCCGAGGCTACCACCGTGGAAGCTATTTGTCGACGACTCGTTGAGAGAAGCCAGAACCGGAGTCGGAGCTGGGATCGTACTAAAAAGCCAGAAGGGCACAACCTCAATTGTGTATTTTGCTTTGGCTTTAAGGTTATCAACAACAGAGCAGAGTACAAGGCCCTGCTGGCCGGGCTCACTTGGCTAATGAAATGAATGCCTGCAAAGTTGAAATATTTAGCGATTCCCTGTTGGTGGTAAGCCAAGTAAGTGGAAAATTCACAGCAAGAGATAAAAACATGGTTGTCTATCTCATGAAGGCCAAAAATTAATTATTAAATTTCAAAAAATTTGAATTGGTACAGATTCCAAGGACGGAGAATGGCTTTGCAGATGTTCTTTCAAAGCTAGCAAGATCTCTAGATGTATAGTTATTCAAGACAGTCCTAGTTAGCTCCTCTCCAGACTCTCCATCTCCGAGAGAGTAGGAGAGACCCTATGGGTCAAGAGAGTAACAAATTGGATCCAATAACTGACTACTTAAAAGAGCAAAAGCTCATAGGAAATAAAGAAGAGGCTAGGTAAATCTGCCTAAAATCTGCTAGGTATGTCCTTATTAATAATATTATATATAAGCGATGTTATACCACTATTAAGATGCGTATGGGATGGTGAAGCCAAATACGTACTCCAAGAAATCCATGAGGAAATTTGCGAAAACCATGCTGATGGTCATTCCTTGGCATAGAAGCCATTGAAACAAGGTTTTTACTAGTCCACCATGCAAAATGACGCATTCGAATTTGTTCTTAGATGCGATAAGTGTCATAGGTTCACCAACATACCGAGGCAACCAGCACACAAAATTATGATTGTAGTCAACCCCTAGCCTTTTGCCAAATGGAGAATATACTTTATAGGCCCTTTGTCTCAAAGCATGGCAAATACTAAATTTGTTATCGTAGCAATAAATTATTTTACTAAATAAGTAGAAGCAGGACCATTATGAAAAATCACTAAAGCTAATACATGTAAATTTGTATGAAAAATATTATATACAAGTTCAGCCTTCCACAATCTCTGCTGTCGGATACTGGTACCCAGTTCATAGGGAGAAAACTGCAGAAGATGTGTGAGGAAATGGGTATTCGCAAACACTTTTCCATCCCATATTACCTATAAGTAAATGGGCAAGTAGAAGCGATCAATAAAACATTGAAAAACATCCTAAGGAGAAAGTTGGATAGTGTGAATGGAACGTGGGTAGAAGACTTACCGTAAATACTATGGGCTTACCATACCATAGCCCAAACACCGACTCGAGAAACTCTGTTCTCCATCACCTATGGATCCAAGGCCATGATCCCAATCAAAGTCGATTTGTCCTCTTCCAAGAGAGTATATATCAATGAAGAAAAAAACAATAAGGGGTTAAGGGTGGGAAAAGATCTATTTAGGGAAAATATATAATCTTTTGAAATAAAGCTCGCGGCCTATCATAAAAAGATGGCAAAATACTATAATTCGAAGGTTCGTCGTGGACTGATCCTAAAAAATATTTTCTAGGCCAACAGAGAAGTCAGAGCCGGAACCTTAGGATCAAATTGAGAAGGCCCTTACACTGTGATTGAAGTCATAGTCCCACATACTTATAGGCTCGCTGACATACTTACAGGCTCGCTGACAGGAAAGGTGAACCTTTGATGTTTCCATGGAATGCCGAACATTCGCAGAAGCACTACCAGTTGTTTTGATAATTAGTTGTCCAATTAAAGCTTTCCCACTAATGAGTCTATGTTCCGCAGAAACGAAGTCGTTCAAAACCTTAGAGCAGCATAGAAATGTACAATGTAAAGTAAAATATTAGTAAAATATTCTAGTGATGTGCTAATATTGTTAAAGTATGAAGGTAGTGAAGTTGGGACTTTGACTGGAATAATTGTCATTTAATCTACCTAAAGTTGTTTAAAAATAGAGTTAGTGGAGTTGGGGCCTTGACTAAACAAATTGCAATAACAGACTAAATTTGTTTAAGTATGAAGATAGTGGAGTTGGGGTCTTGATCGAACCAATTACCATTTAAATTAACTAAAGTTTGTTTAAGTACGAAAGATAGTGGAGATGATCTATTTTACTTGAACATATGTCCATTCAATATCCTTCTAAAGTTTGTTTAAGTACGATGGTGGTTATTTAAGAACAAACATCCAAAAGAAAATTATAAAGGTGAATTATATCATAAACATGGAAACGAGTCGTCTTGAAAAAATTTCCAAGATATTAAATTCAAAATTTGAAATTACAAAAAAAAAAAAAAAAAACTTTTACAAGTCTTGAAGGTTCTTAAAAATAGAAGGATCAGAAGTGGAGTATGGTGGAGCTAGGGGTACAGCTTCCGGAGAAAGGACCCTTCAAGGTTTTAGTAGTTGGAGCAGTGGGGACTTCAGCTAATTCTTCTTCGTTCCCCTCAAAGAGAAAGTTGAAGATTGTGTCAGGTTAGTGTATTCATCCTCGATCAGGACTTGGAGCTCTTTGTCTCTCCACCTGTTTCTGTTCCTCATAGAGCTACTTCTCCTCGTATGAATCCCTATAGCTCGCCATCTTGCCTTGAAGAGCCTCCAACTGGGTTGAAACAACGGTTACCTTAGACACCAGGAAAGAGAATGAGAGCTCGATTGATTTCATCTTCCTGCAGAGTTCACACATGTCTTTCTCTTTCATTGTCAGCTTCTCCTCCCAGGACTTCTACTGAATATGGAAGATATTCATCACTTCATTTTTTTCCTCAAGATCCCTCTAAAGATTTTCCTATACTCCTTCGAGCTTTTCTGCGAGGCCTCAAAGTCAGACATCAAGCGGAGAACATCCGACTGTAGATTTTCAAATTTCAAGTTCTTTTTGGAGGCATCGACCCACCCTTAAGCTTCTCTATGGCCTTCTTTTTCTTGGCCACCTCTTCATCCATCTTGAAAGCCTCAGCCAAACATGTTGGTCTTGGACAAGGACCATGGTTCAGCAAGGTTACACTCGTTATGCGCAGCACAATGGCGAACCATCATTGTCTCTAATCAACTCTTCCAAACATGATTGAAGGATCGAAAGATGGAGGCGCAATCTCTAGAAATGAAGCCTAGGAAGCAGAGCCAGGAGAGAGTCCCCAAGACCCTCCGGCCTATTTCAGAAAAGCACCATCAGTAGTAGAGCAACGGAGAGAAAACTCATTGGCTTCTTCTTTTGAGGGTCTTCTACGTTCCCATCTGATGCACTCTTCTTGCCGTCAGAGGATTCTGAGTTTCCAGACCTTGTAGATGTAGGGGGTAATGATAAAGCTTGACCTCTAGAGGAATTCTGGGATGCATCTGCCACTCTTTTTTTTTTTTCTTTTTCACTACCTCCTTCATGACAGGCTTGCTAGAGGGCATAAACGAAGGCTCCTGATAGCTACACCCTTCGACAAAGGATGAGGGTCTCTTGATTTGACTGAAATCTTCACGTGATGTGCCTTAGAGGAAGTTTCGATGGTCGTTGCAGAAGTTTTCTTTTTCTAGTTGAAGTTGATATTTGTTTTAAGAAAAAAGGAAAAGAAAATAGTCAGCAATCTCAGAAAAAATTAATTATAATAGTAATAATATATAAAATAGGGTCGCTTAGAATCATCTCCAAGCCGGTGTTGTAGAAATATGTGTTGACTAGCTGCAAGATAGCTTTGGGCTCTCTCGACTAGCTGCAAGATAGCACTGGGCTCTCTCTTCTAACAAAGTCGTTGTCCCAGCACAAGTATGATGTTCATGATAAATCTATTGATATTAGATACATGAGTGATTGGATATAGTTTGTATGAGACGTGATGTACTCTTTGTTAGACATTGATGTGTACGAAAAGTTTTAATAATTAAATATTTATCTACAGTTTAATGGAAAATCTGTTAGTGTTATAATTTTATTATTTAAACTAATAGAATATGAAGAAAAGTTCATGATAACTTATTAATCACAAGGTATTGTGGCCATTGGATACAAGTTATAATTATCTCTAGTCATAGTAATAATGAGATACGGATATCATTATTATGGATAGATAGAATGTGTTACATTTCTTTTGAATAAAGTAGCTAATCTCATGAGCTAAGATCTAGATGGACATCTAAATGAACACTTAAATAGATTGTTATAAGAACAAGACATTAGATGACCCGCCTAGAGATTGCACATGGATAACTATCCAAGCGTCAGTAGTAAATTTCTAATGCGCGGTAATGGATTTAGTCATTTGACTTGAGGACATCATAGAATCTTATGTGAGGACCACTGCATTTTGGCAAGTGTTTGATGAGGCTCTAAGATAATGAGTCATCAAGAAGACGTCGTACAAGTACAGTGAGAATTATATGAAGGCTGTAAATGTCTAATATGAGAATTCGTCACTCATGGAGGAGATTATAACCTGCATTTTGCCCACTTAAGTTGATATAAAGTTCCTCGACTAGGATGGATTTATGTGTTGAAAATGTTTCAATCATAATTACATTAGATCAACAAAGAGGATAGGTGAATAACATAATTGGTTGAAACAAGATTAGCGCTCATCTATATCTCTTAACTAATTAGATTATGTTGATAAAAGAATTATATTTCCATGGTAACCGCACATATATTAGTTCTTTCATACTACATGACATTTTTGTTCACATAAATTGCATTGATACATTGCTAGATGTCAATATTGGATGGCGACGTGAAATGATCGATATGGGTGAATCAATGATAGTATTACTTTGTTTGCCATCGTGAACGGGAACCTAATAGGTCACATACAAAAAGGTGAGAATTGAGTATCTGGACTTAGACCTTGTCCAAATGGGAGATTGTAAGAATTAATGTCCCAAATCCAAATTAGATTAATTAATTGGGTCAATGGTTGTGGGCTAGCACAATTTTAGTAAGACTAGAACTAGGGTTAGCATAGCCTATAGATAATGGGACTTTGATTACAGAATCACGATTTGTCTTTATAACTTGTTAGCACAAGAAAGAGACATAATCAATATTAATTACTCCCAAAATTTTACTTTCATTTGTTCTTGACTGTGTAAGTCCAGACCTGTTCTTGCCGTGTAGAATACCATTGAAGGCTGGACAATTGGATAGCTGTGGTATTGAAGATTGTACCTCCAGCTAATCAGATAATCAAATTCTATGGTGTTCATCAATGTATATTTCTATCACAATTTTATCTAAGTACAAGGTTTATCCAGCTTACAAGAATTGTAGATTTATTGTATATGTCAATTTCTTACATTGTCATCAGAAAAATATAGTCCTTAAGTATCAACTTTTCTTCTCTATTGTGTTCGATTCAGACAACATCAAAGGGTCCATTGTATTCTAGAGTCATATTTGCATTCTCTAGTGCATCACTAAGTGGGGACAAATAAGAAAAAACACACAATTTGTTTCTGAAATTTTTTGCAGCCTTATTACTTCTCTAACGAACTTGTTGTGATTTAACAAATAATACTGGTAGTGATAGCAACGGACACCTATCCACCATCCACCCCAATCCTCAGATGTCCTATTAGTTTTCTTTAAAATAGTTTGTGAAGGAATAAAGGCGTGGTTCCCTTATGCTGTGCTTCTGAAATGCAACTTTAGTAACACATTTGATCTGCTGACATGTGGAATCTAATAAACTCTCTTATAAAGGGCATGAACAGTGCAAATGTTTCATTATCATTCATTTCTTCTCTTGTGCAGAGGGTTTTCATCCCTTGGGTATCTCCGTCTTCTTCTACGTTTTTTCTAGAGTTCTTCTTTTTGGATCCATTCTTGTTCTTTGAACATGAATACAAGATCTAAACAATAGATCCTTGTATTTAGTATATCAATGTGGTGACCCCAAAATTCTGTCTAATTTTTTTTTTTTACTCTGTCCAGTAGGGTATTAGGAATTGGATGTGAGGGCATTAGTACCCCCATACGCAGAAAGCAGATTAGTTCTTTGGCTCTATTAGAAATTGGATTGAAACATGTTTGTAATAGTTTTTAATATTTTCTTTTGGGGAAAAACAATTAGAAATAATTGGAGGCTACATTTATAGGCCGCCTTTTCTCTTTTGCTTCGGATTCATCTTATTTTTTATATGTAAAATGGGTTTATTTAATAATAATAAAAGCCAAAGAATAAGGCACAATAACTTAAACATAGCGGAAGAGTAAATCATGTGAATCTTTCTTGTTTAGTCATTTTACTTCCAATACTGTAGGTTGCTACAAAACATGGACTTAAGTAAAGCATGGAAATACATCACTTACAATTTTCGTACAAAAATGGCTCCTGACAAATCATTACGTCTCATAAATAACCCATATGTCTTAAACTGTTTAAAAGTACTACAAGATACTTTATCAAAAGGGGAGGTGCTTATATGTTAAGGACGAGTTCACTTAAGCTTGTAAGATACTCCATAGTCCAATAGTCATTTATGTCCATGAAAAAGTAGGTGGCTTCGTATTTTTGTAGCCCGAGTTGGTGGGGATAAGAAGACCATACATAAATTTATGTAATCAAATGGTATTCTTGGCCATCCGAAGCTACATTCCACCTTTGCCCCATGGCTTTATAGTAATCTCGATCCATTTCCTACAAGAGTCATGAAATGACTATGAATGGTGACATTCAATGAGTAAAATACGGTGCACGTGTGATGTTGCACATAAATGCATCTTTTATCTTTCTTAGGGACCTTCTCTCAAGCAATATTTGTACACCGAGCTCTTAAAATAAATATTCTTTGTGCATAAGCACGATGACCAAACTTCTTTGGACCATTATTGTCCCTTTATGGGCTACGTTTACCCTTGACCATAGTTAATCAACTCTTGGGACCCTTACCGTCTCATTATAGGCTACTCTTGCCCTTGACTGTTTTTTAATCGAACCTCGTGTCCTTCAATGGGTCGCTCTAACCTTTGGCCATAGTTGATCAACTCTTTTCTTTGGACCCTTACCATCCATTTGTGGTGTACAATTAGGCCTGGAGGAACTTATTGTGTCATAGCATAACTTGTTTTTGTTTATATGTAGACTTTGTTTTCTCATCTCAAGTTGAGCATGTATAACACAAAATAACTTCTCATTTTCATTCTTCCTTATTGTTGTAAAAATGATAGATAGGCTCAAGATGCTCATAATATTTCATAAATCTCATCAACATAAGTCATTTGGAGCACATAAGAGCACATATAATTTATGCACATGTATACATATATTTATCGTGTTGCACATAAGGCAACGTAAGTTACTCAAAACTCTTTGTGGTTAGTCTTGATCCACCCAAAAATAAAAGGTCCTATATATCAAAATCTTATAGAAGGTGAATATTACTTGAATCTGTAGGTAGGGGTAACAGGACCCTACAAAAACTGGTCTTAGACATTCTTGGTGCATAGATTTTGAGGTATTGATACCCCATCGTACAAGTAAATACGGGGTATCATTACCTTCCGGGGCAGAGCGGTATTAAGAGTTTTTTTTTTTTTTGAAAGCTAAGTTCCCAGCCCCTGAGATCTGACTTTCTCCACCATGAAACCTGAGGTTTTTGGTCCACTTTTGCTGCTGCCCGATTGGGGCCTTGAGGCACGGTTGTGGGGATTAAATCAGGGACCCACCACACCAAGCTCTTTCTTTAAATATTAACTCACCTCTTCTATTCGATATATTTTTCCCCTTTTTAAATGGGTTCTTTCCTTCTTCTTTAAGTGTTAGAAAGTGTGTACATAAGAAAGTGTTATGGTGATTATAGAGAGAAGAAATGGGCAAATTGAGGCCTTAATTAGAAGGGTATTTATAGGAAGAAACCAACTTTCTCCTCATGATTACTTTCATCCTCATTGTGCCACATGTAAAGTTGGTTGGATTTGTTTAAGATTTTCTCTTAGCCCTCATTTAATGCTTTTCCATTTTCTCATAGTTTTTGTAGGGTACAATAGGGACACTAGGGATGGCATCTAGGATAAATTTCTGCAGAAATCTCAATTATTTAATAAAATTGGCAGATTTCTTATATCCTAGACCTGCATTTGGGTCGGGTTTTGAAGGTCGATGCATGCTTATTTTTTGACGTCTCTTGTACCATCTTGAAGATCTTACGGGGATCTTCACAACGCACTTTGAATCGTAGAAAATGGACTACCACAGTGATTAAAACACCATTCTAAAAATGGATGCCCGAACATGGTTTGCTAGAAATTCATAACTATTTTCTAAATTTCATACTTTCTGGAACATTTTTGAATAAATTTTTGGGGCTGATTTCTTAGTCAAATTTAGGTGTATTTGGTACCATTTCAAAGGTCTCGTTGTGTAATTCGTAATACCATAAGAGTCGTAGAATTTTGACCAATATATAATTCATACAATCGCACCAAAGATGGTTGCTTGACTTATCCAAAAAGGTTTAAAACTTTACTTTCTCAATTTTTTGGGTTCCCACCCAACTTTTTACTTTTAACCAATCAAGCCCTATCATAAACTATTAAATCTTAAATTAATTCATATTAGTCCCTTCATAATTCATTAAATCCGATTTTTTCCTTTTTATTATTCGATTTAAATTAAATTCTAAATGTTACGACTTTTAAAGTAATTTCGGGACAACTCAACTAAATTTCTCGTTTTATTATATTTTTCATATTTAAAATAAATTTATTAGAAATACGAATTTTTGGGTCGTTACGATTTTCCTCCTTTAAATAAATTTCGTCTTCGAAATTTACCTAGAATAGCTCGAAAATTTTTTCTCTCGTCTCATCTTCTCGATTATCTGACCTAATCATGGCATACACTCTTGCTTTTCTCTTATCTCTTTTAAGCTTATTTGACCAGTCTCGGCTCACGTGTCCAGGTTTCTTAACGAGTAGCATAATCCTTGTCCCGCTAGACACTCTCCGAGATGAGAATTTCCACATTTGGTACATGGAAGGGTAATTTTGGTTTCTTTATCAGTTTTTCTCCTTTTTATCGAGTTTCGGTATGCTCTTCTCATTGATGTTAGCCGGCCCATTTATTCTTGTTCTCATTCCAGTTCTCGTTGACCCTAAATCCATTTTGATTTTGATTTTGATTTTGATTTCTCGCTTCTCGAGCCCAAACAACTTTGACTTCAGCCTGCTCAGCTGGTAGGGCCTTATCGGTAATTTGTGGTAAGCTTATGTTCTGAATTCCTAACATAAGTACATCTCTATTCAGCTCGGGCCTTAGTCATTCTAGAAAGCGGTCAACCTTCAATCCATTCATACCGACCATATGAGCAGAAAAATGAGACAGATCCTCAAACTTTCTTATGTATTTCGATACCGTCATTGATCCTTGTCGTAACTGGATAAATTTATTTAACTTTTGGTTTCTAGTGGAAGTGGAAAAATACTTGTTTCTATATATTTCACTGAACTTTTCTCAAGCCATGTCCGTTGTTTCTCCCATACTCGTCAACGTGTCCCACCAATATCCAGCACTTCCTCGTAGCATTAAAGACACACATATCACTTTTTCATTGTCTGTTACGTGCGCATAGGCAAACATACGCTCCATTGTTCTTAACCAATTTTTGGCTTCGATTGGATCTTTCGCTTTGAAAAATATAGGAGGATTCAGAAAACGAAAACGATCACTGCTAAGATCTCTTCTAGATGTGGATTTGCAGCTGGGGGAGGTTGATTCATAAACTATTCTAAATGAAGAGCATGCTTCTCCACTAACTGGGTCAGTCAATCAATAGTCCAATTTTCCATACTCGATTTTCTAAAAAAAAATTCAATTTGTCCTTTCCAAATGTAATTATCAATTTTGTATAAGTACAAATGAATATACTGAACAAAGTAATTTGGTATTCTTAAATTTAGAGACAAGTCAATCAGTTTTTGGTCAGGGAAGATATTGATACCTAGTTCCTATGGGTATCAAGACCTATCACAAATTTCAGATTTTTTTTACACGGGTAAAATGGGACTTTTACCTGAGCCCTAAATTTTACCCCAAATTCACAATTCATTTCCTTTTTCTTTCTCTTCAACCCGTGTTTCCTCCATTTTCTTCCCAATTCACCATTATTTCAAACTAATCGAAAATTTCTTCATGGACCCTTCAAAGAAAGTTTCTACCAATGGTAAAGTTGCTCAATCTGAGGGTTTATAAGGCAAAAACTACTGGATTTTCAATCGAGAAAATGGCAGAAAAGAGTAGGGCCGCTGCGGGTCCTTCTTGGACTAAAGTTCTGGCCAATGAAGATGAGTTTTCTTCCATTTGGTTCCAGAATAAGGTTGCTTACCTCAGGTGTCCTTTATTTTCTAGTCGGGAAATAGATTTTCCCTTTCTAGAATCCTTGAACTTTGCTTATCTAGAACAATTTCGCAGATTTGGGTGGATAGATTTCTTAGGTTTATCTAGAGGTTATTGTGAAAATGTGGTAAGACATTTTTATGCAAATGCTGAAATGGTTGAACCTAACGCTGAATACCTTAAGACGTTCGTGAAAGGAGTAGCCTTTGTAGTCGATGATAACTTATTTTTTAGATTATATGGAATCCCAACTGGAGGAGAATTCTATAGTGGGACATTTAATCGGCTTGAAGCTTGTCGTTTTATCTTTAAAAATGAGGCCATGACTCAACCCTCTAGGGATGTTTCTTCTTTAGACTGAGACATGCGGTTATTCCATTTAATTATTGTTCACATGCTCAAGCCTCGAGAAGGAAAAATTTCTTCTTTAACAAATGAGGATACATGGATAATGTGGAAAATTGCCTTAGGTCAAAGATTAGACCCAGGTGATTTAATTGCTTAGGAGATGGTAGGGTGTATGAATAAGCCAGAGTTGAGGCTGCTTTATGGCCGTTTGATCACTGACATGGTGATCAAATTGGACGCAGATCTTAGGGAAGAAAAATTAGTCTCAATGCTTCCCAATACAAAAATCGGGGCAATCATGAAACCCCGATTTGAACTTGTGGATGGGGTTTGGACTAAACCCATAGTAGAGGTTGGAAGCGTAGGGGTTGAAGGGGCGGCTCATTTCATTCTACCTTCACCAGCTGACTGGAGTGCTTTTATGACTAATTTTTGGACTTTTCAAACTAACGTGATGGAAAATCTCTCGAAGTTACGTATACAAAACCGGGAGCTTATGGCTAGGCAAGATCATGTGGATGAAATGATCAAGAGTTTACAAGATTCGAAGGATGAAGATTAGTTGTTTACCCACCCTCGATGTGTATCCCATAAGCACATAACTCTTTTTCTCTTTTAACAATGTCTCATAATTTCACCTTACTATGTTCTGGGACATTACTTTAACTTTGTTTGATTGCAAGCTAGGAGACTTTAACTTTACATTGTGTCTTATGCTTTCATGAATGCTTAATATTGCCTTTGCTTGTAATTCATGATCTACTTTAATTATCTAGCAAGTCTCATTTTCATAGGCTCTAAATTCCTATGTTGAACTGCCGGGTCTAATCTATTAAGCAATTAAACAGCTTATGCACATTGAGAAAAAAAAAATCACCATAAAACTTTAAACACTAGAAATGGGAGGAGGTCATGGCATACCAGAGGTGGAAGTCATCTTCGATGGCTGAATACCATTGACCGAAGTCTGCAGAACCTTTAGACCGAAGCTCTGATACCAAGCCTTGTGGTGACCCTGAAATTCTGTCTAATTTTTTTTGTATTATGTCCAGTAGGGTATTAGAAACTAGATATGAGGAAATTAGAACCCCCATAAGCAGAAAGCGGATTAGTTCTTTGGCTCTATTAGAAATAGTTTTTGATATTTTCTTTTGGAGAAAAATAATTAGAAATAATCAGAGGCTACATTTGTAGGCTGCATTTTCTCTTTTACTTCGGATTCGTCTTATTTTTTATATACAAAACGAGCATATTTAGTAATAATAAAAGCCAAAGAATAATGCATAATAACTTAAACATAGCGGAAGAGTAAAACATGTGAGTCTCGTCTTTTGATTCATTTTACCTCCAATACCGTAGGTTGCTACAAAACATGGACTTAAGTAAATGATGGAAATACATCACTTTCAATTTTCGTACCAAAATGGCTCATGACAAATCATTATGTCTCATAAATAACCCATATGTCTTAAGCCCATTTAAAAGTACTACAAGATACTTTATCAAAAGGAGGGTGCTTATATGTTAAGGACAAGTTCACTTAAGTTATTACATTTTATAAAAGTGGGTTCTAAGATACTTTATGGTCCAATAGTCATATATGTCCACGAAAAAGTAGGTGGCTTTGTATTTTTGTAGCCCGGGTTGATGGGGATAAGAAGACCATACATAAATTTATGTAATCAAATGGTATTCTTGGCCATCCGAATTTATTTCCCACCTTTGCCCCATGGCTTTATAGTAATCTCAATCCATTTCCTACAAGAGTCATGAAAATGACTATGAATGGTGACATTCAATGAGTAAAATATGGTGCATGTGTGATGTTGCACATAAATGCATCTTTTATCTTTCTTAGGGCCCTTCCCTCAAGCAATATTTGTACACCGAGCTCTTAAAATAAACATTCTTTGTGCATAAGCACGATGGCCAAACTTCTTTGGACCCTTACCGTCCCTTTATGGGCTACTTTTGTCCTTGGCCATAGTTGATCAACTCTTGGGACCTTTATCGTCCCATTATAGGCAATTCTTGCCCTTGGCCGTTCTTCAATCGAACATCGTGTCCTCATATGGGTCGCTCTAACCCTTGGCCATAGTTGATCAACTCTTTTCTTTGGACCCTTACTGTCCCTTTGTAGTGTACAATTAGGCTTTGAGGAACTTATTGTGTCATAACATAACTTGTTTTTGTTTACATGTAGACTTTGTTTTCTTATCTCAAGTTGAGCATGCATAAAACAAAATAACTTCTCATTTTCATTCTTTCTTATTGTTGCATAAATGACAGATAGGCTCAAATGCTCATAATATCTCATAAATCTTATCAACATAAATCATTTTGAGCACATAAGAGCACATATAATTTAGACACATATATATATATACTTATCTTGTTTCACATAAGGTAAATAACGTAAGTTACTCACAACTCTTTGTGGTTAGTCTTGATCCACCTAAAAATAAAAGGTCCTATATATCAAAATCTTATAAAAGGTGAATATTACGTGAATCTGTAGGTAAGGGTAACAAGACCTTGTAGAAACTGGTCTCAAGCATTCATGGCACAAAGATTTTGAGGTACCTTATCGTAGAACAGTATATACGGGCTACCAATACCTTCCGGAGTAGAGAGGTATTAAGATTTTTTTTTTTTTGAAAGCTAAGTTCCCAGACCCGAAGATTTGACTTTCTCCACCATGAAACTTGAGGTTTTTGGTCCACTTTTGCTACTTCCCGATTAGGGCCTTGAGGCTCGGGTGTGGAGATTAAATCAGGGACCCACCACACCAAGCTCTTTCCTTAAATATTGACTCACCTCTTCTATTTAATATATTTTTCCCCTTTTTCAATTGGTTCTTTCCTTCTTCTTTAAGTGTTATAAACTGTTATGGTGATTATAGAGAGAAGAAAGGGGCAAGTTGAGGGCTTAATTAGAAGGGTATTTATTGGAAGAAACCAACCTTCTCCTCATAATTACTTTCATCTTCATTGTGCCACCTATAAAGTTGGTTGGATTTGCTTAAGATTTTCTCTTGGCCTTTATTTAATGCTTTTCCATTTTTCCATAGTTTTTGTAGGGTGCAATAGGGACGCTAGGGATGGCATCAAGGATAAATTTCTGCAGAAATCTCAATTATTTAATAAAATTTGCAGACTTCTTACTTCATGGACCTATTTTTTGGTTGGGTTTTGATCGTCAATGCATGCTTATTTTTTGACGTCTCTTGTACCATCTTGAAGATCTTACGAAGATCTTCGCAACGCACTTTGATTCGTAGAAAACGGAATACCACAGTGATTAAAACACCATTCTAAAAATGGTTGCCCGAACATGGTTTGCTGGAAATTCATAACTGTTTTCCAGATTTCAAACTTTCTAGAACATTTTTAGCATAAATTTTTGGGGTTGATTTCTTAGTTGAATGTAGTTGTATTTGGTACCATTTCGAATGGCTCGTTGTGTACTTTGTAACACTGTAAGAGTTATAGAATTTTGACCAATATATAATTCATACGATCAGACCAAAGATGGCTACTTGACTTATCCAAAAATGCTTAAAACTTTACTTTCTCAACTTTTGGGTTCCCACCCAACTTTTTACTTCTAACCAGTCAAGTCATATCATAAGCTATTAAATCTTAAATTAATTCATATTAGTCCCTTCATAATTCATTAAATCCAATTTTTCCCTTTTTATTATTCGAATTTAAATTAAATTCTAAATATTACGACTTTTGAAGTAATTTTCGGGACAACTCAACTAAATTTCTCATTTTAATATATTTTTCATATTTAAAATAAATTTATTAGAAATACGAATTTTCAGGTCGTTACAATCAAAGTGGGATTCAGGCTCTTTTGAATGCCCTGTGTTGCTATATATTAGAAGGGTTCTTTTTGGTTGACATGTGTTAGATCTGATATGTTTAACACATTGGTGTAACACTAATTATTATCTTCTTGTTTATAACAGATCTTTTATGCTTGGGTTGCCTCACTGATCCCCTCAGAGTAAATCTATAATTGACTAAATTGGATTACCAATTTTAAGTGTTCATTCTTGTTTTTTGGTTACTTGATGCTTGTGGATTTACAAAAATTAAGTGTTAATTGTGACTAAACACAACAGTGGTATCCGAGCTTTGTTTTGGGGCTAAGAAATAGCCTTATGGGTTTAGATCTGGTGTTCTTGGCCTAGATCTGTGAAGATCTGAGGAGGCCTAAAGTTATTGAGACCAGATCTGGGAGATTTATTTAAGGGTGTGCTTGGGAGTTTTAGAGTACTGGTTATGATGATTTTTTTAAAGTATCGATTTTAAGCGTTTATGAGGAGAGCAGCTTTGGGTGATTTTTTGTAATGGTTTTGAAACGGTCCAACCCATGCTTGGAAGTTTATTATATAGCGGTTCTAAAAGTTTTTTAAAAGAAATTTAAATTTTAAAAATTTTATATATCCACCTATTATTGAAAATATAAAATTAAATTTATGTTCTTGCATATGTTTTTTTTTTGTATATATTCTTTTATTTTTACAAATATTAACTTAGGATAGTTTTGAAAATAATTGTTTGAGGGTGGGTAAAATTGGAAGAAATTTTAAAGAACGGCAAAAAAACTACCGATTTGGAGATTAGGAAATACACTCAAAATTACACTACACCGGTTTTGGGCATTTTAAAAACCACACAAAACTGGTGCTCCAAAAAACTAACAAGCTTTTCAACCTTTCATAAACAGTACCACCCAAACCAAGGGAAAAAAAAAACTCCCAAGCATGCCTTAATAGTTTAACACTATTCTCGGAGATTCTTAATCTTCTGTATGATTTTTTTCTGGAGATTTTTTGGTAATATCTATCCTTTTTTCATAATCTTTGCATGTTATTTGCCCGATTGGTTTGGTCTTTTTCCAATCTTTGGGGAAAAATTGTATTTGAAAATGATTTACTTGGTTTTCTTGATTATTAGCATGTGTTAGTTTCTTGTTGTAATCTGCATGCTCTGAATCTTTCCAAAATCTTTTGCAAATTGGTTTTGTACTATTGTTAAAAAATTTGTTTTTCAGTAAAACTTGACAAGAAACAAGCATTTCGTGATACCCGCCCTTTATCAGAGCCTTGTTATGGGTCGAACTTGACAAAGACGACAGAAATGGGGACTTCTCTTTGAGGAAACAAAAAATGAGAGACATACTGGTACAACAAAGGGTTTCCAAAACTTTGGAAGATCATCATCACATGTGTCCAGAGGCCCTCAAAGCAAAACCTTATGATATATAAGAAATGAATGACGTAGCTTATAGTTCTATTTTTCTGCATTTATCTAATAATGTGTTGAGACAAGTTTCTGAACAAAAAAATTGGTATGTAACTGTGGCAAAGGTTAGAAGATTTGTTCATGACCAAAACCTTACCAAATAAGGTTTATTTGCTTGAAAAGACTTTTCAGTTTCAAAATTGATCCTTCAAATGACTTGATGCAAATCTTGATGAATTTAATAAACGTGTGCAAAGTATATCCAATGTTGATAAAATATTTGTTGATGAAAATATAGCTGTTATTTTGTTGAATTCTTTACCTGATCATTTTAAAGAAATTAAAAATATTATAAAATATTGTAGAGATGACTTGTCTATCACTTTTATTGTTGATGCTTTGAGATCTAGAAAACTGGAGTTTAAACAAGATCACAAATCCTCAAATAAAGAGGAAAACATATTTGTAAGAGGAAGATATAGGAAAATGGATCACCAAAATTACATTCATAAAGGTAAAAATAAGTAAAAATCAAGGTCTAAATCTAAAAGTGGTAAAAAAATGTTATCATTGTGGAAAATTAAGCTACTTTAAGAGAAAGTGTTATGACTTGAAAAAGAAAAATAAAGAAACTGATAACAATTTTTAAAATCAAGCAAATGTTAATAATGATGTACAAGTTTATGATGTTTCTGATTTTCAATAAGATATTGATTGTATTCTTGATTCTGGTTGTTCTTATCATATGTGTCCTGATGAAAATATTTTTAATTGCTATGAAAAAATTGATGGTGGGTATGAAAAAATTAGTTGATGGTGGGTATAGTTATTGATTAAAATTTCATGATGCGACAATTAGAACTCTTAAGAATGCCTATATGTTATTGGTTGATAAGTGCATTTTGTGCACTTATCTATTCGAATTATTACTTAATTTTGTGTTTTAATTTCATGATTTTGGACCTCTTTAATAGCAATTGGACAATTGGAGAACAACAACTTGGTGAATTCGACTAAAGAATTTTGCCCAAACATTGGAGCATGAGGAAGAAGATAAAATCAATAAGTTTAAGGTGTTTTGGAGTGACAATGAAGAGTTGAATCAATGGATCAAACACCGTAAAGCTAAAGAACCGAATTGAGAAACTACCTACAACAACATGTGGGGGAAATTCGAGCACAACTTTTGATATAAAAATCTCCAAAATACAAATGATATATCATTGGAAATATAATTGAATTACGAGTCTAACACTTTTTACGGATTTCAATTTGGAGTTTCCTACAAGAAGTTATGGTCATTTGAAAAACACCCGCCGCAGAGAAAAAATGCTGAACTGCGCAATCGCCCACGACAAAGAGGGGCGATCGCCCGGAACCTTTTTTCAACAGTAGAATAGCTTTTCCTTGTCCTGGGCGATCGCCCGGGTTTGCACTGGGCGATAGCCTAGTGTATTTTCGGCAGAATCGGAATTTTCTTACCTTTTTGAGTTCTAATTCAATTAGGAAACCTTTGGGCCACGATTTTTAGGTCTTTTTGACATCTTTTGGGGCACAATTAAGGAAGTATATATATGAGTTATTAACTCATATCAAGGGGGTTTTTTTGTTGAGTTTTGGGGGAAGAGAACATTACAAGAAACACAAAACGAAAGACCAAGATTCATCTATCCAAGAACGAAGATCAAGATCAAGATCAAGATTTCTTCTCGCTCAAGATTTCTTCGTTCCGGTTATGAATTCCATAGTTTCTTCTTCTCTTTCTTCTCTTATTATTAGTATGTTAGGCTAGTTTATTTTGTGCTAAGATTACGATGAAGTTTGTAATCTAAATTCTTCCATCTTGAGACTTGGTTTTGACAATTTATTTCATGATAGTTTTGAATAATTAATTTTGAATTATATGAATCTACAATTATATGCGCAATAATTGTATGAGTGTTGTGGTTTGTTTTACTATCGAAAGATCGAAAGCGAGCTAGACAATATTTTAATTATCTTAAAGTCCGATAGGGGATAGAAATATACCGCTATGCTTTTAGGTGATCTTTAATTATCCATAGAAATTTAATGCTTTCATTTGTATTCGCATTCGTCATAGAAATATAGTCGAGTCATGCATATGAATAGGTTTAACTTTATTCGAAAGAAACTGTTGAACAATCTAGGGATATTGATCTTCATAATCGATGTAATTTGTCAAGACCAAGAATCAAGATAGAGGAATTAACGATTATAAACGCGATTCGGGATCCTAGTACTCTTCTTTCTCAATTTTAAAGTAATCTTTATTGATCTAATTTTTAGTTATTTGATTTATAATTAGTTTATTGTTTTAGTTCAAATTCTAATTAGTCTTAAATACCAAACATCAAAAGTTCAATAGATTCGGTTAAGGTCATTGTAATTGAACCTGAATTATCTAAATCTTCGTGGGAACGATACTTGGACTCACAATCCACTTTATTACTTGAGCGATCCGTACACTTGCGGAATTATTTAAAATACAAAATCGCTGACAAGTTTTTGGCGCCGTTGCCGGGGATTTAGTTTTAGTTCTTTTCGGTTATATTGGCACTAATTCGAACTTTATTTATTTAATTTTTATTATTATTTTTAGTTTATTTCAGTTTCAATTTGTCTTTTTTCGCACCACAACACAAGATAGAATACCGTGAGATCAATGAAGACAATATGCTAGTTGGAGACTTTTTGACTCCACGGATCATCCGAGCCAATCTAGCATTGATGAGGATAACATGCTTGTTGGAGATTTCTTCGCAATGCACAAGGCTAAAGTCATGAGATATGACGCAATTTACGAGATTGATGAAGACAACATGCTCGTTGGAGATTTTATCGCAATGTAGCGGGGTAAAGAGATTTATGAGGAAGTAGACATTATCAAAGTACTATCTGCACAAATAGATTCTTTGGCACACAAAATAGAGAACATGTCACAATCGGTCTATGTGATGAAAACGAAGAAATCAACTTGTGAAGTGTGGGGCAAATCACTACACATCGAAATGCCCTATTCTATTACAAAGAACCCATGCAAGTTGAATATGTTCAAGGTGGCCATTATCAAAAAAATTATGCTTTTTCCAACACATATAATCCAGGGTGGCGAAACCATCCAAATTTCTATTGGAAAGATAATCAGAATAATTTCATACCACAGTTTCAACAACGGAAAAGAGTACATCATTAGAAGACACAATCAATAGATTTATCAAGAGAACCGAATGTTCATGCATAAGATGATACTACTCTTCAAAATCAAGGTGCTTCAATAAAGAATCTAGAGACACAAATGGGGCGGATGGCGGTTGCTTTATCAGGCGAGCACGGTACTTTGCCAATTAATGCAGAGGTGAATCCCAATGAAAGTGTTACACCAAGTTACTACCAAAAGTGAAGTTCAATTACTAGAAATCCATGGAAAGATGCCGGTTGCAAATAAAGAAAATGAACCATCCAATCGATAAGGAGCACGTGGAACAAACCGAAAGAGACAACATATATTAAAGAGAGTTCGATACACCACAAATTAAGGCAACTGTTCCTATCAAACTATATGAGCTTCCGATCCCACTTCCTCGAGAGATTACAAAATCATGAGTCGAGACAAGCAATTCTCCTACTCTTCTATCTCTTCTAAAATTGATTTTGTGATCAAGATCGATGAAGAAGTTGAAATTTTTGGTTGTGTTCGAGCAATGTGCTACACTAAAATCTTATTTTTATGGGGATCACAAATTCAAAATTTTGAGGATAAATGAAAAATGGCGCAAAGTCAATAGATACAAGCAAAGAAAGTCCTCAAAAGCACTATTTAGAGTGCCGTGAGCAATCAGACAATAAGTCAAGCTAATGACTATAAATAAGCGCTTAATGGGAGGCAACCCATTTTCTAACCCTTTTATTTACTTGCTTTATATTATAGTAGTTTTAATCAGTTTAATTAATTTATTAGTTTTTTTTATTTATTATTTAATGCCCTTAAAAAACTTCACTATGTCAATCGCAGGATGTCTCACTTTGCAAGAGTCCCAGCTCCATATCTGATTCCACTTCAACCGGACCTTGACCCGACCCAGATCCATCTTCTTCATATCTATCTCTAGGGAGTAACTGACCTTTTCTCTCCTCTATTTGCTTTATTTTGTTATTACATTGGGGACAATGTAATGTTTTAGTTGGGAGGTGGGTTAAGTATCGAGAATACTTCATTATTTTGAATTTGTTTATTATTCATGTCTTGGGTTAAGTATCGAATACTTCATTATTTTGAATTTGTTTATTATTCATGTCTATATAATTGCCAATTTTTTTTTAAATTTCGTTTTTAAAAAAAAAAAAAAAAAATTATTTTAGCAAAAAAAAAAAAAAAAAAAAATTAGCTATTGTTGAATATCTTACCGCCATGATAATACTTGTTTGAATTTAAGTACGTTTTAGTTAGAATATTAGACAACACTTTAACTCGTACTTTTACTTGAATACTTATCCATGTTAGACTAAATTTGAAGCACGTGTACTGTTGACTTATCACTTATTGGAAACATGACTTGAGTGTATGTGTTGATATTATTGACATATCCAAGAACGATTCAAGGTCTTAGGAAAATCTTTATATCTTTGGGTGCTTCTTGTAGATGATGAGGTATATGATTCGGTTAAGGTCATTGTAGTGCAAAATTAAGGATGGGGTTGTGAAATTAATCATGGGATCCTTACTTGTCTTTAAAGGGGTTAAGAAGGGTAGGTTATATACTCGACTTGGTCAAACAACTTCTAGAGATATTGATCTCTTTTATAACACTCGAGTTGATCACTCTATCTTGTGGCACAAAAGGTTAGATCACATTAGTGAGAATGGTCTCTCTTTATTGATAAACAAAACCTATTAGGCATAGAAAAAGTGTCTAAGATTGATTTATGTGAAACTTGTATTCTAGGCAAACAAACAAAACTAAGTTTCAAAATTGGAACTCATACCTCTAAAACTACCTTAGAGTATGTTCATTCTGACTTATGGAAGCCTCAAAGTTTCCCCACATATGGGGGAATAGATATTTTCTCTCTATAGTTGATGATTACAACAGAAAAACTTGGGAGCATTTCTTAAAGGCCAAGAATGAAGCTTATCGAAAATTTAAAGATTGGGTTAAGCTGAAGGATAATCAAACTATTAGAAGAGTCAAAATTCTTAGAACTGACAATGGCCTATAATTCTATAATCAGGAATTTGACAATTTATGTAAAGATAAAGGTATTCAAAGGCATAGGTGTGTTAGGTTCATCCCTCAACAAAATGATGTTGCTGAGAGGATGAATAGAACTATCATGAATAAAGTCAGTTGTCTTCTTATCAGTTCTAGGGTTCCAAAGGGTTTTTAGGAAGAAGCAGTTGCCATTGGTGTATATTTGATAAATAGATGTCCATCTAATACCATTCAGTCAAAAACTTATGAAGAGTTATGGAAGAGAAAACCACATGATCTCACTTTCTTAAAAATATTTGGGTGTGCTGCATATGCACACCAAAGGAAGGGAAAACTTGACCCCAGAGCCTTGAACAGAGCCTTGAAATGTGTCTTCTTAGGTTATCCTGAAGATTTATGAGCTTTAGGCTTTAGGTTTAAAGAGAAAAATGGGATGTATGTGATTTTTCTTCAATGAGAATGAGATGCCTTGTATTGTGAACACTGATGGGTGAGGTACTGAAAATGGTAAGTCTATGTCTGTTGTAGAAAATAAAAAATAAAAATTCAAATTGAGGTGAAGTTCTAGGAAAAGACTACACCTGATTCAGAACCTAACCCCAACCTTGATCATCTTAGCTTAGATGGTCCTGATCTCACCCATGAATCTATTAATGATCATGCTGGACATTCCTGATGTTATTGAATTTGATAAATTTGATTTTGAATCTGAGGTAGATACAGATGAAACTCAGAGAACCAACTTACAAAATTATCAATTAACAAGAGACAGAGCTAAAAGAATAGTGAAACATAATCCTGAGTATACTGCTGAAGGTTTAATAAGTCTTCTTCTACATGATGGAAGAGAAATAGAAACCATAGAATATGTTTCTTATGAAGAAGCTATTTCCTCTAAAGATTCGGCTGCTTGGATAGAAGCTATAAAGGAAGAGATGTGTTCTCTTCATAAGAATAAAACCTGGGTCCTTGTTAATAGAGATAAAAATAAAAAAGTGATAAGTTGTAAGTGAGTGTTAAAGATAATAGAGTGGTCAAACCTTAGTGAACCAATAAGGTACAAAACTAGATTAGTTGCCAAAGATTTTTCTCAAATGGAAGGGGTTGATTATAATGAGATATTCTCTCTTATGGTAAGTATAAAATTATGAGGTTAATGCTTGCTCTTGCTGTCCAATTTAATTGGGAACTAGAACAAATGGATGTAAGAACTGCTTTTTTACATAGAGACTTTTATGAAGATATTTACGTGGCTCAACCACTAGGTTTTGAAGAAAAATGTAAACATGAGTTAGTTTGTTACTTGAAAAAACTTTGTATGGGCTTAAACAAGCCCTTAGGCAATGGTATATCAGGTTTGATTTTTTTATCCTAAAAATTGGTTTCAAAAGAAGTAGTTATGATAGATGTCTATATGATAAAGATACCCCAAAGGGTTCTGAAATTTATTTGATTCTTTGTGTTGATGATATGCCTCCCATTGGACCAAATTTGATTGAAATAAATTGCATAAAACATATTCTTAAATCTGAATTTGTTAAGAAAGATTTAGGTCAAGCAAAAAGAAAGTTGGGCATAATTATTGCTAGAGATAGACCAAATTCAAGACTAAATCTTTCTCAAACTCATTACTTGAAAAAATTAGTAAGTAAGTTTGGTATGAAAGATTCTAAACCTGTAAATGTGTCGCTTGCTTCACATTTTATTTTGTCAAGTGATCACCACCTAAAGCTGAGGATGAAAGAGCTGATATGAATAAAGTATGCAAATGTTATTGGATCCATTATGTACTCAATATTAAGTACAAGACCTGACTTATCTTTTGCTACAATTTTACTTAGTAGATTTATGTCAAATCCTGGTGAACCTAATTAGGCAGCAATTAAGTGGCGGTTGAGATACATAAAAGGATCTCTACAAACAAGATTGTGTTATAAAAGATCAGATTTAGAGTTAAAACTTGTTGGCTTTGTAGACTATGATTTTGCAGCAAATAAAGATTATAGAAAGTCAATTATTGCCTATTATTTTATGGTAGGTGAAAATTGTATTAGCTAGAAATCTCAGCTTCAGTTTATCGTTGCTTTATCCAAAGACTTAAGTTGAATACATAGCCTTAAGTTGAATACATTGCCTTAACTGAAGCTATCAAGGAAGGTATTTTGCTTCAAATTTTCTTGTTTGAACTAAATTTATTAAAAGATCATGTCTGCATATTCTCTGACAGCCGAAATGCTTTATACTTCATCAAAAAATCCCATAAATCGTGAAAGAACTAAACATATTGATGTTAAGTTCTATTTTGTTAGAGAAAAACTCTTAAAAAAGGAAATTTTCTCAAAGAAAATATCTACTAATCATATTCCTACTCATATGGGTACTAAACCTATAAGTGTAAGTAAATTTTCAAATTGTTTAAAATTTCTACACATTGACAATGGTTAAATTTTTTGTAGAGATTGGGCAATGATGGTATTGAAGAGTGGTCTGGCACAAATTAAGATTATATAACCAAGTTAAAGAAAGCATAAGAAAGCATCAGAAGTGAACCAAGGTAAAGATTGATAGAATAAAAGTGTGGTTCATTCATGCTGTGCTTCTGATATGCGACTTTAGTAACACGTTTTATCTAATGAAAGACACATGAGGACATGACACGTGGAATCCACTACTCTCTTATAAAAGGCATGAATAGTGCAGACGTTTCATTACCATTCATTTCTTCTCTTCTTGCTGGAATAAAAGCGTGGTTCCCTTGCTGGAATAAAAATGTGGATCCCTCATTGTAAATTAGTTTATTTATTTATTGGATGGCACATGGACTGGCGCATGGAATCCAATCAAGCCTAAGTATATAATGGATGTGAACAGTGCAAATGAGTTAATATGGATACATTTTATTCCTCTTCATTCTTCTTTACTCTCTGAATAAGGGCTTGAGAAACTCTTCGATGTTTCTCCTTCTTCTACTCTTCTTCTGGGATTTTATCTTTTCGGGTAAAAGGGGAAATATTGTTCTTTGAACATGAATACAATATCTAAACAATAGATCATTGTATTATCGGTATCAAAGAGGGATTCAAGGTTGTTTGAAAGCCCTGGGTTACTGTAGTATAGGAGAAATCTTATTCGGGTTATTATGTGTTAGATCGGACATGGTTAACACATTGGTGTAAATCTGTTGTTATCTTCTTAGTTATTAGTGGATTTTTTGTACTTGGGCTGCCTCGCTGAGCCCCACAGAGTAGGTCTTTTGTTGACCGAAATGGGTTACCATTCTTGGTGTTATTTCGTTCTTTGGTTCTTAGTTTCTTTACTGATCTGTGAATATAAGTTGTTAACTAAGTCTAAAAATGCAATAGTTGTATCAGAGCCTTGTTTATGGGCTAAGTAAGAGTCCTCTAGGCATAGATCTAGTGTTCGTAGTTTAAATCTGTAAAGATCTGTAAGTTCTTGAAACCAGATCTAGGCGTTCTTACAAAAACTGACTGGTGAACAACTTTCTTGGAGGTTCTGTAAATTTCTTGAAGGCTACGGTAAAATCTTCTCATTTTTCATCTATTGCACGTGGATTGTACGTTATGGCTGTGTCTAATGTGAAATCTTTTTTGTGATACTAGTATACAAAATTGATTTGCTTAATAGTTCTTGTTTGATAAACTGTATTAGGCTTTGTTTCTTTAGAAATTAGCATGTTTTTGTTACTATCTAGTTTGCTAAAATATATAGTTGTGTACTTTTGTTAAACTTTTATCCTTTTGATTAAAAATAGACTTTAAACCTTTGTTTCTTGAATTCCAACCTTTATCATAACCTAATTATTGGTTCGAAGGTCGAACTTGAAAAGTTCGACGAAAATTGGGACTTCTCTTTGTGGAAACAAAAGACGAGGGCCATTCTAGTACAACAAAGGGTCTCTAAAGCTTTAGAGGACCCTAACGAGTACTCAGAAACCCTCAAAGAAAAACCAGATGCTATACTTGAAATGAATGAAATTGCTTATAGTTCAATTTTTCTTCATTTAATTGATAATGTGTTAAGACAAGTTTCTGAAGAACAAAAAAATGGAAAAGACTACATGATTGTTTATGATTAAAACCTTACCAAATAAGGTTTATCTACTTGAAAAACTTTTCAGTTTCAAAATGGATCCCTCAAAAGAACTTGACATAAATCTTGATGAATTCAATAAACTTATACAAAATTTGTCCAATGTTGATAAAAAGTTTGATGAGGAAGATTTATCTATTATTTTGTTAAATTCTCTGCCTGATCATTGTATTAAAAAGTGATAAAATATGGTAGAGATGACTTGTCCATTACCATTATTGTTGATGCCTTAAGATTCAGAGAACTAGAATTTAAACAAGATTATAAATCCTCAAACAAAGAGGAAAACTTATTTGTAAGAGAAAAATCAGAAAAGAGGGATAACCAAAATTAAAGTAATAAAGGTAAAAAGAAGGGAAAATCTAGGTCAAAATTAAGAAGTGGCAAAAAATGTTATCATTGTGGAAAGTTATGTCATTTTGAGAGAGATTGCTATGATTGGAAAAGGAAAAATAAAGAAACTGATAGCAATTCTGAAAATCAAGCAAATGTTTCTGATAATGTGCAAGTTTGTTCTGTTTCTAATGTTGAACATGATATTGATTGGATTCTTGATTCTGGTTGTTCATATCATATGTGTCCTGATATAAATGCCTTTAATTGCTCTGAGAAAATTAATGGTAGAGATGTATACATGGGAAACAATCAATCATGTCCTATAGTTGGCATAGGTTCTGTTTAGTTAAAATTGCATGATGGAACCATCAAAACTATAAAAGAAGTCAGACATGTTATTGGTCTTAGAAAAAATCTTATTTCTTTGGGTGCCTTAGATGATGAGGGATATGAGTGCAAAATTAAGGATGGGATTATGAAATTAATCTTTGGATCCTTAGTTGTCTTTAAGGTTGTCAAGAAGGGTAGGTTATATACTCTCCTTGGCCATACTGTCTCTAGAGATATGGATCTATTGTGTAATACTGAGGCTGATCACTCTATCTTATGGCACAAAAGGTTAGGTCACATTAGTGAAAATGGTCTTTCCTTACTGAGTAAACAAAATCTTCTAGGCAAAGATAAAGTGTCAAAAATTGCCTTTTGTGAAACCTGCATTCTAGGAAAACAAACTAGATTAAGTTTCAAAATTGGAACTCATACATCTAAAGCTCATTTAGAATATGTCTATTCTGATATGTAGGGGCCTGAAAGTTGTCCCACATATGGAGGGAATATATATTTTCTCTCTATAGTTGATGATTATACCAGAAAAACTTGGGTGTATTTCTTAAAAACCAAAAATGAAGCTTTTAAGAAATTTAGAGATTGGGTTAAGTTGATTGAAAATAAAACTGATAGAAGAGTAAAAATTCTTAGAACTGACAATGGGCTAGAATTCTGTAATCAGGAATTTAACCATTTTTGAAAAGATAAAGGTATTCAGAGGCATAGGTATGTTAGATTCACCCCTCAGCAAAATGGTGTTGTTGAGATGATGGACAGGACTATCATGAATAAAGTTAGGTGTCTTCTTATCAATTCTGGGTTTTTTTGGAGAGAAGCAGTTGCCACTGCAGTATACTTGATAAATAGAAGTCCCTCTAGTACCAATCAGTCCAAAACTTCTCAAGAGTTGTGGAAATGAAAACCTCCTGATCTCACTTTCCTAAAAATATTTGGGTGTGCTACATATGCACACCAAAGGGAGGGAAAACTTGACCTTAAAGCCTGAAATGTGTCTTCTTAGGCTATCGTGAAGGAGTTAAGGGGTTTAGACTTTGGTTAAAAGGAGAAAAAGGGGTAAAAGTGATTATTAGCATGGATGTAGTATTCAATGAGAATGAGATGCCTTGTGTAGTGAATACAGGTAAGTCAAGTACTGAAAAAGATAAATCTATGTTTGATTTAGAAAATGATAAAGTTCAAATTGAGGTGAAGTCCTTAGAAAGAACTAGACCTGATTCTGAACTAATCCATAAAATGGAGCATTCAAATTTAAATAGTCCTGAACTTGGATTCTGAAAATGATACCTCTAACCTTCCTAATATTACTGAATTTGATTAATCTGATTCTAAGGAAGAAATTGATAGAACCAACTTACAAATTATCAATTAATAAGAGACAGAGCTAAAAGAACTGTGAAACCTAATCCTAAGTATACTGCTGAAGGATTAATGAGTCACATTCTTCATGCTTGAAGAGAAATAGAAAATATAGAACTTGTTTCTTATGAAGAAGATGTCTCTTCTAAAGACTCAGCTGCTTGGATAGAAGCTATGAAGGAAGAGGTGTCTTCTCTTCATAAAAATAAAACTTGGGTCTTGTTAATAGAGATAAAAAGCTGAAAGTGATAAATTGTAAGTGGGTGTTTAAAATCAAAGAGGGATCAAACTTTAGTGTGTACCAATAACGTTCAAAGCCAGATTAGTTGCCAAAGGTTTTAATCAAAGGAAAGGAGTTGATTATAATGAAATATTCTCTCCTGTAGTTAAGTATAAAACTATGAGATTAATGCTTGTTGTTGTGCGATTATAATCCCGCAAGTGGACGGATCGTTGACAAGTAATAAAGTGATAAATAGAGTGTCGAACCCACGAGGACCGGATATTAATTTAACCAATTAATTTATAACCTAAATTTTAACAATAAAAGAAACACAGATTCAATTTGATTTTTGTGATTCTAAGGAGTTGATTATAATGAAATATTCTCTTCATCATAATCCGCAAAGAAAAAAAAAGAAGAAGAAATAATTACAACCCAAGTGACTACGGATGAAGAATCCAATCCCGTGCCTTGATCTTGATCCTCCTCTTGTATCTTGTTCCCAAAATAAGTCTCCTTTTTGGCTATTATCTGTCTTATTTATAATGTTCTCCAACCCTCTAAGACGTGTGTTTAAGTTGTTGTTTTATCTTGGGTTGTAGAGTTCTAGTCCCATAGATTAAGTATAAAACTGATGAAATGTGATTATACTCAAACCATACTTGATACGTGTGTGAGACCCGTTAATCGATTAACTTAAATTACGTGGTGGTGATAGCTCAACCAGCCGGGTCAACTTTTCCTTTCCCTCTCGTCACTTCCCCAAAATGATGTTTTCTCTCAAATCCCAGATTTTGGTTCAAAGGTAACACTTAAGCTCATTATTTTCTTGTTCGAGTTGAGAAAACTAATAATCGTGACAACCTAAGTATATGAAGATTCTCCAATTTATGAGCACTATCGACAAAGTTTCTACTAAATAAGTCAAACCCATTAGTTATCTAATCCCCAAATTTACTTTGCAAAGGATTTTTTTTTTTTTTTTCAAATATAGATCTTATGTGCAAAACTCAATCCATTAAGCTTTCTAAATGACTTTAATTTGAGGTCGATGACTCCCGGATCTTTCAACCTTAGGGCAAAAACCCCTCGGACCTTTTCACTCAAGTCAAATTAAACGAGTTATAAGATGAAATAAAACTCAATCTCTTTCTAATTGACTCATGTAGAGCTTGAGGTCGATGACTCGTCTTTTCGAACCTTGGGCATAAAACTATTTTCACTCAAGAATTAATGCTTCCTCTTGCTATCCAGTTTGGTTGGGAAGATACGGATGATTTTTAGGTTTAAACAGGTATCCTATTATTTTCAACTTAAGTGCACACCAACATAGCTAAAAATCATTTTAATCGGCCGACACAACACAATATCAAACATGGTCAAATAGTCTCATATTTAACCAATAGTAATAATCTGCTCACAAGTCATGGATTAAAGCTAAATAATTAAATAAAAAGTTGCATCATTAGCCGGCAAGACTATTCATATCATATAAATATGCAAACAAATAAATATAAATAATTTTTAATTAATTTTTTTTTTTTTGTTTTTTTGTTTTTTTGTTTTTTGTTTTTTTTGTTTTTGTTTTAAATAATCTAACAATCAATATCAAGTATTATCATCGGACCAAACATTTTTTTCACTACCCCCAAACTTGAAAGATACATTGTCCCCAATGTAAAAATAATTCAAAGGAGTATATAAAGATCGAGACTACCCGGATGTGGATCGGATGGTGTCTTTGAAGAAGAAGTATGGTATGAACAATTGGTGGAGAGATCTCATACAAGTTGGTCGACAAATCTTTGCTTGAATGTCATCCATCTAGGTCCTTAGGTTGTAACCCTAAAAAGAAGAAAAAGAATTTATTAACTTAATAATAAATAAAAAAGCGAATTTTTTTTTTTTTTTTTTTTAAGAAAAAGCGAAATTAATTTTTTTTTTTTTTAAACGAATTCAAATTTTTTTTTTTTTAAATATAAATTTAAAAATAATTGAACAACGTGATTATGCAGGATGACGATGATTGTATCCTCAAAACCTAAGAATTAAAAACCTACTTTAAATCCTAAAAACCTAAAACGTGTAAATTGTCAATTGAAATCTTAAAATTTAAATAATACGAAATTTAAATAAATAAAAAGGTAGAAAAATGGGTTGCCTCCCATTGAGCGCTTCTTTAAAGTCATTAGCTTGACTTTGTCGTGGTGATCGCTCAAGATACTTTGAATAAATCTTTGGAGGCCCTGCTCTTCTTGCTTTGATCAACTTCTATACAATTTTTATTTACCTTCTAGAGCTTGATCTTTCCTTTATGATATCTTGATATGATTTTGTTTTGCCGTCATGCTCCGATTCAACTAAGAAAATTTCACCTTCTTCATCGACTTTGGTCATGGAAGGCGGATGAAACTCCTCTTCTGCACATATTCTTCTTCTCGAAGTGGTGCCTCGGTGGTGTTGGGCAACAACTTTATCATCTAAGCTCCCTCTCTCTACGGTCAATTACATCAATCTCGAGCGGAATCAAGAGCTTGGAAATTGGATTGCTTTGAACACATTGAATGTAATGTGTTCATCATTCACTTTCGAAGATAAGTTCTCCTTTTGGAACATCAATTCTTTGCTCGACCAATGTGAAAGGTCGACCCAAAATGAGTGGCACATCTCTGTCTTCACACATATCCGAATAATAAAATCGTGGGGAATATGAACTTGCCCACTTTCACCAATATGTCTTCAACGATTCCTCTAGGCGCTTTGATTGTTCTATCATCGTACGGAGTATTCTTGTTGTCGTGCCTTACTTCACCTAAACCAAGCCGCTTAAAAATAGAATAAGGCATTAGATTTACACTAGCACCTAAATCACACAAAGCTTTATCAAAATATAAACTACCAATAGTGCAAGGAATATTAAAACTCCACAGGTCTTTTAATTTCGGCGGTAGCTTGTTTTTCTGATATGGCACTACATTCTTCTGTAGCCTTGATCGTTTCATGCTCCTCCAACTTTAAGCTTATTTGCAAAATGTCCTTCATAAATTTGGCATAGCTAGGCATTTGAGCTAAGGCATCGGGCGAATGGTATATTGATGTGCAGCTTTTTGAAAACATCTAGGAACTTCTTGAATTGCTGGTCTAGCTTATGTTTTCGCAACCTTTGAGGAAATGGGATAGGAGGGACGTAAGCCGGTGGTGGAATATAAGCTGGTGGAGAGTCCTGTTCTGGTGCAACTTCTGCATCTAATTTATTTTCTCTCGCTTTGTCGGACACAGTTTCCTTTTCTACACCTGGCCTAGTCACATGAATCTCTGGTAACTGAACACCGCTCCTCGTGGTAATTGCATTTACTTGCTCCTTTGGATTGACTTCGGTATTGCTTGGCCATGTGCCTGGTTGTCTCTCGATCAACAATTTAATAGCCAATCACCCGATTTTCCATATTCTTGATAGCAACATCCTGTCTTTTCTGCATCTCCTCCTGTCTTTTCTGCATCTCCTTCAATTCAGTAACAGTTTCTTCCAGTCCTCCTTTTTTCTCTTGCGGCATTCCCTGATTTGGTGGATTTTGAATATTTTGAGTGTTGCCATATGAGAAGTTTGGATGATTTCTCCATCCAGGATTGTAAGTCTGTGAATAAGGATTATTTTGCTGACGCTGAAAATTCTGAGCATATGCAACTTGCTCAGGAGAAGGCATATCAACCTTTGTCAATGGGCACTCCGAAGACTGATGGTTTGCTCCACATGTTACACAGATTGGTGGAGGCATCTGAACCATATTAGCTGAATGAGAATATTTCATTGATTCCATCTGCTTTGCCAACGCATCAATTTTTGCCAATAAAAGCGAATTGGTGCCTACTTCGTGTATCCCTGTTGCTTTCTTCTGCAATCCTCTTTCTGGCCACATAATAAACTGTTCACTCATGGTTTCAAATAGATCGTAAAGGTCACCGTGGATCTATTTTGGATAGAAACCACCTATTTGCGAGAATCTCTTGAAGAACGATTTGGTGGGAGCTAGTCCAATAGAAATAATGATTCCGAGTATGCTAAAGGAAACCATGACTTGGACACTTCCTGACAATTGTTTGAATCTTTCCATGCCTCGTGAAAATTTTCCAACTCGATTGTTGAAAATTGGAAATTTCATACTTCAATCTGTTTACTACAGGCCGGAGGAAAATATTTCAATGTGAATTTTGGATCAAATCATGTCAAAGTAGTAATGCTCCCGGTGGTAGAGAATCTAGCCATTCTCTAGCTTTATCCTTCAATGTATGTGGAAAGAGCCTCATCTTGATTGCTTCTTCATTAACACCGTGGTATTTGAAATTGCCAGAATTCATCGAAGCGAAATATGGTAATGAGGATTTTCATCTGTCATCCCATAAAAGCGGCGGGGTTGTTCGAGAATAAATTCATCACATCGGCCTCAAGCGGAAGTTGTCGTGTCCATAAGGTGGATAGACTATCTTGGACCGATTTTCAACAATCGGTGGCATCATATACTCACCCATAAGAATATCTCGTTCACTAACTTCAATTGGTCGAGCTATTGGTGGTTGATTATTTATCGATCATGCACTTGATTGTCGCCATTGTTGTCTTTGCTGTGTTTTCTTTTCTCGTTTTCACGTTGTCGCTTCGGTGAAAGCTTCGTTCAATTTACGGATCTAAATCAAATAGATCAAGATTTTTTATGCGTGGCATGCACACTTAACACACGAAAAATTAGAAAATATATACAACTTCAAAGCAGATTATCGAAGAACTAAAAAATAATCTAAAAATCAAAATCAAAATAAAATAAAAATAAATAACAATAAAAAAAATGTTAAAAACTAAACTATCAATTAATGTAGCAATTAATAAACTAGTCCCGACAACGGCGCCAAAAAACTTGTTGTGCGATTATAATCCATAAGTGGACGGATCGTTGACAAGTAATAAAGTGATAAATAGAGTGTCGAACCCACGAGGACCGTATATTTAATTTAACCAATTAATTTATAACCTAAATTTTAACAACAAAAGAAACACGATTCAATTTGATTTTGTGATTCTAAACTAATTTAACTATTTTAATTAAATTGAAAATAACAATAAATAACTTTAAAAAGGTAAGAACGAATTCAAGATCTACTAACTCTAGGATTTGCGAATCCACCAACACTTTCCTTAATCAAATATCCGTTTAACCGTTTTAGCTTATAATTACCATAGATTGAAAATCGGTGTTCCTAAATTAATCAAAAGCCTCTCTCGATGGTCAATCAATTCTATATGTTATCACGAACTTCATTATCTCTAATTAAGCTTCAACATAAACACATGCATTAAAATCTCGGGAACACCTCAAAAGATTTCATAAAGCATAATAGTAATCTCTATCTATTATTGGACCCTATGTTATTCAATACCACGTGCTTAATCTATATTGAATCTCTCGACTTCAACATAAATCACAATATATTCTAATGGTGATCAGCATTAAAATAATAGAAAAAATTGCATAAAGAATAATCAACCAAAAAGCAATTAATTACTAAAGCGGAAATACTTCTAATTAATTAAAAATCATGAGGTTTCATCGTTCATCCTAGAAAAAAGAATTAGCGGCCATGATTTCGTCAATTATGACAATAATTGACTTGAACACATGGATGTAAGGACTTCTTTCTTACATGGAGACTTAGATGAGGAGATTTACATGGTTGTTTGAAAGCCTTGGGTTATTGTAGTACATGAGAAATCTTATTCGGGTTATTATGTGTTACATCGGACATGGTTAACACACCGGTGTAACTCTGTTGTTATGTTCTTGGTTATTAGTGGATCTTTTGTGCCTGTGCTGCCTCACTAAGCCCCCCAAGAGTAGGTCTTTTGTTGACCGAACTGGGTTACCATTCTTGGTGTTATTTCGTGCTTTGGTTCTTGGTTTCTTTACTGATCTGCGAATATAAGTTGTTAACTGAGTCTAAAAACGCAAAACTTGTGCATAGGGTTTTCATCCATTGGGTCTCTCCGTCTTCTTCTACTCTTCTACTAGGGTATTTCTTTCTGGATCCATTCATGGGTATCTTATTCGTTATGGTGGATCTTTTGTGCCTAGGATGCCTCACTCAGCCCTCCAGAGTAGGTCTGTTGTTGACCAAACTGGGTTACCAATTTCTGGTGTTCATTCTTTTTTTTGGGTACCTGATGCTTGCGGATTTACAAATATTAAGTGTTAACTACAGTTTGATTACAAACACCATCTGTTATTTTTCTTTTCTTTTCTTATTTAATTGAAAATGGGAAGAGGGGTGGGGGGAGAAACAGAGTAGTATAGTCAATAATCTATTCATTGAATAATTAAACATGGATTTTAATAGGGGTGATAACAGATTTAAATGTAATTTATACAAAATTTACTTTCATATATAGTATAGAAATGTGACGATATCATAGATTAATTGTTAGTTGACTGAATACATATTCGGATCATAACATATATTTGGTAATATATAAGAATTGCTACGCAAGAAACGGCCAGGTAAATATAATTGAACGAAAAATGACTACCCAAGATGAAATTTCAAGGTACAATGTGATCCAAAATTCATGACTGTCCTACAATAATGTGTTGATGCTCACAGCCCAAGTTGGAAAGGTGCACCAGTGTGCTTCAACCATTGGAAACCAGAAAGGAATTGGCCAGGAGTGTATTTGGCAGCTTCGCCTGCATTGAGCACTCTGAAACGTTTGAATTCTTTACTTCTTCTATTGGTGATGGATCCAGGGCCGCGGTTTGCAAATTCATAGTACTGGCAGGTTTGATGGAAGTTCTCGCCGGCCCATGTCATCCACCCTTCTGGCCGGATTAAATCACCCAATTCGCTTTGCATAACGACTGTAAGTGCCTCTGCTTTCCATGGGCGGCCGAGGTAGGTTGGAATTTTGAATCTCAATGGGAAGAGTGCCTTTTCTGGAACAATCCTACAGTTCTGGAGGACTAAACCATTGGTACCCCTAGCCACTTCTCTTCCATCAGCAGTAATGGTGTTTTGTTGATTGGCATTTGGCTTCCTTACTATGATCAAACTGTTTTGAATAACTGCATCACCCATGCCGAAGATGAAGTCGACTGTACCAGAGATTAAACAGTTTCTGTAAAATTGGCGGAATGCATGATAGTACAATGTATCTTGGTAGCCCTCAATGCTGCAATCGAAGATAGCTGACATATCAGATTGGACTCGAAGAGCCACAGCTTGGTGGCCATCTGGACCAGCATAGTTGCGGAATGTCAATCCCCTAGCAATGAATCCTTGTCCAACAGCAGCTGCATATATATGTATTTCATTATCATTGATTAACGTGACTTGTATTGACAAAGCAAAATGAAAAACACCAAGGATATATTTTGAAACTTACAGAATGTGGCAGTATTCATTGTGCCAATCTTCATGATTCCAAAGTTTCTCTTCCCCGTGATAATGGATTTCCCTGGACCATCACCATAAATGAAAACATTGGGCTTCTTCTTGTCAATGGTGATGAACTCTTCATAGACACCGGCTTTGACATAGATCTTGTATCTTCCTCTCAGGTTCTTGGGGTATGCTGCAATAGCAGCTGCAACTGTCTTGAATTGTCCACTACCATCCTTGGCGACAACTGCATTAGGTGTGACACGGCCTCTCTTATGTGCTGCCAGCAGCTTACGGTCTGCAGCCCGGAACCAAGTTGGGTAGCCATCTTCGCCAATCTCGCCCACTTCCAAGAGACGACGGTTAGGCTGGAGGTTCACTGGCACATTGAACGCCTTTAGGACTTCAGAAAGCTCAGCAATTATGTTGATGGCATTGTGGGTAAGCTGAGTAGCATTTACCATGCCATTCTCAATAGCAGATTTGTACTCGGGCTTCTCAATTTGATCCAGGCATGACGACTGAAGGGCATAAACAGCCGTCATCCAACTCCGAAGCTCATTTGCACGATCCTGGATGGTATGCATATCGCTGTCACCTACGGTAGAATACGATGCCTGAAGTGTATCAATGGCATCGTCTAACAAGTCCTTACAGTCTTCGACTGCCATGTGATCGTAAGGATCATTGTCCTTGTTAACAACAGTCTTGCTAGTGACTTCAAATGATTTCTTCACCTCGTCAAGAGTGGCCTGGATTGCCGCCATGACGTAGTCCTTTGGGGTGGCAGTTTGATTATTCGCGACGGATTCAAGGCTCCTAACGCAGGCATCCTTGTACGAGGTAGGAGCACAAATAGTGGTAACAGCCTTCATTGAGGATGACATATTATGTTGATCATTATCGGAAGAGTCATTGCGGTGCACAACTGCCACCACGCCGATGACAACACCGACAACAAGAATCAACGATACAACGGAGACTGCTACTTTTCCAACCATTATTGCATACACATATAAATATATATTTCTTTTTTTATTTAATTTCCTCCTGCCCTTTTATTCAAATTTTTTTTTCTTTGCCCTGACAACTTCTATTCAAGTGTCAGGAAGAGGTTGCAAGAGGATGAAAGAATTAAGGTTGTTGGGAGAGATTATATAGATGCTCATTCTCTTCATGCCAACGGGAATGTCTGATAATAAATGGCCTATCGACATTTGAGCTTCATCTATGGTTTAGGACAAATCTCTAAAAATAGTTAATATATATTTATGGAAGGTAGTTAATTAGTTACCTAATTATATGAGAGAAGTGGCTTAAATTAAACCAAAGGAAGCACACAAATTTCTATTTCTAATAATAGTATGATAGTCTTACTAATAAATAAGAAAATGAAGCAAAATGAATTTCCGTAGAACTGTCGAGTGCTGCTTATCAAACATGCTCTTATCGTTTATCGTTTATGTAACTTAGGCACAAAATCACAATTGACCATCGACGCCCAGTTAATTTCGCGGACATTGAATTAACTGCTGCATAACTTTGTTTAACTTGCAACATGGAAGAGTACTAAATTGGTCATATTGCATATCAAGAAACATATGTTGTTGGCTGCTTAATTCATAACTGACAAATATGTTTAAAATAAAGAAGCTATGAACAGTACAAATTCACAATTGAAACTGTTAATTGCTTACATAATGCATAAATCATTTGTTGAGGAAAAGAACCAGCAGCTGTTCACTTCAACAACGGTGCCGGCATTAAGGAACTACCTCTAAGACTTTGAGCTAATCTTCTTTGCTCCGTTCCATACATGCAAGAGAAGGTAATTTTGGGGGAGAATGTGCTCCTAAATCTACTTTTTAGCTAGGAAAAAATGACATTAAAATCGCTTAGAGTCCATTCAGCCACTTCATCTTTGTCACTCACAAAAATTTCTGTCCCCACATCAAGAGACGTCCATACTCTTCTAGCAGGAGTGGTACCTGGATCCTGCAACAGAAGGAAGTCAGAATCTTTCATGTTAGCAACATTATATTTCACTGTAACCCTCAAGGTTTGTACCCGAGCTCGTGCAATTTCACTAAGTACTTATAGCTTTTACCTGAAAGAAGTAAAGTCTACTGGAAAGTCCACCCACATCAAGCTCCCAAGTTCTTTTATCTCCAATCCAACCATCTCCTTGTTTAGTCGGATAGCCATACTCTGCCCATATTGGATGAGGCAATAACTGAACCAATTCTTGTGCCTGCGGATTACTGTAAGGATCACACGTGCTGTACGGTTTCTCCAAGTGCTGGGCATTTCCTGGAGCACAATAATAGTGATATGCTCCAAAAGGGAAGTTGGCAGTATCATTCCTGTAAATTTTCGTGTTATTCGGGGTGATGTGATGTGGTGGGCAGTTGCCAATATTTGCAGGGCTGCACCAAGCGGGCGTTTCTGGGTTGATAATCATCTCGCTATATCTGGTCACATCAGTGAGCACGTCTCCATCGCAGGGTGCACCATTGTTCTTCCAGCAGCTGCCAATGTCAATCAAGTAAAACTGGCTCTTAGGGCCTCCCCCTCGTTTGATGTCTAATGTCAATCTGACCTTGAAATTAGGAGACTCAGGAAGCTGGAATGCAACTACATTTGTTTTATTAATGATAGAAATTTACGCAAAAAGATTCATATACTCATACAAGTAAATAATTAGTTCTTTGATGAATGGGGACAGTTTTAGAAACGAACAATATGATTGGAATGAGTGTAGTGACGGAAGTCAAAAACTTAATTATGTTTTCTTCCACAAACATTCATTCGGTGTGGGCTAATCTGGTTTTCTACAAGCAATAATATGTTTGGTGACCTAAAACAGTTTCATTGTCTCCATCACATTAAAGTTCTCCTAGTCATTGACCATAACCAAATACAGAATTAAATATGACTACAACTTGAAATTTTAATTCTTGCTTTGATTACATAAAAAAAGCAGTTTATTCAGGAATTTCCATATCTGCAAAGTTCGACCTCGAAATGGATTACGCAAATTAACTATTCTGATAATGTATGAAATCACAAATTTCGCAACTTTAGAAATTGGAAATTTAGTTGAGAAATTTTGGACTTACAATTTTGAGCATTCCTCTAGTGTCGTAATGGTAGCCACCGGAGTATCCATTGGTTGCGTCAGCTCTTAGGTACAACATAAGCCATGGATACTTTTTGGAGGTCCTGAGTTTATGAGCAAAAACCCAACTCCCAGAGCCAATTTTTTTCTTCCAGACAACCTCGAAGTAAGAGTTTCCACCATCATCAGAAGTAGAATCCAATTCATAAGTACCATTAAAACCTCCTTTCATTACGCCATTCAAATCTAAAGTTGTGGGCATATGGTACAAAACGGGCTGATTCATACATCCACTTCCAAAACATGGAAATCTTCCTGGATTAAAAGGTGGTACATTTTTCCCATTTTCAGGACAAAGACCAGATTTTGTGTCATAGTTTCCATTTTTCAACATGACCATCCAAAATTGCCATGGTTTTGGTGTGTCTGAAACTTGACACAGTGAACCCAAATATATTTCCTTCTCGGCTGCATACAGGTCTGGATTGTACAGTGCTTTTGGATTCAAACCCGGGAATTGCTTCCCAATGCCAAGTTTGTTATCCCCCTCACTCACTTTGTGAATTACAGAATTGTCTGAAACCCAAATTAAACTCATCGAATCAGAACAAACAGATATTTCAAGCAAAAAGGAATATAGTTATAATTCAGACTTACTTGTTGAAAGATCAAAGCAATCAGCAGCTCTTGGACTACCCATACCAGGAGCTTCTTTGCCAACTTCATTGCAGAAATTCCAAGCTTCAAAAGCAACCCTCAGACCATCCCTTTGCATGCCCGGATCCCCTACTGCCGAAATACTACTGTCTTTGGACTCTTTACCATTTGCCCAACACCCACAAAACACTAGCAAATTTGCCGCCACAACCCAAAAATATATCAAATTTCCCAGTCCCATAGCAAGTTTCAAAAGGTTCTGCCAACTATGAGAATTACTTAAGAATGCAATAAATAGAGAGTGAGGAGAGGGGGAATGCCGAAATGGGGTACCGGCTAGCAGGGGTCGGTTTGCCCAGTGCAGTGTAACGCGTGAATTGTTATGTATTCGCGTGCGGTGTGCCTTTGTCTGAATTTAGAAAATGAATATATTACCTGTCGCCTTTAACTTTTGGCGTACTTGTTTGGATATTTAAAGATTTCTGCACTTTTTTTTAGCGTATTTTGCACGTATTTAATTTCTTCATATAAAATATAAAGAAATTTAGATCTATTGTCTCCATTTTGTTATCTTCACTAAAAATTTGACATCTCATAATCACACATGTATAATTTTTTTAATATACACATAATACATATATATTTTATATCTCAACATATTTTTTTTGTTTCTGTAAATAATAATCACAAAAATATAAAAAAAATAGTAGAAATGGTCCTTAACCTTTGCCCTCAGTTCAAAAATGGTCCATAATGTTTTTTTTTACACATAAATCTCCATCCTATGTATTTTGGGACGCAATTCATCTTTATTTGATAAAAAAAAAAAAATATATATTTAGTTTTTAGATAAAATTTTAATTTGATTTCTAACATCTACAAAATATGCAAATGAGTTCGGTATAGTATTTAATTTAGCATATTAAACATATCACTATTTCCGTGTCAATTAATTTTATTATAATAGAAAAATATAAAATTATTGGGCTTTAAGTATATGTAATTACTATGTGATATGAAAAATTTAAATAAAAATTAAGTTAAATAAATAAAAAGTTGCATATATAATTTTATGACATTGAAACAATCTTATTATTATTTTTTTAGCATAAAAATGCCAATAAAAATTAATTTACACATAATGTGTTCTTTATTTTTCAACAATAATAAAACGATAAATTAAAATAAGAAAAATACAATTGGAGTTCTAATATTTTTAGTTAATAAACGAATAACTTAATTAAATAAAAGTATTTGAATATCAAGTTTGTGATAAAATTATTTTTTTTTTATGTTTTAATGATAAAATAAAAGTTTAAATTTTAAATAATATAATTACCTAATAATGAAAAAATAATTTTATTTAACATAAATTATGAGCTTAAATTTTAGTTATTTTATAATATTTCATAAAATATGCAAAAGAATTTAGCATATTATCAAATTGGTCAATAAAAAAAGAATATGTTAGTTTCCTTTAATTTTTTATAAAAAATAAAAATATCGGACTCAATTGTACTTTTTACAAACGTTAAAAATCTAATTGTAATTTTTTCTAATTAAAATTACATATTAAAATATATAGGTTAAAAATATCTATGCCAAAAAATAAATATTAAAGACTATTTTGGTATTGGTGGTAAAGATTAAGACCCTTTTGCGCCAATTTTCTAAAAAAATGAGGTTTATTTGTATTTGTTGTCAACTTTTTTAGGTGGAGGAAAGTTGATTTGTTGGATTGTTTGACTTATACTAAAAGACACAATCCATTCACAGGTTTGGTGGTTCTCTGGGCCGGGGGGTCCCACCCCCCTCACCGATTCCGTTAATAAAAGTAGCAAAAAGTGTAAATGCCAAAAGACATTAAATTTTTATTTTCCAAAACCTGTTTATTAGTATTCTTTTCATATAAAATTGTAGATAGTTTTATTTGTGGAACTACTAATTAATTTTGAAGTAAATCAGTCTCAACAAAAAGTATACATTGTTTTTGTAAGAATAAGTTTATTGTGTTTGTGCTTATTTTATGAAAAATTATGTATATCTAAAAATTAAAATGTTTGACGATTTTATTTCTTGAGTTCATGATTTTTATTTAGTTATTGCGTTACTTTACTAAATGAGGACTTTATATTATTTTTCGTAGAGATTAGGGATTAAGGTTAAATTCGACTGTTTTTTTGCTATATCAGATGAGACTTTGCCCACCCTATATCAATTGTCAAAAGATGAGTGATTCTGCTACTATTGCCAGAGAATCTAAAACAAAATAATAATGTTAAAGTCCTCGACAAGGAAAAAGAGGATTGGTTGATTATCTCCTACATAAAAAGTTACCAAATGACGCTGCAAGACTGGAATCTAGAGACATGCATCTCGCTATATCTACTATAATGACACACTTTAGCGACGTTCGTTTGATGAAGTTTTCTTTCGGTGCTTAAGTAATGATGAAGCAAACCATGCCTTGAAAGACGCTTTTTGCGGAATATGTAGTATTAATTAGTCCAAACCAAATCTTCATTTTGTATTAAAATGATGGAATATTATTGGCCAAATATGGTCTATGACTCCATAAGTTATACAAGAAAATGTAAAGCTTGTCAAGTCTATGCAAATAAAACCCAATAGCAATCGGAGGTTTTAATCCAACAATAGCTTCCTTGTCATTTGATCCACGATATCTTAATGTGGTTGCACCATAATTCCAAAGTCTTGTGTTGGACATTCTTACATCCTTGGTAGAATAGATAAATTCTTAAGTGGGCGGAAGCTGTACCATTGAAGAAATTAAAGAAAAAAAGTGGTCAAATTATTTATCGGTACAGTGTTCTTCGATATATGATCACTGATAATGGAAGACCCTTCTAAGATTGCCATATAAATAATATATTTTATGTTTGGGTTCAAAAAATACAACTCGTCCATGTATAATACAACAACAAATTAATTGGCAAATGCGTTCAACAAGACTCTTTGCATTTTGCTGAAAAAGGTTGTCTCCGAATCCAAAAGGAATACCTAACATGCTATTATACTTTCTCTTTTTTGAGAAATATTGTGATCGAATAAATAGATCAAAAAATTAAAATATTGAATCGACTTGAATAATAGAAGGATTTGTACATGTAATATGTTTCGTCGCCACTTTGTGAAAAATGGTTAGGTATGAATACGTTACTACACCTATGACTCGATTGGTGAAATAGTATCTATCATTACAAAATCATGTTCTTATGTCAACAAACAAAGAAATATTTTGTTGCAAGAATTTATAGTAACTAAAGTTAATAATATACAAGATGCAATCTATGAAATAATAAGTACTTGCCCATTAGGGAATTAACCATACATGCACACAACGAAAATTTAAAAAATTATTCATCTTCAACAATTCAACTTTGATGATTAACTGTTATCTACGAGAAAAAACATTAGTCTCATAACTTGAATATCTGCACACATCAACTCAATCTCATTCAACTATAGTTGTTCAATCGTCTAGCCTCTAACACTGATCTACACAGATGAAGTTGAAAATTAACAAAGAGAGAAGGCGGCTACTGTATGGTGTTAGAGTTGGGAGTTTAAATTTTTGTTCTAACAAATTGACTTATAATTCCTAACCCTAACATATGTATGTATAGACTATTAATTGATAAACCCATTAATTCCAATTTAAGTCCAATAAGCTCTGTACGGTAAAATTCCGCAAGCGTACGGGTTCGTTGACAAGTAATAGTAAAAGTGAGTAAAAGAGTATCGTTCCCACGAGTATTAGACTTTAGCTTAATTTCGACCAATTCGAGCTTAAATCGAATACACATAATAAATGTTTGGATCAAGAAAGTATGAAATTATCTAAACTATAACTACGATTTAACTAAATGCAAATATAGTTTTTGGAGAAAATCAAGTAAAGAAGTAATGCTAGGAATCCGACTCCACCATTAGTATCTATTTTAATCCTCGAAATCATACGTTCTAATCCAATTTATGTTCAAATTAACAATCGATAATCCTAAGTTATCTAATAATCTTTTTCGAGTAGAATTAAACCTATTTTCATATAAGTTCTAAAATATTCCTATTTTGAATACGAATATACAAAAACGCTTTCAATATCAAGATTATTAAATTTGATTGCACCAAGCATAGGAAATTATTCCTAATCTCTATAGGACTTGGTGCTTAAAACCATAATGAGCTAATCTATTTTGAACATTTCAGAAACGAAAATAAATCACAAACACGTTTAAACGGTGATCAATCATTCAAACGAATATTAAAACCATGGCATAAATCAAACAAACACAAATTAAGATTAGAAACGGGAATTCTTAAATTAAAACTTCAACATATGGTTTACATCATCATCCTTAGCATAAAGAGTTTAGCTCATCATGTTTAATTTACAAAAACACATAATAAATGGAGAATTTATCACCCGGAATATTTGATTGCAAGAAGAACTTTGAAGATTAAATTGGCCCTCTTCAATGTCTTCAATGGATTGCCCAAGAATCCTAAATTTCTCTTGCTTGAAATCCCAATAATCTTGCCCGGATGAAGAAATTCTCACTACAAGAAATATACTTATTTACCACAATCGATAACCGTCATTACAAGTAATGAAATTCGTGGTAAATAGTTTTACCATAGATTAACCATGAATTTGCTTCTGTGGTAATAAAAGTCGTAGTGAATACTTTTACTACATCATATGTCTGTAGTAAATAGCATTTACTACGGTTTTACCACAACTCAAAACCGTAGTAAATATTTACTTATAAACTCGTTGTCATTACTATTAACGAGGAAAAGTATTTGTTGTAACAAATTATTATATACGACGGTTGGTTGTTATTGTAAATAATAATTGTAAATTTTAGTAAATATTTTTGTGACAGGTAATTGCCATAGTAAATTCACTTTTATACATCTTCATTCACAACGGTCTCCTCTTGTCGTAAAAACTCTTAATTAAAAAATAAAAATAAAATGAAAAATTTGTACACCCCGACCCCATATACGTTTTCAAACATTTTCCTTGTAAAATTTTGTACAAGCAACAAATTTAAATTAATTTGCCACACAATATCTTCATTACTCAAAAATCAAAAGAGCTATCATCATTCATCATATAATTGAAATCAAACGAACTAAAATTAGTGTCATCAAATGAAATATAAAGCTCAACTCAAACATAGTATGAACTAAAAATTCTCTTATAACTAAAAATTTATCTTAATACTTGTCTCTTTTACTTTCCAATTCTCAACTTCTTTTATTCTTGATTTTCTATTGCTCGGAGACCGAAAAAAAAAAAAAGTAATTCCATGAGATAAAGTAATATTTGGAATGAAAACACAATGCTTGTGCTTGAGAGAATACCCGCAAAACTAATAGGATGAACATTAATCACAAACCTCATGGTCTGTAGACATAGGGTGAACTTGATCGCCAGTCGTTGCATTTATATGTGAAGTTGATGCACCCATACTCTAAATAATATAAGTTTGTTTATTAGATATACAACAAACATTGAACAATAGAACAACACAGTGAACTATATGAAATACATACTGTTCTTGTTCTTGAGAGAGTAATATTTGTGATTTCAAAATTCTATTTGAGAGTTCATTGAATTGAACTTATCTTCAAACTTTTTGACAAATCTTGTATAATCTCACTCCTCAACCTTTCTTTATAACTGTATATCAATTCGGGAGAAGTGACTTTCTTGCCATAAATTTACGAAGGTGTGGGACCTAATCCCTTGTCCGAACACGACCATGTCCTTCGTCTCCCAGAACATCCACGAGAATTTTATCTCTTTTTTCCACCAAATTTAGCTCCTCCATGGGTAAATCATTTAATTTTTTGTTGAATTCATGCTAAAAAGATAATTTAAAGTCAAATAAAAAAATCATGATACAAAATGCAGATCTTATTTTAATTATGTACCAAAATTAAATAGAAATCATACAATGAGTGTAGCAGCATAGTCGTCCTTTGGATTCCCACCTAAGTTAGTGCGCATTTCAATATATACACTCAATGTATCAGTGGGCTTACCAGCTTCTTCCATCTGTTAAAAAAGTACTATTTAATAACATATATATTGTTTTAATTTTTCATACCTCTCGGCGTATATTGGCACATGATTTTCTCCCGATGCGATGAAGAGGCCCTAACATCATACGATTCTGCTTGTTTTTTTTTTCTGAGATTTCCTAAGAAAAAGCAATTTAAATAAGTCAACAAATTATAGTCTATTTGAATGTTCTGGAATGAAAGACCAGGATGGCCATGGGCATTCCTGTTTCAACTTGGTCGAGTCAACTCTACTTAATTTGACAATCCTTTAAACCATGAACATGACCAATAACAGAAAATGAACAAATATATATGGCCTTAATCAACTTGACAGTGACTAACATATCTTAAAGCATGCTGACATTTTTTTAAGGTAGTAATTGAAAAAATAAAACCACCTATATGCCAATTGCAAAAACAAATTCACATAACACAGTACTCCATTCAGTAAAGGAAGACGAGTAAGCAAACTATTAAACGATAACGAGACACGCAATAAAACAAGTATATTAGTATTCTGGGGGTGTATTGTGTCTTCATCCTCTCATCATCAAATTGACACTTGCAAGCAATAAGCATTTAGTTTGATTTACTCAACCCTCTCCTCAAGCTTTCTTGGCAGCTTTTAGTTTTTTTGCTTCTTCTGCATCCTCTGGTATGTCAGAGGTCCATAATGTGAGATTGTCCCTAAGAAGCTGCATAATCAAGGTGCTATCTTTGTATGAATGCTCATTCAAGTTGTCCAGCTCAGAGATTGCTTCATCAAAAGCTTGCTTCACGAGGTGACAAGCTCTCTCAGGTGAATTCATAATCTCATAGTAGAAGACAGAAAAATTCAAAGCCAAACCCAAGCGAATGGGATGTGTGGAGGAGGCAACTCACCTCAATTGTGGTGGTGGTCATCTCATATGCCTTCAATGGTGATCAACAACCTCTTTCCTCTCACTACATCTCTTAAACTCTGCGAGATACCTATAATAATCCCCTTTCATCTTATAGACATAGTTAATCAACTTTGAGAAAATACAACTATGCTGGATTCGTAAATCTCTATTCCACAACTATAGAAAGATCTTATGCAACAATGAAAAATAAGGTTATTTTAGTAATCATTTACATGCTTATAAGGAAATTGAATAAATATTAAATATTTACAACAAAATTAACAAGTATTGAAGCAATTATAATAACATAAAATAATAATAATAAGTTCAACAATATATACCTCTACTCTATCTGTACTCCAGTACTCAACAAGAACCTTCAAAACTCTGCGAGATACCTATAATAATCCCCTTTCATCTTATAGACATAGTTAATCAACTTTGAGAAAATACAACTATGCTGGATTCAGAAATCTCTATTCCACAACTCTAGAAAGATCTTATGCAACAATGAAAAATAAGGTTATTTTAGTAACTGTTTACATGCTTATAAGGAAATTGAATAAATATTAAATATTTACAACAAAATTAACAAGTATTGAAGCAATTATAATAACATAAAATAATAATAATAAGTTCAACAATATATACCTCTACTCTATCTGTACTCCAGTACTCAACAAGAACCTTCAATTGTTCTACGGAAATCTCTTCAGGAACTATTGCCAAGCATTCCTCTTTTGTTTTTCCATTGAAGTACTTGCGCATCATTCGACTTTTCCAATCATGCCACATATCAGCAACTGATTTCAAACAATTCCTCCTAGAACCAGGTGGTGCATTTGTATTGTACTTGACATGATTTGAAAAGTAAGATGATTGGACAATAAGTTCAAAAATTTATTAAAAGAATGACATAAAATTATTTTATAAACAATATTTAAATACCTCTATTTCTTTCCAAACATAATCCACAAAATGTTGATCCATGTTTGACCATTTCGCATATGTAAGAGGTAATCACATGCCATTACGTGCCAATGTTCCCAAATACGACATGAAAGCACTTATGTTTACTCCTATTGGCTGCATATACTCATTCCATTCTACTTCCATTTTTTTACCCGAATCAATTCGAGGACCTTTTGCTGGACCTCGACCTTTTTTCTTAATAGGGTTGTCGGATTCTACAAATACATTTGTTTGATCAAATAAGATATTGCACTACTACCATTTAATGCAATCAATGTAAACCAAGTCATAAGCATAAAGATATCGTGGTTCGATCAATGCACTAGTCATATTTTTACTTTGTTCATTGTGTTATCACTCAAGATGCTACCTTTTTTATGTTCATCGGTAGAGGTGTTTGAAGAAAAGGTTGAGAGAACTAGTGTGCTGTTTTAGAACATGTGTGCGGAGGAATTGGACCAAGAGGTGCAAAAGCGGGTGGAGAAGAAATTTCAGATGGCTTTGCGGGATCGCATTATGGAAGAAACAAGAGACAAAAAGAACGCATGTGGAAGCTTACGTTTATGACATGCAGAATAAGGTAAGTTAGGAGTGTTGGTTATGCCATAACTTTAACCATTGGCTATTGACAGCTCACTATTAAAAGATAGAGGGTATTGACAGTTCTTTTGATTCTGTAGCTTATTGACAATTATCAAAAGTTCGTAGTGGATTCAGAGAGAACAGTTCATGGCTAAACTCCAAGAGGTGGAAGATTGGTTGTAAGAGGATGGCGAGGATGAAACCAAATGTGTCTATATTGCTAACCAGGAGGAACTCAAGAAGTTAATCTTGTTTGTTTGTTAGTGATTAACGAGTCTTATTTTTTACCTTTATAAGAGGAAGCTGTTTTATGAATTTGGAAAATATCCTGCAGCAAGGTGATCCCATAGAGGAGCATTACAAGGAGCATATCAAGAGGGGACCTGTATGTGATCAACTTATTCTTTTGCATCAACAGTTACAAAGAGGCAGCAATGTCCAATGACCCCAAATTTGATCACATTGATTTGGCAGATAAGCAACAATATGTAAGATAAATTTACCTAGAGATGAAGAATGTTAATATTACCAATTGAAGTATACCGAGATTGAGTTGTTTCTATTTCATGCTCATTCTGGATATTAGATGCGGTAATCAATGTATCTACCATAGTTATGCCTCGTTTTCTTTTAATAACCATTTCTAGCTGCAAAAAATATATATATATATATGTATTAAATTGTAGAAGATTGACACTACTCTAATAACATAATAAGATATGATGTCTCAATTAGGTACAAAAATAGTAACTCAGGAAATGAGCAAGTGAACATACAAATACCTAATAATAGCGCATTGTAGCAATCCAGCCTCTTTGAAGCATCCTTGACTCTAGCAATAATCTCTATTACAATAGCAATGCCAAATGTGTAGACTAAACTTAGTGATTAAGAAAAATGATATAGGTTCTTTTATCATTGATTTCATTTGAAACTTGCATGCAAAGTAAATTACAAAGTTAAATAGCTGAGGTGCAATACCAGCCTAAAGAGCTATGGCGGTTGAGAAGGGATGCGAATATATTTGCACCCCTTTACAGATCTATGTTTTCTCCCTTTACCTTTAATCTCATGACACGTGACCTAAGATAAATCCATTATTACTATTATCTTGAATTTATAGTTGAACTCTAATTCACTATATTATCTGAAGAACCTAGATATGAAAATACTAGATCACTAGTTACTAAAAAGCAATGACAAAAAAACCTAATACCTTTAGCAAAACTCATAAAAGAACCTAATGCCTTTAGCACAATTGATAAAAGAATTCAAGCAAATGATTCCAACTACTAAAAAATATATGATAAAAGGAAAAAACCAAGTATTGTCAAAATAAACTCAGAATCAAAACACCACTATATTAATAAATGTCAAAGTCCATTATTGTATCTCATGGTAAACACCCTAAAATTACTATTTATTACTTCTCAATACTACTAGTCATCATCAATGTTTCGATGAATTTTTGGGTCAACAATTGTGCCTTCTATCCCATCTCTCATCCAAACAATGTCATCGTCTCGTGTAAAATATGCATTTTGATCTAATGTTTGTTCTCTACATGGCTCAGCTTCATACATGTCGAACTTATCACGTCTTGACATTTGTAAAACCACCTACCATTCTGATTCTATAGGATCAGCAACAAAGTAGACTTGCATTGCCTGTGATGCCAATATAAATGGCTCATTGCTTTCTCGAATTATCTTTATACATACAATGATTAAAGTTCACCAATGTGAAATCATAATCATCATATGTTAGTCCCCTTTGATTGTCAATCCAATCACACTTAAACAGCACAAATCTTATTGTGCTAGAGTAGCACAATTCTATTATACTAGTTAGCACTCCATAGTATATAACATCACCAGCAACAAGATTTTTATCTTTTGCACTAGAATAACTCATGGTTTCAGCTTTCACTACTACCCCATTGTTCTGAGTACATCTGGAACTCTCGTAAATCTTAGTCTGAAATCGAAAACCATTAATGATATATGCATTAAATCCATGTACATCAAAATCAGGGCCTGTAGCTAATGAGTTGATTTCTTCAGAGAATTTCTCATTATGAAACCTTCGCTTTTCCTCGACCTACATTATAATACGTTGAAGGAAAAAAATTAAAGATAAAACATTTCAAAATTTTATATTTATATTTGACTTACATAGTTCTTAATCCATATGTGAAATGTTTCATTATGAATGCATTGAATATCACGATCACTAAGACGACGTTTATATGAAATCTATGCATGATGAATGCTGCGCACAAATAAAATATGTGTCAATTATGTCACCCCTTATACAATGGAAGATGAAGCAAAAGAAAATTACTTACTCAAGAAAAGGCTTAACAGCATCGGAGTTCATTAGTACATAACGGTGAGCTTGTACCCATGATACATTATCAAGTTTTAAATCAAACCCTTTACCCAAAGCACGTCCAAAATTATCAATAATTCCAAGTCTATTAGGTTGATTACACTTAGTCTCGACATCATCTATATATCTTGCACAAAAATTTATGCACTCTTCCATCAAATATCCTTTCGCAATGGAACCTTCTGGATAAGCTCGATTACGCACATATTGTTTCAATGTACACAAATACCTAAATAAATAGAAAATGTGGAAAGTATGAGCAAACAATAAAAATTATAGATTTATATATTATTTATTGATATCGACAAAATAAAGAAACAATCGACATACCTTTCAATTGGATATATCGATCGAAATTGTACAGCTCCTCCGAGTAATGCCTCCTCAGCCAAATGTATAGGCAAATGCTCCATTATATCAAAAAAAGATGGAGGAAATATCTTCTCAAGATGGCAAAGTGTGATAGCTATTTTGTCGTGAATATTCCATAAATCACTTTCACTATTAACATTTGAATATAGTTGCCTAAAGAAGTTACTCAACTCAATCAAAGCTTCAACTATGTTCTCAGGCAACGATTTGCGAATTGCTAAAGGAAGAAGTTGTTGCATCAATATATGGTTGTCATAACTTTTAAGACCCCATATGATTTTCTTATTCAAATTAACACGCCTTGAGATGTTGGATGAGTATCCATCTGGAACTTTGATTTCCTTCAACACTTTACAAAACACATATTTCTCATCCTTACTCATAGTAAATGATGCTGGCGGTAAGTATAACCTACCATTAGGCTTTGAAATAGGGTGCAAAGACTTCCGTATTCCCATTTCCTTCAAGTCATGTCGTGCATTTAAGTTATCTTTTGACTTTCCACTTATGTCTAATAGAGTGAAAATGATATTGTCACAAACATTCTTCTTGATATGCATTACATCAAGATTATGTCGAATCAAATTAAATTCCCAATATGGTAGCTCAAAAAAAATACTCTTTTTTCTCCAATTACCACAACATTCTTCGTAATTTCCACTTTCTCTTTTCTTTAAGTCTTCTTTCTTATAATCAGTCAACACATCTGTTAACTTATGCAACACTTGAGTGCCAGATAATCGCTTGGATGCACATTCAAACTCTTGTTTCCCATCGAAAGATGCTTTATCCTTACGAAATATATGTCTTGGATGCAAGAATCGACGATGACCCATATAGCATGTTTTGTGTCCATTACTCAACCTAAGATATTTAGTCTTACCTTCACAACAAGGACATGCAAGGAATCCTTTTGTACTATATCCTGACAAGTTAGCATATCCCGGAAGATCGCTAATAGTCCATAACAATGATGCATGTAATTTGAACATTTGATTAGTTGATGCATCGAACGTTAATACACCATCTTTCCATAATTTCAACAACTCATCAATAAGCGGTTGTAGATATATATCAATTTTGTTACCTCGTCCATTTGGTCCATCAATTAGTACAGACAAAATGAAAAATGGTTGCTTCATGCACAAGTTTGGAGGCATATTATAAGGTATGAGAATGACTGGCCAGGTGCTGTGAGATACAGACATTGTTCTAAAAGGATTAAATCCATCGGCTGCTAATCCAAGACGGACATTACAACTATCATTTGCAAATTCTCTATTGCGCTCATCAAAATCTTTCCATGCTTGAGAATCTACCGAATGCCTCAATACACCATCATTAGCTCTTCCTTCAACATGCCATCTCATAAGTAAAGCAATCTTTGATGATATAAACAACTTTTGTAATCTTGGTTTCAAAGGAAAGTACCTCACTCGCTTTGCACCAATTGTTTTACCACTGGGCTTGTATCTTGGGACACGACAAATCTCGCAATATTCTAATATTTTGTCTTTACCCCGATACAACATGCAATTATTTGGACACACACCCCATGTTTCATATTTGAAATCCAACAGATCAATTATTTTATGAGCTTCATAATACGATTTTGGAATGTTTTGAAATTGTGGAAATACCTCTTTCAATAACTCAAGCAACATCGTGAATGACTTGTTTGTCCAACCAGATAACACATTTAGGTGCAAGAGACGAACAATAAAAGACAATTTCATAAATTTTTGACACCCTGGAAACAATTCACTTTCAGCATCTTCTAAAAGTTTTAAGAATTCTTTTGTCCACTCGTTGGGACCTTCCATATGTTGAGTATTTTCAGCACCACTATTTGGTTGAGGAATACCAAATGCATCATGCACCATATCAACCATATTGTCTCTATTTTCAAATTGTATATTATCTTCAACAATAGTATATCCTTGTCTGGGTACAAAATCTTCACTATGATAGACCCAATTTGTGTATCCTTGTTTGAACCCACGAATTATTAGGTGGGACAAAGCCTCGTATCGGGTCACAAAATATCTATTGGCACAATCCTTACACGGACAATAAATTCTCGAGTCCTCAGTTCGGTCTCTATACGCGAAATTCAAAAACTCTTCCACTTTATCTCTATATTCTTTTGAAATTCTGTCTTTTGAATTGATCCAACTTCTATCCATATCTAGAGAAAAGAGAAAATAAATATGCTCATAATTATTATAACATAAGAAATGACGTCTATTTCTAGGTTGTTGTTAAATATGAGTTATAGATCAACCAATAAAAGTTTGAATATATGTAATGCAAGTAACTAAAGCTCAATTATTGTAGAATAAATTACAATAGTACAAACCTGTGCAAGTAAACTTAAATGACCTTTTGGGACGACTTTATTAAGTAAACTTAACACACAAGTTACAAACACAGTTTTATGATCTTTTATGTTCAGCGCTCGTTCTTTGGGTTCAATGGCTCGACGTTTTGACTTAAATAATATAGAATGTACCAAGAGTTGAAAGCATGCGCTTAACTAAGTTTAGAACTAGTTAAACATTGCTTGTCATGTCCTCTCAGGTAAAAAAACAAAAAAAAAGTATTCAATATGCCATGATTTACTCATTGACGAAGAAATGTATTCCTTCTCTGTATCAAGAGGTAACCAGTTTGTTACTTGATGGTTTGCTTCCTCGCATTATAAATGCTCAAGAATTAGAAAGGTTTGTTTCCTCTACTTTCAATACAACCACGCAAGCTGCTGGTTAATTCAGATTTATTATTCTTCCCAGTTGCTTGTCTGATTTATTATCTGGTATTATACCAGTAATTCACATATTTTAATCAAATTCAAGAGCTAGTTTTGGCTCTTTATTGCAATGAGCCACCATAGTACTATAAACAAACACATTGTAAATAGGTTGCCACTAGATAAAGCACCAGAGATGGTTGATGGGAATCTAAAAGCTACTTCTCTAAAGTTTTATCTTCCCATTCCACATTAAATAAGAACTTTTTTTTAATAGTCGGGTTTCTGTTTTTATCAGAGTTCATGTATGGAGGAAGTGTGTACAACTTTCTATACAAATGAAAAGGATTCTTTAAGCTTCCTACTCTGTTGAAAGTGGCAATTGATAGTTCAAAAGGGAATTACTTATTTTCACCAAAATAACACAATCCACCAGGTCATGAAGAATGCCAATCTTTTTTTTTTTTTTCAGTAATCAAAAAACATACCTTGGAAGAGAAATTTAAAACTCCAAATCTAACATTTCAATAACTATTAACTTAAATGCGATTGCTCGAAATTGCAATCAAGAAATAATCGTAACATTACAAAAGCTTTGTCAAAGCACTACTTCATCATCAATTTAAACTTGCGGAACTCTCAATTTTGATTTAGCAATAGTTGCAGAATCACACAGGAATCTTGCGACATGATCTATCATCTATTTTAAAACCTACAAATGAAGCAAACCAAGTTGTTTCTTATTCAATCAAACAGAGAGCACATGTAGAAGGCTGGTTTCTACAAGCATTGCTACAATTAATTTTAACTTGGTAGAAAGAAATGAAGACTTAAAGCAGAATAACTAACACGGTCTTTTTTACTTGAATTCTAAAACTAGTCATTAGAATTGAAAGTAGCAAACCAAACCAATAGGCCAAACATATATGGATCAATTTAAAACCTTCTAAATTCATAAGATACCCAACAACAGCTCAAAATTTACCACAAACCAAGACATATAGTGATGTTAACGGTGAATAACAATTCAAATAAAATTCGTTAATATTTCAAAATACCCAAACAAATAACCAAGCTCATTGCACAATACGGGAAAATGCAAAGACGTGAAGTTTTGAACTGAAACTTGTAAGGTATGTCCTCCATATAAGATTGTCATTTTTTTTTGTGCCACCATAATATTATGTCCAGATTAATATTAGGTTATATGGCTGGTTTTCATGTCAAAATCTTTAAATTTATGATTGCAACTCCATGATTCAATCCAAACAGCATTCAAAAGGCAATTCCACAACACCCACCCACAGTCAAATATTAGCCTAATGAAGAGAAATACGTACCAGAATCTGCTAGCAATAAATTTAGAAAATTTTTGTATTTCATGGTTCGACTAAAATTTTTATAATATTTGTTGTTCATTCATAAAATGTGGTTCTTAATTTGAACACAAAAAGCACTTATATGTCTTTCTCCACCCAATCCATCATACCCCATTCCTATCCCCTGACAAAAATATTAAACAGAGATTATGCCAAGAATGGTATTAGAGTCCTATTCGTATCTAAACTAAAAAATATTCACATACACATTAAATATTGTCTATAAACTTACAATTAAAGCAAATACCTAGATTCCGAATATGCTATGAGAGAATACCCGGCCGGATTTCGCTAACCCAATGGTACACGATAAAGAGACAGTATGGATGGTTTTGGTTAGGATTGGGAAAAATTAGGGATTTTAGAAAACAAATTTGGAGAAGATGTTGGAATTGTTCAATGATTTTTGAGAGATAAACAAATAGGGTTTTGTGAGAGAGTGGTTTTGCCAAAGAAGATTAGGATTCCATATACTGAGAAGGAAAGAGGATTTTCAGCGGGAGGATTGAAATAACAGAAAACCACGGGCGTGGGATTGAAATAAAAGGAAAATGGGAAAATTGAGGGATTAATTTTTTTAATTTATTTACCACAATGGTTACCGTCCTTAATACTGCTATTGTTGTCACGGGTTCACAAATTTATTGTTAATACTATCTTTTTTTTTACCACGGGCCATCCATCGTGGTCAATATTGTTACTTATTAAGACGGTCATGAGATTACTGTTATAAAAAATATTTTTTTAAGACGCTAAGATAAAGTCTACCGTTAATAAGTTTTCATTATTCGCAACAGGTGTTATGAATGTCGTAAATTGTATTATTTACCATAGCCGCTATATCTGTGGTAAAAACTTTGTCGTAAATAGGCATATTTCTTGTAGTGTCTTGTAAAGATCTTGTGTTTTGCCTTCTTCGTTCTCTCCAAATTCGACTCCCCATCGTTATAAGAGTTCTCCTATTTATATATATCCAATTAGAGTTGAATTTCGTGCCCTAAGTCCCCAAAAACATGCCAAAAATAGATTTTAACTCAAATAAAAGTTTGGCAGCACACCGTCGTCGCTCGGAGCGGATAAAAAATGAGAATTTTTGCTGATTGTTCGCTCGAGCGAGCCTTTGGCCCTCTTGAGTGGACAGAAAGTGTCATCCGGTGACTGATTTTCAAACGCCCAAAACTTCTTGTAGGAAACTTTACATTGTAATCCGTAAAAAGCGTTGGAACTGTAATTCAATTATCTTTCCAATGGTATATCATTTGCCTTATGTAAATGTTTGTACCAAAGGTTGTGCTCTAATTTCTCCACATGTTTCGGTTGTAGTTTCTCAATTTGCTTCTTTGGCTTTCGGGTGTTTGATCCTTCACTTCAACTCTTCATTGTCACTCCAACACACCTTAAATCTATTAATGCATCTTCTTTCTCATCCTCTAATGTTTGTCTCTTGATATTCACTTCAAAAACTCAATTTGTTCTCATTTACTCGCCGATTTCACCAATGTGACTTGAGTTCGAGAATTTTGTCCTACAATCACAAAAATGAACAAAAACTCAATAGATATCGACTCTAAAATTTTTAGAATTATACAAAAACTCTTCATTAAAGAATCAATATAAGTGTATAAATTACACTTATCAAACCCCCAAACTTGAACTTTTGCTAGTCCCGAGCAAAAATAAGATAAAACAAAGACTCAAATGCATACAAAGAAAAAAATGTGCACACCGTTGGACTTCTTACCAGTTTCACCTCTAGTATAGGTCTAATCATTTAATTAAAGAAAAAGGTCCAAATATTGCTACATAAAAGATTTTTTAACACTTATCCAATGTTCGACTTGTGTGTATGTGTTAATATCTATTTCAGTCATTACTTTAATTTGGATAAAGTTATGCAAACAAATAGATTCTTAAGTCTTTCAATCCCAACCCTCATTGGTCATATTTTCCTTTCTCCTCTCGTAAATTTCACACCATATTCAAGTATCTATCACTTCTCCTCAATGGCTTTCAACCAAGGCTAGACTCACATTTTAGTCTTCATTCTCAAGCTAGAATGATCTAACTGATTAAGGCAAAGTTTAGATAGGCAATGATTCTCCATGATGTCAAGTGTTCTAGTCTTTAGGTAATAACTAAGCAAGTCAAACTAACTAGGCATCTAAATCTCCTTTCTTGTCCATGACTTAGTCAGGCAATTGCATTACTTTTATTTCGTTTCTTGCTACTGCTTTTCTTTATACTTTTTTTTATTCACCACAGTAGGTAGTTTTCTCTCTAATACTGAGGCAGCCCTCTTCCATGGTAGATCATCTCCTATATATTGTTCGTACATAGGGCCAGATTACTCAAAGTTAGCTTTCACACATCGGTATAGGCAACTTTTTCCTACTCGATGTGCCTTGACTAGTGCAATGTCTTTTATTGGGACTGAAAGTTGGGATTAGAATTCTAGAAAATAGTCAATGCTTAGTTTCAACCCATCAACTTGAACTAATTATAAATTTTCTCAATAAAGGCTGAATCATCACTTCTCTAAACTATCACCGTTACCAGCTCAATCACCCCAAACTTATTCTCAAATGTTGGTTTAGTGAATTTTTCAACTGGTACATGGAAATCAAAAACACCATCTAAAGTCTTAAACCCAAGTCTCCATTTACATCACATAACTTGTCTCTAAACATAAGTAACAACAAAAATAGCTATGTGCTCAAAGTAGTCTTAAGTCTCACACGGATAAGGAATTTTAACAAAAATAAGCACATTGTAGCAATACTCAATCATTTTTCAACAATTAATCTTAGACCAAATAGAAATCATAATAAGCTAGCAAGTTGTCCAACTATGTTACACAAAGAAAATATTTTTGACTTTTTTTTTAAAATTTTTTTTTAACACTACATACTCCAGATAAATAAAAAATAATAATAATAACTTGACTCAACAAATCGACTACACCCCCAAACTTAAATCAACATTGTCCCAATGTAAGTACGAAGACAAATTATGAAAATAAAGAGAATGATCGCGATACTCTCCTAGTATTTTTTTTTATGGTTAGAGTATTTGAGCACTTTAAATCGACCATGCTATTTTTTCCAAACTTATAGTGAATCTTCCAAGTCCTTTGGAGAACTTTTCTGGTTAAAGTATTTCATCGAACACTTTGTGAGTCACCTACAAAATCAAGAAATATATTATGTCATAATTGAGAAATTTCATACAAAAGGATGACGACAACCTAGATGCAAAATTTTTATTTAAAACTATTACTTAAAAGAAAGTAAATAAAAGAGTTAGAAATTGGGTTGCCTCCCAATTAGCGCTTGTTTAGAGTCGTTAGCTTGACTTTGTAACAATCGTTTCACGGCACTTTAAATAGTGCTTTGGAGGACTTGATTTGCTTGCATCTATTGACTTTGTACCATTTTTCGTTTATCCTCAAAAATTTGAATTTGCGTTCTCATAAAAATATGATTTCAGTTTAGCACCTTGCTCAAATACAACTACGAAAACTTCAACTTCCTTATCGATCTTGATCACAAAATCAATTTTAGAAGAAAGAGGAGAGTTAGAGAATTGCTTGATAAGTGCAACATCATTAATTATCACTTTTTCATTTTGCCCATTTAACTTCACTTTCTCCACATAATCTTCTTCTTTAATTGGTGCTTCATCTGGTTGGATGACAAGTCTATTATCCAAAATCTCGGACAGTTGCTCATCACTCCTTGTTGTAATGCTTGTCATGTGTTCCATTGGGTTGGCTTCAGTGTCGCTTGGGAAGGTGCCTTGTGGACTCCCAGATAAAGCTGCTGCTATCTGTCCAATCTGAGTTTTCAAATTTTTAAGTGAAGCATGTTGGTGCTGTAGAGTATTATCAGTTTTTTTAATGTAGTGATACATTAAGTCTTCCAACAATGGCTTTTTCTCTTGCTGCTATGTTGGAATCCAAGTTGTTGAAATCCATATGGTTTTCCTTGACTTTGAATTCCCTGATTCTGATGGTTACCCCAAGAGAAATTTGGATGATTTCTCCATCCCAGATTATAAGTGTTGGAGTAAGGGTTGTTCTGTTGACGCGGAAAATTCTGAGTATAGTTAACTTCTTCAAGGTTTGATGTGAATGAATTCGTTAGTGGACAAGTTGAAGTCTGGTGCATTGCAAAGACATCTCCAACAAGCATGTCGTCCACATCAATCTCAGAAGTTGCATCATATCTCGCTATATTATCCTGGTACATTGCGAAGACATCTCCAACAAGCATGTTGTCCTCATCAATCCCATAAGTTGCAATATTTCTCGCTATATTAGCCTGGTATATTGCGAAGACATCTCCAATAAGCATGTCGTCCTTATCAATCTCAGAGGCTGTCATCTTGTGTTGTTGTTTTGGTGTATTTCTCTATCCTCTTCTTCGATGAAAAAAGTTATTTTGATCTCGGATCAAATGGAAAAAGGTCGAGATCTTCCAAATCTTGCATAAAACGATTGCAACTGCCTGAAAAGAGCAAAAAGAAGTACGGGAGCGAACAAAGAAAGAAAAAAATAATAATAATTAAAAGAAAAAGAAAAATTTGAATTCAAGCTAAAATTAACAAAATTTAAGCTAAAAATCTTACTCCCCGGCAACGGCGCCAAAAACTTGTACGGTGAAATTCCACAAGTGTACGGGTTCGTTGGCAAGTAATAGTAAAAGTGAGTAAAAGAGTATCGTTCCCACGATGATTAGACTTTAGCTTAATTTCGACCAATTCGAGCTTAAATCGAATACACACAATAAATGTTTGAATTAAGAAAGTTTGAAATTATCTAAACTATAACTACGATTTAACTAAATGCAAATATAGTTTTTGGAGAAAAATCAAGTAAAGAAGTAATGCTAGGAATCCGACTCCACCATTAGTATCTATTTTAATCCTCGAAATCCTACGTTCTAATCCAATTTATGTTCAAATTAACAATTGATAATCCTAAGTTATCTAATAATCTCTTTCAAGTAGAATTAAACCTATTTTCATATAAGTTCCAAAATATTCCTATTTTGAATACGAATATACAAAAACGCTTTCAATACAAAGATTATCAAATTTGATTGCACCAAGCATAGGAAATTATTCCTAATCTCTATAGGACTTAGTGTTTAAAACCATAATGAGCTAATCTATTTTGAACCTTTCGGAAACGAAAATAAATCACAAACACGTTTAAACAGTGATCAATCATTCAAACGATATTAAAACAATGGCATAAATCAAACAAACACAAATTAAGATTAGAAATGGGAATTCTTAAATTAAAACTTCAACATATGATTTACATCATCATCCTTAGCATAAAGAGTTTAGCCCATCATGTTTAATTTACAAAAACACATAATAAATGGAGAATTTATCACCCGGAATATTTGATTGCAAGAAGAACTTTGAAGATTAAATTGGCCCTCTTCAATGTCTTCAATGGATTGCCCAAGAATCCCAAATTTCTCTTGCTTGAAATCCCAATAATCTTGCCCGAATGAAGAAATTCTTGTAAAGATCTTGTGTTTTGCCTTCTTCGTTCTCTCCAAATTCGACTCCCCATCGTTATAAGAGTTCTCCTATTTATATATATCCAATTAGAATTGAATTTCGTGGCCTAAGTTCCCAAAAACATGCCAAAAAGATTTTAACTCAAGTAAAAGTTTGGCAGCTGCACGCCTGCTCGAAAGCGGCTGGTCTGTCCGCTCAAGCGGACTGAAATGGAGAATTTTTGCTGATTGTTCGCTCGAGCAAGCCTTCGGCCCGCTTGAGCGGACAGAAAGTGTCATCCGGCGACTGATTTTCAAATGGCCATAACTTCTTGTAGGAAACTCGAAATTGTAATCTGTAAAAAGCGTTGGAACCGTAATTCAATTATCTTTCCAATGGTATATTATTTGCCTTATGTAAATGTTTGTACCAAAGGTTGTGCTCTAATTCCTCCACATGTTTCGGTTGTAGTTTCTCAATTTGCTTCTTCGGCTTTCGGGTGTTTGATCCTTCACTTCAACTCTTCATTGTCACTCCAACACACCTTAAATCTATTGATGTATCTTCTTTCTCATCCTCTAATGTTTGGGTCTTGATATTCACTTCAAAAACTCAATTTATTCTCATTTACTCGCCGATTTCACCAATGTGACTTGAGTTCGGGAATTTTGTCCTACAATCACAAAAATGAACAAAAACTCAATAGATATTGAATCCAAAATACTTAGAATTATACAAAAACTCTTCATTAAGAAATCAATATAAGTGTATAAATTACACTTATCAAGCTCAACCAAATAACTAGAACCGCAATTAATTAATTAATTAAATTAAATTAGTTATACCCACAATTGTCGTACATTTGACATTACTAATTTTTCATTTTGATCTTCTAACTCATTTTTTGTGTTTGTGACCCATTAGGTTCTCGTCTATGATGACAAATAAAATAATTATTATCTTGATCCAGTCAAGATAAAAATAAAATAAAATCTATTTTAATTTTTTTTATTAGTTCACCAATTAATAGATACATATTTAATGTCCTTGATTGACATCTAGCAATATGTGAAGGCAGCTCATGTGATGTGACGAAAATATATCATATGGTACAACAAGACTTTCCATGTTTGATTAACGTGAAATAAAATTTCTTTATCAACTATGTCTTAATTGGTTACAAGATATGAAATTTGTCAATTTCATTGTACTAATTCTTTTTTTGTCACTGTTGTTTGATTTTAATCCCGCAAGTGGACGGATCGTTACAAATAATAAAATGAGAAGTGGAGTATCAAACTCACGATGACTAATTACTAATTTAACCAATTAATTTATAATTCGAATTTTAACAATGCGAGAACACAGATTTGTTTATGGTTTTAATTTCTAATTGTTCTAATTGTTTAATTAAATCTAAATTATCAAGAAATCAAAGTAAATTTGTGAGAACGAATTTGAGTTTTACTAACACTATGATTCATGAATCTACCTACATATTTTATAATTAATTATCCGTTTAATCGCTTTAGCTTATAAATTACCTTGGATTGAAAATCGGTGATCATAAACTAATCAAAAGCCTCTCTCGATGATCAATCAATTCTATATTCAATATGCAAACCTAATTATCTCTAATTAAGCTTAGAACATACACTACAAAAAATACCCATTTTGCGACAAAAAATATTGTCGCTTAAATAGAGATTTTGTTAGTCACAATATAAATAGCTTGCCATTCTTTTGCAACAACTTATAATTCATGACGAGTGTTCATGTATTACTTTTGCAAATGTGATTCCACTGAAACCATACTTGATATGTATGTGATAGCAGTTAATCTGATCCACTTAATTTCTATGGTGGTGGTAGTCCAACCATTTGATCAACTTTTCTTTTCCCTCTCATAAGGTACTTTTTCTCACAAAAATAATTTTCTCTTTTAATTCCCAAGATTTTGGTTCAAATGTTACAGTTCACTCATTTTTTTTTGCTGCTCAAGGCTGGTTAAGAAAGCAAATAAACATGACAACCTAGGTTTATGAAGATTCTCCAATTTCTGAGCACTCTCGACCAGGAAGTTTCTACTAAGTAAGTCAAACTCATTAGTTATCTAATCTCCATGTTTACTTTACAAATGATTTTTTCACTGGCTTTAGCAGATTTTTTTTTATATATATAAAGCTTATGTACAAAACTCAATCCTTTAAGCTTTCTAATTGACTCATATAACGAGCTTTAGGTCGATGACTCTCAGGTGATCTTTTGAACTTTAGGACACCGGGTTTTGAAAAACCCCTACGATCCTTTTCAATCAAGTCAAAAAGGCTACGAAAAGAGTTATAAGATATTAATAGTGTGCTAAACTCAGTCCATTAAGTTTTCTAGATGACTCATGTAACGAGCTTTAGGCCGATGGGCTTTATCACTCGAGTCAAAATGGCTACGAAAAGAGTTATATAAGAATAATAGTCTTGTTCCTTGAGTGCAATAAGTTTATGCCAGGGGATTAGGCTACGAAAATAGTTATATAATAATAATAGCATTGTTCCTTGCGTGCAATAAGTACATGCCAGGGGATTGGATTCCTAACATTTGGTCATTACTTAGCTTCCTCTAACTGGTCTAAAGTGCTCCACACAAATTTTCAATATACATGGAATCAATTACAACCTAGATAGCCACAATCACAGCTTAACTACCACATTTACTCACTCTATTGGCTACTTGTCGAGATACAAATGATTCTTAGTTTTAAAAGGTATCCTATTGTTTTCAACTTAAGTACACCAACATAGCTAAAAATCATCATAACAGACCTACACAACACTATATCAAACATGGTTAAGTAGTCCCACATTTAAACAAAAGTAATAATATGTCCACAAGTCATGATTAAAGCTAAACTTAAATAAAAAGTTCCATCATTAGCCGGTAATGCTATTCATATCACATAAACATGCAAACAAACATCAAAAATAAATTTAAATAATTTTTTTTTGACAAATAAAAACAAGTTAAAAATTAATATCAAGTATCATCATCAGATCAATCATTTTTTTACTATCCCCAAACTTGAAAAATACATTGTCCCCATTGTAAAAATTCAAAAAGAATATATAAAAAGATCAGAGACTACCCAAAGGTGGATCGGATGGTGCGGGAGAGAAGAAGTGTGGTAATCTATTGATGGAGAGTCTTAGTTAGGTACCGGTTGGCCAATCCATCCAGCTAGCCTACAAATTATAACTCTAAAAAAAATATTAATAAAAAAATTTTATTTTTTTATTCTGGTTGTCATTGCGGTCGCAAGGACAAAACGTCCTGCGATCGCGAGGACATTAAAATCTGGGCGGAACGTTTTTTGTCCAGGCCATGCAATCGCATGGTATAAAACTGCTAAAATCGAAAAAAATTCCACTGAATGACGATGATCATTGGTTCCTCGTTACCTAAAAATTGAATGCACCTACTTTATGTTTTAAAAGCATAAAACGTGCAAAGCGTCAATTGAAATCCTAAAACTAATGAATACAGAAATTGAAATAAAAGGATAAGAAAATGGGTTGCCTCCCATTGAACGCTTGTTTACAGTCTTTAGCTCGACTTTGTCACGGTGATCACTCATGAAACTTTGAATAGGACTTTTGAAGACTTGTTTTGTTTGCATCGATTGACTTTGCACAATTTTCGTTTATTCTCCAATATTTAACTTTGTCCTTCTCATAAAAATATGATTTAATTTTATCACCCTGTTCGAACTTAACTATGAAAATTTCAACTTCATCAATGGACTTGATCACAAAATCAATTTTAGAATAAAGATGGAAGTTGGAGAATTGCTTGATTTGTGCAGCATCATTAAACGCCACTTTTTCATTTTGCTTATGTATGATCAACTTCTCATTCTCCATATACTCTTCTTCTTTAGTTGGTGCTTCCTCAATTTGGACAATCGGTCTATTTTCCAAAATTTCAGGTAGTTACTCTTTACAAATTGTTGTAATGCTTGACATGTCTTCCATCGGGGTAGCTTTAGTGTCACATGGAAAGGTGCCTTGCGGACTCTCTGTCAGCATCTTTATCATCTACTTAATTTTTTTTTCTATGCATTTTTCAGTTGCCTTGATGCTATGATCAAGTGCCTCTTTACACCCTTCTTTACTCTCTTATGGTCTCTCCTGATTCGACGGATTTTGAATATTTCAGGCATTGTCATATGAGAAATTTTGATGATTTCTCCATCCAGGATTATAAATCTGCGAGTATGGATTATTCTGATGTAGCTGAAAATTCTGAGCATATACATCTTGTTTAGGTGATAATGCTTCAGCAGTAGCCAAATGGCACTCTGATGATTGATGGTTTGCCCCGCAAGTTGCACATATTGGTAGGGACATCTGAACCATATTGGCTGACTGAGAGTATTTTAGTGTTTTCATCTGCTTTGCCAATGAATCAATTTTCACCAGTAAGAGCGAATTGATGTCCACCCCGTGCATTCCTGTTTGACCTTGGTTGTTGTACCAAGAGTAAACTGAGTGATTTTGCCAATCCTGATTGTAGGTATATGAGTAGGGAGAAAAATTTTGTTTGACTAGTGGTTTCCATAAATCTTCCAAGAGCAAATCATCATCATCAATCTCAAAGTCTGCCATCTTGTGTTGTGCTTGATCTCCTAGCTCATCTTTGTTCCATGGTAGCAATGAAACCAAGAAAAACAAGTAGATCAACTAATAAAAATAGTAATAATAAAATAGTAATAATAATCAAATAAAATAAATAAATAGTAATAAAAAAATTGTTAAAACTAAATTATCAATTAATGTAGTAAATAATAAAACTAGTCCCCGGCAACGACGCTAAAAATTTGTTATTTGATTTTAATCCCGCAAGTAGACGGATCGTTACAACTAATAAAATGAAAAGTAGAGTGTTGAACCCACGAGGACTAGTTACCAATTAATTTATAATTCGAATTTTAACAATGCAAGAACACGGATTTGTTTATGGTTTTAATTCCTAACTATTCTAATTGTTTAATTAAATCTAAATTATCAACAAATCAAAGTAAATTTGTGAGAACGAATTCGAGTTTTACTAATACTAGGATTCATGAATCTACCTACATGTTTTATAATTAATTATCCGTTTAATCGCTTTAGCTTATAAATTACATTAGATTGAAAATCGGTGATTCTAAAATAATCAAAAGCCTCTCTCGATGGTCAATCAATTCTATATCGATATGCAAACCTAATTATCTCTAATTAAGTTTGAACATAAACATATGTATTAAAATCTCAAGAACACCTAAATAGATTTCATAAAGTATAATAGTAATTTCTATTTATTATTAGACCCTATGTTATTCAATAACACGTGCTTAATCTATATTGAATCTCTCGACTTCAATATAGATCATAATATATTCTAATGGTGATCAAGCATTAAAATAATAGAAAATGAATAAAGAATAATCAACTCGAAAGTAATTAATTACTAAAACGGAAAAAACCTCTAATTAATTAAAAGCATGATATTTTATCGTTCATTCTAGCAATAAGTAAATTAGCCGGACATGATTTCGTTAATTATTAAAATTATCGAATTCATCATGTTCCGAAGAATGAAGAAGAAAAAATAAATAAAATCCGTGATCCCGGCTCAAGAATCTTCAATCTTGTTTTTCAATCTTCGATTCTTCCTTTGTATCTTGTTCCCAAAATTCGCCTTTCATGATATGTGTATTCTCTGGCTTTTATAGCCTTCTCCCCACACTTCAAAACGTGTTTTTAGTAGTTGTTCTATATTGAACTTGATAGAGTTTCATTTCCATTAGGAAACTACCAAGTTGTTGCTGCGGGAAGCCATGAGATCGCATGGTTACAAACCTTGCGATCGCATGGTTGTGACAATTAATGTTGTGCAGAGAATTTCACTGTCTTACGATCTCATCAATGGTTAACCATTCGATTGCATGGTTATCTTTGCTGCAATTCCTGGTTTTCTTTCTTTGATATTTGCATGCCAAGCCCCTCAAGTCTCTTTGTCTGTTCAATTGAGCCCATTTCTCTTCCGTTTGCTTTCTTTTCGTTTTATCGACACTTGAATTTAGTTATTATCCTATAATGAACAAAAAAACACACCATTATACTGAAAACAAATAATTGGACTCATAAATGTCCCTTTTTGTGAGCTCAGATAAGTACAAAATTGTACTTATCAGTCACTTCAATTAATCGATTTACTGATTTTCTATTTGAAAACCTTTTTTCAAATCATAAATCTACCTTGACCGACGAGTTAGTGTCTTGATATTTAAGTCTACGAATGGCAGGATATAATTTATTACTATTTAAAAGTGATAAATTTCTTCTTGATCATCCATTAATCATTAATCTTTATCTGATTCACATCACACCCAATTAGCATCATACTAGTAACCCTTGGATAGAGTTGCATCTAAGATTATGAGGGGGTGGAGCAATAGGATTCTTACCCTTTCCTGCCCAAAAATCAGGTCCTGCCATTGGATGAATAAATGGATTGTAACCCTTTAGAAACATCTCCTTGCTGTAAGACTCTTCAACGTAATCCTCAACCTTCACATGTCTGCTTTGAATGCAACACATGGCATTGCAGCATGGTATTCCTGAACAAGGTCATGTGTTCTAAACAATGTCAACAGCATATGTTTTGTCATTGTTATCTTCTACCTCGTACTCTTGCCCATGTAGGTCTACATAGCCTGGAGTTATTCACATTTTTTTCAATAATTTTCCAAATTTTAGTAGCAGATCCATGCTGCCATTTGTTTGCTGATTCTCTATTGGTTGCCATCTGCGTCGTGAGATAATAGCGTATCTTCTCCAACAATCATATAACTGGTTTGTCCTTCGCCTGCAAGATTGCGGCATTAAAACTCTCACACATATTGTTGAGAAGAATGTCACATTTGGTTATGTCCCTGAAATGTAAGCTACTTCATTTCGATGCCGGCTTGTTCTCCAACCATTTAAATGGTCATTCACTTACATCCTGTATTTTCTTCGTGCATTGCTTGAATTTTGCCACAGTTGTTGCCTTAGCAGCTGCCCACAACATCTTCAACTGAATACCTTGGAATTGCCATTTGAAGTTAGAGTGTAGATGTCTAACATAGAATCGATGCTCCGTGCCACTTACCCACTTGTCAAGCACATCTATCAAGCCCTTTTGTTTATCACCAATGAAAGTTCACCACTGAGACTCTCCAACACCAATGTCATCAACCAACAGCTCCAAAAAAAAATTCCAACTACTTTTGTTTTCAGCCTCAACTATGGCATATACAATAGGGTACACTGCATTCTCACCGTCATTACTAAGTGCGCCTAATACATGGCCACCAAAATCAGCCATCAAAAAATACCCATCCAATCCTACCACCTTTTTACACCTATTTATGAATCCCTCTTTCACAGCAGCTAAGCAAATGTAAACTCTTCGAAACTCTCTTACCTCACCAGCCATCATGGTCTTTAACACAATTGTGTTGTCTACATTGCTCTTCTTCAAATGTTTACATTAGTTTAACAAGATTTGAAACTGCTCCTTACTATTCTCTCTAATAACCTCCAAACATTTGGTTCTCGTTCTATAAAACATCTATTTCGAAGCATTAAAACCACAATACTTCTTCACACTCTCCACAAACCCTCTCATTTCCCAACTGGGCTCATTCTTAAACTGATCCATGTATCTCGTAGACAAGTATGATGTACTTGCATGCCTTGTTTCATATGTCATAGCACAAGAGTGCTCCAAATTCAGAGTATTTATCATATATGCACCACTTCTTTTTTGGAATCGAGCATAAATGACCCACTTGCAATTCTTGTCTTTGCATACAGCTCGAATTCACAGCTTGTTGTCCTTGTAAACTTCACTTCTCGAGAATGGTTCACGGAGTACTGTCTAATGGCATTCTTCAACACTTACTTTTCAGCAAACTTCTGACCTGAAAACAACAACTCTGAGTACATAAAGGTTGGGGATCCATTTTGCAAAATACATAAAATTACAATATTAGCAGTTGTCAATTTCCATGAAAATATACCTGCTTCAAAATGTGGGTCACTGAAATCATCTTTTTCAACAAATATATGATCTTTGTCCTTCTTCTCTCCGATAGCTTCGTCACCATCTAAACTTCGTAGTTCATCTGAATCTTTTTCGCCAGCTTCATTTAGTGCACCATCCTCTTGTTGGTAATATTTGTACTTGTCCCAAATGTTGTGTCTCTCAAAGTTTTCATCATCATTCAGTTGCGTATCCTACTGTTCGTAGTCTGAATCTACAAGATTGTACTTCTCACCCACTCATCATCTATATTCTCATCTTCATCATTTGCATATTGATGTTTAATCATTCCAGTTACTCCATCTTGATAACAACTAGAACCTATCCCCACCTCCGTAGGCTCCGTAAGTATATCTACAAAGTAATCACTAAATTAGTTCCCACTATCATTTGCTAGGATGTCCTCCCACTCCTTAACAATTTTCTCGTACTCAGTTCTTTCAAAAGGGTTGTCTTGGGATGCAATTGGAGATTGCGAACCAATTAGTGGCTGGCTTTCAGCTACGTGCACTCCATCTTCCAATTGGTCATCATCCTCCTCCAAATCAACAGTCCCACAATAATCATCCAATTCATTTTCTTCCATAGTGACACTTTTTGTTTCCATTTCATCATGTTCAAAAAATTCTACGATTCCATCATTGTCAAATTGTGAAGTTGGGAGATTTACATCAATTTCTGCCCTCCTAATTCTAACTCAGTAATGACCATGTTCTCCTCATTTGGTCTCTAACATTTTAGGATATGTAACCATATACACTTCTATAGTCTTAGATTTTTTGAGATCCTTAATCAGGCACAATACATCTCCATAAGTCATCAACCTCAACAGCCCATTCGTAAGATTTATATTCAGTATCCTATAGGCAAACATGAATGAAAAATTGTACCCCAAAGATTTGGCCATGGCATTTAACTAAAACCTTGAAAGGCAATCAGAGTCCACCTAGTCAATGTATAGTGTCTGTCCATGAAAGTAGATGATGTTTGCCATTCTCATAAAAAACTCACCTCCATGGATGCATTTCATTGTGGAGTAAGGAGATTCGTCAGCTACAAAAAAAACCCCAAAAAAAAAAAATGCAATTTTAGGTTAGATAAGTTGAACAACAACTACATATTAACAATAATGAACCAACAAACATACCATATTGTGGACCATCTTCGTCTTGTCTATGATATTGGTATTCTTTGAACGGCCTCATTTCTGGTTTATTAGCGACTGTTCGATTGGCCTTCTCCAAATGCACGATATGAGTGCTCTTTTGAAATAGAGATGTTCGTCATCTTCTGGTTGGGTGTGGGTAGTCGTCTTTTTAACGGATGTCACTAGTTTGCCAGAGTGAAGATGGTGCAAGGGATCTTCGAACTGTTTCTAGAATAACTGTGAGGGTTTTCTATCTGCTTTGTGATATGCCCATATAAATATTGGTTTCAAACTTCAAAAGAAGCGTTTTGTAGATTGACCAAATTGTCCTTAAGTGCTCAAACGTACTAGTTGAGGAAATAATAAATGCGTGAGGTACACGCTAGTGACATAATGACATATTTTTAAAGGAAATTGTGATTAGGGACGTGATTTGCAATTACTTCAAAGGTTGGGGATGCCTTGTGCTAAACAAATTGGTTAAGGGTAGAATAGTAACATATTTGAAAGGTTGGAGACCAAAATTGAAAATTACATTTACTTTATTTGGGTCACAAAAACACATTTGGAACAACTATAAATGCCATTCAATGTCGAATCACTACCGTTTTGTCAACATTCAACAACATTAAAATATAAAATCCACAATTGAATGTTCGAAATGTATTTTTAATTTGATTTTTAAACTTTTTAGACATCATAACACACCATTGAAGCCATATGAACTTGTTTGGAGCCATAAAAATACATTTTGAACAACCTTGTAAGTTATCCAATGTTAAACCATTTTAGTTTAAATTTGACACCATTCAAGAGTATAACCAATGGTTGGATATTCTAAATGTGTTTTTAATGGGTTTTTATTACTGATTCATCACCAAAATACTTTTATTAAGCTATATTTACATGTTTTGGGTCACGAACATATCTTTGGACCAACCATATAAACCTTTCAATTTTGAATCACCATCATTTTGTCTGTATTTAACAACATTTATGTTTAAAATCCTCCATTGAATGATCAAAACAAATTTTTGATTCGATTTTTGAAATTTTTTGACATCATAACATACCGATGAAGACTTACAAACTAGTTTTGAGTCACAAAAATACATTTTGATCAACTATATAAGTTGTCCATTGTTGAACAATTTTTGTTGAAATTTGACACCATTGAAGAGTATAGCCAACCGTTGATGTCCTAACCGTGTTTTTAATGGGATTTCATTACGTTTTCATCACCAAAACACTTTTACAAATCTCTATATAAATGATATGGGTCACGAAAATATATTTGGACCAATTATATAGGTCGTTCAATGTCAAATCACCATCGTTTTGTCTAAATTTAACAACCTTCAAGTGTATAATCCAACATTGAATGTCTAATACGTATTTTTAATTCAATTTTAAAACTTTTTCAGCATCATAACACACTGAAGAAGACATATGAACTAGTTTGAAGTCACAAAAATATATTTTGAACAACCATATACGTGTCAAATGTTAAACTATTTTAGTCAAAATTTGACATCGTTCAAGAGTATTATAACCAACTGTTGATGTCCTAAACATATATTTAATTGGATTTAATTACGTATTCATTACCATAATAATTTTGTGAATCTATATTTACGTGATTTGGGTCACGAAAATACATTTGGAACAACCACATATGTCGGTCAATGTTGAATAGCCATTGTTTTGTCAAAATTTAACAACATTTATTTTTATTTATGTTTTCAACCACATACTTATTTTTATTTATTTTTAAATTTTTCGACATCATAACACACCGACAAAGCCACATGTCTAACCCTTTTGGTCAGAATTTGACACAATTCAAGAGTATAACCAAGTGTTGATGTCGTAAACGTACTTTTAGTTGGATTTCATAATCGTGTTTTTTTTTTCAAATTATGACCTAAATTGTTCGACATTGAACAACCTATATGGTTGTTCAAAACGTATTTTTCGGATTTCAAACTAGTACATATGACTTTTTATGTGTATTATGATATAGAAAAAGTTTTGAAATCGAATTAAAATATGTTATTGATATTAAAAAATAATTTTTACGCTTGAATATCGCACAATTTTGACAAAAAAATCATGATTCAACAATGAACAGTCAATATGTTCGTTCAAAAAGTGAATTCGTGACGCCAAATTGGTATTTATAGTTTTGTAATAATTTTTTGACAATTAATACAAATTGAAATCCAATTGAAAGTTTGTTTAGAACATCTAACGGTGGGTAATACTAGTGAATTTCTGAAATTAAGATTGAAATTGATCGACATTGAACAACCTATATGGTAGTTCATTTTTTTTTTGATTTCAAACTAGTGCATCTAGCTTCTTATGTGTATTATGATATAGAAAAAGTTCTGAAATTGAATTAAAAATTTGTTTCAGATATTAAATAGTTGTTTTCAAGCTTGAATGTTGCACAATTTGGACAAAAACTTTTGCGATTCAACATTGAACAGTCAACATGATCGTTCAAAATATATTTTCGTGACTCCAAATTGGTTTTATAGTTTTATAATAGTATTTTTATGGTTAATACACAATGATATCAGATAAAAATAAGTTTATAACATCTAACGATAGGTTATAACTGAGAATTTTTTCAAATTATGACCTAATTTGTTCGACATTGAACAATGTATATAGTTGTTCAAAACGTATTTTTATGATTTCAAACTAGTACATCTGGCTTCTTATGTGTATTATGATAAAGAAAAAGTTTTGAAATCAAATTACAAAATATGTTTTGGACATTAAACAATGATTTTTATGCTTGAATGTTTTACAATTTTGATAAAAACGTTTGAGATTCGACATTAAACGGCCAATAAGGTTGTTCAAAATGTGTTGTCGTGACTCCAAATTGGTGTTTATAGTTTTATAATTGTATTTTCATGGTTAATACATAATGAAATCATATTCAAAAAGTGTTTAGAACAATTAACTATTGGTTACACACGTAAAATTTTCAAATTATAACCAAAATTGTTTGACATTGAGCAAGCTATATTGCTACTCAAAATGTGTTTTTCAAATTTCAAACTAGTACATCTAGCTTCATATGTGTATTTTGATGTATAAAAAGTTTTGAAATCGAATTAAAAATACTTTTTGGACATTAAACAGTGGTTTTTATGCTTGAATGTTGTACAATTTTGACAAAATCGTTTGCAATTTGACAAGAACAATCAATATGTTCGTTCATAATGTGATTTCACAACTCCAAATTGGTATTTATAGTTTTATAATAATCTTTTGACGATTAATACGTAATGAAATTAGATTAAAATTTTGTTTAGAACAACCTATATGGTTGTTCACAAATTATAACCAAAATTGATCGACATTGAACAACCTATATGGTTGTTCAAAATATATTTTTTGTGATTTCAAAATAGTATATCTGGCTTCTTACGTGTATTATTATATAGAAAATAGTTTGAATCGAATTAAAAATATGTTTCAGACATTAAATAGTAGTTTTTGATAAGTGTCGATTTACACTTATTGGAACTACTAAAAGTAGACAATTGTATGTATTCTTAATGTGAATCTTTATTAATTATGTGTGATTTGGTTGTTTTAGGTTGAAACCCGAGTTCGAATGGAATTGAAGAAAAATAAAGTAAAATTGGTAAAGAATGATTGAGAATGCACGAAGACTTGGAAATGAGGACTAACTTGCAAATATTCAAAAGTTGAAGAACTTAAGCAGCAATTAAGAGGACTAAAGAAGACAAGACAAATTATGAACAAACATAAAGTGGGGACCAAATAAAATACATATCAAAATTTAGAGGACTAAAGCTTGCAAATTATGATTAGAATCAAAATTCTGCCAAAACTTTTTTTTTGCCGCGATCAACCGTGGTTTGACCACGTCAATGTGCTGTTGGTTCGTTTGGACATTTTTTTGCTTATTTTCAACTCTAGTCATGACTTTTTTCGTCTTTTCACGTACATAGGTTTCAAAATTAGTAAAATACTATATAAAGACCTAAAGGCAGGTCAAAAGAAGCTTGTTGATTTTTTGGAGAAAAGAACGGCGAAGAACACGAAGAATGGGGAATATATATGCTTTATTTAATCTTATTACTCTCTATATTCGCACATTGCTTGTCATAATCAAAAAGGGAAAAATTGTTGACCTATCGTTAACTTTAAACCTTAATGTTTTGATTATAACAAACAAATTAGTTGTGTTTACTAAAAATCTATTTTCAAGTAATATTCAAAGTGCTACAAATCGAACTCAGAAGCATGTCAAGATCAAAGTCAAATTAATACAAGAGTTCAAGCATCTCAAGATCCAAAATTCAAGATTCGAAGATCAAGATCGAAGAATAGATTTCTAGATAAAATTGTAAAGGTATTAACTCTTTGATTTTTAGTAATTAAATGAATGAAAACTCAAAAACATTTTTATGCACAAAACCTATGTTGATATCACTTGCATAAAACAATTTTATCAAAGCCACAAATCAATTTTTCAAACTATGGAAATGGTCATCTGTTTATATGAAACGGTCGACCGTTTAGAGTGAATCGGTCAACCGTTTGGGTAAACTGGTCGTCCCTCTGGCTGTTATTTTCTAAAAAGTGTCTGTTCTAATTTTTACTATTCCAACGGCTAATTCTGATTGTCTGACCAATAGGTCGACCGTATGGTCATCCGTTTGAATAGAAAGTGACAAAAATTCATCTCTATAAATACATCTTCATTTATTATCATTCAACAACACTTACAAAGCTTTATTGCATTTATATCTTCAATATCATTCGTTGAAAAATTTTGTTTGATCAAATCAAACTTTTGATTCATCATTATCAACAAAGTTTTCTTCTAACAATTGAGCTTTCTCATCTATTGCTATTCATTAAAGTGTTAGTCTCTCTTAGAACCAAACTTGTATTTATCATTCATCAAGAGAGAAATATATTCTCAAATCTATTTCTTTATATCTTTGGGTCATATTGAGGTCCCTTGAAAGCTCAATATTGTATAAGGATCAGTGATCCTTTTTTGTAAGTCACCGGATATACTGTAAGGGTTTGGATTGCACCATAAGTCAATCAAGATAGTAGAAATGTCGTGCTTGTGTTAGAGAGCTTGTAACAAGGGATGTAGATCATTGATTGGATCGAACTTCCATAAAAATATCGTTTGCACTCTCTCTACACTTTTATTTATTTACATTGTGCTCATATTTTTAATGGATTAATTTTTATTTTTAAATTTCTTATTTTGAGATTATTCTATAAAAAGTTTGAGAAAACCAATTCACCCCTCTTGGTTAGTTATTTTTGGGCTATCATAGATGACTAGTGGATTTGACTTACCTAGTGGAAACTTGATGGTCGAAGCACTCAATGAAGGAAGAATCATCACATATCTAGATAGCTACTGTATTGGCTAGACCTAACAAAATTTTGAGTGGTAAAAGAATAAGTATTTTGAGGACAACTTTAGAGTTAACACCCAGGGTGAGAGATTGAATATCAATATGGAAGCGTGTATTCTTACGAGAGAGAAATGAAATATTTGACCATTGGAGGGTGGAATATTACCAACCTAAAGGTTTATATTGATTAGATTGACTATGCGTGCACACATGTCTGTCGAGCATCAGATAAGTAAAACTAGTTGATTTTGGTAGCACGATTTAGAAGTTTTTTATTGATTTGTGTAATTGTTTCAATAACCTAGGGCAATTACAGTAAGCTATCTATCATAGTAAATTTAAATATTATTTGTATAACCTGGGGCAATTACAGTAAGCTATCTATCATAGTAAATTTAAATATTATTTGTTTGATTGTTTAAGTAAATAGTCATGTTCGGGGATGAACAAATGTTCAAGTTTGAGAGTATTTGATAAGTGTCGATTTACACTTATTGGAACTATCAAAATTGGACAATTGTATGTATTCTTAATGTGAATCTTTACTTAATTATGTGTAATTTGATTGTTTTAGGTTGAAATCCGAGTTCGAATGGAATTGGAGAAAAACAAAGCAAAATGAGCAAAGAAGGACTGAGAATGCACGAAGACATGGAAATGGAGATCAACTTACAAATATTTAAAAGTTGAAGGACTTTGGCTGCAAATAAGAGGACTAAAGAGGACAAAAGGATAAATTATGAACAAGCATGAAGTGGGGACCAAATAAAATACACATCAAAACTTGGAGGACTAAAGCTTGCAAATTATGAATGAAATCAAATTTCTGCCAAAACTTTCTGTTTGCCGCAGTCAACCGCGATTTAACCGCGGCAATGCGCTGTTGGTTCGTCTGAAAATTTTTTGGCTTATTTTTAGCTCTAGTCAGGGCTTTTTTCATCTTTTTACGTACATGTGTTTCAAAATTAGTAAAACACTATATAAAACCTAACCTAGGTCAAACAAAGGTTGTTGATTTTTTGGAGAAAATAACAGCAAAGAACACGAAGAACAACGAAGATCTTGAAGATTGGAACGTGAAGAAGAAGAATTCTTGGTGCAAGATATTCAAGTTCTTCTTTCTTTATTCAAGATCCGGTTATGTATTCAAATCTCTTCATCTTTTCTTTCTTTAGAATTATGAATAGCTAAACTTAAAGTTTGGATGAACGATGTAACCTAGTTTAATTCTTTATTTTCGACTCTCAAGTTTTGAATTATAAATTAAGTAAATATTTGATTTTACTTCTTCTCTTAATGCATGAAATAATTGGTCATTATTTGTTATTGAATTGCGGATTGTAATGAACTGGGAGGTAAATTATTAATCTAAACCACATAGTAAAATCTGGCAATTGGATAAAAGGTAGATATACCCTTTTATTATTGTCACGGTCTTGAATTGAATTTTTAAGCGATTTAATGCATCTAATTAAGAACCATTATGGCTTCTTAAGTTGACTTAATTAGATAGGACTAATTTGAACTTGAGTGAAGTAAATTAGGTTAAATTTGTGAATTTGACTGAATACAACATTAAGAATAAATCTTGAAAGGAGAAATTAGAGATGACAACTATGGTAAACTCGTGAATCCAGATGCTTTAATAACCATATTTTCTAAATTATTAATTTTTTCTTTCACATCACTTATTACATCATTTTCTAAAATTCGTAGTTATAATTTAAACTCTCAAATCAATTTTTTTAAAGTGTTTTAAACAGATTAGGGTTAAGATTAATTTAACTAGTATATAAATAAGATAGTCTTCATGGGAACGATAATCCGAACTCAATATCCACTTCATTACTTATCTGCGATATTGTACACTTACTATCGTATATTTTTCACAATAGTTTTCACGTTTGAGTGTTGTATAATTTTGACAAAAACGTTTGCAATTTGACGTTGAACCAACATAATCGTTCAAAATATGTTTTCGTGACTCCAAATTGGTATTTATAGTTTTATAATAGTATTTTGATAGATAATAGATAATGAAATCAGATAAAAATGCGTTTATAATATCTAACCGTTGGTTATAACCGTGAATTTTTTCAAATTATGACTTAATTTGTTCAACATTGAACAATCTATATGGTTATTCAAAATTTATTTTTGTGATTTCAAGCTAGTACATCTGGCTTCTTATGTGTATTATGATAAAGAAAAAGTTTTTAAATCGAACTAAAAATATGTTTCGAACATTAAACAGTGGTTTCTAGGCTTGAACATTAAACAGTGATTTCGTGACTCCAATTTGGTATTTATAGTTTTATAATAGTATTTTAATGGTTAATACATAATAAAATTAAATTCAAAATGCATTTAGAACATCTAACGGCGGGTTATACTCATGAATTTTCTTCGATTAATACATAAATTGTTTGACATTGAACAATCTATATGGTTGTTCAAAACGTGTTTTTTGGATTTCAACCTAGTACATCTGGCTTCTTATGTATATTATGATACAAAAAAGTATTGAAATCAAATTAAAAATACGTTTCGAATATTAAACTATGGTTTCTAGGCTAGATTGTTGCTTAATTTTGATAAAAATGTTTGCAATTCGACATTGAACAATCAATATGTTCATTTAAAATGTGATTTTGTGACTCTAAATCGGTATTTATAGTTTTATAATAATATTTTGATGGTTAATATATAATGAAATCAGATTCAAAATGCATTTAGAAAATCTAACGGTGGATTATACTAGTGAATTTTCTCAAATTAAGACTAAAATTGATCGACATTGAACAACCTATATGGTTGTTTAAAATAAATTTTTGTAATTTTAAACTAGTACTTCTACGTTCTTATGTGTATTATGATACAGAAAAAGTTTTGAAATTGAATTAAAAATTTGTTAAAGGCATTAAACATTGGTTTTCATGCTTTAATGTTGCACAATTTTGTCAAAAATGTTTGCTATTTGACATTGCATAGCCAACATGATCGTATAAAATGAGTTTTCGTGTCTCCAAATTACTATTTATAGTTTTAAAATAGTATTCTGATGATTAATACATAATGAAATCAGTTTAAAAATGCATTTAAACATGCAACAGTAGGTTATACTCGAGAATTTTCTCAAAATATGACCTAAATTGTTGTTATTGAACAACCTATATGGTTGTTCAAAACTTATTTTTGTTATTTTATACCAATCCATCTATCTTCTTATGTGTATTATAATATAGATTTTTTTTTTGAAATAGAATTAAAAATTCATTTCGACATTAAACAATAGTTTTTATACTTGAATGTTGTACAATTTTGACAAAAATATTTGCAATTCGACATTGAACAGCTATCATGATCGTTCAAAATGTGTTTTCGTGACTCCAAATTTGTATTTATAGTTTTGTAATAGTATTTTGGTGAGTAATACATAATGAAATCAAAATTTAAAATACGTATAGAACTTCTAAAGGTAGGTTATACTCGTGAATTTTCTTAAATTATGTGTAGTAATTGTTCGACATTGAACAACATATATGACTATTCAAAACATATATTTGTGATTTCAAACTAGTACATCTTGATTCTTATGTGTATTATGATATATAAAAGTTCTAAATCAAATTAAAAATATGTTTCGGACATTAAATAGTGGTTTTTACGCCTGAAAGTTGCACAACTTTGACAAATACATTAGCGATTCAACATTGAAACAGTCAACATGATCGTTCAAATATTTTTTTGTGACTCCAAATTAGTATTTATAGTTCTATAATAGTATTTTGATGGTTAATACATAATGAAATCAATTTTAAAAAGTATTTAGAACATCTAATGGTGGGTTATAGTTTTGAATTTTTCAAATTATTACCTAAATTATTCGACATTAAACAAATTATATGGTTATTTAAAACGTATTTTTGTGATTTCAAACTAGTACATCTTGCTTCTTTTGTGTATTATTATATAGAAAAAGTTTTGAAATAGAATCAAAATTATGTTCCGAACATTAAACAGTAGTTTTTATGCTTGAATGTTATACAATTTTGATGAAAATGTTTGCGATTTGACATTGAACAGCCAACATGATCATTCAAAACATGTTTGCATGACTCCAAATTGGTTTTTATGGTTTTATAATAGTATTTTGATAGTTAATACATAATGAAATCAGTTTAAAAAAGCGTTTAGAACATCTAATGGGGGGTTAGAGTTTTGAATTTTCTCAAATTATGACCTAAATTGTTCGATATTGAAAATTCTATATAGTTGTTCAAAACATATTTTTATGATTTTGAACTAGTACATTCGACTTCTTATGTGTATTATGATATAGAAAGATTGTTGAAATAGAATTAAAAATGCGTTTCGAACATTAACAACAGTTTTTACGCTTGAATGTTTTATAATTTTGACAAAAACGTTTGCGATTCGGCATTGAACATTCAATATGTTTTTTCAAAGTGTGATTTCATGACTAAATTTTGGTATTTAATTTTTTATAATAGTATTTTGAAAACTAATACATAATGAAATCAAATAAAAATGTATTTATAACATCTAACGGTGGGTTATAATTAGGCATGGCAATGGGCCTAGCCGAGCCAGCTCAGCCCATTCAAAACAAGCTCGGCTTGCCCAAAGGGACGAGCCAAGCCCAAAAATGTGGGCTCAGCCCACGAACTCGTGGCCAACGAGCCTAGCCGAGCCGAGCTACCCACAAGCTCGGCTCGGCCCTAATTCTTTTTTTTTTTTTTGATAATTTTTTAAAAAGAAAATATCGTAAATGCTTCGATTGAATTGAGTATATAATAGATTGAGAGATTAAAGTATGAAAAAAATGAGTTTAGAATGGAGTATTTATAAGAAAATAATTGATTTTTTTTTTTAAAAAAGTAAAAATATGACCGTTAGCACGAGCCATGAGCCGAGCGGCTCGTGGGCACTGTCCACGAGCCCAAAACGAGCTCGGCTCGTAATTTGCAGAGCCGAACGAGCTCGGCCCTATTTTTTTTGGAGCTAGGCCCTAGCTCGTGCTTTTCCTTAGATGAGCCCGAGCCCGAGATTTTATGAGCCGAGCCGGCGAGTCCATGAGCCCACGAGCTTTTTTGCCACCCCTAGTATAATCGTTAATTTTATCAAATTATTACATAATGTGTTCGACATTGAACAATCTATATGGTTGTTCAGAACGTATTTTTTTAATTTCAAACTAGTACATTTGGTTTCTTACGTGTATTATGACATAGGAAAAGTTTTGGAATCGAATTAAAAATATGTTTCAGACATTAAATAGTAGTTTTTATGCTTGAATATTGCACAATTTTGGTAAAAATGTTCGCGATTCGATAATTATGTTTTTTCAAAATGTGATTTCGAGACTCAAGTTTGGTATTTATTGTTTTATAATAGTATTTTGATAGGTAATACATAATAAAATTAGATAAAAATGAGTTTATAATATCTAACGGTAGGTTATAATTGTGAATTTTCTCAAATTATGACCTAATTGTTTCGACATTGAACAACCTATAAGGTTGTTCAAAACGTATTTTCGTAATTTCAACCTAGTACTTCTAGCTTCTTATGTGTATTATGATACAATTTTTTTTTTAAAATTGAGTTAAAAATTCGTTTCGAACATTAAACAGTAGTTTTCACGTTTGAATGTTGTACAATTTTGTAAAAAACGCTTACAATTCGACATTGCACATCCAACATGATCATTCAAAATGAATTTTCATGACTCAAATTGCTATTTATTGTTTTATAATAGTATTTTGATGGTTAATATATAATGAAATCAGTTTAAAAATGCGTTTAAAATATCTAACAGTGGGTTATACTCGAAAATTTCTCAAAATATGACCTAAACTGTTGACATTGTGTTCAAAACTTAATTTTGTTATTTCAAACCAGTACATCTTCATTCTTATGTGTTCTAAGATATAGATTTTTTTTTGAAATAGAATTAAAAAATTAAAAACTTTTGGACATTAAATAGTAGTTTTACGCTTGAATGTTGTATAATTTTGACAAAAATATTTGCTATTCGACATTGAACAGCAAACATGATCTTTCAAAATGTATTTTCATGACTCCAAATTGGTATTTATAGTTTTATAATAGTATTTTAAAGTATAATACATAATGAACTTAGATTCAAAATGCGTTTAGAACATATAACGATGGGTTAGACTTGTGAATTTTCTCAAACTATGATCTAAATTGTTCGACATAGAACAACCTATATAGTTGTTCAAAACGTATTTTTTTTAATTTCAAACTAGCACATTTGGTTTCTTATGTGTATTATGATATAGGAAAAGTTTTGAAATCGAATTAAAAATACGTTTCGGACATTAAATAGTAGTTTTTATGCTTGAATTTTACAAAATTTTGGAAAAAATGTTCGCAATTCGATCAATATGTTTTTTCAAAATGTGATATTTATGTTTGGGATATTAAATACCGGTTTTTACTCTTAAATATTGCACAATTTTGATAAAAATGTTTGCAATTCAACATTGAACAACCAACATAATCGTTCAAAATGTATTTTCTTGACTCCTAAAATCAGATTCAAAATGAGTTTAGAACATATAACGGTGAGTTATACTTGTGAATTTCTCAAATTATGACGTAAATTGTTCGATATTGAACAACACATATGGCTGTGGAAAACATATTTTTGCGATCTCAAACTAGTATTTCTAGTTTCTTATCTGTATTATGATATAGAAAATATTTTAAATTAGACTTAAAAATTCGTTTCGGACATTAAACAGAGGTTTTTATGCTTGAGTGTTGTACAATTTTGACAAAAACATTTGCGATTCGACATTGAACCACCAATATGTTCGTTCAAAATATGATTTCGTGACTCCAAATTGGTATTTATATTTTTATAATAGTATTTTGATGATTAATACATAAAATAATCAGATTCAAAATGAGTTTAGAACATATAACAGTGGGTTATACTCATGAATTTCTCAAATTATGACGTAAATTGTTCGAAAATTCTACAAAATTCATGCTTTGAACCCATTGTTCAACGTCTCGAAAATTTATTTTTGAATTCTATTTTCAAACTTCTATACTAGATAATACATGTATATAGACATGTACTAGTTTGGAATCACAAAAATGCGTTTTCAACAACCATATAGATTGTTCAATGTCGAACAATTTTGTTCAAATTTTACAAAATTCACGAGTATGACCCATCGTTGGATGTTCTAAACCTATTTTTAGCTTGATTTCATCGTGTATTAATCATCAAAATAGTTTTATGAAACTTTAAATATCAAATTGGTATCACGAAAACACATTTTAACAACTATATGGTTGTTTAACGTCAAATTGTCTCGATATTTGTGAAAATTCTACAAAATTCATGCTTTGAACTTACTATTCATTGTATGAAATTAAATTTTAATTTGATTTCAATACTTTCTATACTAGATAATACATGCATATAGATAGATGTACTAGTTTGGAATAAAAAAAAAATGTATTTGAACAACCATATAGGTTGTTCAATGTCGAACAATTTTGTTCAAAATTTTACAAAAATCACGTGTATGACCCACCGTTTGATGTTCTAAACCTATTTTTAGCTTGATTTCATCGTGTATTAATCACCAAAATAGTTTTATGAAACTTTAGATATCAATTTGGTATCACCAAAACACATTTTTAACAACTATATGGTTGTTCAACGTCGAATTGTCTCGATATTCGTGAAAATTCTACAAAATTCATGCTGTGAACTTACTATTCATCGTACGAAATTAAATTTTAATTTGATTTCAATACTTTCTATACTAGATAATATATGTATATAGACAGATGTACTAGTTTGGAAACATAAAAATGTGTTTTTAACAACCATATAGATTGACCAATGTCGAACAATTTTGTTCAAAATTTTACAAAATTCAAGAGTATGACCCATCGTTGGATATTCTAAACTTATTTTTAGCTTGATTTCATCGTGTATTAATCATCAAAATAGTTTTATGAAATTTTAACTATCAAATTGGTATCACGAAAACACATTTTTGACAACTATATCGACCGTTCAACGTTGGATCGCTTCGGTTATAGTGAAAATTGTGCATAATTCATGTTTTGAACCTACTATTCAGCGTCCGAAGTCTATTTTCAATTTCAAACATTTTTACAAGATAATACATATATGAAGACATATGTACCAGTTTGGAATTACAAAAATTCATTTTCAACAACCATATAGGTTGTTCAATGTCGAACCATTTTGTTCAAAATTTTTCAAAATTCACAAGTATGACCCACCGTTGGATGTTCTAAACCTCTTTTTAGCTTGATTTCATTGTGTATTAGTCATCAAAATAGTTTTATGAAACTTTAAATATCAAATTATTATCACGAAAACACATTTTTAAAAAGTATATAGACCGTTCAACGTCGAATTGCCTCGGTTTTGTGAAAATTGTGCAAAATTCATGCTTTGAACCCACTATCCTAATCTCAAAATCTATTTTCTGTTTGATTTTCAAAATTTTTCTACAATATAATACATATATGAAGACATATATACTAGTTTAGAATCACAAAAATACGTTTTCAACAACCATATAGGTTGTTCAATGTGGAACCATTTTGTTTTAAATTTTCCAAAATTCACGAGTACGACCTACCGTTGGATGTTCTAAACCTATCTTTAGCATGATTTCAATGTCTATTAATCATCAAAACAATTCTATGATACTTTACATATTAAATTGGTATTACGAAAACACATTTTTAACAACTATATCGACTGTTCAACGTCGAATTGCCTTAGTTTTTGTGAAAATTGTGCAAAATTCGTGTGCTTTGAACCCATTGTTCAACATTCGAAATTTATTTTCAATTCGATTTGAAAATATTTTCTACACGATAATACATATATGAAGACAGATGTACTAGTTTGGAATTACAAAAATACATTTTCAATAACCATATGGGTTGTTCAATGTCGAACAATTTTGTTCAAAATTTTACAAAAATCACATGTATGACCCACCGTTTGATGTTCTAAACCTATTTTTAGCTTGATTTCATCGTGTATTAATCACGAAAATAGTTTTATGAACCTTTAAATATCAAATTGGTACCACCAAAACACATTTTTAACAACCATATGATTGATTGTTCAACGTCAAATCGCCTCGATATTTGTGAAAAATTACAAAATTCATGCTATGAAATCATTGTTCATCGTCGAAAATTTAAATCAAATTTTGATTTCTATACATTCTATACTAGATAATACATGTATATATACATATATGTACTAGTTTGGAATCATAAAAATACGTTTTCAACAACCATATAAATTGTTCAATGTCGAACAATTTTGTTCAAATTTTACAAAATTCACGAGTATGACCCATCGTTGGATGTTCTAAACCTCTTTTTAGCTTGATTTTATCGTGTATTAATCATCAAAATAGTTTTGTGAAACTTTAAATATCAAATTGGTATCACCAAAACACATTTTTAACAACTATATGGTTGTTTAACGTCAAATTGTCTCGATATTTGTGAAAATTCTACAAAATTCATGCTTTGAACTTACTATTCATTGTATGAAATTAAATTTTAATTTGATTTCAATACTTTCTATACTAGATAATACATGCATATAGATAGATGTACTAGTTTGGAATAAAAAAAAATGTATTTGAACAACCATATAGGTTGTTCAATGTCGAACAATTTTGTTAAAAATTTTACAAAAATCACGTGTATGACCCACCGTTTGATGTTCTAAACCTATTTTTAGCTTGATTTCATCGTGTATTAATCACCAAAATAGTTTTATGAAACTTTAGATATCAATTTGGTATCACCAAAACACATTTTTAACAACTATATGGTTGTTCGACGTCGAATTGTCTCGATATTCGTGAAAATTCTACAAAATTCATGCTGTGAACTTACTATTCATCGTCATTTAAATTAAATTTTAATTTGATTTCAATACTTTCTATACTAGATAATATATGTATATAGACAGATGTACTAGTTTGGAAACATAAAAATGTGTTTTTAACAACCATATAGATTGACCAATGTCGAACAATTTTGTTCAAAATTTTACAAAATTCAAGAGTATGACCCATCGTTGGATATTCTAAACTTATTTTTAGCTTGATTTCATCGTGTATTAATCATCAAAATAGTTTTATGAAATTTTAACTATCAAATTGGTATCACGAAAACACATTTTTGACAACTATATCGACCGTTCAACGTTGGATCGCTTCGGTTATAGTGAAAATTGTGCATAATTCATGTTTTGAACCTACTATTCATCGTCCGAAGTCTATTTTCAATTTCAAACATTTTTTACAAGATAATACATATATGAAGACATATGTACCAGTTTGGAATTACTAAAATTTATTTTCAACAACCATATAGGTTGTTCAATGTCGAACCATTTTGTTCAATTTTTTTCAAATTCACAAGTATGACCCACCGTGTTGGATGTTCTAAACCTCTTTTTTAGCTTGATTTCATTGTGTATTAGTCATCAAAATAGTTTCATAAAACTTTAAATATCAAATTATTATTTTGAAAACACATTTTAAAAAGTATATAGACAGTTCAACAATGAATTGCCTCGGCTTGGTGAAAATTGTGCAAATTCATGCTTTGAACCTACTATCTAATCGTCCAAAATCTATTTTCAGTTCGATTTCCAAACTTTTTCTACAATATAATACATATATGAAGACATATGTACTAGTTTAGAATCACAAAAATGCGTTTTCAACAACCATATAGGTTGTTCAATGTGGAACCATTTTGTTCGAAATTTTTCAAAATTCACGAGTACGACCCACCGTTGGATGTTCTAAACCTATTTTTAGCATGATTTCATTGTCTATTAATCATCAAAACAATTTTATGAAACTTTAAATATTAAATTGGTATTACGAAAACACATTTTTAACAACTATATCGACCGTTCAACGTCGAATTGCCTCGGTTTTTGTGAAAATTGTGCAAAATTCGTGCTTTGAACCCACTGTTCAACGTCCAAAATTTATTTTCAATTCGATTTGAAAATATTTTCTACACGATAATACATATATGAAGACAGATGTACTAGTTTGGAATCACAAAAATACATTTTCAACAACCATATGGGTTGTTCAATGTCGAACAATTTTGTTCAAAATTTTACAAAAATCACGTGTATGACCCACCGTTTGATGTTCTAAACCTATTTTTAGCTTGATTTCATCGTGTATTAATCACCAAAATAGTTTTATGAAACTTTAAATATCAAATTGGTATCACCAAAACACATTTTTAACAACTATATGGTTGTTCAACGTCAAATCGTCTCGATATTGGTGAAAATTCTACAAAAATTCATGCTATGAAATCATTGTTCATCGTCGTATTTAAATCAAATTTTGATTTCTATACATTCTATACTAGATAATACATGTATATATACATATGTACTAGTTTGGAATCATAAAAATACGTTTTCAACAACCATATAAATTGTTCAATGTCGAACAATTTTGTTCAAATTTTACAAAATTCACGAGTATGACCCATCGTTGGATTCTAAACCTCTTTTTAGCTTGATTTTATCGTGTATTAATCATCAAAATAGTTTTATGAAACTTTAAATATCAAATTGGTATCACCAAAACACATTTTTAACAACTATATGGTTGTTTAACGTCAAATTGTCTCGATATTTGTGAAAATTCTACAAAATTCATGCTTTGAACTTACTATTCATTGTATGAAATTAAATTTTAATTTGATTTCAATACTTTCTATACTAGATAATACATGCATATAGATAGATGTACTAGTTTGGAATCAAAAAAATGTATTTGAACAACCATATGGGTTGTTCAATGTCGAACAATTTTGTTCAAAATTTTACAAAAATCACGTGTATGACCCACCGTTTGATGTTCTAAACCTATTTTTAGCTTGATTTCATCGTGTATTAATCACCAAAATAGTTTTATGAAACTTTAGATATCAATTTGGTATCACCAAAACACATTTTTAACAACTATATGGTTGTTCAACGTCGAATTGTCTCGATATTCGTGAAAATTCTACAAAATTCATGCTTGTGAACTTACTATTCATCGTATTTAAATTAAATTTTAATTTGATTTCAATACTTTCTATACTAGATAATATATGTATATAGACAGATGTACTAGTTTGGAAACATAAAAATGTGTTTTTAACAACCATATAGATTGACCAATGTCGAACAATTTTGTTCAAAATTTTACAAAATTCAAGAGTATGACCCATCGTTGGATGTTCTAAACCTATTTTTAGCTTGATTTCATCGTGTATTAATCATCAAAATAGTTTTATGAAATTTTAAATATCAAATTGGTATCACGAAAACACATTTTTGACAACTATATCGACCGTTCAACGTCGAATCGCCTCGGTTATAGTGAAAATTGTGCATAATTCATGTTTTGAACCTACTATTCATCGTCAAAGTCTATTTTCAATTTCAAACATTTTTACAAGATAATACATATATGAAGACATATGTACCAGTTTGGAATTACTAAAATTTATTTTCAACAACCATATAGGTTGTTCAATGTCGAACCATTTTGTTCAATTTTTTTTCAAAATTCACAAGTATGACCCACCGTTGGATGTTCTAAACCTCTTTTTAGCTTGATTTCATTGTGTATTAGTCATCAAAATAGTTTCATAAAACTTTAAATATCAAATTATTATTTTGAAAACACATTTTTAAAAAGTATATAGACAGTTCAACAATGAATTGCCTCGGCTTGGTGAAAATTGTGCAAAATTCATGCTTTGAACGCACTATCCAGCGTCTGAAATCTATTTTCAGTTCGATTTTCAAATTTTTTCTACAATATAATACGAATATGAAGACATATGTTCTAGTTTTGAATCAAAAAAATCCGTTTTCAATAACCATATAGGTTGTTCGATGTGGAACCATTTTGTTTTAAATTTTCCAAAATTCACGAGTACGACCTACCGTTGGATGTTCTAAACCTATCTTTAGCATGATTTCAATGTCTATTAATCATCAAAACAATTCTATGATACTTTACATATTAAATTGGTATTGCGAAAACACATTTTTAACAACTATATCGACTGTTCAACGTCGAATTGCCTTAGTTTTTGTGAAAATTGTGCAAAATTCGTGTGCTTTGAACCCATTGTTCAACATTCGAAATTTATTTTCAATTCGATTTGAAAATATATTCTACACGATAATACATATATGAAGACAGATGTACTAGTTTGGAATTACAAAAATACATTTTCAATAACCATATGGGTCGTTCAATGTCGAACAATTTTGTTCAAAATTTTACAAAAATCACGTGTATGACCCACCGTTTGATGTTCTAAACCTATTTTTAGCTTGATTTCATCGTGTATTAATCACGAAAATAGTTTTATGAACCTTTAAATATCAAATTGGTACCACCAAAACACATTTTTAACAACCATATGATTGTTCAACGTCAAATCGTCGATATCGATATTGGTGAAAATTCTACAAAATTCATGCTATGAAATCATTGTTCATCGTCATGAAATTAAATTTTAATTTGATTTCAATACATTCTATACTAGATAATACATGTATATAGACATATGTACTAGTTTGGAATCATAAAAATACGTTTTCAACAACCATATAGATTGTTCAATGTCGAACAATTTTGTTCAAATTTTACAAAATTCAAGAGTATGACCCATCGTTGGATGTTCTAAACCTCTTTTTAGCTTGATTTCATCGTGTATTAATCATCAAAATAGTTTTATGAAACTTTAAATATCAAATTGGTATCACGAAAACACATTTTTAACAACTATATGGTTGTTTAACGTCAAATTGTCTCGATATTTGTGAAAATTCTACAAAATTCATGCTTTGAACTTACTATTCATTGTATGAAATTAAATTTTAATTTGATTTCAATACTTTCTATACTAGATAATACATGCATATAGATAGATGTACTAGTTTGGAATCAAAAAATGTATTTGAACAACCATATAGGTTGTTCAATGTCGAACAATTTTGTTAAAATTTTACAAAAATCACGTGTATGACCCACCGTTTGATGTTCTAAACCTATTTTTAGCTTGATTTCATCGTGTATTAATCACCAAAATAGTTTTATGAAACTTTAGATATCAATTTGGTATCACCAAAACACATTTTTAACAACTATATGGTTGTTCAACGTCGAATTGTCTCGATATTCGTGAAAATTCTACAAAATTCATGCTTGTGAACTTACTATTCATCGTATTTAAATTAAATTTTAATTTGATTTCAATACTTTCTATACTAGATAATATATGTATATAGACAGATGTACTAGTTTGGAAACATAAAAATGTGTTTTTTAACAACCATATAGATTGACCAATGTCGAACAATTTTTGTTCGAACTTTTATAAAATTCACGATTATGACCCACCGTTGGATGTTTTAAACTTATTTTTAGATTGATTTCATCATATATTAATTATCAAAATAGTTTTATGAAACTTTAAGTATCAAATAGGTATCACGATAACACATTTTTAGCGACTATATCGACCGTTCAACGTTGAATCGCTTCGATTTTTGTAAAAATTGTGCAAAATTCATGCTTTGAACCTATTGTTCAGCGTCCGAAATCTATTTTCAATTTGATTTCCAAACATTTTTTACAAGATAATACATATATGAAGACATATGTACCAGTTTGGAATTACTAAAATTTATTTTCAACAACCATATAGGTTGTTCAATGTCGAACCATTTTGTTCAATTTTTTTTCAAAATTCACAAGTATGACCCACCGTTGGATGTTCTAAACCTCTTTTTAGCTTGATTTCATTGTGTATTAGTCATCAAAATAGTTTCATAAAACTTTAAATATCAAATTATTATTTTGAAAACACATTTTTAAAAAGTATATAGACAGTTCAACATTGAATTGCCTCGGCTTGGTGAAAATTGTGCAAAATTCATGCTTTGAACCCACTATCCAGCTATCTGAAATCTATTTTCAGTTCGATTTTCAAATTTTTTCTACAATATAATACGAATATGAAGACATATGTTCTAGTTTTGAATCAAAAAAATCCGTTTTCAATAACCATATAGGTTGTTCAATGTGGAACCATTTTGTTTTAAATTTTCCAAAATTCACGAGTACGACCTACCGTTGGATGTTCTAAACCTATCTTTAGCATGATTTCAATGTCTATTAATCATCAAAACAATTCTATGATACTTTACATATTAAATTGGTATTACGAAAACACATTTTTAACAACTATATCGACTGTTCAACGTCGAATTGCCTTAGTTTTTGTGAAAATTGTGCAAAATTCGTGTGCTTTGAACCCATTGTTCAACATTCGAAATTTATTTTCAATTCGATTTGAAAATATTTTCTACACGATAATACATATATGATGAGAGATGTACTAGTTTGGAATTACAAAAATACATTTTCAATAACCAAAGGGGTGGTTCAATGTCGAACAATTTTGTTCAAAATTTTACAAAAATCACGTGTATGACCCACCGTTTGATGTTCTAAACCTATTTTTAGCTTGATTTCATCGTGTATTAATCACGAAAATAGTTTTATGAACCTTTAAATATCAAATTGGTACCACCAAAACACATTTTTAACAACCATATGATTGTTCAACGTCAAATCGTCTCGATATTCGTGAAAATTCTACAAAATTCATGCTATGAAATCATTGTTCATCGTACGAAAAATCAAATTTTTTGATTTCTATACATTCTATACTAGATAATACATGTATATATACATATGTACTAGTTTGGAATCATAAAAATACGTTTTCAACAACCATATAAATTGTTCAATGTCGAACAATTTTGTTCAAATTTTACAAAATTCACGAGTATGACCCATCGTTGGATGTTCTAAACCTCTTTTTAGCTTGATTTTATCGTGTATTAATCATCAAAATAGTTTTATGAAACTTTAAATATCAAATTGGTATCACCAAAACACATTTTTAACAACTATATGGTTGTTTAACGTCAAATTGTCTCGATATTTGTGAAAATTCTACAAAATTCATGCTTTGAACTTACTATTCATTGTATGAAATTAAATTTTAATTTGATTTCAATACTTTCTATACTAGATAATACATGCATATAGATAGATGTACTAGTTTGGAATCAAAAATGTATTTGAACAACCATATAGGTTGTTCAATGTCGAACAATTTTGTTCAAAATTTTACAAAAATCACGTGTATGACCCACCGCTTGATGTTCTAAACCTATTTTTAGCTTGATTTCATCGTGTATTAATCACCAAAAATAGTTTTATGAAACTTTAGATATCAATTTGGTATCACCAAAACACATTTTAACAACTATATGGTTGTTCAACGTCGAATTGTCTCGATATTCGTGAAAATTCTACAAAATTCATGCTTTGTGAACTTACTATTCATCGTATTTAAATTAAATTTTAATTTGATTTCAATACTTTCTATACTAGATAATATATGTATATAGACAGATGTACTAGTTTGGAAACATAAAATGTGTTTTTTAACAACCATATAGATTGACCAATGTCGAACAATTTTGTTCAAAATTTTACAAAATTCAAGAGTATGACCCATCGTTGGATATTCTAAACTTATTTTTAGCTTGATTTCATCGTGTATTAATCATCAAAATAGTTTTATGAAATTTTAACTATCAAATTGGTATCACGAAAACACATTTTTGACAACTATATCGACTGTTCAACGTTGGATCGCTTCGGTTATAGTGAAAATTGTGCATAATTCATGTTTTGAACCTACTATTCATCGTCCGAAGTCTATTTTCAATTTCAAACATTTTTTACAAGATAATACATATATGAAGACATATGTACCAGTTTGGAATTACTAAAATTTATTTTCAACAACCATATAGGTTGTTCAATGTCGAACCATTTTGTTCAATTTTTTTTTCAAAATTCACAAGTATGACCCACCGTTGGATGTTCTAAACCTCTTTTTAGCTTGATTTCATTGTGTATTAGTCATCAAAATAGTTTCATAAAACTCTAAATATCAAATTGTTATTTTGAAAACACATTTTTAAAAAGTATATAGACAGTTCAACATTGAATTGCCCCGACTTGGTGAAAATTGTGCAAAATTCATGCTTTGAACCCACTATCTTGGGTCTGAAATCTATTTTCAGTTTGATTTTCAAATTTTTTCTACAATATAATACGAATATGAAGACATATATTCTAGTTTTGAATCAAAAAAATCCGTTTTCAATAACCATATAGGTTGTTCAATGTGGAACCATTTTGTTTTAAATTTTCCAAAATTCACGAGTACGACCTACCGTTGGATGTTCTAAACCTATCTTTAGCATGATTTCAATGTCTATTAATCATCAAAACAATTCTATGATACTTTACATATTAAATTGGTATTACGAAAACACATTTTTAACAACTATATCGACTGCTCAACGTCCGAATTGCCTTAGTTTTTGTGAAAATTGTGCAAAATTCGTGCTTTGAACCCATTGTTCAACATTCGAAATTTATTTTCAATTCGATTTGAAAATATTTTCTACACGATAATACATATATGATGAGAGATGTACTAGTTTGGAATTACAAAAATACATTTTCAATAACCAAAGGGGTGGTTCAATGTCGAACAATTTTGTTCAAAATTTTACAAAAATCACGTGTATGACCCACCGTTTGATGTTCTAAACCTATTTTTAGCTTGATTTCATCGTGTATTAATCACGAAAATAGTTTTATGAACCTTTAAATATCAAATTGGTACCACCAAAACACATTTTTAACAACCATATGATTGTTCAACGTCAAATCGTCTCGATATTGGTGAAAATTCTACAAAATTCATGCTATGAAATCATTGTTCATCGTACGAAATCAAATTTTGATTTCTATACATTCTATACTAGATAATACATGTATATATACATATGTACTAGTTTGGAATCATAAAAATACGTTTTCAACAACCATATAAATTGTTCAATGTCGAACAATTTTGTTCAAATTTTACAAAATTCACGAGTATGACCCATCGTTGGATGTTCTAAACCTCTTTTTAGCTTGATTTTATCGTGTATTAATCATCAAAATAGTTTTATGAAACTTTAAATATCAAATTGGTATCACCAAAACACATTTTTAACAACTATATGGTTGTTTAACGTCAAATTGTCTCGATATTTGTGAAAATTCTACAAAATTCATGCCTTGAACTTACTATTCATTGTATGAAATTAAATTTTAATTTGATTTCAATACTTTCTATACTAGATAATACATGCATATAGACAGATGTACTAGTTTGGAATCAAAAAAACGTATTTGAACAACCATATGGGTTGTTCAATGTCGAACAATTTAGTTCAAAATTTTACAAAAAATCACGTGTATGACCCACCGTTTGATGTTCTAAACCTATTTTTAGCTGGATTTCATCGTGTATTAATCACAAAAATAGTTTTATGAAACTTTAGATATCAATTTGGTATCACCAAAACACATTTTTAACAACTATATGGTTGTTCAACGTCGAATTGTCTCGATATTCGAGAAAATTCTACAAAATTCATGCTGTGAACTTACTATTCATCGTACGAAATTAAATTTTAATTTGATTTCAATACTTTCTATACTAGATAATATATGTATATAGACAGATGTACTAGTTTGGAAACATAAAAGTGTGTTTTTAACAACCATATAGATTGACCAATGTCGAACAATTTTGTTCAAAATTTTACAAAATTCAAGAGTATGACCCATCGTTGGATATTCTAAACTTATTTTTAGCTTGATTTCATCGTGTATTAATCATCAAAATAGTTTTATGAAATTTTAACTATCAAATTGGTATCACGAAAACACATTTTTGACAACTATATCGACCGTTCAACGTTGGATCGCTTCGGTTATAGTGAAAATTGTGCATAATTCATGTTTTGAACCTACTATTCATCGTCCGAAGTCTATTTTCAATTTCAAACATTTTTTACAAGATAATACATATATGAAGACAGATGTACTAGTTTGGAATTACAAAAATTCATTTTCAACAACCATATTGGTTGTTCAATGTCGAACCATTTTGCTCGAAATTTTTCAAAATTCACAAGTATGACCTACCGTTAGATGTTCTAAATCTTTTTTTAGCTTGATTTCATTGTGTATTAGTCATCAAAATAGTTTCATAAAACTTTAAATATCAAATTATTATTTTGAAAACACATTTTTAAAAAGTATATAGACAGTTCAACATTGAATTGCCTCGGCTTGGTGAAAATTGTGCAAAATTCATGCTTTGAACCCACTATCCAGCGTCTGAAATCTATTTTCAGTTCGATTTTCAAATTTTTTCTACAATATAATACGAATATGAAGACATATGTTCTAGTTTTGAATCAAAAAAATCCGTTTTCAATAACCATATAGGTTGTTCAATGTGGAACCATTTTGTTTTAAATTTTCCAAAATTCACGAGTACGACCTACCGTTGGATGTTCTAAACCTATCTTTAGCATGATTTCAATGTCTATTAATCATCAAAACAATTCTATGATACTTTACATATTAAATTGGTATTACGAAAACACATTTTTAACAACTATATCGACTGTTCAACGTCGAATTGCCTTAGCCTTAGTTTTGTGAAAATTGTGCAAAATTCGTGTGCTTTGAACCCATTGTTCAACATTCGAAATTTATTTTCAATTCGATTTGAAAATATATTCTACACGATAATACATATATGAAGACAGATGTACTAGTTTGGAATTACAAAAATACATTTTCAATAACCATATGGGTCGTTCAATGTCGAACAATTTTGTTCAAAATTTTACAAAAATCACGTGTATGACCCACCGTTTGATGTTCTAAACCTATTTTTAGCTTGATTTCATCGTGTATTAATCACGAAAATAGTTTTATGAACCTTTAAATATCAAATTGGTACCACCAAAACACATTTTTAACAACCATATGATTGTTCAACGTCAAATCGTCTCGATATTGGTGAAAATTCTACAAAATTCATGCTATGAAATCATTGTTCATCGTACGAAATCAAATTTTGATTTCTATACATTCTATACTAGATAATACATGTATATAGACATATGTACTAGTTTGGAATCATAAAAATACGTTTTCAACAACCATATAGATGGTTCAATGTCGAACAATTTTGTTCAAATTTTACAAAATTCACGAGTATGACCCATCGTTGGATGTTCTAAACCTCTTTTTAGCTTGATTTTATCGTGTATTAATCATCAAAATAGTTTTATGAAACTTTAAATATCAAATTGGTATCACCAAAACACATTTTTAACAACTATATGGTTGTTTAACGTCAAATTGTCTCGATATTTGTGAAAATTCTACAAAATTCATGCCTTGAACTTACTATTCATTGTATGAAATTAAATTTTAATTTGATTTCAATACTTTCTATACTAGATAATACATGCATATAGATAGATGTACTAGTTTGGAATAAAAAAAAATATTTTGAACAACCATATAGGTTGTTCAATGTCGAACAATTTTGTTCAAAATTTTACAAAAATCACGTATGACCCACCGCTTGATGTTCTAAACCTATTTTTAGCTTGATTTCATCGTGTATTAATCACCAAAATAGTTTTATGAAACTTTAGATATCAATTTGGTATCACCAAAACACATTTTTAACAACTATATGGTTGTTCAACGTCGAATTGTCTCGATATTCGTGAAAATTCTACAAAATTCATGTTTGTGAACTTACTATTCATCGTATTTAAATTAAATTTTAATTTGATTTCAATACTTTCTATACTAGATAATATATGTATATAGACAGATGTACTAGTTTGGAAACATAAAATGTGTTTTTAAACAACCATATAGATTGACCAATGTCGAACAATTTTGTTCAAAATTTTACAAAATTCAAGAGTATGACCCATCGTTGGATATTCTAAACTTATTTTTAGCTTGATTTCATCGTGTATTAATCATCAAAATAGTTTTATGAAATTTTAACTATCAAATTGGTATCACGAAAACACATTTTTGACAACTATATCGACCGTTCAACGTTGGATCGCTTCGGTTATAGTGAAAATTGTGCATAATTCATGTTTTGAACCTACTATTCATCGTCCGAAGTCTATTTTCAATTTCAAACATTTTTTACAAGATAATACATATATGAAGACATATGTACCAGTTTGGAATTACTAAAATTTATTTTCAACAACCATATAGGTTGTTCAATGTCGAACCATTTTGTTCAATTTTTTTTCAAAATTCACAAGTATGACCCACCGTTGGATGTTCTAAACCTCTTTTTAGCTTGATTTCATTGTGTATTAGTCATCAAAATAGTTTCATAAAACTTTAAATATCAAATTATTATTTTGAAAACACATTTTTAAAAAGTATATAGACAGTTCAACATTGAATTGCCCCGGCTTGGTGAAAATTGTGCAAAATTCATGCTTTGAACCCACTATCTAGCGTCTGAAATCTATTTTCAGTTTGATTTTCAAATTTTTTCTACAATATAATACGAATATGAAGACATATATTCTAGTTTTGAATCAAAAAAATCCGTTTTCAATAACCATATAGGTTGTTCAATGTGGAACCATTTTGTTTTAAATTTTCCAAAATTCACGAGTACGACCTACCGTTGGATGTTCTAAACCTATCTTTAGCATGATTTCAATGTCTATTAATCATCAAAACAATTCTATGATACTTTACATATTAAATTGGTATTACGAAAACACATTTTTAACAACTATATCGACTGTTCAACGTCGAATTGCCTTAGTTTTTGTGAAAATTGTGCAAAATTCGTGTGCTTTGAACCCATTGTTCAACATTCGAAATTTATTTTCAATTCGATTTGAAAATATTTTCTACACGATAATACATATATGATGACAGATGTACTAGTTTGGAATTACAAAAATACATTTTCAATAACCAAAGGGGTGGTTCAATGTCGAACAATTTTGTTCAAAATTTTACAAAAATCACGTGTATGACCCACCGTTTGATGTTCTAAACCTATTTTTAGCTTGATTTCATCGTGTATTAATCACGAAAATAGTTTTATGAACCTTTAAATATCAAATTGGTACCACCAAAACACATTTTTAACAACCATATGATTGTTCAACGTCAAATCGTCTCGATATTCGTGAAAATTCTACAAAATTCATGCTATGAAATCATTGTCGATCGTATCGAAATCAAAATTAAATCAAATTTTGATTTCGATACATTCTATCCTAGATAATACATGTATATAGACATATGTACTAGTTTGGAATCATAAAAATACGTTTTCAACAACCATATAGATTGTTCAATGTCGAACAATTTTGTTCAAATTTTACAAAATTCACAGTATGACCCATCGTTGGATGTTCTAAATCTTTTTTAGCTTGATTTTATCGTGTATTAATCACCAAAATAGTTTTATGAAACTTTAAATATCAAATTGGTATCACCAAAACACATTTTTAACAACTATATGGTTGTTCAACGTCAAATCGTCTCGATATTTGTGAAAATTCTACAAAATTCATGCTTTGAACTTACTGTTCATTGTACGAAATTAAATTTCAATTTGATTTCAATACTTTTTCTACTAGATAATACATGCATATAGATAGATGTACTAGTTTGGAATCAAAAAAAATATTTGAACAACCATATAGGTTGTTCAATGTCGAACAATTTTGTTCAAAATTTTACAAAAATCACGTGTATATGACCCACGCTTGATGTTCTAAACCTATTTTTAGCTTGATTTCATCGTGTATTAATCACCAAAATAGTTTTATGAAACTTTAGATATCAATTTGGTATCACCAAAACACATTTTTAACAACTATATGGTTGTTCAACGTCGAATTGTCTCGATATTCGTGAAAATTCTACAAAATTCATGCTTTGAACTTACTATTCATCGTGTATTTAAATTAAATTTTAATTTGATTTCAATACTTTCTATACTAGATAATATATGTATATAGACAGATGTACTAGTTTGGAAACATAAAAATGTGTTTTAACAACCATATAGATTGACCAATGTCGAACAATTTTGTTCAAAAATTTTACAAAATTCAAGAGTATGACCCATCGTTGGATATTCTAAACTTATTTTTAGCTTGATTTCATCGTGTATTAATCCTAACGGTTGTTCTAGTATATAAGTAATATAAAGGTTGGCGGAGGATTGACTAGAGATCTCTTGACATGTGGACGGTCTGATTTTGACGTCAACAATTTGGCACTGTCTGTGGAAAACAAAAAATGTTACACAACCTAAAACTTGTGGTAAAAACATGTTTTCTACCCAGAAGATCATGGCAATCGAACACTCCATGGAAAAAGAAGTTGAGTCCCACCACACTGACTTGCGACAGGAAAGCTTTCAAGATCTCTAGAATGTAACCCGCCGTAAGAGGAGAGACAACGACAAAAGTGAACGGTTGAGCAGGAGAACCAGGACCTAAAGCTAGACAATGCTCGGATGAAGGCAGCACTTGAACTGTTGGAAAACCAATCCCTCCAACATGGACTCAAGCGTAGCTGTTCTCGGCAAAGCCCTTCGAGGTTCGGCTCAATAGAAAGTCGTCGATCTCATGACGACCTGCCTGTTTCAAATGGTAGGAACCCTTAGAACATTGTTCTGAAGCCCTTGCAGGACAATCAGAATGGGAGACCTCCTTCAGCGCGTGGAAACCAGCAAGCACCTTTTGCCAGCGTGTTTGATAGGTTGGGGGTGGGATCTTCCATAGCACCACTCCTACCGGTGCACAGCAGGTATAGCGAGGCTCGCACGGAAAGGAGGAAGGACCCAAAACCTGGTCACGCGAGGCCCGACGAAGAGAAGGAAATGTTAGAATGCTATGAGGATGATGACGACGAGAACCTCCCATTCACCAATTACATGAAGGCCATGGAGGTACCCAAAAATTTTAGGATGCCTCTGATAGACAAATATAACAAAAGAGGTGACCCTACGGATCACATCAACATATACAAGACAAAGCTCCAGGGTTATTCTCCTGTAGTGAAGTGTCCAAATTTCCATACCATGCTCACATCCGATGCAAAGAGTTGGTACAATAAGCTGAAACTAGAAAGTATTAGGAGTTGGCCCCAGCTTAAGAGAGAATTTGTCAACACTTTCATTGGCAACTGGACCATGATAGCCAGCATTGTTCAACTCAACGACATTCAAAGCAGAAGAAAGGAGATTTTAAGAGGTTCAAGAACGCCTTCAACATGATCGAGATTGTGACCGATGACAAAGCCCTAAATGTACTGGTGACCAGACTTCACATGCACATCCCTTTCTAGAGGGACGTCCAAAATTGATCAACCTAAGACTTACAGTCAGTTGGTAGACTTGATCCAGCGTGAAATTCGATCAGAGGAGATGATCGAAAACAGGGAAAAAACTGAAAGAGATAGAGGGGACCGCTATTGAAGGGAAAGGTGACGCTCTCGTGAACCATGTTTCAACCACTTTTAGGAAAAATGTTCACCCAAATCATAGAACAACCACTACAGGAGATTTAACTAGATGGAGATGGCCCCCCGTCCCCATCACAGACACACCCACAGTGGCCCCTTTGTCGGTGGCCCTTCCACCCAAGTTCTGTCGCATATACAGGACTAGAGTGCATAGCACAGAAGATTGCCTAGACGTGAGAGAAGTGATCAACCGTGGAAACCAGGGGCAAGGAGAGGAGAATCGACCAGCACGAAGACGTCGAGGGCTGCCCAATCAATGAGGAAGACCTCATCCTCGGTGTTTGGACGATGGACCTTGCTGCAATGACGAAAGAAATGACAGAAATAGGGACCTGCTGAGGGCTGAAGGGCTCGCTGGAGCCCCTCTAGTTAGGAAAATCAATACAATCATCGGAGGGCCCTATGTCCGGAGAGCACACGATGAACTCGCGATGGAACTACGCTGCAAGGCAACAAGAGAAGAACACATTAAGAGTAGGCGGTGTTCACAAACACTAACCAAGAGCCCCACGGATCTCATTCACTAAGAAAGACGAGGCCTGCATACACTATCCCTACTGTGATGCCCTGGTGGTCTGTGCCATAGTCGCTAAAATGGACTGGGATGGATGTTGGTCAATTATGGAAGCACTTGTGAACATCTTATTCGGCGGTACCTTTGATCGATGGACGTGGATCATGAATTAATTTCCATTTCGAACCTTGTGTCGGTTTTTACGAGGATAACCTTGTCCCATGGAGGAGGATCACCCTCGCGATGGAGCTTGAGACCCTCCGTGTCATCTTAGAAAATTCATGGAGTTTCTATTGGTAGACATTCACACCGCCTACCACGGAGTCTTGGGTAGGCCAGCGCTAAAAGACCTACTGGCGGTCACTTCCATACATTACTTAGCGATGAAGTTCTCCACCCAGGTGGCGTTGCCAAGATTCGTGGTAATCAAATGGAGGCCAGGTCCTGCTACATGAATGCACTCTGGAAGGCAACGAACCACAAATATCCCCTCTTGGCAATGCTGATGATAGACACAGAACCAATATATGTCGACCCTGAAAGAGTTGAGGAGGAAATGATAATGGACGAGGACCTGGACCTTCAGATCATAGGCTCGGATCCCTTAGCCTCTCCAGTAGAAGAGCAGAAGACGTTTCTTATGAATCCTTCGGACCCTACACAGGTGCTGCAAGTGCTGAAGGAGGAAATAAAATAGTTCTTGTAAGAAAACATCGATATTTTTGCATGGAAACATAGAGACATGATAGGGGTTGACTCATCCGTGGCTTGTCATGTCCTGAAGGTGGACCCAAAAGTGCGGCCCAAGATACAGAAGAAAAGACCTCTGAGCTCTGAGAGGTACAACGCCTTAAAAGAAGAGATTGGCAAGTTGCTGGCGAGCGGGTTCATCAGGGAAGCAGTCTATACCCAGTGGGTATCCAACCCAGTATTTGTAAGGAAGAGCACTAAGAAGTGGAGAGTGTGCATAGACTTCTCGGACTTGAACCAGGAGTGTCCCAAGGATAGCTTCCTGCTACCACGTATCGACCAATTGGTCGATGCGACTGCCAGCCATAAGCTACTCAGTTTTATGGACGCCTACTCTGGTTATAATCAGATCCTGATGTTCGTAGGAGATGAAGAACATACCTCATTCGTTATGGATCGAGGGATGTATTGCTACAAGATGATGCCCTTCGGCTTTGAAGAACGTGGGAGCCACATATTAGCGCTTAGTGAACTGTATGTTTTAGAGCTGATTGGGAATTCCATGGAAGTATACATCGATGATATGCTCGTGAATGTCGTGGACCACGTCGGGCACTTGAGAGAGATGTTCAGAATACTCTGCAAATACGGCATAAAGCTTAAACTCTCAAAGTTTGCCTTCGGAGTCGCGTTTGGGATGTTCCTCGGCTATATTGTAAACTAACGCGAGATAGAGGCTAATCCAGAAAAGATCAAAGCACTCGTAGATATGCGATCACCATCTTCTCCCAAGGAGGTTTAAAGCTTGAAAAGAAGATTGGCGGCCCTAAACCAATTCATATCAAAGGCGATCGACCGCTGCCAACCCTTCTTCCATACCATCAAAGGAGATGAAAGATTTGAGTAGACCAAGAAATGTGAGAAGGCCTTCCAAGAACTCAAGGTCCTCCTTATGAAGGCCCCGCTACTGTCCAAACCAAAGAATAGAGAAATTTTGTTCATCTACCTTGCGGTATCTGAAAAGTCGGTGAGCTCAGTTCTGATCCGAGAGGAGGGACCGACACAACTCCCAGGGTATTATGTGAGCAAATGGCCCCACAAGATGCAGAGATAAGATACCCTGACATGGAGAAACTCACCTTGTCTTTGATCGTCACATCTCGAAAGCTCTGACCGTACTTCTAGTCGCATAGCATTAATGTCCTGACAAACCTTTCCCTAAGGCAAATTCTCCAGAAGCTTTACGACACTTCGGGAAGGTTGATGAAGTGGTCGATCGAGCTCAGCCAGTTCAACATTTCCTATAAGCCAAGGTCCTCCATAAAGGGACAAGCTTTGGCAGACTTCATGGCTGAGTTCACCTATATCCCAGAGGGCCTACTCGAAGCTAAGCCACAGGAAGTACCAACATGGAAGTTGTATGTTGACGGGTCCTCAGAAGAAGCCAGAGCTGGTGCCGGGATTTTGCTAGTCAGCCCCGATGGCCATAATCTCAACTGCGTACTTCACCTGGAGTTCAAAGCTTCAAACAACACTGCAAAATACGAGGTGCTCCTAGCAGGCTTGAGGTTGGCACAAGAGATGATGGCAAGAAAACTCCAGGTCTACAATGATTCACAGCTGGTGGTTAGCCAAGTCAACGGAACCTTCACGGCCCACGAACAGTCCATGGTGGCATACCTGAAAAAGGCCAAAGACCTCCTATCCCACTTACTCCAGATCTCACGAATCGAGAATGGTTATGCTGATGTCCTTTCAAAATTGGCAAGCAGTAGGGACTCCGACTTGATGAGGGTTATCCCGGTCGAAAACTCAGCCGACCGTCCACTGACGAGATTCTACCACCAGATACCATGACGATCTCCGAATCTCCTAAATGGATGAAGAAAATCATTGAATATTTGACCAACCAAATTTTCCCAGACGACAGTGAAGAAGCACGAAAACTCTATAGAAGGGCAACAAAATTTGTACTACAGGATGAGATCTTGTGTAAGAGAGGTTTTAGCCACCCCTCCTACGATGTATCACTCAAAAGGAGGCAAATTATGTGATGAAGGAAATACAAGAGGGAATTTGTGGTAATCACTCGAGGAGGAATGGCGAAATTCACCATTATACCAAAGATCCCACTCGTAACCTCACCCAAAGTCACGGTCATTGGCCTTTTGCCAAATGGGGGATCGACTTCATAGGTCTCCTCCAAACTAGGAGAGGTGGGGATAAATTTGCAATTGTAGTGGTGGATTATTTCACCAGTGGTACAGTGAGCTTCCGGCCAAAATCACGGAGGAAAACACATGGAAGTTTGTTTGGAAGAATATTGTCTGTTGTTTTGGGATACCCACTCCCTTGTTTATGACAATGGTACACAGTTCACCAGGAAGAAATTCAACTCGAACTACAAAGAGCTGGACATTCGGAGGGACTTCTCCACTCCCTACTATCCTACATATAACGACCAGGTGGAGGTCAACAATTTCATCAAGCACACCCTGAAGAGGAAATTAGAATCTGCTAAAGGGCATTGCTGAAGAATTACCCGAAACTATTTTGTCATATCGAACCACTTCTTGAACGGCAACTGGTGAGACTCTTTTTGGCATAGCATATGGGACGGAATCAATAATTCTCGTCGAAGTAGGGATACCCTTTCCAATGAGGATCTCACGCAGGTGAACCCGGACTTACAGGATGAAAGACAAGCAGACTCACAACTTTGCCTAGCGGTCTATCAAAGAAAGTGGCCAGATACTACAACTTGAAGGCTAAGAACAATAATTTTCACATCAAGGACTTCGTCCTGAAAAAGGTGTTCCAAGCTAATAAGGAGGTGGGAGCGGGAACCCTCGGACCTACTTGGAAAGGGCCTTACAAGATCATCGGAGAAATCCAGCCTAGAGCCTACAGATTGGAGGATTCAGAAGGAAGAGAGACGAGGCATCCGTGGAACATCACTCGTCTACGTCTGTATTACCAGTAGTTTTCTTTTTCATTTCTCAAATTTTAAGCACTATTTTTGGCATCGCTCATACGCCGCGTTCTTTTAATAAAATTTATTATTTTCCTCGAACCGAGATATTCTCTCGCCCAACTATATCGGTAAAAAATTCAAGAGCGAGGAGTGTGGTTCATCGCCAACTCATCAACTTGTCAACAAACATTCAACTCGCATCCAAACAAGTAAAGAGAATTAGGTAGCGAGGGAGTGTGTAGCTCACGGCCAACTCTTTCAACTCACCGGATAAACATTCAACGCGCATCCAAACAAGTAAAGAGAATTCGGCAATGAGTGAGTGTGGTTTGCGGCCAACTTTGTCAACTCGCTGGACAAATATTCAACGCGATCCAAACAAGTAAAGAGAATTCGATAGCGAGGGAGTGTGGTTCGCGGCCACCTCTATCAACTCGCTGGATAAACATTCAACGTGCATTCAAATAAGTAAAGAGAATTCGGCAGCGATGGAGTGTGGTTCACGGCTAACTCTGTCAACTCGCTGGATAAACATTCAACGCGCATCTAAACATGTAAAGGGAATTCAAAGAATGATAGAGTATGGCTCATGGACAACTCATCAACTCATTGGATAAACATTCAACGTGCATCCAAACAAGTAAAGAGAATTCGACAGTGAGGGAGCGTGGTTCGAAGCCAACTTTGTCAACTCGCTTGATAAACATTCAATGTGCATTCGAACAAATAAAGAGAATTCGGCAGCGAGGGAGTATGGTTCACGGATAACTCCTTTTAACTAGCTAAATAAACAGCTAATGCATTTTCATCTAAACATTAACGCATGTCACAGAAAGATGTTCTTAGTAAATAATGTACTTCGCAAAAGTTTCACATTTCAAATTAGGAAAACAACATTGACGCATTGTAAGAAGAAACATGACCCTAAGTCCCGGTCCGGACCCTTGGGATCAGCATAACCAGGGACCCCAAGGTTAGCCAACAGATCTTTAGCCCTCGATAACTCTGCCAATGCCTCGGTCAATTCTTTATCATTGGCATGGATCATGTTTTGACAAGCCCTCAGCTGCGATTCAGCTATCCTCTGAGCCTGTACACACGCACTTTGGATCGTTCCAGACTTTGGTTATATCGTATATGGCTCGTGCCCTTGCGTCTTCGTAAAAGGCAAGTTGTGCACGAATGTCCTTGTTCTCTGAACGTAACGCGTCGATATCCTTGCCTTCCTCGACCGTTGAACGTAGTTCGTCAACTTTCATCGCTAGTACCTTGTACAACTTACAATTAAGCACCGCTATTATTCCCAAGACCAACGAGGCGGTGGAAGAAATGCTCACCATTTCTTCCAACGTCTGTGAACGACAATCTCCGCAGGGCACCGTGCACACGATACCGAAGGCAAGGAGAATATCCTCCTTTTCACCCACAACTCTACCTCGTCTTATCTTGAGCTTTGGCACAATGGAAAAATAAAAACCTGTCATGACAAACAATAGCTGAAATCTAATATTGCGGTAAGAAAGTGAAGGTGAGAGAAATGAGAGGATGTTCTGCAAGTGCATATATAAGTAAAGGAGAATGCAAATGGTCAGATGAATGGACACGTGTGTAGGGAGGGGATGCACCCCAATAAACCCTAGGAAAATATAAAGGCTGCATGGGTTACAAGCGCTTCGTAAATTCCACCATCATTGCAACATGATGGCGCCACCAGTGTACACCCCACGTTGAAATGCTCAACAAAGTCTGAGAGCCCCGCCCAGGTTGTGAAAGTACGACAACCTGAGAACCTCAAAATTGTGTGAAGGCGAATGCAAACGCCTTGGCTACAGAACCTCGCGTTTGCAGTGACTTGTCCTCAATTGCCAGTAAAAGCTGTCTGGTCAAGAAACTATGTGTTATCCATTCAGATGTCTCTTTACTGAATAGATCATCTCAACTTCAATTGTGCAACAATCAGGGATAATCAAACACATTTTTATTTCATTCATCACAATCTGAATTACAAGGCAAGAATGAACAAACATAGCTATCATCCTATGATCCCGCCGCCTCTTAGGGAGTCTCCCAAAATCAATACGAGTTGATTTGGTGACTAATTAGGCCACACCGCCAAAAAATGCTGTTGACACCTTTGGCAGATAGCTTTCAGCCCCGTCATCCAAATCAGAATCATCGATGGATTTGTTCATCGATGTCCATTATGGAAACACCGTTTGGGACCTTCTGGCTAAGGCTACTAGGCCCAACCCTCTCGCACGTTTGGTCCTCTAAATGTTGATTCTCTAGGCATTTGGTCCTCTGAATGTTGATTGTTGGATCCTCTAGAAGCTGGATCTTTATTTGTGCTTTCATAGTACATATGAGGTGAACCTTGGAACCTAATAAACGAGTATTAATAGATGCGCGTGTGCTTTTCCTACCACGAGAAGTTACAGTCATAAGGATTAGTTATCGAAATTTACCAAAGGTATGGATGCATGAGAAACGTAATAAAAGACCATTGTTGTTTTTATAAGAACTGCACGGGAAACACGACATTCGGCCACGTGGGAAACACAGGGCAATAAATGAGATGGTTAATGGACAATCAACAAGTATGTATTTGGAACGCCACATGCCTCAGGCGCCTTTCCATTTACTGGGACATTAAAGACGCTAACTCTTCAAATTCAACAAAGAAGTTTGCGCTACCAATGTCCATAGGAGTAGTTCCTCAATTTTAGGATCAATTTCTCGTGCCTAGTAAATATAATCATTCATGAGGTTATCATCTTTGAGGCATGCAATGGGATTTCATACAAAGATGATATAGCAGGAAATAAATTCGATTGATGATGCTGGAACATATGTGAAAAAGGGAACAAAATTACAAGTCTCGATGCCCCCACCGCCTCTCTAAGGGTCGGCACAACGCGGGCCTTCTCCTGTAACAGAAAGAGTGATTTGATCCTCACCTAAATCGTGGCCTTTGTCGGGAAGAGCCTTGGGCGTAGGGACCTCGGTAGGAGCATATCAGAGAAATGAGATATCCCATTCCAGATGAGTTTCTGTAATTCGTTCCACCAACTACTCTCCACCAATGGTCATCAAACGATGGGTGAGATCTTGGTACTCGGCGTATCCACAAACGCGTCCTGATATGCCTCGGCCCGCCTCGCCTTGTCATCCATGAGTTCGGCCTTAACCCTCTCTACCTCTTCCCTAGTCGCGGCCAGCAGCCTATCCTTTTCCACAGTAACGACCTTTAAATTGCTATTTGCGGTGGCTACGGCGAGCCTCAAATGGAGGGTCCGATCCTCGGCCAACTTCGAGCCTCATCGTCGCGCTTTTTAGGAGGCCTTAGTAGTCCTCTTGTGATCTTGAGCTTGTTTCAAACTCTCTTTCATGGCCTTCGTTAGATTTTATACCTGCCCTTCATATCGGCCTCCTTTGTCACAACCAAATCTAACTTGAATTGGAAAGCCCTCTTGTCCGACTCCATCTGCGCCTTCTCAAGACTCATAGCCTTTAGATCCTCGGACAACTTCCTGGATTTGGCCTCTTCCACGCTGCACTGGCCATCGAAACTCTCAAGGGTGCTGAATAATTCATCTCGGCCGATTCTGCCATGCCAGTATTGTGGCTTCATCGCCTCTTTCTCCCATTTTGGGTCCAAGCTTGTGGACGCCACCACCATTATCACAAGATGGGCGGGGAGCAATTCCATCACGGAGGTTTCCAATTTTCCATGGCGTTGAGAAATGCATATCGACTTCCTTGGCCAACCGAAGAGGTATAGTTCCTAGCATCCCCAACCCCTCTGTCAAGATACGGTGCGGACGAGGCGATTCTCCTCGATCTGTCTCGTCTTGTGGGCATCCTTCATAAATGCCCCGCACCTGCAAAGAGCCTTTCTTTTCGTCCGGCCGCATTACCCGTGTCCTCGGCAATTCTCTTCTCCTTTTCTTTTGGGAGAATAGAGTCAAGGAGAGGATGGGCAGCCGACGGCGATGGTGGAGGAGGAGTAAGATGGCCTAGAACCTGGACATCGGATGCTGGAGGGTGGATTGTCCTTAATGGGGTGGCATCCTGGACCCCTTGTGATGGAGATGGCATCTCCGTAGAGGAGCCTGGGCCGAGGAGCCCTCCCCACTGGCGGGGTAGGTCCGGAGCAAAAGAATACTCTTAAGCCTCAAAGTTGTTGACACAATCACCAATATACAAATCATTAGGAGAGCTTATCATAACAAAGCCAGTATAGTTCAGCTTGCGAGACTCACCTATTAGTCTGTAGCAAATTAGTAAGTTGTCGTCTTTGAGCAAATTGTTGAGACTCCTGAATTCACTATCAAGCGCTCGAACCTTATTCCACTTCGATCTTAACTCCCTTGATCCCTCTTTGTAATGGGTGGCTTCCGCACCGCAAAAATAAGCGAAACATTAAGTCGAACAATGATAAAAATCTGCGCAAAGACAACAAGATATACCAAGTTCTCCAAATTGACGGAAAATAGACACGTTGGGGAGATGATCCTCCGGCATAAACTCCTAGTCTCCTCCTCGACGCGAAGATGAACATATCTTTCCAGTTATGCAATTTGTTGGGACTGTCGGTAGCCATTCCTCATTTCTGGCTCTACCGAGGAGAGATATTAAACCAACCCACGGACCGACGAGCTCAGAAATCGATTCAAATTCCCTGGGGGTTAAGTCTCTACCAGCTTCGGCAATACCCTAGCCATTTGGTGTTATCTGGTAGGGGGCCAAATTCCAATCTCTCAAAACCTCATGGAAGAAGTGATGCATGGGCAGGTGAAGACCTTGCTGCATCGCCATTTTGTAAATCGTGACGAATCTCTCGTGTGGGTCATCGGCACGCTCATCGGGACCAGGAGCCCTGAGCTTTACAGTGATAGGATTATTGAAGGATAATCGTATGTCCTCTAACTCCGCTTTCTTGATCTTCGAGCAAGCTATGGACGCTTCGGTGCCTGAACACTTGACCTCCTCGTCGAGTGCCAGGGCTGCCAGGACATCCCTTTTGTCCAGCGATCCTCTCATCTCAGGTTCTCCGGGGTTACGTTGTCCCTTCCCTATGGTCACCTTTGGTGATCTAGTTGGGCTTACCCCTCTTCAACTTGTGGGACGCGGTGGGCGGGCGGTGATAGTGGGTGTTGATTAACTTCTCTCATGCCCTCGGCCAATGGAGAAGATGAAGAGAAGGACGATTCTTCACTCGGATACTAGGGTTTGTCCAAGCGTCCGACCGGTTCTGCAAACCATCATGTTTAGACGACATCGATACCCCTCTCAATTCTAGAAGTAGGTACCTCTACAATCACCGGAAAGTATGGCAGAAAATGGCGTCCAAACTAAGAAACCACAAAATAAAAACAAAGGAAGTCTATGAAACAAAGCACAGCAACTCTTGCGGTGCTTACCTCGGGATTACAGTTGAACCAATGAATACGCCGTGAATTTTCTTGATTATCGACGGAGTGTTCCAAAAAATCTGAAATATGTGCAGAAGGAAGAAGAAGACAAATATAGAGGGGGCAGAGGTTTATATAGATTGAGGCCCCTCAATCCCCATCGTCCAAAAGCGAAACATGGCATCTAAACCGTCGCTCAGAAGACGCGTGTTCAAGGTAGGGCAAAAGGTGGGAAACGGAACCCTAGGCATTTATTGAAACAAAGAGACGCGCCACACTCACGCTCCCAATCACCCGTCACGCGCCATTAGCATTGAATGCACACACTTTCTCACCCATGATTGCCTGACCAACAGATTGACAACTTTAATTGACAGCTTGGACAAAATCACACCAACTAGGGACACGTCATCGGAAGCCCAACCAATCAAAGCCCTCAACTATCATAAATAATCGGCTTCAGACTTGGGGGACTATACTGAGTAAGTAATTCAAAGATACATGGACAAATAACTCAACAGTGTACCTGCGAAGACCGTATTCACGGGCCCCTCCCAGAAAAGACTTTCTACTAAAGTCCCACGCCTACCATAAATAATAGGCTTGGACTTGGGGAAATTTGTTACCATCGGATTTTATTAGGGCCTCCATGTAGGCAAGAGTCCAGCTAAAGCCCCGTATAGGCCCAAGTTAGGCCTCGTTAGGGCTTCATGGGCCCAATGAGGGCTTCCCAGATTTGCCAAGGCCTCGGATACCCAGCAAGGGCCCCTACAAATACGTTTAAGACCCAAAAACACTTTAGCACCCTCGAGTTTGGTGGAGCAAAGCCCATAAAGGGACTCGACATTCCCGGCTAATCTAGAGCGCTTCGCTGTTCTTCGCATTCTCATAATCCACAGGCAATCTCTTTACTTAGGATAACCAGAGAAGTAATTTGAAGACAGATTGTGTTTGATTGCCACAAGGATTCTCATAAGGAAACTGAATCTCGATCTCCTAAAGATTAGGTAATGTGATCAACTCAAATAAGGACTGAAATCTTGGAGATTGCCGTAACAACCGATTGGCCTTCTCTCATAAGGAAGAAGGATCCAATCAGATATCTAATTGAATGTTTTCCTAGATCAATTAGAACCCTTGTACTATAAATACAATGACCTCGGTTATTCCAAGGTACGCTCTTTTTTACACATTAATTTCACATTTAAACTCTGCTCAAATCTCTGCCTGCTTGTCTCTTCCACATCCAATTGTTTTTGTTCTCCGTATATCATTCTATATACCGGCATTTGACTTGATCGTTAGAGTACCAGTGATCGCCGGACCCTTTTTCGTCGGTGATCTTGGTGCCTAATAGTTGTCCTAGTGTGCAGATAACATACATGTTGGTAGAAGAGTGACTGGAGTTCGGTTGACGCATGGATAGTACAGATTCCGACATCAACAATCACCAAAATAGTTTTATGAAACTTTAAATATCAAATTACTATGAAGAAAAGACATTTTTAACAACTATATTGGCTATTCAACGTCAAATCGCATCGATTTTTGTGAAAATTGTACAAAATTCATGTTCAATACCTATTTTTAGCTTCATTGGTATCACAAAAACACATTTGTAACAACTATATCGGCCGTTCAACGTCATATGGTCTCGATTTTTGTGAAAATTATACATAATTAATTATTTGAACGCACTGTTCAACATCTGAAAATTATTTTCAATTTGATTTCCAAATTTTTTTTACAAGATAATACATATATGAAGACGGATGTACTAGTCTGGAATCAGAAAAATACGTTTTCAACAACCATTTAGGTTGTTCAATGTCGAACATTGTTGTTCGACATTTTACAAAATTCACGATTATGACCCATGTTGGATATTCAGAACCTATTTTTATCTTGATTTCATCATGTATTAATCACCAAAATAGTTTTATGGAACTTTAAATATCAAATTGGTATGAAGAAAAGATATTTTTAACAACTATATTGGGTGTTCAACGTCGAATTGCATCGCTTTTTGTAAAAATTGTACAAAATTTATGTTTTGAACCTACTGTTCAACGTCCGAAATCTATATTCAATTCAATTTTCAAAGTTTTTCTACAAGATAATACATATATGAAGACAGATATACTGGTTTGGAATCATAAAAATGCATTTTCAACAACTATATAAGTTGTTGTATGTCTTAAAATTTTGTTCAAAATTTTACAAAATTCACGAGAATGACCCACCACTTGGTTGTTCTAAACCTATTTTTATCTTGATTTCATCGTGTATTAATCACCAAAATAGTTTTATAAAATTTTAAATAACAAATTGGTATCACAAAAACACATTTTTAACAACTATATCGGTCGTTCAATGTTGTATGGCCTCGATTTTGGTAAAAATTGTACAAAATTAATTATTTAAATCCAACGTTTAACGTCTGAAATTTATTTTCAATTTGATTTCCAAACTTTTTCTACAAGATAATACATATATGAAGACAGATGTACTAGTTTAGAATCACAAAAATGCATTTTCAACAACCATAAAGGTTGTTCAATGTCGAATAATTTTGTTCAAAATTTTACAAAATTCACAAGTAAGACCCACCGTTGAATGTTCTATACCTATTTTTAGCTTCATTTCATCGTGTACACCAAAACAGTTTAATGAAACTTTAAATATCAAATTGGGAACACGAAAACACATTTGTAACAATTATATCGACCGTTCAACGTTGTATGGCCTTGGTTTTTGTGAAAATTATACAAAATTTATGATTTGAAACCACTGTTCAACGTCTGAAATTTATTTTTAATTTGATTTGAACATATATAGGTTGTTCAATGACGAACAATTTTTTTCGAAATTATACAAAATTCACGAGTATGACCTACCGTTGGATATTCTAAACCTATTTTTAGCTTGATTTCATCATGTATTAATCACCAAAACAGTTTTATGGAACTTTAAACACCAAATTGGTATGAAGAAAAGACATTTTTAACAACTATATTGGCCATTCAACATCGAATCGCATCGATTTTTGTGAAAATTGTACAAAATTCATGCTTTGAACCCATTGTTTAACATCCGAAATCTATTTTCAATTCGATTTCAAACTTTTTCTACAAGATTATACATATATGAAGACAGATATACTGGTTTGCAATAATAAAAATGCATTTTCAACAACTATATAAGTTGTTCAATGTCGAAAAATTTTGTTCGAAATTTTACAAAATTCACGAGTATGACCCACCGTTGGATGTTCTAAACCTATTTTTAGCTTGATTTCATCGTGTATTAATCACCAAAATAGTTTTATGAAACTTTAAATATCAAATTGATATGAAGAAAATACATTTTTTACAACTATATTAGCTGTTCAACGTCGATTCGCATCGTTTTTGTAAAAATTGTACAAAATTCATGTTTTGAACCCACTGTTCAACGTTCAAAATCTGTTTTCAATTCGATTTCCAAACTTTTTCTACAAAATAATATATATATGAAGACAGATGTACTAGTTTGGAATCAGAAAAATGCATTTTCAACAACTATATAAGTTGTTCAATATCGAACAATTTTGTTTGAAATTTTACAAAATTCACGAGTAGGACCCACCGTTGGATATTCTAAACCTATTTTCAGCTTGATTTCATCGTATATTAATCACCAAAACAGTTTTATGAAACTTTAAATATCAAATTGGTATGAAGAAAAGACATTTTTAACAACTATATTGGCCGTTCAACGTCGAATCGCATCGATTTTTGTGAAAATTGTACACAATTCATGTTTTGAGCCCATTGTTCAATGTTCGAAATATGTTTTAAATTCAATTTCCAAACTTTTTGTACAAGAAAATAAATATATGAAAACAAATGTACTGGTTTGGTATCATAAATATGCGTTTTCAACAAACCATATAAGTTATTCAACGTCGTACAATTTTGTTGGAAATTTTACATAATTCACGATTATGACCTACCGTTGGATGTTCTGAACCTGTTTTAGCTTGATTTTATCCTGTGTTGATTACAAAAATAGTTTTATGAAATTTTAAATATAAAATTGGTATGAAGAAACGACCTTTTTAACAACTATATTGGCCGTTCAACATCCAATCGCATCAATTTTTGTGAAATTGTACAAAATTGATGTTTAGAACTCACTGATCAACGTCTAAAATCTATTTTCAATTAGATTTCCAAACGTTTTCTACAAGATAATACATATATGAAGATAGATATACTAGTTTAGAATAAAAAAAAAAAAAAATACGTTTTCAACAACCATACTGGTTGTTCAATGTCGAACAATCACTACAAAAAAATGTTGTAGCTTAAATAGAGATTTTGTCGAAAAATAATTTAGCAACAACAAGCTGTTTGTTGCGGCATTGTCGCGCTATGAGCGCCATAGAATGTATTCTGCGACAACTATCAGTCAGTTGCCGCATAAGCAAACTTGCAACATTTTTTGTTTGTCGTAAAAAGAATGAAATAACAACAACATATTTGTCGCCATAATGTCGTTGCAACACATAGATGTCGTAAAAACTAAAAGGGCAACAAGTCAATTTGTCGCAACATTTATTTCAAAAAAAAATTACGAGGAGAAATGTTTGTTATGAAAACTATTTTAAAAGTGTAACGTTTGTTATCTATTAAATTTTGCAACAAAACATGCTTGTAGTAATATATATTTTATAATATGTCATGTTTGTCGCATAATTTATTTTACAATGAAATTGATTTGTTGCATAATATATTATAAGATATTCAATGTTTGTAGTATAATTTATTATGTAACAAGTTGTGTGTGTAGCTAAATTCATTTAGCAACATAGAGAGTTTGTCGCCTCATCATTTGTGCAATGAAGTATAGTTGTCGCCTAAATTATTTTGTGACTATTTATATATGTCGCGTATTATATTTTACACTATTTAAAATTGTTACAAATATTATTTTGTGACAATAGATATTCGTTTATAGATATCAAACTAAGAACTTAACCTAAATGGCAGTATTAATCCCTGTAACAGGGGAAAAGAAATGGTAGGTGTTGAAATCTATTAATCTCACGTCAAATGTGTAAATACAAGTTCATCACAGACATCACATTCTTTCAATCAACGCCATTAGCTAACTACCATGTTCCATTCATCAATATTGTATAAAACTCATGAAACAAATTATAACAGTCAACCTAAAGACGATAACTACCTGTACATTTGCAACCAGTTGTTGGCAATATGTAGAGTAGTTGATTGTCAGTCTCTTATAAACTCTCACTAGATGCATTATCTGTAGTGGAATCTACATAGAAAAAAGAAAAATTTAAATAGTCATTAATCAAAGAATAGAAATACATTATATAAACAAATAGAACACATATAAAACATTTTTTACTTACCAATGTCACTATCATCTTGACCATTTAGAGATTTATCATTTTCACTGTAATATTCATTACATGTATCATCTTCCTCTTCTGAAGGATGATAGATAAATTCATTCGTATTTTCATTTATTGATTCCATGTCAAGTTGTAGTGTTACAGTTTCTATAATATCTGGAGCAACATCTCCTCTATGGCATACATGAGTATCAAGATCTTCTTGTTGTATTGTCCAGATAATATATCTGATGATTCATTTTCCTGGAATACTTCTTGCTCCGTACCACTATTATCATCTTTTTCTGGAATGTCCCATATGTCTCTATGTTGCACCTTTTGCACTACCTTCCATTGTGAACCCAATACTAGATCATCCATATAAAATACTTGTTGTGCTTGAATGGCAAGTATCTATGAATCATCCACATACCATTTGCGATTTACATTGATAGAAGTAAGATGGTAATCTTCTACAGTTCTTTTCTGATTCAGATTATTATCGTACCAATTACATTGGAACAATGTGACGCGGTAGTCAAAAACATATATCAACTCAACAACATCATACAACACACCAAAAAAGTTAGTGTTCTGATCTCCTGGCACCATCACTCCACTATTTTAGGTTACACGACAATTATCTCAATCTATAACAAGAAATCGTAGCCCATTAACTATACAACCCGAAAAAGAAAATACCCTAAAATCTGGTTTACATGCTAATGCGTACAGATCTTTGCTCACATCTGAATCTTTTTTATTATATAATCTCATTATCTGTACGAATAAAAATCCTATTAATATAACTTTTGTTATTAGTGTTATGTTTAAATAATAAATAAATCAGAGATGCATTATAACTTACATGTGAAGCAAACCATTGAGGGAACAATTCTTCTTGTTTTTGTTCCAGATCATTGTGATTTTGTCGTTGCAACAGCTCCATGTGCTCACTACAAAAAACATGTAGAAAAATATGATAACCCATTACTAATTAATAGACAAATAAGTTAAAAGTATAATAAGTACTTACGCTAAATATTGTCGAATTTCATCACAATTATTTAGGACATACCAATGAACTCTATCAATCTCCTGTTTTGAAAGTAACTTTGGTTCTGCACAACCTAATTGTCTTGTATTTTGAGAAAAGATTGACAGAACTTTGCGCTTGGAGTCCCACCATGGTCATTGTGCTTAGGTCTATTAAATTTTGTTTCAATGTCATAGATATACATTGAGTAAAAGTTCAAAGACTCATTAATAATATATGCTTCCGCGATTGACCCTTCGGGTCTGGCTTTATTCTTAACATAACTCTTATATCGACCTAATATTCTGTCCTCAAACGTTACATAAAAAAATATAAGTAAATAGTAAGTTTAACATGATTAATATTAAAGTAAATGTGTACAATAATAGTAATTACCTTTCAATTGGATACATCCATCTAAACGCTACAGGACCTCCAAGTTTTACTTTCTCGTAGTAGGTGAACAACTAAATGAACCATGACATCAAATAATCTTTGGTGGAAATATTCTTTCAAGTTTACATAAAATTATAACAATCCCATCTTCCATTTTCTCTAAATCATTTATATTCAAAGTTCTTGAACATATTTTTTGAAAAAAGCAAGAAAGCTCTACAATTGCATTACACACCTCTTTTTGCAAAAACTTTCGAATTCCAACTGGAAGAAGTTGTTGTAACAACACATGACAATCATGAGATTTCAAACCTGATATTTTGCCTTCAGTTTCAAGAACACAATTAGAAATATTTGATGCAAATCCATCCGGAAACTTCACAGACTTCAAAAACTTACAGAATTTTTTTTTCTTCCAATATTAATGTGTAAGAAGCATGAAGTTTCAAAAACCCACTACCATGTGGTTGTAAATGCAATTCCTTTCTAATCTTCATATCCTGCAAATCTAATCTAGCCTTATCCGTATCTTTTGTCTTCCCTTCAATATTCAACAATGTCCTAACAATACTATCACACACGTTCTTCTCAATATGTATCACATCTAAACTGTGTCTTATTTTCAATTTAGACCAATACTCCAACTCAAAAAAATGCTTTTTTTTTGTCCAATTTAACTCATTTGGAGTTCATTTCCTTTTTCTATCTTTATTATTTGAGTGCTTTCGAGGCTCCTCGTACCTTAAAACCTCTAATTGCTTTAAAATATCATTTCCTATAATTTTTTTGGTGGTGGTCGTAATTCTCATTTACCATGTACTTTACTTTTCTCCAAGGATGGTTAGGTGGCAAATAACGATGACCCATAAAACATATTTTACTACGTAACCCTTAAGAAGAAGTATTCTCATTACATGTTGGACAAGCTTTGTACCCCTTAGTGCTCCATCCAGATAGATTTCCATATGCAGGAAAATCATTAATAGTCCACATTATAGCTGCATGCATAGAAAATATTTGACCACTATAAGCATCAAATGTGTCAACACCAACTTCTCTTAACTCTTTCAATTTATCTACTAAAGGTCTCAAATAAACATCGATATCTCTTCTGGGTGCATGTGGCCCTGGAATTAAGAGTGACATCATCATAAACGAATCTTTCATACACTTCCATGGCGGCATATTGTATTGCACAAGAATAACAGACCACATGCTATAGGAATGATGCATGTTGCCAAATGGATTGAAGCCATTTGTTGCGAGACCCAACCTAACATTGCGGGGATCTCGCATAAATTCTGGATGTAACTTATCAAATTCTTTCCATGATTAACCTTCAGCTGGATGTCTTAGAACACCTTCCACTTCAACTCGCTCTTTCTGTGTGCCATCTCATATCTATTGTTGTGTGTCTTGATATGAATAGTCTCTGTAATCTTGTTTTCAACAGAAAATATCGCAACACTTTTGAGGCACCTTCTTCCCCTTGCCCAAATTGGGTTTGTAACGTGGTTCGTCACATTTTGGGCACCTCATAGCAAATTCATGCTCTTTCCAAAACAATGCACAATCATACTTGCATGCATGAATAGCCTCATAACCCAATCCCAACTCACTTAGCATTTTTTTGGCTTCGTAAGTTGATTTTGGTAACGCAGTATCTTCTGGAAAAACGTCGTTCAGTAATTCCAACAATATATTAAAAGATTTGTTACTCCATTGATTAAGAACTTTTATGTGCAACAACTTCACCACAAAGTTCAATAATGATAATTTACAACTAGGAAACAATGGGCGTTGTGCTTCATTCAACATCCCTACAAACTTGTTACTCTCTTTATTATGCATTTGAGGTGAGGAATTATGATTCCTTCCATCTTCTTCCTTAGCCTGGGGTTGGTCAGCTTCAAATGACATGGGAGCACAAAGATCTTCTAACGTAGTATTCATCTCATCATCATCTTCATTTTCTTCCAATTCAGATGTATTTGTTTCATCATCCTCTTTATCAATCTCAAGTTCTTCTCCATAAAAAATCCATCTCTCATAACTTATAGAGATTCCAGGGATGTATAAATGAGACTCAACCATATCTAATGATTCAAGAATGCATTTTGACAATTTCGACATGGACAACTAACCTCATTGTTCTTGTCAACATATAGTTTTGCTACCTCTATAAATGAATTAACTCCGTCTAAATATTCATTACTTAATCTATTACCAAGTGGCATCCAACTCTTATCCATCATTTATATCACGGTTTTCCTGAGATTATACAAAAGAGAATATTTAATTATTAATTCTTAAAATAATTATACTGCATACCATGTTAACTAAAACAAAGAAAATAAGTTAATAACATTCCAAGTACAATTGCATTGGAAAACCCTATTGTCCACAACACAAACACATATTGTCTTTTAATGTTATTTTGATTGCTACTAATCTGGTGCTATTTAGAACGCTCTGAAGTCATGGTGTAAGCAAGTTATTTTTTTTCCATAGTTGGTAGTGATTTACTAGTTAGGAGATGAAGTGCCAAAAACATCATTCTCATATCTAGTTATTTCAAAATGCAGGAACTTCCTCAAAAGTTTGACACTTGCCTATAGACAAATGATACTAAGGAGTGGTTTCTTTCATTCAGATCCTCATCCCGAAATATTCGAGGCAAATATATATCCAATTATTTCTACCAATCTGTTTTGCCACCATCTTAGTAGTTTACTAGGTTGCGATTGCTTGACTATGGGCAAGTGAAGGATCTCCTTAACAAACTAAGGGCATCGAGACACCTACAAGTCTTTGCAGGTTTACACAAGGCTCTTGTTGTGTATTGATACATCGATTATATATATTTACACCAATATTTTCAACCGGTTAAGAGAATCTAATTTTGGAAATGCAGAATTGATGAGTAACTAACTTTTTACGTTGTGGGATACCATGAAATTCACGTATGCAGAAAAAAAAAGAAAAGGTTTGCTAGAACAATATTGAGATGCCAATGCTATGAGAATTTGGCACAATACATATTGAGATGCCAATGCTATGAGAATTCGACAAGATTAATTAAGAGATGAACTATGTTTTCATGTGGAATCAAAAAGCTACAGCAAATCTACAATAATACATTTTCAGTACTACTTGAACTTTTTTTGCAAATCCAGTTGCCAAGTTGAATCTTAAATGTGTCCCTATGTTGTAAAACTACTATAAATACTAATTTGAAGTTTATCCCTTGTGTAGTGCCCACTTATTCAACACATACCGATCACTATTGCTTGGCTTTCCAAATTTTCTTTAAGTAAATTAAAAGCTGAATTTATGTCTATAAATACCATGGCATAAACAAAGAATAATCATCACTAGGATAATACAAAATTCAGCATTTAAGTATAATCGACTAAAATCCACCGCCAAAACCAATTGATCCGATTAGAATAAATTAATCCAATCACCAACAACGATTGACTAGATTAGAATAAACAAATCCAATCACCAACAATTCTTGAACCAATTAGAAGAAACAAAACCAATCACCAACAACTCTTGAACCAATTAGAAAAAATAAATCCAATCTTTAAATACACACAATTGTTCAATTCTTCGTATCCCTTAAAAGTATAATTCAAGTTCTTCAAACAAAGAAGTATTAAACGGATAGATGACGATAAAATTATAAAATCTGAATTCCAACCTTAATTGGGTCTTTGGGCTGGGCTCGGGCACGGGCACAGGAGTGGGAGTAGGAGTGGGATTTCTTACTTTGTTCTTCCGGTGAGAATAGATCGTGAGTGGAGTCGTGACCCGTGCAAGGAAAATCGTGAGAGGCGGGAGGCGTAAATAGGAAAGATGTCGTGAAAGGGAGTAAGAGATGGAGGCGAGAGAGAGGAAAATTTGTTTTGTGCGTGATACGGTTGATTACTTTTGTTAATTAACTTAATTCAATTTAATGGGCTAGATCTTGATTGGTTCTATTGAAAGATTGGTTTCTTTTACTTTTCTTAATTCAACCCATTATGCATCTTCATATATTTTTGTTTGTACTGATTTTTTTTTAATTTTTTAACTAAATATTCGTTATACTAAAATTAATATATATATATATTCAAATTAGATAATACCAATCAATTTATAAATTATAGTTGCTTGGTTGAAGTAATAATGATTTGAAAATAAGATGATGGTAATTAATTTGTTTCGAGACAAATTAATTAAGATAATCAAAATTATAGGTCAATATCCACATCCGTTACTCGATGAAGTGAAATCAATTGCATTGTTGTGTGTTTGTGTAAATATATTTACAAACATATAACTACTCTAGATATTAAATTTGAATTGTATGATTAAAATGTTGTATAGTTATTATATACAATAATGTTACCTCATCGATTAAGATGTCAAGATTATGGGTAGGCATATCGTTACTTAATCGATTAATATTCTTAATAAAAGGTTACTTGAGTCCAATGCGTTTACACTTACGAAATTAAGTAAATCTATTTGTTTGATTTTATAAATAACATTATTCATCTGCATATCCTTTGTCAATATTGTCACGCAAAGGGACAATAAGATGCCTTTTAATTTCTTCTCCTTCGATACATTTTAATTTCTTCTCCTTCAACCAGCCATTTCCCATGTAGTCCTTTTTCAGAATCAAGACACGATAGTTTTTAATTGCAATATCAGACTAATGATCTCCGACTTCTCTAGTTGGTAAATTGGGGCAAGGACGGGGAACATGCTCCCTGTTCTGATTAATATTTTTTTATTTTAGTTTATGTTTTTCAATTTATATTGATTTAAAAATGAAAAATATTAAACGATAATCAAATTGTGCAGGAAACAATATTTCTTTGAATAAAAAAATATTGACCTATTTGAACCTACTATTATTTTTTTTAAAAAAATATCTTATAATAATTAAGAATTGTAAATCGGGATTTGCTTCGTTCGTTGAACCGTCGGGATATGGTTATACTACTTCGTTTACTCCTGATATCCGTAAAATAATTGCATGGTTGAGGTCACAAAGAGTATAGCGAGCAGGTGAAGGACCTACTCTATCTATGCATTTAAGAATTTGGCATGAAGAAAGATTATATAAATGAACTAATAAGTAAGTTCCGAAGATAAGAAAAATCAACTAACGACGCCCTGCTCCTTGAGTATCCTTGTGGGCGAGACAAGCTACCTTTAGCTAAGAGCCGCTAGTATTTTTGCCAAATTCTTCGAAAATAACGTTTGACTTTCATGTATTATGCATGTAGCTAGCTAGTGTTCCGTTTGAGCCAGGATCAAACAATTCTTTCTATGAACTTAGCTTCGCTTTTGATTTTTACTACTTTGTTAAGTTTAGTTATTGATATGTAAGAGATTAACAATCTAGTCATTCAACTAATACACTCGTAAAGGAAAGTTGATAAAGTTGCCATGAATGCTTGTTTTCCCTAATTCCTTATCAAATGAGTTTAAGAGCTAATTTTCATGTCGGAATTTATTCCATCGATGTATAATTAAGTAATAGTGATTGCAATCAGGTTTGGTGCTTGATTACAATTGGTGGGGGCAAATCCAGTACAATTGGTGGGGGCGAATCCCATAATCAAACCCCCTCCAGTGCCACCATTATTATTAAAATCCACCATTCCTTCCAAATCCGTGCAACTATTTCTGAACCCTAAAATTACACAACTCTTCAGGGCCTTCCCAAATCTTGCCACCTATTTAATCATGGTGCTGTTCTCAAGCCTCATGTCTCCAGAAGGCAACTCGATTTGGAGATTCTTTATCCCGTCGAACTCGTGAAGGTTCTGGGTGGAAGAGTTATGGGACCGACTCAGTCGGGAAAGGACTCGCATATTCTGAGATTAAATCGAGAATATATAAGATATGTTTTTAGTCAATGAGAATATTTATTAAATAGAGTACTTACTTGCTTAATGCACCAAAACTTATAATAAAACAAAATTAAAATAAAAAAATATTAATATATACACACACACACACACAAAATTCAAATATATATATATAATACTCACAAGAAAAAAATTCATTAGATGTACAAAATTGCTCCACCCGCCAAAAGTTGTGCCCGCCAAATGCGTTTCTCCAAATTTATATAACACTCACAAGAAAAAAATTCATTAGATGTACAAAATTGCTCCACCCGCCATTCTTCTCCAATTGCTATTAAACAGGTCTGAAACTGAAATATGAAGATCAAAACACAAAATTAAGTAATAATTCAATAAAATGACGGAATAAAAGCTTAGTTTAAAGGTCATAATAAGTGCACAAAATGCACTTATCAAACACCCCAAACTAAACCTTTGTTAGTCCTCGAACAAAAATAAAAATAAACTAGAACTTTAAACTAAGCTAAAAGAATTGATGAAAGTGACTTAATGTTAAATTTCTTACCATATGCCTCAAGTTTGAAAAATAAAGTAACACGTTTAGAAAAGATCAAACAACACAAAGAATTTTCACTTATCCAATGCTTGACTTTTAGTGAGTGTGTGATTAGCCAAAATTGAACTTACACATGTGTTATACCACGACCAATATTGTGTTGTTGATACTTTTACAATCCCGAACCTTTGTAGTCATTTATTCCTTACATCTCTCGTAAAATCTCACACTTCTTATGCTTTTCTCTCAAATCCCGAGGTGTTCTAGCAAATTTGGTTCATATTGATCAACACAATGTTTTTTTCAAATAAAGTGGTAAAAGTTAGAACTTGAATTAAGTAGAACTAGGATGGTGAGTGATTTCTAAATTCTCATCTTCGCTTTCTTTGGTTCTAATCTAGCAATTCTTACCGAGCACTTTAACTTCTTTTATTTTATTTAACCAATATACATGATCTTACATCTTGTGCAATACTTCTCTCTCACTAGCTTTCTATGTAACCCTTGTAGCGAGCTTTGGGCCGATGACTCCCAAGTTAGATGACCATAGGGTACCAGGTTTTAAAATACCCTAATAGGCTTAATTGCTCGAGTCCCACGTGCTATAAGAGAAGTGAAGATGTAATTTTTCTTTGTTTTTCTTCTTTTTTTTTTTGGTGACTCATGTAACGAGCTTTGGGCCGATGACTCCCAAGTCAGATGACTTTAGGGCACCAGGTTTTAAAATACCCTAACAGGCTTAATTGCTCGAGTCAGATATTTTATTTATTTTTTTTTTTTTTTTCGTGACTAGTGCTCGATTTAAATTCCTTGACTACAACCTATTCAACCAAAGATGAGATCGAAAACCCAAACCATCAAAATTCTACAAAAAGATGTACTAACTTTAACACCCCAAACTGTTCTCAAACAGGTTTGGTTACTAATCTAAGAATTTGGGAAACAAATTTTCACAATGATCTAAGTCAATAATATCAACACAAACACTCAAGTCATGTTTCCAATAAGTGATAAGTCAACGGTGGCTACGTGCTTCAAATCTAGTCCGACATGGATAAGTGTTCAGGTAAAAGCATGAATTAAAGTGTTGTCTAATATTCTAACTAAAAATGTACTCAACTTCAAACAAATCTCATCATTGGCAGCAAGATATTCAACAATAACTATGAAAGAATTTTTTTTTTTTTTTTTTTAGACCCGAATAATAAGCAAATTCAAAATAATTAAGTATTCTGATACTTAACCCACCCCCAAACAAAAACATTACATTGTCCCCAATGTAATAGCAAAATAAAGCAAATAGAGGAGGGAAAAAGTCAGGTACTCCCCGGAGATAGATGTGGAAAAGATGGATCTGGCTGGTTGAAGGTCCGGTTGAAGTGGACTGAAGTGGGACAGGACTCATGTGCCTTGCAAAGAGGGACATCCTGCAATTGACATAGGACAGCTTTATAAAGGCATTAAATAATTAAATTAAAAAAAAAACCTAATAAATTAATTAAAAGCATTAAAACTACTATATAGAAAGCGAGTAAATAAAAGGGTTAGAAAATGGGTTGCCTCCCATTAAGCGCTTATTTATAGTCTTTAGCTTAACTTAATGTCGATTGTTCTTCATCTTCCATTTAACAGCTCCAACACAGCCTTGAGGATGACTACTTGACTTCAACCTTATGTTCACCAATGGCGACTTCTTGCATCCGAATGACTGTTTACCTTTGTCTTTCATCTTTTACTCGTGGCTTTGTATCCCAAAACTTTTAAAGAAGTTGTTCTTGAATTTCTTTAAAGTCTCCACTTGATAACTTTGTCTAATAAGAAAGAGGTGGTGGAGGTGTTGAATCTCTACCCAACATATAAAATACTTCCGTTCATCTTTGAACTCTCAATGTCAATATCCCCGTGAAACATCAATGAGGGCATCTGAAGTAGCTAAGAAGGGACGTCCCAAGATGATAGGGATTTCAACATCCTCGGGCATATCAAGAACAACAAAATCAATGGGAAATAATAACTTTCCTACTCTCATTACCACATCTTCCACTATTCAAAACGGTTTTTTTAACGGATCGATGCGCTTGTTGAAGATTAAGTTTTGCGGTTTTAACTTCACCAATTCCTAATCGCTTTGAAAATAGAGAGGGCATTAAATTGATACTTGCACCAAGATCACATAATGCCTTGTCAATCACGAGGTTACCGATGGTAATTGGAATTGTAAAGCTGCTGGATCATGTCTTTTATGCGGTAGTTGCCTCTCTATTATAGCATTTACTTCCCCATAAGTTGTACTATATCCCTTACGCCAATTTTTCTTATTTGAAAGCAAATTGTCTCATATACTTGGCATAGTTGGGCATTTGAGTCAGGGCCTCTACAAATGGTATGTTGATATGAAGCTTCCTTAGATGATCTAGAAATTTTGCACATTGCTGATCCTGCCTCTTCTTCTTTGGATTTAACCTTTGTGGATAAGGAATGGGAGGTTCATATGGTTTGATAGGAACGGCTGCCTTAGCCTGTGGTGTGACTGAACTTTCTTCAATATCTCTCGCTTGCTCGATCACATTCCACGTGCTCCTCATCAGTGGAATGTACCTGTTCTTTATCTGCAACTGGTCTTTTTATATAGATTTCTGGTAACTGAACCCCACTTCTGGTAGTTATTGCATGTACTTGCTCTCTAGGATTGACCTCGGTGTTGCTTGGCAAGGTACCCTGTGGTCTACTTGATATAACAACCGCCATCGACCCATCTGTGTTTCTAAATTTTTAATTAAATCGCCTTGATTCTGCAAGTTGATTTACCCTGTCTCATGAACGATCGCTTTTTCTATGAATTTATCAGTCCTCTCGATGAATTTACCGAGTGTATCTTCTAATGAAACTCTCTTTTACATTTCTTGGCCGAGAATATTGTAGTTTGTTGTTATTTTGATTATCCTCCAAGAAAAATTTGGATGATTACGCCATCCCGGATTAAATGAATTTGAGAATGGATTATTTTGTGGGTATTGACCACCTTGAACATACTCGACTTGCTCACGGTTCTTTGTGAGAGAATAGGACATTACGATGTCTTGTGATTTGCCCCACACTCTTCACATGTTGATTTCTTTGTTTGCATCACATATCTTTGATTGTGACATGCTCTCCACTTTGTGTGCCAAAGAGTCTATTTTTGCGAGATAACGTCGAGACAATGTCTATTTCATGTACCCTGCAGGGGTTTCTTGTGTATGACTCTATCGATGCCCACATAGCGGTGGTGGTGGCTACTCTTTCAAACAACTCTAGAGCTTCAACAACGGTTTTGGTAGATAAAGAGCCGTTAGATGAAGAATCGATCATACTTTTAAATGAAGGGAGTAGTCCAAAGATAAAAGTCTCGAATTTGTTGGCCTTGCCAATGCCATGATGAGGACACTTCCTTAGCATATTTTTGAACTGCTCCACGCTTCATCAAAGGGTTCTATTTCGATTGTTGGAATATAGAAATGTCATGCTTGACTTGAAACCTTTCTTTGGTGGGAAGAATTTTGTGCGAGAACTTTTGGGCTAGATCATTCCATGTGGTTATGCTATCAATCGGTAGTGAGTCCAGCCACTCAAGAGCTTTGTCCCTAAGAGTATGTGGGAACAAACGTAGCTGGATGGCGTCGTCTGAGATTCCTTGATATTTGAAGTGTTGACACATTTCCAAGAATCTTGAAACGTGTGTATGTGGATTCTCATCGGTCCTGCCATAAAATTGATGACCATTCTGGAATAGATGAATGACGTTAGTTTTCAACTGAAAGTTCGGCTGCCCAAAAGGTGGGTAGACAATGCTAGATTGGTTCTGGATAATCTGTGGAGTCAAAAAGTCTCCCACTAGCATATTGTCTTCATCAATCTCGTGTCTCGCCTGAGCAATCTCGTTGTTCTGCATTATGTCTTGCAGTTTTTGGTCTGTTTGTTGTGTTTTTCTTGCTTCTCTCTGCCTATGGTGCAAAGTGCGTTCAATCTCTGGATCAAGTGGAATTAGAGACTCGTGTCTCACACTTCGCATGCAATGGCCTGAAAATAAACAAAGGAGGCACTAAAATAACTAAAAAAAAAAATTTATAATGAAAGAAAATTAAAGCAATTAAATAAGTTCGAATTAGAAATTGAAATGAAAATAGATTTCAGACGTTGTACAGTGATTCAAAGCATGAATTTTGTACAATTTTAACAAAAATCGATGGGATTCGACATTGAGCAGTCAATATAGTTGTTAAAAATGTCCTTTCTTCCCACCAATTTAATATTTAAAGTTTCCGAAAAATGTTTGGGTGATTAATACATGATGAAATCAAGCTAAAAATAGGTTCAAAAAATCCAAGGATGGTCATACTCAAGAGTTTTGTAAAATTTCCAACAAAACTGTTCGACATTAAACAATTTATATGGTTGTTCAAAATGCATTTTTCTGATTCCAAACTTGGACATCTGTCTTCATTTATGTATTATCTTGTAGAAAAAATTTGGAAATCAAATTGAAAATAAATTTTAGACGTTGAACAGTGGGTTCAAAGCATGAATTTTGTACAATTTTCACAAAAACCGAGGCCATACAATGTTGAACGACCGATATAGTTATTAAAAATGTGTTTTTGAGATGCCAATTTGATATTTAATGTTTCGTAAAACTGTTTTGTTGATTAATACACGATGAAATCAAGCTAAAAATAGGTTTAGAACATCCCACGGTGTGTCATACTCGTGAATTTTCTAAAATTTCGAACAAACTTGTTCGACATTGAACAACTTATATGGTCGTTGAAAATGCATTTTTCTGATTCCAAACTAGTAGATTTGTCTTCATATATGTATTATCTTGTACAAAAAGTATGGAAACGAAATGAAAATAAATTTTAGACGTTGAACAATGGGTTCAAAGCATGAATTTTGTACAATTTTCACAAAAACCAGGGCCATACATCGTTGAATGACCGATGTAGTTGTTAAAAATGTGCTTTTGAGAAGCCAATTTGATACTTAAAGTTTCATAAAACTGTTTTGTTGATTAATACGCGACGGAATCAAGCTAAAAATAGGTTTAGAACATCCAACGGTGTGTTATACTCGTCAATTTTCCCGAAATTTCGAAAAAACTTGCTCGACATTGAACAACCTATATGGTTGTTGAAAAAACATTTTTATGATTTAAACTAGTACATCTATCTTCGTATATGTATTATTTGTATAAAAGTTTGGAAATCGAATTGAAAATAGATTTGAGGGCGTTGTCTGATGGTTCAAAGCATGCATTTTGTACAATTTTAACAAAAATCGATGGGATTCGACATTGAGCAGTCAATATAGTTGTTAAAAATGTCATTTCTTCCCACCAATTTAATATTTAAAGTTTTCTAAAATGTTTGGGTGATTAATGCATGATGAAATCTAGCTAAAAATAGGTTCAAAAAATCCAAGGTGGGTCATACTCAAGAGTTTTGTAAAATTTCCAACAAAACTGTTCGACATTGAACAACTTATATGGTTGTTGAAAATACATTTTTCTGATTTCAAACTAGTACATCTGTCTTCATTTATGTATTATCTTGTAGAAAAAATTTGGAAATCAAATTGAAAATAAATTTTAGACGTTGAACAGTGGGTTCAAGGCATGAATTTTGTACAATTTTCACAAAAACCTAGGCCATACAACGTTGAACGACCGATATAGTTATTAAAAATCTGTTTTTGAGATGCCAATTTGATATTTAATGTTTCGTTAAACTATTTTGTTGATTAATACATGATGAAATCAATCTAAAAATAAGTTCAGAACATCCAAGGTGGGTCATACTCGTGAATTTTGTAAAATTTTGAACAAAGCTGTTCGACATTGAACAACTTATATGGTTGTTGAAAACATTTTTCTGATTCCAAACTAGTATATCAGTCATCATTTTGTATTATCTTGTAGAAAAAATTTGAAATCAAATTAGAAATAGATTTTAGACGTTGAACAGTGGGTTCAAAGCATGAATTTTGTACATTTTTCACAAAAACCGAGGCCATAGAGCGTTGAACGACCGATATAGTCGTTAAAAATGTATTTTTCTGATAGTAATTTGATCTTTAAAGTTTCATAAAACTGTTTTGGTGATTAATACACGATGAAATCAAGTTAAAAATAGGTTTAGAACATCCGACGGTGTGTCATACTCGTGAATTTTCTAAAATTTCGAACAAACTTGTTCGACATTGAACAACTTATATGGTTGTTGAAAATGCATTTTTCTGATTCCAAACTAGTACATATGTGTTCATATATGTATTATCTTGTACAAAAAGTTTGGAAATTGAAGTGAAAATAAATTTTGGACATTGAACAGTGGGTTCAAAGCATGAATTTTGTACAATTTTCACAAAAATCGAGAACATACAACGTTGAATGACCGATATAGTTGTTAAAAATGTGCTTTTGAGATGCCAATTTGATATTTAAAGTTTCATAAAACTGTTTTGTTCATTAATACACGATGAAATCAAGCTAAAATTAGGTTTAGAACATCCAACGGTGTGTCATACTCGTGAATTTTATAAAATTTCGAACAAACTTGTTGGACATTGGACAACCTATATGGTTGTTGAGAATACATTTTATGATTATAGACTAGTGCATATATCTTCATATCTGTATTATTTGTAGAAAAGTTTGGAAATCGAATTGAAAATAGATTTCGAGGCGTTGTATAGTGGTTCAAAGCATGAATTTTGTACAATTTTAACAAAATCGATGGGATTCGATATTGAGCAATCAATATAGTTGTTAAAAATGTCCTTACTTTCCACCAATTTAATATTTAAAGTTTCCAAAAATTGTTTGTGTGATTAATACATGATGAAATCAAGTCGAAAAAAGGTTCAAAAAATCCAAGGTGGGTCATACTCAAGAGTTTTGTAAAATTTCCAACAAAACTGTTGGACATTGAACAATTTATATGGTTGTTGAAAATGCATTTTTTTTATTCCAAACTAGTACATCCGTCTTCATTTATGTATTATCTTGTAGAAAAAATTAGGAAATCAAATTGAAAATAAATTTTAGACGTTGAACAGTGGGTTCAAAGCATGAAGTTTATACAATTTTCACAAAAATCGAGGCTATACAACGTTGAATGACCGATATAGTTACAAAAAATGTGTTTTTGAATGCCAATTTGATATTTAATGTTTCGTAAAACTATTTTGTTGATTAATACGATGAAATCAAGCTAAAAATAGGTTCAGAACATCCAAAATGGGTCATACTAAGTGAATTTTGTAAAATTTCGAACAAAGCTATTCGACATTGAACAACTTATATGGTTGTTGAAAACGCATTTTTCTGATTCTAAACTAGTATACTCATCATCATTTTGTATCCTCTTGTAGAAAAAATTTCGAAATCAAATTGAAAATAGATTTTAGACGTTGAGCAGTGGGTTCAAAGCATGAATTTTGTACATTTTTCACAAAACCGAAAGGCCATAGAACGTTGAACGACCGATATAGTCGTTAAAAATATATTTTTGTGATTCCAATTTAATATTTAAAGTTTCATAAAACTGTTTTGGTGATTAATACACGATGAAATCAAGCTAAAAATAGGTTTAGAACATCCGACGATGTGTCATACTCGTGAATTTTCAAAAATTTTGAACGAACATGTTCGACATTGAACAACTTTTATGGTTGTTGAAAATGCATTTTCCGATTCCAAACTAGTACATATGTGTTCATATATGTATTATGTTGTACAAAAAGTTTGGAAATTGAAGTGAAAAATAAATTTTGGACGTTGAGCAGATTGGGTTCAAAGCTTGAATTTTGTACAATTTTCACAAAAATCGAGAACGTACAATATTGAATGACCGATATAGTTGTTAAAAATATGCTTTTGAGATGCCAATTTGATATTTAAAGTTTCATAAAACTGTTTTGTTCATTAATACACGATGAAATCAAGCTAAAATTAGGTTTAGAACATCCAACGGTGTGTCATACTCGTCAATTTTCTAAAGTTTCGAACAAACTTGTTCGACATTGAACAACTTATATGGTCGTTGAAAATGCATTTTTCTGATTCCAAACTAGTAGATCTGTCTTCATATATGTATTATCTTGTACAAAAAGTATGGAAACGAAATGAAAATAAATTTTAGACGTTGAACAATGGGTTCAAAGCATGAATTTTGTACAATTTTCACAAAAATCGAGGCCATACATCGTTGAATGACTGATGTAGTTGTTAAAAATGTGCTTTTGAGAAGCCAATTTGATATTTAAAGTTTCATAAAACTGTTTTGTTGATTAATACGCGATGGAATCAAGCTAAAAATAGGTTTAGAACATCCAACGGTGTGTTATACTCGTCAATTTTCTGAAATTTCGAAAAAACTTGCTCGACATTGAACAACCTATATGGTTGTTGAAAATACATTTTTATGATTCTAAACTAGTACATCTGTCTTCTTATATGTATTATTCGTAGAAAAGTTTGGAAATCGAATTGAAAATAGATTTCAGACGTTGTACAGTGGTTCAAAGCATGCATTTTGTACAATTTTAACAAAAATCGATGGGATTCGACATTGAGCAGTCAATATAGTTGTCAAAAATGTCATTTCTTCCCACCAATTTAATATTCAAAGTTTTCGAAAATGTTTGGGTGATTAATGCATGATGAAATCTAGCTAAAAATAGGTTCAAAAAATCCAAGGTGGGTCATACTCAAGAGTTTTGTAAAATTTCCAACAAAACTGTTCGACATTGAACAACTTATATGGTTGTTGAAAACGCATTTTTCTGATTCCAAACTAGTATATCTGTCATCATTTTTGTATTATCTTGCAGAAAAAATTTCGAAATCAAATTGAAAATAGATTTTAGACGTTGAACAGTGGGTTCAAAGCATGAATTTTGTACATTTTTTACAAAAACCGAGGCCATAGAACGTTGAACGACCGATATAGTCGTTAAAAATATATTTTTGTGATACCAATTTAATATTTAAAGTTTCATAAAACTGTTTTGGTGATTAATACACGATGAAATCAAGCTAAAAATAGGTTTAGAACATCCGACGGTGTGTCATACTCGTGAATTTTCTAAAATTTCGAACAAACTTGTTTGACATTGAACAACTTATATGGTTGTTGAAAATGCATTTTTCTGATTCCAAACTAGTACATATGTGTTCATATATGTATTATATTGTACAAAAAGTTGGGAAATTGAAGTGAAAATAAATTTTGGACGTTGAACAGTGGGTTCAAAGTATGAATTTTGTACAATTTTCACAAAAATCAAGAACGTACAACGTTGAATGACCGATATAGTTGTTAAAAATGTGCTTTTGAGATGCCAATTTGATATTTAAAGTTTCATAAAACTGTTTTGTTCATTAATACACAGAAATCAAGCTAAAATTAGGTTTAGAACATCAAGCGGTTGTGTCATACTCGTGAATTTTCTAAACTTTCGAACAAACCTGTTCGACATTCAACAACCAATATGGTTGTTGAAAATACATTTTTATGATTCTAGACTAGTACATATGTCTTCATATATGTATTATTTGTAGAAAAGTTTGGAAATCGAATTGAAAATAGATTTCAGACGTTGTACAGTGGTTCAAAGCATGAATTTTGTACAATTTTAACAAAATTCGATGGGAATCGACATTGAGCAGTCAATATAGTTGTTCAAAATGTCCTTTCTTCCCACCAATTTAATATTTAAAGTTTCCAAAAACTATTTGGGTGATTAATACATGATGAAATCAAGCTGAAAAAAGGTTCAAAAATCCAAGGTGGGTCGGTACTCAAGAGTTTTGTAAAATTTCCAACAAAACTGTTCGACATTGAACAATTTATATGGTTGTTGAAAATGCATTTTTTTGATTCTAAAGTATTACATCTGTCTTCATTTATGTATTATCTTGTAGGAAAAATTAGGAAATCAAATTGAAAATAAATTTTAGACGTTGAACAGTGGGTTCAAAGCATGAAGTTTATACAATTTTCACAAAAACTGAGGCCATACAACGTTAAACGACCGATATAGTTATTAAAAATGTGTTTTTGAGATGCCAATTTGATATTTAATGTTTCGTAAAACTATTTTGTTGATTAATACACGATGAAATCAAGCTAAAAATAGGTTCAGAACATCCAAGGTGGGTCATACTCGTGAATTTTGTAAAATTTCGAACAAAGCTGTTCGACATTGAACAACTTATATGGTTGTTGAAAACACATTTTTCTGATTCCAAACTAGTATATCTGTCATCATTTTTGTATTATCTTGTAGAAAAAATTTCGAAATCAAATTGAAAATAGATTTTAGACGTTGAACAGTGGGTTCAAAGCATGAATTTTGTACACTTTTCACAAAAACCGAGGCCATAGAACGTTGAATGACCGATATAGTCGTTAAAAATATTTTTTTGTGATACCAATTTAATATTTAAAGTTTCATAAAACTGTTTTGGTGATTAATACACGATGAAATCAAGCTAAAAATAGGTTTAGAATATCTGACGGTGTGTCATACTCGTGAATTTTCTAAAATTTCGAATAAACTTGTTCGACATTGAACAACTTATATGATCGTTGAAAACGCATTTTCTGATTCCAAACTAGTACATCTGTCTTCATATATGTATTATCTTGTACAAAATTTTGGAAACAAATGCAAATAAATTTTAGACGTTGAACAATGGGTTCAAAGCATGAATTTTGTTCAATTTTCACAGAAAACCGAGGCCATACATCGTTGAATGACCAATATAGTTGTTAAAAATGTGCTTTTGAGAAGCCAATTTGATATTTAAAGTTTGATAAAACTGTTTTGTTGATTAATACACGATGGAATGGAGCGAAAAATAGATTTAGAACATCCAACGGTGTGTTATACTAGTGAATTTTCTAAAATTTCGAACAAACTTGCTCGACATTGAACAACCTATATGGTTGTTGAAAATACATTTTATGATTCTAAACTAGTACATCTGTCTTCATATATGTATTATTTGTAGAAAAGTTTGAAAATTGAATTCAAAATAGATTTCAGACGTTGTACAATAGTTCAAAGCATGAATTTTGTACAATTTTTACAAAAATCGAGGCCATACATCATTGAACGACCGATATAGTTATTAAAAGTGTGTTTTTGAGATGCCAATTTGATATTTAATCTCTCATAAAACTTTTTTGTTGATTAATACACGATGAAATAGAGCTAAAATAGGTTCAGAACATCCAATGTGTGTCATACTCGTGAATTTTGTAAAATTTCTAACAAAATTGTTCGACATTGAACAACTTATATGGTTGTTGAAAATGTATTTTTTTTTATCCAAAACTAGTACATCTGTATTCATTTATGTATTATCTTGTAGAAAAAATTTGGAAATCAAATTGAAAATAAATTTTAGACGTTGAATAGTAGGTTGTAAGCATGAATTTTGTACAATTTTCACTAAAATTGAGGCCACACAACGTTGAACGACCGATATAGTTATTAAAAGTGTGTTTTTGAGATGCCAAATTGATATTTAAAGTTTCATAAAACTGTTTTATTGATTAATACGCCATGAAATCAAGCTAAAAATAGGTTCAGAACAACCCATGTTGGTCATACTCGTGAATTTTGTAAAATTTTGAACAAAACTGTTCAAAATTGAACAACTTATATGGTTGTTGAAAATGCATTTTTCTGATTCCAAACTAGTACATCTATCATCGTTTTTGTATTATCTTCTAGAAAAAGTTTCGAAATCAAATTGAAAATAAATTTTAGACGTTGAACAGTGGGTTCAAACCATGAATTTTGTACATTTTCCACAAAAACCAAGGCCATACAACATTGAACGACCGATATAGCTATTAAAAATGTATTTTTGTGATACTAATTTTATATTTAAAGTTTTATAAAACTGTTTTGGCGATTAATACACGATGAAATCAAGCTAAAAATAGGTTCAGAACATCCAAGGTGGGTCATATTCTTGAATTTTGTAAAATTTTGAACAAAATTTTTCGACATTGAACAACTTATATTGTTGTTCAAAACGCATTTCCTCGATTCCAAACTAGTGCATCTGTCATCATTTTTGTATTATCTTGTAGAAAAAATTTCAAAATCAAATTGAAAATGCGTTTTTCTGATTCCAAACTAGTATATCTGTCTACATATTTCTATTACCTTGTACAAAATGTTTGGAAATTGAAATGAAAATAAATTTTAGACGTTGAACAGTGGGTTCAAAGCATGAATTTTGTTTAATTTTCATAAAACCGAGGCCATACAACGTTGAACGGCCGATATAGTTGTTAAAAATGTGTTTTTGAGATGCTAATTTGATATTTAAAGTTTCATAAAACTGTTTTGTTGATTAATACACTATGAAATCAAGCTAAAAAATGGGTTCAAAACATCCAAGGTGGGTCATTTTCGTGAATTTTGTAAAATTTTGAACAAAACTGTTCGAAATTGAACAATTTATATGGTTGTTGAAAACGCATGAATTTTGTACATTTTTCACAAATACCAAGGCCATACAACGTTGAACGACCGATATAGCTGTTAAAAATGTATTTTTGTGATACCAATTTGATATTTAAAGTTTTATAAAATTGTTTTGGTGATTAATACACGATGAAATCACGCTAAAAACAGGTTTAGAACATCTGACGGTGGATCATACTCGTGAATTTTGTGAAATTTCCAACAAAACTGTTCGACATTGAACAACTTATATGGTTGTTGAAAACTCATTTTTCTAATTCCAAACTAGTACATATCTCTTATTCTAGTATTATCTTTAAGAAAAAATTTGGAAATCAATTTGAAAATAAATTTTAGACATTGAACAGCGGGTTCAAAGCATGAATTTTGTACAATTATCACAAAAACCGAGGCCCTACAACATTGAACGACCGATATAATTGTTAAAAATTTGTTTTTGAGAAGCCAATTTAATATTTAAAGTTTCATAAAATAGTTTTGTTGATTAATACACGATGAAATCAAGCTAAAAATTGGTTCAGAACATCCAAGGTGGGTCATACTCTTGAATTTTGTAAAATTTCGAACAAAACTGTTCGACATTGAACAACTTATATGGTTGTTGAAAACGTATTTTTCTGATTCCAAACTAGTACATCTGTCTACATTTTTGTATTATCTTGTACAAAAAATTTTGAAATCAAATTGAAAATAAATTTTAGACGTTGAACATTGGGTTCAAAGCATGAATTTTGTACATTTTTCACTAAAACTGAGGCCACACAATGTTGAACGACTGATATAGTTGTTAAAAATGTATTTTTGTGAAACCAATTTGATATTTAAAGTTTTATAAAACTGTTTTGGTGATTAATACACGATGAAATCAAGCTAAAAATAGGTTCAGAACATCCAAGGCGGGTCATACTCGTGAATTTTGTAAAATTTCGAACAAAATTGTTCGACATTGAACAACTTATATGGTTGTTGAAAACGCATTTTTTTGATTCCAAACTAGTACATCCATCATCATTCTTGTATTATCTAGTAGAAAAAATTTCAAAATGAAATTGAAAATGCATTTTTCTGATTCCAAACTAGTACATCTGCCTTTATGTTTGTATTATCTTGTACAAAATGTTTGGAAATCAAAATGAAAATAAATTTTAGACGTTGAACGATGGATTCTAAGCATGAATTTCGTACAATTATCCCAAAAACTGAGGCCATACAACGTTGAACGGCCGATATAGCTGTTAAAACTGTGTTTTTGAGATGCCAATTTGATATTTAAAATTTCATAAAACTGTTTTGTTGATTAATACACTATCAAAACAAGCTAAAAATAGGTTCAGAACATCCAAGGTGGGTCATATTCGTGAATTTAGTAAAATTTCGAACAAAACTGTTCGAAATTGAACAACTTATATGGTTGTTGAAAACGCATTTTTCGATTCCAAACTAGTACATCGGTCTTCGTTTTGTATTATCTTGTACAAAAAATTTTGAAATCAAATTGAAAATAAATTTTAGAAGTTGAACAGTGGGTTCAAAGCATGAATTTTGTACAATTTTCACAAAAACCAAGGCCATACAACGTTGAACGATCGATATAGTTGTTAAAATGTATTTTTGTGATACCAATTTGATATTTAAAGTTTTATAAAACTGTTTTGGTGATTAATACACGATGAAATCACGCTAAAAATAGGTTTAGAACATCCGACGGTGGATCATACTCGTGAATTTTGTAAAATTTCCAACAAAACTGTTCGACATTGAACAACCTATATGATTGTTGAAAACTCATTTTTCTAATTCCAAACTAGTACATATGTCTTATTCAAGTATTATCTTGAAGAAAAATTTGGAAATCAATTTGAAAATAAATTTTAGGCGTTGAGCAGTGGGTTCAAAGCATGAATTTTGTACAATTATCACAAAACCGAGGCCATACAACGTTGAACAACCGATATAATTGTTAAAAATGTGTTTTGAGAAGCCAATTTATATTTAAAGTTTCATAAAACTGCTTTTGTTGATTAATACACTATGAAATCAAGCTAAAAAAATAGGTTCAGAACATCGAAGGTGGGTCATATTCGTGTATTTTGTAAAATTTCGAACAAAACTGTTCAAAATTGAACAACTTATATGGTTGTTGAAAACGCATTTTTCTAATTCCAAACTAGTACATCAGTCTTCGTTTTTGTATTATCTTGTACAAAAAATTTTGAAATCAAATTTAAATTTTAGACGTTGAACAGTGGTTTCAAAGCATGAATTTTGTACATTTTTCACAAAAACCAAGGCCATACAATGTTGAACGACCGATATAGCTGTTAAAAAAGTATTTTTGTGATACCAATTTGATATTTCAAGTTTTATAAAACTGTTTTGGTGATTAATACACGATGAAATCACGCTAAAAATAGGTTTAGAACATCCGACGGTGGATCATACTCTTGAATTTTGTAAAATTTCCAACAAAACTGTTCGACATTGAACAACTTATATGGTTGTTGAAAACTCATTTTTCTAATTCCAAACTAGTACATATGTCTTATTCAAGTATTATCTTGAAGAAAAAATTTGGAAATCAAATTGAAAATAAATTTTAGACGTTGAACAGTGGGTTCAAATCATGAATTTTGTACAATTATCACAAAAACCGAGGCCATAAAACGTTGAACGACCGATATAATTGTTAAAAATGTTTTTTTTAGAAGCCAATTTAATATTTAAAGTTTCATAAAAATATTTTTTTATTAATACACGATGAAATCAAGCTAAAAATAGGTTTAGAACATCCAAGGTGGGTCATACACTTGAATTTTGTAAAATTTCGAACAAAACTGTTCGACATTGAACAACTTATATAGTTGTTGAAAATGCATTTTTATGATTCCAACCTAGTACATCTGTCTTCATTTTTGTATTATCTTGTCGAAAAAATTTGGAAATCAAATTGAAAATAAATTTTAGACGTTGAACAGTGGGTTCAAAGCTTGAATTTTGTACATTTTTTACAAAAACCGAGGCCATACAACGTTGAACGACCGATATAGTTGTTAAAAATATATTTTTATGATACCAATTTGATATTTAAAGTTTATAAAACTGTTTTGGTGATTAATACACGATGAAATCAAGCTGAAAATAGGTTCAGAACATCCAAGGTGGGTCATACTCTTGAATTTTGTAAAATTTTGAACAAAACTGTTCGACGTTGAACAACTTATATGGTTGCTTAAAATGTATTTTTATGATTCCAAACCAGTACATTTGTCTTCATTTTTGTATTATCTTGAAGAAAAAATTAGGAAATTAAATTGAAAATAAATTTTAGACGTTGAACAGTGGGTTCAAAGCATGAATTTTGTACATTTTTTACAAAAACCGAGGCCATACAACGTTGAACGACCGATATAGTTGTTTAAAATGTATTTTTGTGATACGAATTTGATATTTAAAGTTTCATAACACTGTTTTGGTGATTATACACGATTAAATCAAGCTAAAAATAGGTTTAGAACATCCGACGGTGTGTTATACTCGTGAATTTTCTAAAATTTCGAACAAACTTGTTCGACATTGAACAACCTATATGGTTGTTGAAAATGCATTTTTATGACTCCAAACTAGTACATCTGTCTTCGTATATGTATTATCTTGTAGAATAAGATTGGAAATTGAATTGAAAATAGATTTCAGATGTTGTATAGTGGATTCAAAGCATGAATTTTAGACAATTTTCACAAAAATCGATGCGATTCGACTTTGAACGGTCAATATAGTTGTTAAAAATGTCCTTTCTTCACACCAATTTGATATTTAAAGTTTCATAAAAAAAATTGGGTGATTAATACACGTTGAAATCAAGCTAAAAATAGGTTTAGAACATCCAAGGTGGGTCATACTCTTGAATTTTGTAAAATTTTGAACAAAACTGTTCGACATTGAACAACTTATATTGTTGTGGAAAATGCATTTTTATGATTCGAAACTAGTACATCTGTCTTCATTTTTGTATTATCTCGTAGAAAATAATTGGAAATCAAATTGAAAATAAATTTTAGACGTTGAACAGCGGGTTCAAAGCAAGAATTTTGTACATTTTTTCACAAAAAACCAAGGCCATAGAACGTTGAACGACCGATATAGTTGTTAAAAATGTATTTTTACGACACCAATTTGATATTTAAAGTTTCATAAAACTATTTTGGTGATTAATACACGATGAAATCAAGCTAAAAATAGGTTCAGAACATCCAAGGTGGGTCATACTCTTGAATTTTGTAAAATTTTGAACAAAACTGTTCGACATTGAACAACTTATATGGTTGCTGAAAATGCATTTTTATGAATACAAACTAGTACATTTGTGATCATATATTTATTATCTTGCACAAAACGTTTGGAAATCGAAATGAAAATAAATTTTAGACGTTGAACAGTGGGTTCAAAGCATGAATTTTGTACAATTTTCACAAAAACCGAGGTCATACAACGTTGAACGACCGATATAGTTGTTAAAAATGTATTTTTGTGATACCAATTTCATATTTAAAGTTTCATAAAATTGTTTTGGTGATTAATACACGATGAAATAATCCAAAAATAGGTTTAGAACATCCGACGGTGTGTCATACTCGTGAATTTTCTAAAATTTCGAACAAACTTGTTGGACATTGAACAACCTACCTAGTTTTTGAAAATGCATTTTTATGAATCCAAACTAGTACATCTATCTTCATTCATGTATTATCTTGAAAAAAAAATTGGAAATCAAATTGAAAATAAATTTTAGACGTTGAATAGTGGGTTCAAAGCATGAATTTTGTACATGTTTCACGAAAACCGAGGCCATACAACGTTGAACGACCGATATAGTTGTTAAAAATGTATTTTTATGATACCAATTTGATATTCAAAGTTTCATAAAACTTTTTTGATGATTAATACTCGATGAAGTCAAGCTAAAAATAGGTTTAGAACATCCGACGATGTGTCATACTCGTGAATTTTGTAAAATTTCGAACTAACTTGTTAGAAATTGAACAACTGATATAGTTGTTGAAAATGCACTTTTCCCATTCCAAACTAGTACATCTATGCTGATATATGTATTTTCTTGTACAAAAAGTTTGGAAATCGAAATAAAAATTAGTTTTAGACGTTGAACAGTGGGTTCAAAGCATGAATTTTGTACAATTTTCACAAAAACCGAGGCCATACAACGTTGAACGATCGATATAGTTGAAAAAAATGTGTTTTTGAGATTCCAATTTGGTATTTAAAGCTTCATAAAACTGTTTTGTTGATTAATACACGATGAAATCAAGCTAAAAATAGGTTCAGAACATCCAAGGTTGGTCATACTCTTCAATTTTGTAAAATTTCGAACAAAACTGTTCAACATTGAACAACTTATATGGTTGTTGAAAATGCATTTTTATGATTCCAAACTAGTACATCTGTCTTCATGTTTGTATTATCTTGTCGAAAATTTGGAAATCAAATTGAAAATAAATTTTAGACGTTGAACAGTGGGTTCAAAGCATGAATTTTGTACATTTTTCACAAAAACCGAGGTCATACAACGTTGAACGACCGATATAGTTGTTAAAAATGTATTTTTGTGATACCAATTTCATATTTAAAGTTTCATAAAATTGTTTTGGTGATTAATACAGGATGAAATAATCCCAAAATAGGTTTAGAACATCCTGACGATTGTGTCATACTAAGTGAATTTTCTAAAATTTCGAACAAACTTGTTGGACATTGAACAACCTACCTGGTTTTTGAAAATGCATTTTTATGAATCCAAACTAGTACATCTGTCTTCATCCGTGTATTATCTTGAAAAAAATTTGGAAATCAAATTGAAAATAAATTTTGGACGTTGAACTGTGGGTTCAAAGCATGAATTTTGTACATGTTTAACAAAAACCGAGGCCATACAACGTTGAACGACCGATATAGTTGTTAAAAATGTATTTTTATGATACCAATTTGATATTCAAAGTTTCATAAAACTTTTTTGGTGATTAATACTCGATGAAGTCAAGCTAAAAATAGGTTTAGAACATCCAACGATGTGTCAAACTCGTTAATTTTGTAAAATTTCGAACTAACTTGTTAGAAATTGAACAACTGATATAGTTGTTGAAAATGCACTTTTTCCATTCCAAACTAGTACATCTGTGTTCATATATGTATTTTCATGTCCAAAAAGTTTGGAAATCGAAATGAAAATTAGTTTTAGACGTTGAACAGTGGGTTCAAAGCTTGAATTTTGTACAATTTTCACAAAAACTGAGGCCATACAACGTTGAACGACAGATATAGTTGAAAAAAATGTGTTTTTGAGATGCCAATTTGATATTTAAAGTTTCATAAAACTATTTTGTTGATTAATACACGATGAAATCAAACTAAAAATAGGTTCAGAACATCCAAGGTGGGTCATACTCTTCAATTTTGTAAAATTTCGAACAAAATTGTTCGACATTGAACAACTTATATGGTTGTTGAAAATGCATTTTTATGATTCCAAACTAGTACATCTGTCTTCATGTTTGTATTATCTTGTCGAAAATTTGGAAATCAAATTGAAAATAAATTTTAGACGTTGAACAATGGGTTCAAAGCATGAATTTTGTACATTTTTCACAAAAACCGAGGTCATACAACGTTGAACGACCGATATAGTTGTTAAAAATGTATTTTTGTGATACCAATTTCATATTTAAAGTTTCAAAAAATTGTTTTGGTAATTAATACACGATGAAATCACGCTAAAAATAGGTTTAGAACATCTGACGGTGGATCATACTCGTGAATTTTGTGAAATTTCCAACAAAACTGTTCGACATTGAACAACCTATATGATTGTTGAAAACTCATTTTTCTAATTCCAAACTAGTACATATGTCTTATTCAAGTATTATCTTGAAGAAAAAATTTGGAAATCAATTTGAAAATAAATTTTAGACGTTTAACAGTAGGTTCAAAGCATGAATTTTGTACAATTATCACAAAAACCGAGGCCATACAACGTTGAACAACCGATATAATTGTTAAAAATGTATTTTTGAGAAGCCAATTTAATATTTAAAGTTTCATAAAACTGTTTTGTTGATTAATACACTATGAAATCAAGCTAAAAAAATAGGTTCAGAACATCGAAGGTGGGTCATATTCGTGAATTTTGTAAAATTTCGAACAAAAGCGTTAGAAATTGAACAACTTATATAGTTGTTGAAAACGCATTTTCTAATTCCAAACTAGTACATCAGTCTTCGTTTTTGTATTATCTTGTACAAAAAATTTTGAAATCAAATTTAAATTTTAGACGTTGAACAGTGGTTTCAAAGCATGAATTTTGTACATTTTTCACAAAAACCAAGGCCATACAATGTTGAACGACCGATATAGTTGTTAAAAATGTATTTTGTGATACCAATTTGATATTTCAAGTTTTATAAAACTGTTTTGGTGATTAATACACGATGAAATCACGCTAAAAATAGGTTTAGAACATCCGACGATGGATCATACTCGTGAATTTTGTAAAATTTCCAACAAAAGCTGTTCGACATTGAACAACTTATATGGTTGTTGAAAACTCATTTTTCTAATTCCAAACTAGTACATATGTCTTATTCAAGTATTATCTTGAAGAAAAATTTGGAAATCAATTTGAAAATAAATTTTAGGCGTTGAGCAATGGGTTCAAATCATGAATTTTGTACAATTATCACAAAAACCGAGGCCATAAAACGTTGAACGACCGATATCATTGTTAAAAATGTTTTTTTTAGAAGCCAATTTAATATTTAAAGTTTCATAAAAGAGTTTTGGTGATTAATACACGATGAAATCACGCTAAAAATAGGTTCAGAACATCCAAGATGGGTCATACTCTTCAATTTTGTAAAATTTCGAATAAAACTGTTAGACATTGAACAACTTATATGGTTGTTGAAAATGCATTTTTCTGATTCCAAACTAGTACATCTGTCTACAATTTTGTATTATCTTGTACAAAAAATTTTGAAATCAAATTGAAAATAAATTTAGACGTTAAACAGTGGGTTCAAAGCATGAATTTTGTACATTTTTCACAAAAACTGAGGCCACACAACGTTGAACAACCGATATAGTTGTTAAAAATGTATTTTTGTGAAACCAATTTGATATTTAAAGTTTTATAAAACTGTTTTGGTGATTAATACACGATGAAATCAAGCTAAAAATAGGTTTAGAACATCCAAGGTGGGTCATACTCGTGAATTTTGTAAAATTTCGAACAAAATTGTTCGACATTGAACAACTTATATGGTTGTTGAAAACGCATATTTTTGTTTCCAAACTAGTACATCTGTCATCATTTTTGTATTATCTAGTAGAAAAAATTTCGAAATCAAATTGAAAATGCATTTTTCTGATTCCAAACTAGTACATCTGCTTTCATATTTGTATTATCTTGTACAAAATGTTTGGACATCAAAATGAAAATAAATTTTAGACGTTGAACAGTGGGTTCAAAGCATGAATTTTATACAATTTTCACAAAAACCGAGGCCATACAACGTTGAACGACCGATATAGTTGCTAAAAATGCATTTTTGAGATACCAATTTGATATTTAAAGTTTCATAAAACGGTTTTAGTGATTAATACACGATGAAATCAATAAAAAATAGGTTCAGAACATCCGACGGTGGGTCATACTCGTGAATTTTGTAAAATTTCGAACAAAACTGTTCGACATTGAACAACTTATACTCATTTTTTTTATTCCAAACTAGTACATATGTCTTCATTCATGTATTATCTTGAAGAAAAAATTTAGAAATCGATTTGAAAATAAATTTTAGACGTTGAACAGTGGGTTCAAAGCATGAATTTTGTACATTTTTCACAAAAACCGAGGCCATACAACGTTGAACGACCGATATAGTTGTTAAAAATGTATTTTTGTGATACCAATTTCATGTTTAAAGTTTCATAAAACTTTTTTTGTGATTAATACACGATGAAATCAATCTAAAAATAGGTTTAGAACATCCGACGGTGTGTCATATTCGTGAATATTCTAAAATTTCGAACAAACTTGTTCGACATTGAACAACCTACCCGGTTGTTGAAAATGCATTTTTATGATTCCAAACTAGCACATCTATCCTCATATATATATTATATTGTAGAAAAAAATTGGAAATTGAATTGAAAATAGATTTCAGATGTTGTACAGTGGGTTTAAAGCATGAATTTTTGACAATTTTCACAAAAATCGATGCGATTCGACGTTGAACTGTCAATATAGTTGTTAAAAATGTCCTTTCTTCACACCAATTTGATATTTAAAGTTACATAAAAAAAATTTGGTGATTAATACTTGATGAAATCAAGCTAAAAATAGGTTAAGAACATCCAACGATGGATCACACTCGAGAATTTTGTAAAATTTCGAACAAAACTGTTAGCCATTGAACAACTTATATGATTGTTGAAAATACATTTTCGATTCCAAACTAGTACATCTGTGTTCATATATGTATTATCTTGTACAAAAAGTTTGGAAATCAAAATGAAAATAAATTTTAGACGTTGAACAGTGGGTTCAAATCATGAATTTTGTACAATTTTCACAAAAATCGAGGCCATACAACGTTGAACGACCGATATAGTTATAAAAAATGTGTTTTGATATGCCAATTTGATATTTAAAGTTACATAAAAATATTTTTTGATTAATACACGATGAAATCAAGCTAAAAATAGGTTTAGAACATCCAAGGTGGGTCATACACTTGAATTTTGTAAAATTTCGAACAAAACTGTTGACATTGAACAACTTATATAGTTGTTGAAAATGCATTTTATGATTCCAACCTAGTACATCTGTCTTCATTTTGTATTATCTTGTAGAAAAAGTTTGAAAATCAATTTGAAAATAAATTTTAGACGTTGAACAGTGGGTTCAAAGCATAAATTTTGTTCAATTTTCACAAAAGCCGAGGCTATATAACGTTGAACGACCGATATAGTTGTTAAAAATATGTTTTTGTGATACAAATTTGATATTTAAAGTTTCATAAAACTGTTTTGGTGATTAATACATGATGAAATCAAGCTAATAATAGGTTTAGAACATCCAAGGTGGGTCATACTCTTGAATTTTGTAAAATTTTGAACAAAAGCATTGGACATTGAACAACTTATATGGTTGCTTAAAATGTATTTTATGATTCCAAACCAGTACATTTGTCTTCATTTTTGTATTATCTTGAAGAAAAAATTTGGAAATTAAATTGAAAATAAATTTTAGACGTTGAGCAATGGGTTCAAAGCATGAATTTTGTACAATTTTTACAAAAACCGAGGCCATACAACGTTGAACGACCGATATAGTTGTTTAAAATGTATTTTTGTGATACCAATTTGATATTTAAAGTTTCATAAAACTGTTTTGGTAATTAATACACGATGAAATCAAGCGAAAAATAGGTTTAGAACATCCGACGGTGTGTCATACTCCTGAATTTTCTAAAATTTCGAACAAAGTTGTTAGACATTGAACAACTTGATATGGTTGTTGAAAATGCATTTTATGATTCCAAACTAGTACATCTGTCTTCATATATGTATTATCTTGTAGAATAAGAGTTTGGAAATTGAATTGAAAATAGATTTTAGATGTTGTATAGCGGGTTCAAAGCATGAATTTTGTACAATTTTCACAAAAATCGAGGCGATTCGACATTGAACAGATCAATATAGTTGTTAAAAATGTCCTTTCTTCACATGCCAATTTGATATTTAAAGTTTCATAAAAATATTTTGTTGATTAATACACGATGAAATCAACCTAAAAATAGGTTCGAACATCCAAGGTGGTTCATACTCTTGAATTTTGTAAAATTTCGAACAAAACTGCATTCGACATTGAACAACTTATATTATTGTTGAAAATGCATTTTTATGATTCCAAACTAGTACATCTGTCTTCATGTTTGTATTATCTTTGTAAAAAATGGAAATTAAATTGAAAATAAATTTTAGACGTTGAACAGTGGGTTCAAAGCATGAATTTTGTACATTTTTCACAAAAAAACCGAGGCCATACAACGTTGAACAACCGATATAGTTGTTTAAAATGTATTTTGTGATATGAATTTGATATTTAAATTTCATAAAACTGTTTTGGTGATTATACACGATTAAATCAAGCTAAAAATAGGTTTAGAACATCCGACGATGTGTCATACTCGTGAATTTTCTAAAATTTCGAACAAACTTGTTGGACATTGAACAACCTATATGGTTGTTGAAAATGCATTTTATGACTCCAAACTAGTACATATGTCTTCATATATATATTATCTTGTAGAAAAGATTGGAAATTGAATTGAAAATAGATTTTAGATGTTGTATAGTGGGTTCAAAGCATGAATTTTAGACAATTTTCACAAAAATCGATGCGATTCGACGTTGAGCGGTCAATATAGTTGTTAAAAATGTCCTTTTTTCATGCCAATTTGATATTTAAAGTTTCATAAAAAAATTTTGGTGATTAACACACGTTGAAATCAAGCTAAAAATAGGTTTAGAACATCCAAGGTGGGTCATACTCTTGAATTTTGTAAAATTTTGAACAAAAGCATTAGACATTGAACAACTTATATTGTTGTGGAAAATGCATTTTTATGATTCAAAACTAGTACATCTGTCTTCATTTTGTATTATCTTGTAGAAAATAATTGAAATCAAATTGAAAATAAATTTTAGAGCGTTGAGCAGGTGGGTTCAAAGCAAAATTTTGTACATTTTTCACAAAAACCGAGGCCATACGAACGTTGAGCGACCGATATAGTTGTTAAAAATGTATTTTACGACACCAATTTGATATTTAAAGTTTCATAAAACTATTTTGGTGATTAATACACGATGAAATCAAGCTAAAAATAGGTTCAGAACATCCAAGGTGGGTCATACTCTTGAATTTTGTAAAATTTTGAACAAAACTGTTCGACATTGAACAACTTATATGGTTGCTGAAAATGCATTTTTATGAATACAAACTAGTACATTTGTGATCATATATTTATTATCTTGCACAAAACGTTTGGAAATCGAAATGAAAATAAATTTTAGACGTTGAACAGTGGGTTCAAAGCATGAATTTTGTACAATTTTCACAAAAACCGAGGTCATGCAACGTTGAACGACCGATATAGTTGTTAAAAATGTATTTTTGTGATACCAATTTAATATTTAAAGTTTCATAAAATTGTTTTGGTGATTAATACACGATGAAATAATCCAAAAATAGGTTTAGAACATCCGACGGTGTGTCATACTCGTGAATTTTCTAAAATTTCGAACAAACTTGTTGGACATTGAACAACCTACCTGGTTTTGAAAATGCATTTTTATGAATCCAAACTAGTACATCTGTCTTCATTAGTATTATCTTGAAAAAAAATTTGGAAATCAAATTGAAAATAAATTTTAGATGTTGAGCAGTGGGTTCAAAGAATGAATTTTGTACATGTTTCACAAAAACCGAGGCCATACAACGTTGAGCGACCGATATAGTTGTTAAAAATGTATTTTTATGATACCAATTTGATATTCAAAGTTTCATAAAACTTTTTGGTGATTAATACTCGATGAAATCAATCTAAAAATAGGTTTAGAACATCCGACGATGTGTCAAACTACGTTAATTTTGTAAAATTTCGAACTAACTTGTTAGAAATTGAACAACTGATATAGTTGTTGAAAATGCACTTTTCCCATTCCAAACTAGTACATCTGTGTTCATATATGTATTTTCTTGTACAAAAAGTTTGGAAATCGAAATGAAAATTAGTTTTAGACGTTGAATAGTGGGTTCAAAGCATGAATTTTGTACAATTTTCACAAAAATCGAGGCCATACAACGTTGAACGACCGATATAGTTGAAAAAAATGTGTTTTTGAGATGCCAATTTGATATTTAAAGTTTCATAAAACTATTTTGTTGATTAATACACGATGAAATCAAACTAAAAATAGGTTAAGAACATCCAAGATTGGGTCATACTCTTCAATTTTGTAAAATTTCGAACAAAATTGTTCGACATTGAACAACTTATATGGTTGTTGAAAATGCATTTTTATGATTCCAAACTAGTACATCTGTCTTCATGTTTGTATTATCTTGTCGAAAATTTGGAAATCAAATTGAAAATAAATTTTAGACGTTGAACAATGGGTTCAAAGCATGAATTTTGTACATTTTCACAAAAACCGAGGTCATACAACGTTGAACGACCGATATAGTTGTTAAAAATGTATTTTTGTGATACCAATTTCATATTTAAAGTTTCATAAAATTGTTTTGGTGATTAATACAGGATGAAATAATCCCAAAATAGGTTTAGAACATACGACGGTGTGTCATACTCGTGAATTTTCTAAAATTTCGACAAAACTTGTTGGACATTGAACAACCTACTTGGTTTTTGAAAATGCATTTTATGAATCCAAACTAGTACATCTGTCTTCATCCGTGTATTATCTTGAAAAAAAATTTGGAAATCAAATTGAAAATAAATTTTGGACGTTGAACTGTGGGTTCAAAGCATGAATTTTGTACATGTTTCACAAAAACCGAGGCCATACAACGTTGAACGACCGATATAGTTGTTAAAAATGTATTTTTATGATACCAATTTGATATTCAAAGTTTCATAAAACTTTTTTGGTGATTAATACTCGATGAAGTCAAGCTAAAAATAGGTTTAGAACATCCGACGATGTGTCAAACTCGTTAATTTTGTAAAATTTCGAACTAACTTGTTAGAAATTGAACAACTGATATAGTTGTTGAAAATGCACTTTTTCCATTCCAAACTAGTACATCTGTGTTCATATATGTATTTTCATGTCCAAAAAGTTTGGAAATCGAAATGAAAATTAGTTTTAGGCGTTGAGCAGTGGGTTCAAAGCATGAATTTTGTACAATTTTCACAAAAACCGAGGCCATACAACGTTGAGCGATCGATATAGTTGAAAAAAATGTGTTTTGAGATGCCAATTTGATATTTAAAGTTTCATAAAACTTTTTGTTGATTAATACACGATGAAATCAAACTAAAAATAGGTTCGAGAACATCCAAGGTGGGTCATACTCTTCAATTTTGTAAAATTTCGAACAAAATTGTTAGACATTGAACAACTTATATGGTTGTTGAAAATGCATTTTATGATTCCAAACTAGTACATCTGTCTTCATGTTTGTATTATCTTGTCAAAAATTTGGAAATCAAATTGAAAATAAATTTTAGACGCGTGAACAATGGGTTCAAAGCATGAATTTTGTACATTTTTCACAAAAACCGAGGTCAACAACGTTGAGCGACCGATATAGTTGTTAAAAATGTATTTTTGTGATATGAATTTCATATTTAAAGTTTCATAAAATTGTTTTGGTGATTAATACATGATGAAATAATCCAAAATAGGTTTAGAACATCCGACGGTTAATGTCATACTCGTGAATTTTCTAAAATTTCGAACAAACTTGTTGGACATTGAACAACCTACGGTTTTTTGAAAATGCATTTTATGAATCCAAACTAGTACATCTGTCTTCATTCGTGTATTATCTTGAAAAAAAAAATTTGGAAATCAAATTGAAAATAAATTTTAGACGTTGAACAGTGGGTTCAAAGCATGAATTTTGTACATGTTTCACAAAAACCGAGGCCATACAACGTTGAACGTCCGATATAGTTGTTAAAAATGTATTTTTATGATACCAATTTGATATTCAAAGTTTCATAAAACTTTTTGGTGATTAATACTCGATGAAGTCAATCTAAAAATAGGTTTAGAACATCCGACGATGTGTCAAACTCGTGAATTTTGTAAAATTTTGAAATAACTTGTTAGAAATTGAACAACTGATATAGTTGTTGAAAATGCACTTTTCCCATTCCAAACTAGTACATCTGTGTTCATATATGTATTTTCTTGTACAAAAAGTTTGGAAATCGAAATGAAAATTAGTTTTAGACGTTGAACAGTGGGTTCAAAGCATGAATTTTGTACAATTTTCACAAAAACCGAGGCCATACAACGTTGAACGACCGATATAGTTGAAAAAATGTGTTTTTGAGATGCCAATTTGATATTTAAAGTTTCATAAAACTGTTTTGTTGATTAATACACGATGAAATCAAGCTAAAAATAGGTTCAAAACATCCAAGGTGGGTCATACTCTTCAATTTTGTAAAATTTCGAACAAAACTGTTCGACATTGAACAACTTATATGGTTGTTGAAAATGCATTTTATGATTCCAAACTAGTACATCTGTCTTCATGTTTGTATTATCTTGTCAAAAATTTGGAAATCAAATTGAAAATAAATTTTGGACGTTGAACAATGGGTTCAAAGCATGAATTTTGTACATTTTCACAAAAAAAACCGAGGTCATACAACGTTGAGCGACCGATATAGTTGTTAAAAATGTATTTTTGTGATACCAATTTCATATTTAAAGTTTCATAAAATTGTTTTGGTGATTAATACATGATGAAATAATCCAAAAATAGGTTTAGAACATCCGACGATTGTGTCATACTCGTGAATTTTCTAAAATTTCGAACAAACTTGTTGGACAAATGAACAACCTACGGTTTTTGAAAATGCATTTTATGAATCCAAACTAGTACATCTGCTGTTCATTCGTGTATTATCTTGAAAAAAAAATTTGGAAATCAAATTGAAAATAAATTTTAGACGTTGAACAGTGGTTTGAAAGCATGAATTTTGTACATGTTTCACAAAAATCGAGGCCATACAACGTTGAACGTCCGATATAGTTGTTAAAAATGTATTTTTATGATACCAATTTGATATTCAAAGTTTCATAAAACTTTTTTGGTGATTAATACTTGATGAAGTCAATCTAAAAATAGGTTTAGAACATCCAACGATGTGTCGTACTACGTGAATTTTGTAAAATTTTGAACTAACTTGTTAGAAATTGAACAACCGATATAGTTGTTGAAAATGCACTTTTCCCATTCCAAACTAGTACATATCGTGTTCATATATGTATTTTCTTGTACAAAAAGTTTGGAAATCGAAATGAAAATTAGTTTTAGGCGTTGAACAGTGGGTTCAAAGCATGAATTTTGTACAATTTTCACAAAAACCAAGGCCATACAACGTTGAACGAATCGATATATAGTTGAAAAAAATGTGTTTTGAGATTCCAATTTGATATTTAAAGTTTCTTAAAACTGTTTTGTTGATTAATACATGATGAAATCAAGCTAAAAATAGGTTCAGAACATCCAAGGTGGGTCATACTCGTCAATTTTGTAAAATTTCGAACAAAATTGTTCGACATTGAACAACTTATATGGTTGTTGAAAATACATTTTTATGATTCCAAACTAGTACATCTGTCTTCATGTTTGTATTATCTTGTCGAAAATTTGGAAATCAAATTGAAAATAAATTTTAGACGTTGAACAATGGGTTCAAAGCATGAATTTTGTACATTTTTCACAAAAACCGAGGTCATACAACGTTGAATGACCGATATAGTTGTTAAAAATGTATTTTTGTGATACCAATTTCATATTTAAAGTTTCATAAAATTGTTTTGGTGATTAATACATGATGAAATAATCCAAATATAGGTTTAGAACATCCGACGGTGTGTCATACTAAGTGAATTTTCTAAAATTTCGAACAAACTTGTTGGACATTGAACAACCTACGGTTTTGAAAATGCATTTTATGAATCCAAACTAGTACATCTGTCTTCATTCGTGTATTATCTTGAAAAAATTTGGAAATCAAATTGAAAATAAATTTTAGACGTTGAACAGGTGGGTTCAAAGCATGAATTTTGTACATGTTTTCACAAAAACCGAGGCCATACAACGTTGAGCGTCCGATATAGTTGTTAAAAATGTATTTTATGATACCAATTTGATATTCAAAGTTTCATAAAACTTTTTTGGTGATTAATACTTGATGAAGTCAATCTAAAAATAGGTTTAGAACATCCGGCGATGTGTCATACTCGTGAATTTTGTAAAATTTTGAACTAACTTGTTAGAAATTGAACAACTGATATAGTTGTTGAAAATGCACTTTTCCCATTCCAAACTAGTACATCTGTGTTCATATATGTATTTTCTTGTACAAAAAGTTTGGAAATCGAAATGAAAATTAGTTTTAGACGTTTAACAGTGGGTTCAAAGCATGAATTTTGTACAATTTTCACAAAAACCAAGGCCATACAACGTTGAACGACCGATATAGTTGAAAAAAATGTGTTTTTGAGATTCCAATTTGATATTTAAAGTTTCTTAAAACTGTTTTGTTGATTAATACATGATGAAATCAAGCTAAAAATAGGTTCAGAACATCCAAGGTTGGTCATACTCTTCAATTTTGTAAAATTTCGAACAAAACTGTTCGACATTGAACAACTTATATGGTTGTTGAAAATACATTTTTATGATTCCAAACTAGTACATCTGTCTTCATATTTGTATTATCTTGTCGAAAATTTGGAAATCAAATTGAAAATAAATTTTAGACGTTGAACAGTGGGTTCAAAGCATGAATTTTGTATATTTTTCACAAAAACCGAGGTCATACAACGTTGAGCGACATTTTAAAAATGTATTTTGTTGATTAATTTAAATGATAAAATCAAGTTTTGGTGAAATACAGGTTCCCAAAATAGGTTTAAACATCCACGGTGGGTCATACTCACAATTTTGTAAAATTTTGAACCAAACTTGTTGGACATTGAACAACTTATATGGTTGTTGAAAATACATTTTATGATTCCAAACTAGTACATCTGTCTTCATGTTTGTATTATCTTGTCGAAAATTTGGAAATCAAATTGAAAATAAATTTTAGACGTTGAACAACGGGTTCAAAGCATGAATTTTGTACATTTTTCACAAAAACCGAGGTCATACAACATTAAACGACCGATATAGTTGTTAAAAATGTATTTTTATGATACCAATTTGATATTCAAAGTTTTATAAAACTTTTTTGGTGATTAAGACTCAATGAAGTCCATCTAAAAATAGGTTTAGAACATCCGACGATGTGTCATACTCGTGAATTTTCTAAAATTTCGAACTAACTTGTTAGAAATTCAACAACTGATATAGTTGTTGAAAATGCACTTTTCTTATTCCAAACTAGTACATCTGTGTTCATATATGTATTTTCTTGTACAAAAGTTTGGAAATGGAAATGAAAATTAGTTTTAGACGTTTAACAGTGGGTTCAAAAGCATGAATTTTGTACAATTTTCACAAAAACCAAGGCCATACAACGTTGAACGACCGATATAGTTGAAAAAATGTGTTTTTGAGATGCCAATTTGATATTTAAAGTTTCATAAAACTGGTTTGTTGATTAATACACGATGAAATCAAGCTAAAAATAGGTTCGAAACATCCAAGGTGGGTCGTACTCTTCAATTTTGTAAAATTTCGAACAAAACTGTTCGACATTGAACAACTTATATGGTTGTTGAAAATGCATTTTAAGATTCCAAACTAGTACATCTGTCTTCATGTTTATATTATCTTGACGAAAATTTGGAAATCAAATTGGAAATAAATTTTGGACGTTGAACAGTGGGTTCAAAGCATGAATTTTTTACATTTTTCACAAAAACCGAGGTCATACAACGTTGAACGACCGATTTAGTTGTTAAAAATGTATTTTTGTGATACGAATTTCATATTTAAAGTTTCATAAAATTGTTTTGGTGATTAATACACGATGAAATAATCCAAAAATAGGTTTAGAACATCCGACGGTGTGTCATACTCGTGAATTTTCTAAAATTTCGAACAAACTTGTTGGACAATGAACAACCTACCTGGTTTTTGAAAATGCATTTTTATGAATCCAAACTAGTACATCTGCCATCATTCGTGTATTATCTTGAAAAAAAATTTGGAAATAAAATTGAAAATAAATTTTAGACGTTAAACAGTGGTTTCAAAGCATGAATTTTGTACATGTTTCACAAAAATCGAGGCCATACAACGTTGAACGTCCGATATAGTTGTTAAAAATGTATTTTTATGATACCAATTTGATATTCAAAGTTTCATAAAACTTTTTTGGTGATTAATACTCGATGAAGTCAATCTAAAAATAGGTTTAGAACATCCGACGATGTGTCATACTCGTGAATTTTGTAAAATTTCGATCTAACTTGTTAGAAATTGAACAACTGATTTGGTTGTTGAAAATGCACTTTTCCCATTCCAAACTAGTACATCCGTTTTCATATATGTATTTTCTTGTACAAAAAGTTTGGAAAACGAAATGAAAATTAGTTTTAGACGTTGAACAGTGGGTTCAAAGCATGAATTTTGTACAATTTTCACAAAAACCGAGGCCATACAACGTTGAACGACCGATATAGTTTAAAAAATGTGTTTTGAGATGCCAATTTGATATTTAAAGTTTCATAAAACTGTTTTGTTGATTAATACACGATGAAATCAAGCTAAAAATAAGTTCGTAACATCCAAGGTGGGTCATACTCTTCAATTTTGTAAAATTTTGAACAAAATTGTTAGAACATTGAACAACTTATATGGTTGTTGAAAATGCATTTTATGATTCCAAACTAGTACATCCGTCTTCACATGTTTGTATTATCTTGTCAAAAATTTGGAAATCAAATTGAAAATAAATTTTGGACGTTGAACAGTGGGTTCAAAGCATGAATTTTGTACATTTTCACAAAAACCCGAGGTCAATAACATTGAACGAGCGATATAGTTGTTAAAAAATGTATTTTTGTGATATAATTTCATATTTAAAGTTTCATAAAATTGTTTTGGTGATTAATACACGATGAAATAATCCAAAAATAGGTTTAGAACATCCGACGGTGTGTCATACTCGTGAATTTTCTAAAATTTCGAACAAACTTGTTGGACAATGAACAACCTACCTGGATTTTGAAAATGCATTTTTATGAATTCAAACTAGTACATCTGCCATCATTCGTGTATTATCTTGAAAAAAAATTTGGAAATAAAATTGAAAATAAATTTTAGACGTTGAACAGTGGTTTCAAAGCATGAATTTTGTACATGTTTCACAAAAATCGAGGCCATACAACGTTGAACGTCCGATATAGTTGTTAAAATGTATTTTTTATGATACCAATTTGATATTCAAAGTTTCATAAAACTTTTTTGGTGATTAATACTCAATGAAGTCAATCTAAAAATAGGTTTAGAACATCCGACGATGTGTGATACTCGTGAATTTTGTAAAATTTTGAACTAACTTGTTAGAAATTGAACAACTGATTTAGTTGTTGAAAATGCACTTTTCCCATTCCAAACTAGTACATCTGTGTTCATATATGTATTTTCTTGTACAAAAAGTTTGGAATTCGAAATGAAAATTAGTTTTAGACGTTTAACAGTGGGTTCAAAGCATGAATTTTGTACAATTTTCACAAAAACCAAGGCCATACAACGTTGAACGACCGATATAGTTGAAAAAAATGTGTTTTTGAGATGCTAATTTGATATTTATAGTTTCTTAAAACTGTTTTGTTGATTAATACATGATGAAATCAAGCTAAAAATAGGTTCAGAACATCCAAGGGTGGGTCATACTCGTCAATTTTGTAAAATTTGAACCAAACTGCTTCGACATTGAACAACTTATATGGTTGTTGAAAATACATTTTATGATTCCAAACTAGTACATCTGTCTTCATGTTTGTATTATCTTGTCGAAAATTTGGAAATCAAATTGAAAATAAATTTTAGACGTTGAACAATGGGTTCAAAGCATGAATTTTGTACATTTTCACAAAAACCGAGGTCATACCACGTTAAACGACCGATATAGTTGTTAAAATGTATTTTATGATACCAATTTGATATTCAAAGTTTTATAAAAATTTTGGTGATTAATACTCAATGAAGTCCATCTAAAAATAGGTTTAGAACATCCGACGATGTGTCATATTCGTGAATTTTCTAAAATTTCGAACTAACTTGTTAGAAATTCAACAACTGATATAGTTGTTGAAAATGCACTTTTCTTATTCCAAACTAGTACATGTGTGTTCATATATGTATTTTCTTGTACAAAAAGTTTGGAAATGGAAATGAAAATTAGTTTTAGACGTTGAATAGTAGGTTCAAAGCATGAATTTTGTACAATTTTCACAAAAACCCGAGGCCATACAACGTTGAACGACCGATATAGTTGAAAAAATGTGTTTTTTGAGATGCCAATTTGATATTTAAAGTTTCATAAAACTGGTTTGTTGATTAATACACGATGAAATCAAGCTAAAAATAGGTTCAGAACATCCAAGGTGGGTCAGACTCTTCAATTTTGTAAAATTTCGAACAAAACTGTTCGACATTGAACAACTTATATGGTTGTTGAAAATGCATTTTTAAGATTCCTAACTAGTACATCTGTCTTCATGTTTGTATTATCTTGTCGAAAATTTGGAAATCAAATTGAAAATAAATTTTAGACGTTCAACAGTGGGTTCAAAGCATGAATTTTGTACATTATTCACAAAAACCGAGGTCATACAACGTTGAATGACCGATATAGTTGTTAAAAATGTATTTTTGTGATACCAATTTCATATTTAAAGTTTCATAAAATTGTTTTGGTGATTAATACACGATGAAATAATCCAAAAATAGGTTTAGAACATCCGACGATGTGTCATACTCGTGAATTTTGTAAAATTTTGAACTAACTTGTTAGAAATTGAACAACTGATTTAGTTGTTGAAAATGCACTTTTCCCATTCCAAACTAGTACATCTGTGTTCATATATGTATTTTCTTGTACAAAAGTTTGGAATCAAATGAAAATTAGTTTTAGGCGTTTAACAGGTGGGTTCAAAGCATGAATTTTGTACAATTTTCACAAAAACCAAGGCCATACAACGTTGAACGACCGATATAGTTGAAAAAAATGTGTTTTTGAGATGCTAATTTGATATTTATAGTTTCTTAAAACTGTTTTGTTGATTAATACATGATGAAATCAAGCTAAAAATAGGTTCAGAACATCCAAGGGTGGGTCATACTCGTCAATTTTGTAAAATTTTGAACCAAACTGTTCGACATTGAACAACTTATATGGTTGTTGAAAATACATTTTTATGATTCCAAACTAGTACATCTGTCTTCATGTTTGTATTATCTTGTCGAAAATTTGGAAATCAAATTGAAAATAAATTTTAGACGTTGAACAGCGGGTTCAAAGCATGAATTTTGTACATTTTTCACAAAAACCGAGGTCATACCACGTTAAACGACCGATATAGTTGTTAAAAATGTATTTTTATGATACCAATTTGATATTCAAAGTTTTATAAAACTTTTTTGGTGATTAATACTCAATGAAGTCCATCTAAAAATAGGTTTAGAACATCCGACGATGTGTCATATTCGTGAATTTTCTAAAATTTCGAACTAACTTGTTAGAAATTCAACAACTGATATAGTTGTTGAAAATGCACTTTTCTTGTTCCAAACTAGTACATCTGTGTTCATATATGTATTTTCTTGTACAAAAAGTTTGGAAATGGAAATGAAAATTAGTTTTAGACGTTGAATAGTAGGTTCAAAGCATGAATTTTGTACAATTTTCACAAAAACCGAGGCCATACAACGTTGAACGACCGATATAGTTGAAAAAATGTGTTTTGAGATGCCAATTTGATATTTAAAGTTTCACAAAACTGGTTTGTTGATTAATACACGATGAAATCAAGCTAAAAATAGGTTCGAACATCCAAGGTGGGTCGACTCTTCAATTTTGTAAAATTTCGAACAAAACATTCGACATTGAACAACTTATATGGTTGTTGAAAATGCATTTTAAGATTCCTAACTAGTACATACGTCTTCATGTTTGTATTATCTTGTCAAAAATTTGGAAATCAAATTGAAAATAAATTTTAGACGTTGAGAACAGTGGGTTCAAAGCATGAATTTTGTACATTATTCACAAAACCGAGGTCATACAACGTTGAATGACCGATATAGTTGTTAAAAATGTATTTTGTGATACCAATTTCATATTTAAAGTTTCATAAAATTGTTTTGGTGATTAATACACGATGAAATAATCCAAAAATAGGTTTAGACCATCCGACGGTGTATACTCGTGAATTTTCTAAAATTTCGAACAAACTTGTTGGACATTGAACAAACTACCCGTTTTTGAAAATGCATTTTATGAATCCAAACTAGTACATCTGTCTTCATGTTTGTATTATCTTGTCAAAAATTTGGAAATCAAATTGAAAATAAATTTTAGACGTTGAACAGTGGGTTCAAAGCATGAATTTTGTACATTATTCACAAAAACCCGAGGTCATACAACGTTGAATGACCGATATAGTTGTTAAAATGTATTTTTATGATACCAATTTCATATTCAAAGTTTCATAAAATTGTTTTGGTGATTAATACTCGATGAAATAATCTAAAAATAGGTTTAGAACATCCGACGATGTGTCATACTCGTGAATTTTCTAAAATTTCGAACAAACTTGTTGGAAATTGAACAACTGATACACGGTTGTTGAAAATGCATTTTATGAATCCAAACTAATACATCCGTCTTCATATGTATTATCTTGAAAAAAAATTTGGAAATCAAATTGAAAATAAATTTTAGGCGTTGAGCAGTGGGTTCAAAGCATGAATTTTGTACACGTTCACAAAAACCGAGGCCATACAACGTTGAACGTCCGATATAGTTTTAAAAATGTGTTTTTATGAGATGCCAATTTGATATTTAAAGTTTCATAAAACTTTTTGTTGATTAATACTCTATATCGAAGTCAATTCAACATCGAATTAGAACATCCGACGATTTGTCAAAATATGTGCAAAATTCATGCTTTTTGTTGAACTAACTTGTTCAAATTGAACAAATCTATTTTGAATGCACTTTTCAACATTCAAACTACAATCCGTAATACATATATGAATTTTCTTATACAAAAAAGTTGGAATCACGAAATAAAATTTTCAACAACGTTGATATAGGTTGTTCAATGCAACAATTTTGTTCAATTTTCATAAAATTCACCTGAGGCCATACAACCATTGAGGTTGCAATTCTATTTGTATCTTTATTTCATCATATATTGATCATTCAAATAGTTTTGTGGACCTTTAAATAAAATTGGTAACAAAAAAATACATTTTAATAACTATATCGACGGTTCAACATCGAATTGCCTCGGTTTTGATTTTCAATTCAACGATTTCAACACAACACGCAATCTACAAGGTAATACATATATGAAGATAGATATACTAGTTTGGAATCACAAAATACGTTTTCAACAACCATATAGGTTGTTCAATGTCGAATAATTTTGTTCGAAATTTTATAAAATTCACGAAGTATGATTCACCGTTGGAGGTTGTAATTCTATTTGTATCTTTATTTCATCATATATTGATCATTAAAATAGTTTTGTGGAACTTTAAAAATAAAATTGGTAACAAAAAAATACATTTTAACAACTATATCTACCTTTCAACATCGAATTGCCTCGGTTTTGAGAAAATATGTGCAAAATTCATGCTTTGAACCCAATGTTCAACGTCCAAAATCTATTTTCAATTCGATTTCAACACGCAATCTACAAGGTAATACATATATGAAGAAGATATACTAGTTTGGAATCACAAAAATGCATTTTCAAATACCATATAGGTTGTTCAATGTCGAATAATTTTGTTCGAAATTTTATAAAATTCACGAGTATGATCCACCGTTGGAAGTTGTAATGCTATTTTTATCTTGATTTCATCGTGAATTGATAATAAAAATAGTTTTAGAAAACTTTAAATATCAAATTGGTATCACAAAATACATTTTAACAATTATATCAACCGTTCAACATCGAATTGCCTCGATTTTTGAGAAAATTGTGCTAAATTCATGCTTTGAACCCAATGTTCAACGTCCAAATTCTATTTTCAATTCGATTTCAACACGCAATCTACAAGGTAATACATATATGAAGATAGATATACTAGTTTGGAATCACAAAAATACGTTTTCAACAACCATATAGGTTGTTCAATGCCGAACAATTTTGTTCGAAATTTTATAAAATTCACGAGTATGATTCACCATTGGAGGTTGCAATTCTATTTGTATCTTTATTTCATCATATATTGATCATTCAAATAGTTTTGTGGACCTTTAAAAATAAAATTGGTAACAAAAAAATACATTTTAACAACTATATCTACCGTTCAACATCGAATTGCCTCGGTTCTTGAGAAAAATATGTGCAAAATTCATGCTTTGAACTCAATGTTCAACGTCCGAAATCTATTTTCAATTCGATTTCAACACGCAATCTACAAGGTAATACATATACGAAGATAGATATACTAGTTTGGAATCACAAAAATACGTTTTCAACAACCATATAGGTCGTTCAATGTCGAATAATTTTGTTCGAAATTTTATAAAATTCACGAGTATGATTCACCGTTGAAGGTTGTAATTCTATTTGTATCTTTATTTCATCATATATTGATCATCAAAATAGTTTTGTGGAACTTTAAAAATAAAATTGGTAATACAAAAATATTTGTTAACAACTATATCGACCGTTCAAAATCGAATTGCCTCGGTTTTTGAGAAAATATGTGCAAAATTCATGCTTTGAACCCAATGTTCAACGTCCGAAATCTATTTTCAATTCGATTTCAACACGCAATCCACAAGGTAATACATATATGAAGAAGATATACTAGTTTGGAATCACAAAAATACGTTTTCAACAACCATATAGGTTGTTCAATTTCGAATAATTTTGTTCGAAATTTTATAAAATTCACGAGTATGATCCACCGTTGGAAGTTGTAATGCTATTTTTATCTTGATTTCATCGTGAATTGATAATAAAAATAGTTTTAGAAAACTTTAAATATCAAATTGGTATCACAAAATACATTTTAACAATTATATCGACCGTTCAACATCGAATTGCCTCGGTTTTTGAGAAAATTGTGCTAAATTCATGCTTTGAACCCAATGTTCAACGTCCAAAATCTATTTTCAATTCAATTTCAACACGCAATCTACAAGGTAATACATATATGAAGATAGATATACTAGTTTGGAATCACAAAAATACGTTTTCAACAACCATATAGGTTGTTCAATGTCGAACAATTTTGTTCGAAATTTTATAAAATTCTCGAGTATGATTCACCGTTGAAGGTTGTAATTCTATTTATATCTTTATTTCATCATATATTGATCATCAAAATAGTTTTGTGGAACTTTAAAAATAAAATTGGTAATAAAAAAATATATGTTAACAACTATATCGACGGTTCAACATCGAATTGCCTCGGTTTTTGAGAAAATATATGCAAAATTCATGCTTTGAACCCAATGTTCAACGTCCGAAATCTATTTTCAATTCGATTTCAACACGCAATCCACAAGGTAATACATATATGAAGAAGATATACTAGTTTGGAATCACAAAAATGCGTTCTCAACTACCATATATGTTGTTCAATGTCGAATAATTTTGTTCGAAATTTTATAAAATTCACGAGTATGATCCACCGTTGGAAGTTGTAATGCTATTTTTATCTTGATTTCATCGTGAATTGATAATAAAAATAGTTTTAGAAAACTTTAAATATCAAATTGGTATCACAAAATACATTTTAACAATTATATCGACCGTTCAACATCGAATTGCCTCGGTTTTTGAAAATTGTGCTAAATTCATGCTTTGAACCCAATGTTCAACGTCCAAAATCTATTTTCAATTCAATTTCAACACGCAATCTACAAGGTAATACATATATGAAGATAGATATACTAGTTTGGAATCACAAAAATACGTTTTCAACAACCATATAGGTTGTTCAATTTCGAACAATTTTGTTCGAAATTTTATAAAATTCACGAGTATGATTCACCGTTGGAGGTTGTAATTCTATTTGTATCTTTATTTCATCATATATTGATCATTAAAATAGTTTTGTGGAAACTTTAAAAATAAAATTGGTAACAAAAAATACATTTTAACAACTATATCTACCGTTCAACATCGAATTGCCTCGGTTCTTGAGAAAATATGTGCAAAATTCATGCTTTGAACTCAATGTTCAACGTCCGAAATCTATTTTCAATTCGATTTCAACACGCAATCTACAAGGTAATACATATATGAAGATAGATATACTAGTTTGGAATCACAAAAATACGTTTTCAACAACCATATAGGTTGTTCAATGTCGAATAATTTTGTTCGAAATTTTATAAAATTCACGAGTATGATTCACCGTTGGAGGTTGTAATTCTATTTGTATCTTTATTTCATCATATATTGATCATTAAAATAGTTTTGTGGAACTTTAAAAATAAAATTGGTAACAAAAAAATACATTTTAACAACTATATATACCGTTCAACATCGAATTGCCTCGGTTCTTGAGAAAATATGTGCAAAATTCATGCTTTGAACTCAATGTTCAACGTCCGAAATCTATTTTCAATTCGATTTCAACACGCAATCTACAAGGTAATACATATATGAAGAAGATATACTAGTTTGGAATCACAAAAATGCGTTTTCAACTACCATATAGGTTGTTCAATGTCGAATAATTTTGTTCGAAATTTTATAAAATTCACGAGTATGATCCACCGTTGGAAGTTGTAATGCTATTTTTATCTTGATTTCATCGTGAATTGATAATAAAAATAAAATAGTTTTAGAAAACTTTAAATATTAAATTGGTATCACAAAATACATTTTAACAATTATATCGACCGTTCAACATCGAATTGCCTCGGTTTTTGAGAAAATTGTGCTAAATTCATGCTTTGAACCCAATGTTCAACGTCCAAATTCTATTTTCAATTCGATTTCAACACGCAATCTACAAGGTAATACATATATGAAGATAGATATACTAGTTTGGAATCACAAAAATACGTTTTCAACAACCATATAGGTTGTTCAATGTCGAACAATTTTGTTCGAAATTTTATAAAATTCACGAGTATGATTCACCGTTGGAGGTTGTAATTCTATTTGTATCTTTATTTCATCATATATTGATCATCAAAATAGTTTTGTGGAACTTTAAAAATAAAATTGGTAACAAAAAAATACATTTTAACAACTATATCTACCGTTCAACATCGAATTGCCTCGGTTTTGAGAAAATATGTGCAAAATTCATGCTTTGAACCCAATGTTCAACGTCCGAAATCTATTTTCAATTCGATTTCAACACGCAATCTACAAGGTAATACATATATGAAGATAGATATACTAGTTTGGAATCACAAAAATACGTTTTCAACAACCATATAGGTTGTTCAATGTCGAACAATTTTGTTCGAAATTTTATAAAATTCACGAGTATGATTCACCGTTGGAGGTTGAAATTCTATTTGTATCTTTATTTCATCATATATTGATCATTAAAATAGTTTTGTGGACCTTTAAAAATAAAATTGGTAACAAAAAAATACATTTTAACAACTATATCTACCGTTCAACATCGAATTGCCTCGGCTCTTGAGAAAATATGTGCAAAATTCATGCTTTGAACTCAATGTTCAACGTCCGAAATCTATTTTCAATTCGATTTCAACACGCAATCTACAAGGTAATACATATATGAAGATAGATATACTAGTTTGGAATCACAAAAATACGTTTTCAACAACCATATAGGTTGTTCAATGTCGAACAATTTTGTTCGAAATTTTATAAAATTCTCGAGTATGATTCACCGTTGAAGGTTGTAATTCTATTTATATCTTTATTTCATCATATATTGATCATCAAAATAGTTTTGTGGAACTTTAAAAATAAAATTGGTAATAAAAAAATATATGTTAACAACTATATCGACCGTTCAACATCGAATTGCCTCGGTTTTTGAGAAAATATGTGCAAAATTCATGCTTTGAACCCAATGTTCAACGTCCGAAATCTATTTTCAATTCGATTTCAACACGCAATCCACAAGGTAATACATATATGAAGAAGATATACTAGTTTGGAATCACAAAAATGCGTTCTCAACTACCATATATGTTGTTCAATGTCGAATAATTTTGTTCGAAATTTTATAAAATTCACGAGTATGATCCACCGTTGGAAGTTGTAATGCTATTTTTATCTTGATTTCATCGTGAATTGATAATAAAAATAGTTTTAGAAAACTTTAAATATCAAATTGGTATCACAAAATACATTTTAACAATTATATCGACCGTTCAACATCGAATTGCCTCGGTTTTTGAGAAAATTGTGCTAAATTCATGCTTTGAACCCAATGTTCAACGTCCAAAATCTATTTTCAATTCAATTTCAACACACAATCTACAAGGTAATACATATATGAAGATAGATATACTAGTTTAGAATCACAAAAATACGTTTTCAACAACCATATAGGTTGTTCAATTTCGAACAATTTTGTTCGAAATTTTATAAAATTCACGAGTATGATTCACCGTTGGAGGTTGAAATTCTATTTGTATCTTTATTTCATCATATATTGATCATTAAAATAGTTTTGTGGACCTTTAAAAATAAAATTGGTAACAAAAAAATACATTTTAACAACTGTATCTACCGTTCAACATCGAATTGCCTCGGTTCTTGAGAAAAATATGTGCAAAATTCATGCTTTGAACTCAATGTTCAACGTCCGAAATCTATTTTCAATTCGATTTCAACACGCAATCTACAAGGTAATACATATACGAAGATAGATATACTAGTTTTGAATCACAAAATACGTTTTCAACAACCATATAGGTCGTTCAATGTCGAATAATTTTGTTCGAAATTTTATAAAATTCACGAGTATGATTCACCGTTGGAGGTTGTAATTCTATTTCTATCTTTATTTCATCATATATTGATCATTAAAATAGTTTTGTGGAACTTTAAAAATAAAATTGGTAACAAAAAAATACATTTTAACAACTATATCTACCGTTCAACATCGAATTGCCTCGGTTCTTGAGAAAATATGTGCAAAATTCATGCTTTGAACTCAATGTTCAACGTCCGAAATCTATTTTCAATTCGATTTCAACACGCAATCTACAAGGTAATACATATATGAAGAAGATATACTAGTTTGGAATCACAAAAATGCGTTTTCAACTACCATATAGGTTGTTCAATGTCGAATAATTTTGTTCGAAATTTTATAAAATTCACGAGTATGATCCACCGTTGGAAGTTGTAATGCTATTTTTATCTTGATTTCATCGTGAATTGATAATAAAAATAGTTTTAGAAAACTTTAAATATTAAATTGGTATCACAAAATACATTTTAACAATTATATCGACCGTTCAACATCGAATTGCCTCGGTTTTTGAGAAAATTGTGCTAAATTCATGCTTTGAACCCAATGTTCAACGTCCAAATTCTATTTTCAATTCAATTTCAACACGCAATCTACAAGGTAATACATATATGAAGATAGATATACTAGTTTGGAATCACAAAAATACGTTTTCAACAACCATATAGGTTGTTCAATGTCGAACAATTTTGTTCGAAATTTTATAAAATTCACGAGTATGATTCACCATTGGAGGTTGTAATTCTATTTGTATCTTTATTTCATCATATATTGATCATTAAAATAGTTTTGTGGAACTTTAAAAATAAAATTGGTAACAAAAAAATACATTTTAACAACTATATCTACCGTTCAACATCGAATTGCCTCGGCTCTTGAGAAAATATGTGCAAAATTCATGCTTTGAACTCAATGTTCAACGTCCGAAATCTATTTTCAATTCGATTTCAACACGCAATCTACAAGGTAATACATATATGAAGATAGATATACTAGTTTGGAATCACAAAAATACGTTTTCAACAACCATATAGGTTGTTCAATGTCGAACAATTTTGTTCGAAATTTTATAAAATTCACAAGTATGATTCACCGTTGGAGGTTGTAATTCTATTTGTATCTTTATTTCATCATATATTGATCATCAAAATAGTTTTGTGGAACTTTAAAAATAAAATTGGTAACAAAAAAATACATTTTAACAACTATATCGACCGTTCAACATCGAATTGCCTCGGTTTTTGAGAAAATATGTGCAAAATTCATGCTTTGAACCCAATGTTCAACGTCCAAAATCTATTTTCAATTCGATTTCAACACGCAATCTACAAGGTAATACATATATGAAGATAGATATACTAGTTTGGAATCACAAAAATACGTTTTCAACAACCATATAGGTTGTTCAATGTCGAACAATTTTGTTCGAAATTTTATAAAATTCTCGAGTATGATTCACCGTTGAAGGTTGTAATTCTATTTATATCTTTATTTCATCATATATTGATCATCAAAATAGTTTTGTGGAACTTTAAAAATAAAATTGGTAATAAAAAAATATATTTTAACAACTATATCGACGGTTCAACATCGAATTGCCTCGGTTTTTGAGAAAATATGTGCAAAATTCATGCTTTGAACCCAATGTTCAACGTCCGAAATCTATTTTCAATTCGATTTCAACACGCAATCCACAAGGTAATACATATATGAAGAAGATATACTAGTTTGGAATCACAAAAATGCGTTCTCAACTACCATATATGTTGTTCAATGTCGAATAATTTTGTTCGAAATTTTATAAAATTCACGAGTATGATCCACCGTTGGAAGTTGTAATGCTATTTTTATCTTGATTTCATCGTGAATTGATAATAAAAATAGTTTTAGAAAACTTTAAATATCAAATTGGTATCACAAAATACATTTTAACAATTATATCGACCGTTCAACATCGAATTGCCTCGGTTTTTGAGAAAATTGTGCTAAATTCATGCTTTGAACCCAATGTTCAACGTCCAAAATCTATTTTCAATTCAATTTCAACACGCAATCTACAAGGTAATACATATATGAAGATAGATATACTAGTTTGGAATCACAAAAATACGTTTTCAACAACCATATAGGTTGTTCAATGTTCGAATAATTTTGTTCGAAATTTTATAAAATTCACGAGTATGATTCACCGTTGGAGGTTGTAATTCTATTTGTATCTTTATTTCATCATATATTGATCATTAAAATAGTTTTGTGGACCTTTAAAAATAAAATTGGTAACAAAAAAATACATTTTAACAACTATATCTACCGTTCAACATCGAATTGCCTCGGTTTTTGAGAAAATATGTGCAAAATTCATGCTTTGAACCCAATGTTCAACGTCCGAAATCTATTTTCAATTCGATTTCAACACGCAATCTACAAGGTAATACATATATGAAGATAGATATACTAGTTTGGAATCACAAAAATACGTTTTCAACTACCATATAGGTTGTTCAATGTCGAATAATTTTGTTCGAAATTTTATAAAATTCACGAGTATGATTCACCGTTGGAGGTTGTAATTCTATTTGTATCTTTATTTCATCATATATTGATCATAAAAATAGTTTTGTGGAACTTTAAAAATAAAATTGGTAACAAAAAAAATACATTTTAACAACTATATCGACCGTTCAACATCGAATTGCCTCGGTTTTTGAGAAAATATGTGCAAAATTCATGCTTTGAACCCAATGTTCAACGTCCAAAATCTATTTTCAATTCGATTTCAACACGCAATCTACAAGGTAATACATATATGAAGAAGATATACTAGTTTGGAATCACAAAAATGCATTTTCAACTACCATATAGGTTGTTCAATGTCGAATAATTTTGTTCGAAATTTTATAAAATTCACGAGTATGATCCACCGTTGGAAGTTGTAATGCTATTTTTATCTTGATTTCATCGTGAATTGATAATAAAAATAGTTTTAGAAAACTTTAAATATCAAATTGGTATCACAAAATACATTTTAACAACTATATCAACCGTTCAACATCGAATTGCCTCGGTTTTTGAGAAAATTGTGCTAAATTCATGCTTTGAACCCAATGTTCAACGTCCGAAATCTATTTTCAATTCGATTTCAACACGCAATCTACAAGGTAATACATATATGAAGATAGATATACTAGTTTGGAATCAAAAAATACGTTTTCAACAACCATATAGGTTGTTCAATGTCGAACAATTTTGTTCGAAATTTTATAAAATTCACGAGTATGATTCACCGTTGGAGGTTGAAATTCTATTTGTATCTTTATTTCATCATATATTGATCATTAAAATAGTTTTGTGGACCTTTAAAAATAAAATTGGTAACAAAAAATACATTTTAACAACTATATCTACCGTTCAACATCGAATTGCCTCGGCTCTTGAGAAAATATGTGCAAAATTCATGCTTTGAACTCAATGTTCAACGTCCGAAATCTATTTTCAATTCGATTTCAACACGCAATCTACAAGGTAATACATATATGAAGATAGATATACTAGTTTGGAATCACAAAAATACGTTTTCAACAACCATATAGGTCGTTCAATGTCGAATAATTTTGTTCGAAATTTTATAAAATTCACGAGTATGATTCACCGTTGAAGGTTGTAATTCTATTTGTATCTTTATTTCATCATATATTGATCATCAAAATAGTTTTGTGGAACTTTAAAAATAAAATTGGTAATAAAAAATATATTTTTAACAACTATATCGACCGTTCAAAATCGAATTGCCTCGGTTTTTGAGAAAATATGTGCAAAATTCATGCTTTGAACCCAATGTTCAACGTCCGAAATCTATTTTCAATTCGATTTCAACACGCAATCCACAAGGTAATACATATATGAAGAAGATATACTAGTTTGGAATCACAAAATACGTTTTCAACAACCATATAGGTTGTTCAATGTCGAATAATTTTGTTCGAAATTTTATAAAATTCACAGTATGATCCACCGTTGGAAGTTGTAATGCTATTTTTATCTTGATTTCATCATGAATTGATAATAAAAATAGTTTTAGAAAACTTTAAATATCAAATTGGTATCACAAAATACATTTTAACAATTATATCGACCGTTCAACATCGAATTGCCTCGGTTTTGAGAAAATTGTGCTAAATTCATGCTTTGAACCCAATGTTCAACGTCCAAAATCTATTTTCAATTCAATTTCAACACGCAATCTACAAGGTAATACATATATGAAGATAGATATACTAGTTTGGAATCACAAAAATACGTTTTCAACAACCATATAGGTTGTTCAATTTCGAATAATTTTGTTCGAAATTTTATAAAATTCACGAGTATGATTCACCGTTGAAGGTTGTAATTCTATTTACATCTTTATTTCATCATATATTGATCATCAAAATAGTTTTTTGGAACTTTAAAAATAAAATTGGTAATAAAAAAATATATGTTAACAACTATATCGACGGTTCAACATCGAATTGCCTCGGTTTTTGAGAAAATATGTGCAAAATTCATGCTTTGAACCCAATGTTCAACGTCCGAAATCTATTTTCAATTCGATTTCAACACGCAATCTACAAGGTAATACATATATGAAGATAGATATACTAGTTTGGAATCACAAAAATACGTTTTCAACAACCATATAGGTTGTTCAATGTCGAACAATTTTGTTCGAAATTTTATAAAATTCACGAGTATGATTCACCGTTGGAGGTTGTAATTCTATTTGTATCTTTATTTCATCATATATTGATCATTAAAATAGTTTTGTGGAACTTTAAAAATAAAATTGGTAACAAAAAAATATATTTTAACAACTATATCTACCGTTCAACATCGAATTGCCTCGGTTTTTGAGAAAATATGTGCAAAATTCATGCTTTGAACTCAATGTTCAACGTCCGAAATCTATTTTCAATTCGATTTCAACACGCAATCTACAAGGTAATACATATATGAAGATAGATATACTAGTTTGGAATCACAAAAATACGTTTTCAACAACCATATAGGTTGTTCAATGTCGAATAATTTTGTTCGAAATTTTATAAAATTCACGTATGATTCACCGTTGGAGGTTGTAATTCTATTTCTATCTTTATTTCATCATATATTGATCATTAAAATAGTTTTGTGGAACTTTAAAAATAAAATTGGTAACAAAAAATACATTTTAACAACTATATCTACCGTTCAACATCGAATTGCCTCGGTTTTGAGAAAATATGTGCAAAATTCATGCTTTGAACTCAATGTTCAACGTCCAAAATCTATTTTCAATTCGATTTCAACACGCAATCTACAAGGTAATACATATATGAAGAAGATATACTAGTTTGGAATCACAAAATGCGTTTTCAACTACCATATAGGTTGTTCAATGTCGAATAATTTTGTTCGAAATTTTATAAAATTCACAGTATGATCCACCGTTGGAAGTTGTAATGCTATTTTTATCTTGATTTCATCGTGAATTGATAATAAAAATAGTTTTAGAAAACTTTAAATATCAAATTGGTATCACAAAATACATTTTAACAATTATATCAACTGTTCAACATCGAATTGCCTCGGTTTTTGAGAAAATTGTGCTAAATTCATGCTTTGAACCCAATGTTCAACGTCCAAAATCTATTTTCAATTCGATTTCAACACGCAATCTACAAGGTAATACATATATGAAGATAGATATACTAGTTTGGAATCACAAAATACGTTTTCAACAACCATATAGGTTGTTCAATGTCGAACAATTTTGTTCGAAATTTTATAAAATTCACGAGTATGATTCACCGTGGAGGTTGTAATTCTATTTGTATCTTTATTTCATCATATATTGATCATTCAAAATAGTTTTGTGGACCTTTAAAAATAAAATTGGTAACAAAAAAATACATTTTAACAACTATATCTACCGTTCAACATCGAATTGCCTCGGTTCTTGAGAAAATATGTGCAAAATTCATGCTTTGAACTCAATGTTCAACGTCCGAAATCTATTTTCAATTCGATTTCAACACGCAATCTACAAGGTAATACATATATGAAGATAGATATACTAGTTTGGAATCACAAAAATACGTTTTCAACAACCATATAGGTTGTTCAATGTCGAACAATTTTGTTCGAAATTTTATAAAATTCACGAGTATGATTCACCGTTGAAGGTTGTAATTCTATTTGTATCTTTATTTCATCATATATTGATCATCAAAATAGTTTTGTGGAACTTTAAAAATAAAATTGGTAATACAAAAATATTTGTTAACAACTATATCGACCGTTCAAAATCGAATTGCCTCGGTTTTTGAGAAAATATGTGCAAAATTCATGCTTTGAACCCAATGTTCAACGTCCGAAATCTATTTTCAATTCGATTTCAACACGCAATCCACAAGGTAATACATATATGAAGAAGATATACTAGTTTGGAATCACAAAATACGTTTTCAACAACCATATAGGTTGTTCAATTTCGAATAATTTTGTTCGAAATTTTATAAAATTCACGAGTATGATCCACCGTTGGAAGTTGTAATGCTATTTTTATCTTGATTTCATCGTGAATTGATAATAAAAATAGTTTTAGAAAACTTTAAATATCAAATTGGTATCACAAAATACATTTTAACAATTATATCGACCGTTCAACATCGAATTGCCTCGGTTTTGAGAAAATTGTGCTAAATTCATGCTTTGAACCCAATGTTCAACGTCCAAAATCTATTTTCAATTCAATTTCAACACGCATCTACAAGGTAATACATATATGAAGATAGATATACTAGTTTGGAATCACAAAATACGTTTTCAACAACCATATAGGTTGTTCAATGTCGAACAATTTTGTTCGAAATTTTATAAAATTCACTAGTATGATTCACCGTTGAAGGTTGTAATTCTATTTATATCTTTATTTCATCATATATTGATCATCAAAATAGTTTTGTGGAACTTTAAAAATAAAATTGGTAATAAAAAATATATTTTAACAACTATATCGACGGTTCAACATCGAATTGCCTCGGTTTTGAGAAAATATGTGCAAAATTCATGCTTTGAACCCAATGTTCAACGTCCGAAATCTATTTTCAATTCGATTTCAACACGCAATCCACAAGGTAATACATATATGAAGAAGATATACTAGTTTGGAATCACAAAAATGCGTTCTCAACTACCATATATGTTGTTCAATGTCGAATAATTTTGTTCGAAATTTTATAAAATTCACAGTATGATCCACCGTTGGAAGTTGTAATGCTATTTTTATCTTGATTTCATCGTGAATTGATAATAAAAATAGTTTTAGAAAACTTTAAATATCAAATTGGTATCACAAAATACATTTTAACAATTATATCGACCGTTCAACATCGAATTGCCTCGGTTTTGAGAAAAATTGTGCTAAATTCATGCTTTGAACCCAATGTTCAACGTCCAAAATCTATTTTCAATTCAATTTCAACACGCAATCTACAAGGTAATACATATATGAAGATAGATATACTAGTTTGGAATCACAAAAATACGTTTTCAACAACCATATAGGTTGTTCAATGTCGAACAATTTTGTTCGAAATTTTATAAAATTCACGAGTATGATTCACCGTTGGAGGTTGTAATTCTATTTGTATCTTTATTTCATCATATATTGATCATTAAAATAGTTTTGTGGACCTTTAAAAATAAAATTGGTAACAAAAAAATACATTTTAACAACTATATCTACCGTTCAACATCGAATTGCCTCGGTTCTTGAGAAAATATGTGCAAAATTCATGCTTTGAACTCAATGTTCAACGTCCGAAATCTATTTTCAATTCGATTTCAACACGCAATCTACAAGGTAATACATATATGAAGAGATAGATATACTAGTTTGGAATCACAAAATACGTTTTCAACAACCATATAGGTTGTTCAATGTCGAATAATTTTGTTCGAAATTTTATAAAATTCACGAGTATGATTCACCGTTGGAGGTTGTAATTCTATTTATCTTTATTTCATCATATATTGATCATTAAAATAGTTTTGTGGAACTTTAAAAATAAAATTGGTAACAAAAAATACATTTTAACAACTATATCGACCGTTCAACATCGAATTGCCTCGGTTTTTGAGAAAATATGTGCAAAATTCATGCTTTGAACTCAATGTTCAACGTCCAAAATCTATTTTCAATTCGATTTCAACACGCAATCTACAAGGTAATACATATATGAAGAAGATATACTAGTTTGGAATCACAAAAATACGTTTTCAACTACCATATAGGTTGTTCAATGTCGAATAATTTTGTTCGAAATTTTATAAAATTCACGAGTATGATCCACCGTTGGAAGTTGTAATGCTATTTTTATCTTGATTTCATCATGAATTGATAATAAAAATAGTTTTAGAAAACTTTAAATATCAAATTGGTATCACAAAATACATTTTAACAATTATATCAACCGCTCAACATCGAATTGCCTCGGTTTTTGAAAAAATTGTGCTAAATTCATGCTTTGAACCCAATGTTCAACGTCCAAAATCTATTTTCAATTCAATTTCAACACGCAATCTACAAGGTAATACATATATGAAGATAGATATACTAGTTTGGAATCACAAAAATACGTTTTCAACAACCATATAGGTTGTTCAATGTCGAATAATTTTGTTCGAAATTTTATAAAATTCACGAGTATGATTCACCGTTGGAGGTTGTAATTCTATTTGTATCTTTATTTCATCATATATTGATCATTAAAATAGTTTTGTGGAACTTTAAAAATAAAATTGGTAACAAAAAAATACATTTTAACAACTATATCTACCGTTCAACATCGAATTGCCTCGGTTCTTGAGAAAATATGTGCAAAATTCATGCTTTGAACTCAATGTTCAACGTCCGAAATCTATTTTCAATTCGATTTCAACACGCAATCTACAAGGTAATACATATATGAAGATAGATATACTAGTTTGGAATCACAAAAATACGTTTTCAACAACCATATAGGTTGTTCAATGTCGAATAATTTTGTTCGAAATTTTATAAAATTCACGAGTATGATTCACCGTTGAAGGTTGTAATTCTATTTGTATCTTTATTTCATCATATATTGATCATCAAAATAGTTTTGTGGAACTTTAAAAATAAAATTGGTAACACAAAAATATTTGTTAACAACTATATCGACCGTTCAACATCGAATTGCCTCGGTTTTTGAGAAAATATGTGCAAAATTCATGCTTTGAACCCAATGTTCAACGTCCAAAATCTATTTTCAATTCGATTTCAACACGCAATCTACAAGGTAATACATATATGAAGAAGATATACTAGTTTGGAATCACAAAAATACGTTTTCAACAACCACCATATAGGTTGTTCAATTTCGAATAATTTTGTTCGAAATTTTATAAAATTCACGAGTATGATCCACCGTTGGAAGTTGTAATGCTATTTTTATCTTGATTTCATCGTGAATTGATAATAAAAATAGTTTTAGAAAACTTTAAATATCAAATTGGTATCACAAAATACATTTTAACAATTATATCGACCGTTCAACATCGAATTGCCTCGGTTTTTGAGAAAATTGTGCTAAATTCATGCTTTGAACCCAATGTTCAACGTCCAAAATCTATTTTCAATTCAATTTCAACACGCAATCTACAAGGTAATACATATATGAAGATAGATATACTAGTTTGGAATCACAAAAATACGTTTTCAACAACCATATAGGTTGTTCAATGTCGAACAATTTTGTTCGAAATTTTATAAAATTCACGAGTATGATTCACCGTTGAAGGTTGTAATTCTATTTATATCTTTATTTCATCATATATTGATCATCAAAATAGTTTTGTGGAACTTTAAAAATAAAATTGGTAATAAAAAAATATATGTTAACAACTATATCGACCGTTCAACATCGAATTGCCTCGGTTTTTGAGAAAATATGTGCAAAATTCATGCTTTGAACCCAATGTTCAACGTCCAAAATCTATTTTCAATTCGATTTCAACACGCAATCCACAAGGTAATACATATATGAAGAAGATATACTAGTTTGGAATCACAAAATGCGTTTCAACAACTACCATATAGGTTGTTCAATGTCGAATAATTTTGTTCGAAATTTTATAAAATTCACAGTATGATCCACCGTTGGAAGTTGTAATGCTATTTTTATCTTGATTTCATCGTGAATTGATAATAAAAATAGTTTTAGAAAACTTTAAATATCAAATTGGTATCACAAAATACATTTTAACAATTATATCGACCGTTCAACATCGAATTGCCTCGGTTTTTGAGAAAATTGTGCTAAATTCATGCTTTGAACCCAATGTTCAACGTCCGAAATCTATTTTCAATTCGATTTCAACACGCAATCTACAAGGTAATACATATATGAAGATAGATATACTAGTTTGGAATCACAAAAATACGTTTTCAACAACCATATAGGTTGTTCAATGTCGAATAATTTTGTTCGAAATTTTATAAAATTCACGAGTATGATTCACCGTTGGAGGTTGTAATTCTATTTGTATCTTTATTTCATCATATATTGATCATTAAAATAGTTTTGTGGAACTTTAAAAATAAAATTGGTAACAAAAAAATACATTTTAACAACTATATCTACCGTTCAACATCGAATTGCCTCGGTTTTTGAGAAAATATGTGCAAAATTCATGCTTTGAACCCAATGTTCAACGACCAAATTCTATTTTCAATTCGATTTCAACACGCAATCCACAAGGTAATACATATACGAAGATAGATATACTAGTTTGGAATCACAAAATACGTTTTTTCAACAACCATATAGGTTGTTCAATGTCGAATAATTTTGTTCGAAATTTTATAAAAAAATCACGAGTATGATCCACCGTTGGAAGTTGTAATGCCATTTTTATCTTGATTTCATCGTGAATTGATAATAAAAATAGTTTTAGAAAACTTTAAATATCAAATTGGTATCACAAAATACATTTTAACAATTATATCGACCGTTCAACATCGAATTGCCTCGGTTTTTGAGAAAATTGTGCTAAATTCATGCTTTGAACCCAATGTTCAACGTCCAAAATCTATTTTCAATTCAATTTCAACACGCAATCTACAAGGTAATACATATATGAAGATAGATATACTAGTTTGGAATCACAAAAATACGTTTTCAACAACCATATAGGTTGTTCAATTTCGAATAATTTTGTTCGAAATTTTATAAAATTCACGAGTATGATTCACCGTTGAAGGTTGTAATTCTATTTATATCTTTATTTCATCATATATTGATCATCAAAATAGTTTTGTGGAACTTTAAAAATAAAATTGGTAATAAAAAAATATATGTTAACAACTATATCGACGGTTCAACATCGAATTGCCTCGGTTTTTGAGAGAAAATATGTGCAAAATTCATGCTTTGAACCCAATGTTCAACGTCCGAAATCTATTTTCAATTCGATTTCAACACGCAATCCACAAGGTAATACATATATGAAGAAGATATACTAGTTTGGAATCACAAAAATGCGTTTTCAACTACCATATAGGTTGTTCAATGTCGAATAATTTTGTTCGAAAATTTTATAAAATTCACAGTATGATCCACCGTTGGAAGTTGTAATGCTATTTTTATCTTGATTTCATCGTGAATTGATAATAAAAATAGTTTTAGAAAACTTTAAAAATAAAATTGGTAACAAAAAAATACATTTTAACAACTATATCGACCGTTCAACATCGAATTGCCTCGGTTTTTGAGAAAATTGTGCTAAATTCATGCTTTGAACCCAATGTTCAACGTCCGAAATCTATTTTCAATTCGATTTCAACACGCAATCTACAAGGTAATACATATATGAAGATAGATATACTAGTTTGGAATCACAAAAATACGTTTTCAACAACCATATAGGTTGTTCAATGTCGAACAATTTTGTTCGAAATTTTATAAAATTCACGAGTATGATTCACCGTTGGAGGTTGTAATTCTATTTGTATCTTTATTTCATCATATATTGATCATTAAAATAGTTTTGTGGAACTTTAAAAATAAAATTGGTAACAAAAAAATACATTTTAACAACTATATCTACCGTTCAACATCGAATTGCCTCGGTTTTTGAGAAAATATGTGCAAAATTCATTTGGTTCAACGTCCGAAATCTATTTTCAATTCGATTTCAACACGCAATCTACAAGGTAATACATATATGAAGAAGATATACTAGTTTGGAATCACAAAAATACGTTTTCAACTACCATATAGGTTGTTCAATGTCGAATAATTTTGTTCGAAATTTTATAAAATTCACGAGTATGATTCACCGTTGGAGGTTGTAATTCTATTTGTATCTTTATTTCATCATATATTGATCATCAAAATAGTTTTGTGGAACTTTAAAAATAAAATTGGTAACAAAAAAATACATTTTAACAACTATATCGACCGTTCAACATCGAATTGCCTCGGTTTTTGAGAAAATATGTGCAAAATTCATGCTTTGAACCCAATGTTCAACGTCCGAAATCTATTTTCAATTCGATTTCAACACGCAATCTACAAGGTAATACATATATGAAGAAGATATACTAGTTTGGAATCACAAAAATACGTTTTCAACAACCATATAGGTTGTTCAATGTCGAACAATTTTGTTCGAAATTTTATAAAATTCACGAGTATGATCCACCGTTGGAAGTTGTAATGCTATTTTTATCTTGATTTCATCGTGAATTGATAATAAAAATAGTTTTAGAAAACTTTAAATATCAAATTGGTATCACAAAATACATTTTAACAATTATATCGACCGTTCAACATCGAATTGCCTCGGTTTTTGAGAAAATTGTGCTAAATTCATGCTTTGAACCCAATGTTCAACGTCCAAAATCTATTTTCAATTCAATTTCAACACGCAATCTACAAGGTAATACATATATGAAGATAGATATACTAGTTTGGAATCACAAAAATACGTTTTCAACAACCATATAGGTTGTTCAATGTCGAACAATTTTGTTCGAAATTTTATAAAATTCACGAGTATGATTCACCGTTGAAGGTTGTAATTCTATTTGTATCTTTATTTCATCATATATTGATCATCAAAATAGTTTTGTGGAACTTTAAAAATAAAATTGGTAATACAAAAATATTTGTTAACAACTATATCGACCGTTCAACATCGAATTGCCTCGGTTTTGAGAAAATATGTGCAAAATTCATGCTTTGAACCCAATGTTCAACGTCCGAAATCTATTTTCAATTCGATTTCAACACGCAATCCACAAGGTAATACATATATGAAGAAGATATACTAGTTTGGAATCACAAAATGCGTTTTCAACTACCATATAGGTTGTTCAATGTCGAATAATTTTGTTCAAATTTTATAAAATTCACGAGTATGATCCACCGTTGGAAGTTGTAATGCTATTTTTATCTTGATTTCATCGTGAATTGATAATAAAAATAGTTTTAGAAAACTTTAAATATCAAATTGGTATCACAAAATACATTTTAACAATTATATCGACCGTTCAACATCGAATTGCCTCGGTTTTGAGAAAATTGTGCTAAATTCATGCTTTGAACCCAATGTTCAACGTCCAAAATCTATTTTCAATTCAATTTCAACACGCAATCTACAAGGTAATACATATATGAAGATAGATATACTAGTTTGGAAACACAAAAATACGTTTTCAACAACCATATAGGTTGTTCAATGTCGAACAATTTTGTTCGAAATTTTATAAAATTCTCGAGTATGATTCACCGTTGAAGGTTGTAATTCTATTTATATCTTTATTTCATCATATATTGATCATCAAAATAGTTTTGTGGAACTTTAAAAATAAAATTGGTAATAAAAAAATATATGTTAACAACTATATCGACGGTTCAACATCGAATTGCCTCGGTTTTTGAGAAAATATGTGCAAAATTCATGCTTTGAACCCAATGTTCAACGTCCGAAATCTATTTTCAATTCGATTTCAACACGCAATCTACAAGGTAATACATATATGAAGATAGATATACTAGTTTGGAATCACAAAAATACGTTTTCAACTACCATATATGTTGTTCAATGTCGAATAATTTTGTTCGAAATTTTATAAAATTCACAGTATGATCCACCGTTGGAAGTTGTAATGCTATTTTATCTTGATTTCATCATGAATTGATAATAAAAATAGTTTTAGAAAACTTTAAAATATCAAATTGGTATCACAAAATACATTTTAACAATTATATCGACCGTTCAACATCGAATTGCCTCGGTTTTTGAGAAAATTGTGCTAAATTCATGCTTTGAACCCAATGTTCAACGTCCAAAATCTATTTTCAATTCAATTTCAACACGCAATCTACAAGGTAATACATATATGAAGATAGATATACTAGTTTGGAATCACAAAAATACGTTTTCAACAACCATATAGGTTGTTCAATTTCGAATAATTTTGTTCGAAATTTTATAAAATTCACGAGTATGATTCACCGTTGAAGGTTGTAATTCTATTTATATCTTTATTTCATCATATATTGATCATCAAAATAGTTTTGTGGAACTTTAAAAATAAAATTGGTAATAAAAAATATATTTTAACAACTATATCGACCGTTCAACATCGAATTGCCTCGGTTTTGAGAAAATATGTGCAAAATTCATGCTTTGAACCCAATGTTCAACGTCCAAAATCTATTTTCAATTCGATTTCAACACGCAATCTACAAGGTAATACATATATGAAGAAGATATACTAGTTTGGAATCACAAAATACGTTTTCAACTACCATATAGGTTGTTCAATGTCGAATAATTTTGTTCAAATTTTATAAAATTCACGAGTATGAT